>OZ022489.1:928416-1609919 GCA_963989405.1 Trypoxylon attenuatum | reverse complement strand
GTACTTGCATATCTACGCGAGTGAGGAAATAGTGTCCAGTTTACGTTGGTCCCTTTCAGTTTGCGCGTTTTCTAATTTCCGTAATTAAGCCGGTACAGAGTGAGTGTAACAGGTGGATAATTTGTATTATACGCGGAAAACCGGCTAGGAATGGCTCCGCAGTTAAATCTAATCCTCTTTGGTACCTTAAATTCCACTTTCCTACTTTGCGGTCATATAATGATTTCTTGTGCCACGCGAGGCTCGTTCAAACTGTGAAAATGGCACTCGAGGATAATGCCGTATTTCATACTACTTTTAATGTCTCATAATTAATCGGCACGAACTAAACTTCGCGAATGCCGCTAGTAATTTTCGAGAACATTAGAAAGATTAATGGGTAACTATGTTGTCTGGAATTAGTCTTCGTGCTGCGATAATATTGAACCAAGATCAGGATAAATGTACCGTTGATCTCATAAGTCTTCTTTCAGATTTATATTTTTATCCGCAAAATCTTCGAATCGCCAATAATTCTCGTGGAAATAAGTTAATTAAGTTTATCGATTAAATTAGGTGTCTCGTTTTATTGCTTCCTTTTCAATAAACATAAATGCCAAACATTCGAAGCAGATCATTATTATCGTTGTATCGGAGGAAACCTCATTTCGTGACAGCAAGTATCGACGTAGCGTTAATTATAATTCCGGCTGTTTTGATTTTTGAGTCAGACATCCTTAATGAGGTTGCGTTGCGCACAGACAATCACATTCATAGGTACAAACGAGACAGCAATGCTCACTGAACTACGAGCCCTGAGGGGAACGTCTGTCTCTATTCGTCTTATCGTAGCTTACCTTTGCAGTACATATTACAGTACAAGTTAGGTAAACAGAGTATCTCAGGCATGCACGTTTCTCCTAGAATGTATATGCATGTGCCATGGTCATACAGCTCGCGTAACAACGTTGCCGAGCAACAGCACACGCAGTTGCGTGCACCCTTCTTCCAACTTTGCGTTAGTTGCATCCAACGATTCGTTCTTACTCAAGTTCCAGCGTATAATCAGTTCGTTAGGTTTCTTGCGTGCATTCCTCGATCCCTACGTTAGTCCGTTTAGACCAGTAAGGCTCGCGTATTCCTGCAAAAGTAAACGGGAAATTTGAATATTCTCTCAGAGTTAGAATCTGCTGATTAGAATAGTAAACAGGTGAATAATGACGCCGAGGCAAGCACCGACGTAAAAGCGAAACGGTAATCCGTATGTAGGTCGTTTCTAACCAAATCCATCGATTTTTCAGGTCAAGAGATTTTCACAAAATTGAAATCTACTGGTCCCTCTACGCGCTAAGGTAAAAATTCCATCATTTCATATTTTCGTTCACTATTGTTGGGGTTTACCGAATCTCGGCTTTTCAATTCGACGAATTCTCAATTCTGAGCATATATGTGTTTAAACTTTTAATTGATGGATAGTTCATACAAGTTTATGTACCTTTGCATTAGCAACAGTCATATCGGATTGCAATATCACTATGGTTTATTGTCAGACGAGATTTGATGGATTTGCTAAACTGAAATATTTACCTGGATCTGTAACTTTGGACAGCGGCATCCCAGGCCCAACTTGTTGTAATTGCTAAATGTTGATTGGCGCACAACATGTCGAGATATAATCCTCTCCCGTGAAACTTAATTTAATCATTGCTTCAATCAATTTAAGTATTCCTTATCACGTGAATCACTTTGACAAATTAATGATCCAGAGCAGTAATTCCTTTAAATACATTAAATGCACCAGTGCTTAATGACTTATTGCTTCAACATATAATTCTTTGACACAAAAGATGTTGAAAGGAACGTTATCTACCGAAAAGTCTCAAATGAGAATATCAATTTAAACAGCAATTACAATATTTCAAGTAGCAGTTGCGTAATTGCACTTTCTAAAATGATTCGTAAAGCTGATGGTTTCATTGGAAATCTCATTAACGTAACATCCTCCCTGTTCGATAATATTATAATCCTTCGAATTTATCGAATATTATTCGTATTATTATTAAATCGAGCACAGCGATCCGAGTAGAGTAATTGGAAATGTTACTGACAGAGTTTCAAGCGTAAAATTGTTAATACCGTCGACATACACGTAGGAATCGTAGACTTTGCTCTCAGAAGGTTTCTCGAGGTCTGCACCGTAGCTTGATATAAGGTGGTACGTACAAGTAAGGCCCACCGCATCCTTACATTTGCGCTAAGATCCTCTAATGCGCGTCATACATAACCACAGCTACGTGCGGTGCATGTTGCACTCGTGGCTGCACGGTGCACCTGTAAATACGCTGTTACGATTTAACGTTGGCTATGCGCCCTAAGAGCCTTTCTGACACCCGGAGAATTCATGCTTCCAAGCTCAATTTTATTCCTCACTTCGATTCTTCGCATTTAAATAGCAATAAGTCACTCTCATTGTCTAACAGTGTTTTTATGGTAAGAATTTCATTGATTATAATTATGATAAATTTATATGATGATACATACTCGAAGTGTGGATAAAATATATAGTGAGACTAGATTTTGATAATAGCACATGTTTCTCTTATAAAAAATAAGGTTTTCACAAACGATTGTTTTTCGGCTATATAAAAGACATATTCGGTAGGTGGAGCGACGAAGACTTTGAATTTCAATCACGACTTTTTCGTGCGGTAGAACGCTACTCGGTCTGGGACCGCTTCTGGTCACGTATTGTGGATTCAGTGGCCGATAGCAAAACGATGACAAGGTGGAAAAGAGAGATGACCAAAAGCGAAAAAGACTCTGGGAAGAAAAGAATAGCGGAGACGTTCCGTAAGAAAGAGACTCCAGTCTGGAGAGTAAAACCAGGAAAAAGAAAAGGCTATCGCTACATTGTGGTAGCTTGATATCAAAGCCCGTAATTAAAGATCGAAGGTGGCAAAGCACGCTGGTAGTCATTTCCTTTAGACGTCAAAGGTTCCAATCGGTATCACAAGCGGAATAGATTGCTCTCAAGAGTCACATCGATCGAACCAGATTTATCCTTGAAAAGATTAAAGTAACTAAAGGGTAACGAAGTATGAATTAATGAAGTAATTATACTTATAGGTTTACTTTCAAATACATATTTGATTACTGTTCAAAGTAGAACTGGCGATCATTTTCATTATCAAATTTCAAAGTAAGACAATTCCAATGTCGTTCGACTAATGACTTCGTAACTAGATATGCGACCTGGTTACCTGCCGATTACACATAGCTCGAGTAATTACAGTTTTATCTGCGTGTCATCCCTCATTACCGGCTCGCTAATTAGTACGCGTTAGCTTGTAAACTTGTGGAGACAGTCATTAACTCTTGCTTTTGCGAGAGATACGAAGACACATGCCTCATACATACTCTGTATGACGTAGTCGAACGAAAGTACATAAAGGGTAGCTTCGTTGAAACCTTTTCTCGCCGTTTCTCTGTGAACAGTTGCGAAAAGGAAGTATCGGTACATTATACCTTACGATATATTTCGACATTTAACGAAAATTTTCCCGCTTCCTGTTATGCAATATAGCCATGCAATTCTACGGTAGGATGCACTTTAAGCTGGCTCGCGGGTGTAAACGACATTAAACTCGAATGTACCGCCTAGACTGTAAACGCAAGATATACAGACGCTTCTCGCAATATCGTTACCGCAATTTCTTGCGACGCTTCCTGCTCTTTTTCTCCGCGTACGTCGTAAATAGACGAGATTTTTTACGATGTTTCCTTGTACTTCCTACCGATATTCAATTTTTTTGACACAATCTAACTACTGGCTTTGCGATTTTCAATTTTCCGAGAAACCCAAACTTCCTGCTAATAATAACTTTAATCATTTTCTTTAGAGAGAATCTTCTAAAAATTAAACGTTAAGCTGGCCATCAGTTTCTGGTGCACTCAATTATTTGTTTTAGAATGCTTGAAGCGAGTCGAAGTGCTAGTGTCAAAAATATATCGCCAGTGTAGCTCGACATATGGCGCGATATATTGCAAAAAGCAATGGAGCCACTTGTCACGGCAATTCACGGTGAGGGGTTGAGTGCAGATTAACAAACTCTAGAAACGTGCTTGGGCAAAAGGTTCTTGACACTTGGAGTCACGATTTCGTATAATTTTACAGAGCTATGTAAAACGATGTATTTTATGCTAGGCTATCTCCAACGTGCCAAAGTCGAGTGGGGCTTGTTATAACCGGACAGTAACTTTCATGGTAATGCTTGCAATCAAAAGTTGTCTGTGCAGACTGCCAGTGCGAGTAGTTTGCGCGATGAAGTACTTTCGTGGCTCTTGAGCACCCTGCATGTCCTCTTCAACACCTGTTGCTCATTTTAAGGAAAATCTGTTGCAAACACGATGACTGTTCATCGAATGAGTTTTCCTTAAAACGAAAAGTTCTGTTCAGACTCGCGAAATAAACTATTGCAAGTAATACCTTAGTAGCTTGGTGCTACTTTGCTTGCGAGTTTAATATCAATCAATCAGGTTTTATCGTCCGATGATGATAAAATTGCGTGTTAAGATGAAGAGTGAAAAACCATGTATTGCGTTGGAGAAATGATAAGTGTACTATGATTCTATAGGGAAACGGAATTGAATCATCAGAAAAATATTATAATTATGGAGTTAATTGTGAAATTGCATTATAGGATTATTTCTTTTGTGAAAACAATGTGGATCTTTTTATATGAGTAGACTACTGTATTGTACTTTAATATTTGCTTCCTCATTTCTCCTTTTTGTTTCCTCACTCCCAATATCCTTCGTTTCCTCACGTTGCAACATTTTATTACAATTTCGCACCGCGGTTCTTTTACAAGCACTGGGATTTATATTGGGGTCGTTGTGAATGAATTTGTGTTTCAAGGAAAATACTCGCTCGTGCAACTAACTCGATCTTTTGTATATTTTTTTACGAGTCGGTCGTCTTTCTTTTATATTAACAGTTGAACCAAGAAGTATATTTGCCTAAGGCTTTTCTAGTTTCAACATGAAATTTTCACTTTGCTCTAGCCCCTAACTTTAAGGTTATGTTTTTCAACTGGAATTTAAGGGCAGCGAGCCAGGTGATTTCTGGATCTGGCTATGTCGAGAGATCTGATTTAGCATTCGAGTCACATGACTATTGCAACCGGCGACTCGATTGACTATTGGAAGTTATACGAGTAAGGAATATTTAAACGGACCGTCGCTACTCGAATATGCACCAGTGACGGGTGATCCTTCAACGGATAGCAGTCAAACTTAACACCTTTGCCGAAAATTCATCGTACGCAAGATACAAGAATTAAACCTTTACTATTTGAATAAAAGTTTAGAATTTTTTAACGGTACAATAGGAACAATTCTATATTGTTTTCAGAATCGGTTACAAAATATGATTAATAGAAAATTTGTCAACACAGAGCACTGAGAGACCGCTAACATTATGCTACATTTTTAATACTCACACTCTGGCCACATTTTCCTTGCTGCATACTCAACAAGTACACTACGAAGTTTTTCCAGCAGGCACGATAACGCTTTCTACCGAGTTTCATTCAATCAATCCACCGAGTTTGGCTGGGCGCAACTTAAGGCGGCCGAGAAATTCGCGAACTGCGTTGGAACTTGTAAGCAAGGCGGCTAGCCGCACCGCGCACGATGTGCTATCAACAGTTCCCGAACTTTTAAAATACAAACTGACGCGGAAAGAAAGCAGAGCAAAAAGAGTGGAGAGGTGAGTGCCATTCACTGGTTCCAACGTCACACACTGGTCGCGTTTTGGCTTGAAAATTTGTATACTGCAAGAAATTTCACTGGAAACTACTTCGAATTCCTTTCTTCGTGTATCCTTAGAAATGTATCTTCTGGTGAATGATTCTTGAAAGTATCGGTATCATTTAATGAGTTGTTTTACTACAATTATCATGGTAATCGATTTTCCATGTCACTTGAATATAGTGAAAATCGATAATGACTGAACGCGGTCACTTTCACGTGTTTTCCCATTCTGCATGCAGATATCAACGAGCTTCAATTATCTGGTTGCCTTTCAATCATTGCAAGTTATATCTCTCTGCGTGTTTCGTGAAATTACAGATCATCCGTTACCTCTCGCGTGGCAAATCAGTTTTTCTCTGACATGGCTTTTATTGGGGACTACCCAGGCATTCGTTTGCACTGTTTACCGTCTGTTCCCCTAGCCGTGATCGATCGCTCCCACGGTGCTCGTTACCATCTCGATTACTAGATATATGCTTCCCTGGTATATTTACTTCTGAGAAGTGACCCATTTCGCGAGTTTCCTGTCACAATCAATTTTCCCCAATCCTACCTGTCCCTTATTTTTCATTTTTCATTTTTAACTCTTTTTCGTTTACTGCTGCGAACCGAATCGTTACCAACGTCATACATTTTATTAACCCATCTTCGCATATCGTTCATTTATCAAAATGGTTCATAAATGTAAAATTGTACAAAGTGTAGTCTCTGGAGGATCAGTGTTTTTCGTAGCTCGGTGAAAAGAGATAGTGCTATTTTCATGAATAATTGATTGACTACTATACTGTAAATTGGTGGCTTTTAGTTATCGTTTGTGGAACTGGGTACAGGGAAATTCTATTTGAGTAAACCCATCACCAGGTATCGAATTAGCTTTATTAATTTGCTAGGAACGACGGGGATCGCTACTATTTCCTGCTGTCTATGCAAATTGGAAAAGCAGCACAGTAGAACAAATTGTGTTATACATACACGTTTGTATATCATTTTGGGGATGGACAGAACGCGATAGTAATTCGTAATGCGGGATGGAAAAGTGGAAATTCAATCGTAACGGAGACTGTCCTGTAAGTATCGAATTATAAAAAATTACAAAAAAAGATGAGAAAAAATCCTATGGAATTCTGCAAAAAGTTTGACAAGTTCCATGTGACGAGGATAAATCCAGTTATGAAAAACTCTTCTAGCGAATAGAATTATTGCGGCACACATATAAAATTCCTGTACAAAACGATATCCAGGAACTTATCAACTTTTCTACCATTGCACATTCCAAGCCGGTGTACTTTCTCGTAAAATAAGCTTAAGTTTCGCGAACAATCGTAATACGTGCCATGAAACCCCCTACAAGGAATTGCACCGGGAGTTCAAGTCCACTCTGCGTTTCTCAAATTCCTTCGACAATTCGAAATGGCACTTCGCACTTTTCTCTTCCCGTAGGGAGATTGCGTTACGTGCGCCAACTTTTCCGTACATTGAATTACAAAAGAAAGAGGGAACCAGAGACTCGACACAGAGAATCTCTTGATTCTATACAATTCGCAGTCGATTGTGCCTCTGCTAAGAAGAAGAAAAAAAAAGAAGTTTCGAACGAGGAAAATTAACCGGTGCCGTTTATAAAAATTCTTATAGCCCGGTTTTGCTTTCAGGGTGCTAACAATCGATCTTTCGAAGAGAACGGAAGTTACTCAGCGCGTTTCTTTTAACACCGGAGTTTAAACAGGGAACCGGGACTCCCGGCGTTTAAGGGTAGGATAATCGGTGTACGACTGTTTGCGAGTTCTTAAACAGGTAACAACCGAGATAAGCAGGGAGACTGAACCTTGCCGCTCGACCTCGTCTTTTTCTTCTTCTGCAAGTAAAAGTAAAATGCTGCGACTCTTGCAAATGTAGAGAAATTAAATAATTCGCTGGAATTATACTGCTCACTGCTAATCTTAGAGGTCTTAAAAATAAAAGTCTTTACAATCGTAAATACTCTACTGCCCTGAATTCTATTAACAAAATTGAAATACTGAGTTGAAACTAAATGGTATAGATTGGAAGAATCTTGAAGTCAATGGAAAAGTTTTAATTACTCTGTGACCTATAACAGTAAATTTCCTTCGCTGTATCAAGATTCCACTATTATCTAAAAAAAAATGTCCGAAACTCATGATTGACGTAAAATCAAGTATACTGCTTAAATTGGTATTTTTGTTGAGGAAGATGCGCAACACCAATATTGTTCTATCGTTCATACGTGCGTCCTACCGTTTCTGCATCGCTGAGTCGCGTTATCGCATTACAGCCGAGGTGCTCCGGGCCTCGTGCAATTCTTTAAGGGGAATTAATGATCATAAAAAGATAACGTTTACAGCGGACCATAAAGCCATTACGACAATTTATTGCAGGACTCTTTTAATCTTGAGAGAAGAAGCACTAAAGCCGATTGCATCCAACCCCGCCCTCGTTACTTAATTTCGAAAATGAAACTAAAGTGCCCTGATATCGTATTTAAATCTCGCGATACTTTGCATAATACCATCGTTCTTCTTAAAACAGACTGCCCCATTAATATCGCGCAGCTCATAAATATTCCGCAAAAGTATCCTCAAACGGAAACTCCTTCAATACGGATCCACTATACATCTTAAGAGTACTCCCAACTTACATAATGCCTTCAGCACAAATGAGAACTGCTTATTAGAGGAGAAAGTAACGATCAATTAACAAATTGATGCAAATTGATCCAAGCTGTTATGTCAGAATCGATAGTTCCATCTGGATAATGTTTCAAATCAATTTTCTTTTACAAACTACAGAAGCTATTTCCATTCTAGTGAAACAGTTATGAGAAACTGAAAAGTACGTTCGTAGTGTATTACTTCCAATACTATGTAGGATTTCAATTGCATTAAGATCAATTCGAATGATTTATATGCTTCGTTTCTTGAGAAATTTTCGCGATAAACGAAGTGAGACCGACGAGCGATATAAAAAAGAAGAGATGACAGTATGAGTAAGAAGGGTAAGAAGAAGGACAGGAAGAAGCCTCGGAGAGAACGATTGACTGGAAGCTTCTCTTTCCTTTGACGTCGAGTTTCAAGGATCAATTCGTAGATCAGACCGTCTGTTCTCCATAGGTTGGCGGCTGTACTCTTGTCGATTTATTCAGGATTCCGCGGCGCAAAGGTGTGTGTCCCGATCCCGGGGGTGGAATAATTTGGCGCGTGTGCACTCCGCGGAATTCGACTGGCGGCCCTTTCGAGGTTTTGTTTATATGCCGAAGCTTGGCGAAGCGTGGCGAAACTTTCGCGAGTAACACGGCAACTTGAGTGATCCAGGCTCGTCCTTCTCCTTGTCGCAGCCTTTATTGGCCTGTCGAAGCTCCAACGCCATCTACAATTTTCCAGCCCTCCTTTGTCCGACACTTTTTGCTGGTCTCTCGGACCAATAGCTTTTTTCCGACAAGTTGAGCCTGCGTGAAACTTCTCAAGATCAAAGATAGTGTAAAATTGGAAAATGATATTCTAACGTTCGTATTGCAGGTAAATGGTTTAAGTATACTTCATTCATAGATTCTTTATTAAGAAAGATATTGAGTAGACAAATTTGGGGCTTTCTTGATTCTCTGATTTCAAGAAGAAAGACTATAAGAATAGTAAAAGTCTAAGATGATCGAGTTATCGTTCTAATTGCACGGAATGTTATTTCCATGATAATTAAGTTGTTATGCGTTGCAGGGAGATGACAGACCGTTTTCGCGGAGGCAATTTTGCTCAGAGGTCAGCGGAAATAATTTTATCCTCCCGATTTCGCGAAGCATTCAATTTCTCGTTATCTTCGCAACTTGAGTACATACGTTTACCATTATATTGTCGTGACTCCCAGTCGCCTTCTTCGGACTGGGGGGAGCAGGCTTTGTTCGGTGTCCCAACCGGAATACTTTAATTTCTGTTCTTTAATGGGCCGCTCTAATTCGTGACAATTCGCACGACGGAACTACTGCTTCGCTAATTGGTATCCATTGAACCAGTAACCAGGCTATGAAATCACTCTTCCGTTTCGCTCCGCGTTCTATCCAATTACGTTTCAACCAATTTTCATAGTTCATTTATCTTATAGCGCCGCAGAATTTTCGCAATTCGTTAACTATGCAGAGAAATTCTGCCAATTCGTATAATGTAATTATAATTATTTCAATTCTCGACATAAGACGATGGTGCCCAACTGCAAAAGTATTTCTCTTTCTCTCTCTTTCTCGCTCTTCCTCTATGCGCAAATTACTCTTGTATTTTTCACCGTGGCATTGCGAGTTGCATACTGAGTTGTTCTGCCTCTCCCAGGCCTGCTTGAAACGCTTCGCCTCTTGCCTCTCAGCTCAGCGGTTGTTAGCTGGACTTATGCAAGTTATAATCAAGTTTGTCCAATACCGCCGAAAATTTCCAAATAAAACTCATCCGTTTCTCTGACTGGACTCGTTCTTCTTCACCCTGAAAACTATGTTCCACAATTTCATTAGGACAGTTATCAGAAATACTAAAATTAATTAAAGCGATAAAATAATATCGTTGAGAGATTTTTCACATTTTTTACAACTTAATATTTTTGTCTTTTTCTAATCGCGATCTCAAGAGAGCATTGGATTTATGCATACTACCAAAGTTTATTCGCAATTCCCCGCGTATTCGCAAATAGATGCTAATGAAGAGTGCGTTCCAAATTCTCTACTTCGGCTGACAGCGCATGCTCTGTTATTTCTAGTTTATAAGTCTATATACTGAAATTACGCCGCCGGATACATTTCGGAGCCCGGCAAATAGGTTAAATGTGGGAAGTTACTAACTATTTTACCTACCCTGCAAACCCCGGTTCACATTTTCGTATTATTTTTAATGGTTCCAAGGGACACACGCTGCGGTCCTGTTACAAACTCCCATGGAGCCTCGTTATTCAGGAACCTCGCAGAAAGCCAACAATATTTTCATCCCCTGGATAATATTTTATTCGCGACGTTTATCGCATTCGCCTCCATGATAAAATGGACCAATAATGTATTATAGAATCACATACGATATTTTCATTCCCTGGATAATATTCAATGTTGTTGTATTCAAGAAAATTAATGACCTTTGTGATGTGATAAAAGGAAGAGAATAATTTATCGTAAAGAAAGAATATCCTCGTTTCTGGTATAGTGGATTAACAATTGACAATAAAGCTACTGTACTGAAATGCATTACCATTTTCTTGTGGATCAAAGAGGATATCTGAACCGCAGAACTAGATTCTCTTACAACCTTACCGTAGCGGAAGACCGATTTGACAAGAAGTTCGCAACCCCAAGCAGCTTAGAATCTTTTTAACCGACTGCCAGCTTATTCAAGATTTGAGCGTCTTTTCCAAAGATTTGCCAAAAAGCGGAAGAAGGCGAAGAAGACGAAGAGGAGGAAAAAACTCGCGGTCTCTGGTACAGTCGATATCGAAGAACATCGGTACTTATTGTTAGCGGCAAAGTTGCAAGAGAATCATAAATAACGAATATGAAAAAATAACTTTACATTGTTCGCGTATCGTAATAAAAATATGATAGGAAGAGATTCTTAAGAAATAGACGAAAATGTTAAAATGGAACCTGAACCGTTTCGTGTTTTAGGCGTGCATTTCGACAGTACTCAACGGCTGTCAAGTGGTTCCTACCTGACGGAATGTACCAAGCAGGCTAGAGCTAGCGACTGCTGTGGGAATCGCACTCGCGGTTCTTAGTCTCCTTAGTTTCCTCCTCGAAGTCTTCTCAGGGACGCTTGAATAGTTTATCGGCGAGAGAGTGGCCCGTTGGGATTAACTGGCTGTACTTGACGCAGCGTTCTTTAAACTTTCAGTGGCACGAAGCGAGTCATGATAATAGGTTTTCGAAATAATTCAATAGCAACTTCTCTTCTCTTCTCGATATCGACGAATGGTGTTTTTCAGCTCGCGACGATCTCTAGTAGTTTAATCAATGCTCGAACGAACTCTTCGTCGATCGGAATTCGAAGTAGCGCTATGGCATCCTGGCGGAAGGATGCCGTGAGTGGTAAAGCGTGTTCGTTTGTTAATCCAAAATGAAGGTATATACCTTGACGAAGGTGGTACACATACGCATTCGCACTTAAGATTTGCACACGTTACCTAGCTTCGGCTGTTAGCGAAGAATATTAATGCTGCCTGTATGATAGTTGGTATACATATCTACCCCTTCGTTCTGAAATGCAAATGAAGGACTTACTAGTCTCGCGTTCCTCGATCATTCTCAGAAGCGAACCTATATATACAATATCATTCTCAGCTAAACGAACTGCTGGGATTAAGGAAGATTGTTAGATTTCACGATAACTTCAATTTCTGAAAAGTTTATAAATTCAATTGCAATGTGCTAGATTCTAATAATGATGTTTGGAGAGCTGTAGTCTTCTCGAGAATCTTAGTGTCGAGATTCTTGAGGGATTCTGCGTCTACTGGAAAAACGGATCGACAAAGAACAATTAGTTCATTTACGCGGCCCTTGCGTGCACCATCTTGTTGTAACATGCAAATGAATAGCTTACGTGCCTCATAGTCGTGTAAGACCCTTACCAGCAGAACTTGAATAGAGTATTCAGGGAAAAGGCTCAGTCGAAGTGGGCCAACATGTTTCTTGTTCTCCTGCTCTTGTAACGAGGGTGGGTACCAATCGTGTTGCTGCGGCAACATAATTTCGCGAAACATAGTTTGCGAAACTGTGTATCTGATTGCGCAACTATGCGAAGCCAATTATATCGGAAGTTTCGGATTGAAACTGGTAACAAGAATCAATTTGCTAGTACTTCCGTTGGCAAGACTCAAATCTAGGAATGCTACTGTTTCTAATTCAGAGGTCAAAGGTGGCATTCTACTGTCTGTTTTGCAGGCACCAGTAACAAGGGCTTCTGCCTTAAATTTGGCTCTGTTCGAATGCTACTTTAGAACAATGACCCGTGTACTTTTCTGTTTAAAACAAATGCAGCTTTTTAACATAGTTAAGATTTGTCCATACGAGTGATGCGCATGAGAATTCGTATGCGGAAGTTATCCTACGTTGCGTTTCCGGAAAGTTTGTCACTTCCAGACGCAGAAACGGAATCATGTATCCGCATTGAGAGCCTCCTGAGATCGGGTTGGCACGTTTCTTGTTTCGCACCCTTACGGGAGTGCCTAGCTTCCGCCAGATAATTCGGTCGAACCTAGTTTACAAGAGCTGCGTAGAATTTGTCACTGGGAGTATGTAGAGTTACTCGAGCAAACTCCACTTATACGAAAAGTTTCGTGAATATAAATTTTTAGCAGACTTCAATTTCATTTAGCGAGATCAACGTGATTCATTTTTTATACCTAAAAGTCTGTCTATTCCGTTTGCCTTTTGCTATAACAAGAGAAAACATGTTGGATCACTGAACTTGGCTTGTCACTGGACTCGAAGGAATCAAAGAGTATCATTTGCCTGCCAATTTAACGTCGCTCGAGGCAAATTGGTATTCGCGCGAATGATTAGTTTTACGGATGTGAAGCTTTATACACGATGAAATGGAATCCAGTCACTGCAAATTGCAATATCAATATTGACCTAACCATATCCACTGGACGTCAACGGTTACGTCCCTATTACAGAGAATATCCCAGTTCTTTAACAACAATAACATATCGAGCTATCATCAAATTGCAAAGCAATGTTGACTTGTCATTTGGCGATATCGAGCCATCCACATCATGAAGCAATTATCAAAATATCATCCTAACACGAATCACACACGCGTTGGGTAACATTTACATACTGTACGTTGATATTGTCCTGTTACCGGGTAGTTTACGTTCGAATGACGTCTTCTCGATATCCGATTCGTATCTGGTGTGCGTTCGGTTGATATCCGATTGACGAGCAACACTACCTTCGAATCTCGGCTCTCCAGGCGGGACTTAAGCTTCGCCCGAAACTGGAATCAGCAGACAGTCTCAGGAGCGAGTTTCAGTTTGGATTTGAATTGGAATTTAGGGTACAGCGGCCCAATTATTCCATCCCGTGAGCCGGCCTTGTCGGCCGAGGATAAGCCAGGTAATTCGATAAACACGTAAATCGCGATGTTAATTTCGACTCGTCGAGATTAAACGAGATACCTGAGCCACCTGTACAAGCCACAAAGAACAAGTATCCAACCGATCGGTTTCTTTGAATTTCTATTTCTATTTCTGACGGAAATAGTAGAGAGCCATTAGAAATAATTTAATGGAATCTTAGATTTAAATTTAATAGAAATTATTAATCGAGCACAAACCGAGAAATTTCGTGGATTTGATCACGCGCAAGTAGGAATTCGCTAGCGGACAATAATGTGAAGGAAATGGAAAAAGGACTGGGCAAAAATAAGCTCTGCTTCGTTCCAGCTATTGTTGTGTTTCACTTTATGATCCGATAGAGACTCGTATGCTCCACTGAAGGACTCGAATGAGACACCATTGTTCCAGTCGCCAGTACCCATTTCAACCAATGAAAAGGGGAGAATTTTTCAGATTGCCATTGGACGTTGTGCGTTAACGTTATAACCGAATAAAAATTTTTCTGAAATATACTAAAGCAATCTCGTCGATAGTACTATCATAAAATTAATCGGCTAATTCTTAATTCAATAAACCCATCAAATCTATTAATTCATTTTTATACTCATTTATAAATGTTAGCAAATTATGCAATACTTACTTATTGTATAAATAGAAATTCTGACAGTTTCGGATTAAGATTGCGAAACTTCCGCCAATCCAGCTCGATGGAGATTGGGAAAATTCAGTGTCGCTCCGAAGGAAAGGGGAGGTGAACGATCGGGTAATTAAGTGCTCAGAAGAAAACGAGTTGGTGAGCTGACACCAGCGGCTTAAAAGTTACTTCTTTCACCTTTACCACGAATGTTCGATCTGTTTTCACAAGTAGTAACACAGTTACAGAAAATCGTCTAGAACGTCCTTACGCTGGTAATTAATGCTTCTTGACCGTGTCGGTTAAAGTTTAAATTAGTGTCCCCTGGTACGTGCTTGATTTTCTTGTCTTCGATTCTCATGATGTCTTTCCGCTCTTTGCAACTGTATCACGAACTAGTGTTCGCGTAAACTCCTGAGAATTCTTTTCTTTTATACTGCTCTCACCGAGTGTTTCGTTATTCTCTCATTCTGTCGATTGAAGTTTAAGAAACGCGTTACGCGTTAGTAATTTAATCTAGACTGAGAATTTGATATTTAACAGCGTAAATTAATTTTTATACAACACAACTAGCTATTGAAATAGGATATAGAAATCTTGGAATATTCTGCTATGACATTTAGGAAGCAAAATGTTGATTCAGAAGTTTTTTAATGAAACCTATCAAACTCACTGAGCAACGTAACTCACTTGAAGGTACTGCTACCTAATTGATTAGTCTTTTTGTGCAGTTTATTTAAATTCTGGTTTTGCAATTTTTTCCAATTACATTTTCTTGCGCATCAAAGTTTGTTTGAAAACTTTTTTGAAAACTTTAAATACATTATTGGGATGTTTATAAGTTTTTCAATTACTAGGAGTATAAAAACGCGTTACTCATATTTCTAAAGTTAGAAGACGAAAACGCAAGGTTTATTCAAATTCCCAAAATAATTATTAGAAAACTTGAAGGTTCCTCAAATACAGGAATACTCAAATAGAGATATTCCTGGGTGTTTGTGAAATTTATTCAAATAATCTCATTGAATTACATTTATGTACAAGCGTCTGTATCTACGCTTTTGCCAGTGAGTCTCGTTGGTCGAACCGTTTATTTCGCTGGTATACCGTAAACGGTCACAATACAAGGTAATCGTCTCTCTTTGATACAAATTCAACCCTTTCACGTTTAAACCTTTCCTGGTCTACTATTCTGTCTTGCCGCGCCTCTTCCCGTCTCTTTCAGTGCGCTCACCTCTTCACGAGCACCCTTGCGCGCACCCTCGTCTACCCTTCCGGCTCGGTAGAGCACTGCTTTTTGTCGAAGAGCATCCTGGCTTTGTCCACCGCTCGACTTACAAGCGCGACCGACACCAAGAAAAAGCGTGATGGATCGTGCTTACCATTTTTCCACGACAAGCTTTCTTCTTATTATCATCCACGACACGATGCGATCCGTTGTACAGCCATTCCTTCGCATCCGCCCACCATCAAGAAGATTCGAGGAATCTTAAACCGCTCGTAAAAGAGCTCATTAATTTCGTCCCGATGCAAACAAATGAGTCTACTCTTCCAAGAGAGGACAAAGCGACTACGAAGAGTCCATTCTTACCAATTTACAGATTGCTTCACTGACGGCGACTCGCGTGAGAAAAAGAGCGAGGAAAAAATATTTCGAGAGTATTTTAATTCACGACGCTGCTCCGAAATTGTTTTACGAGCAGCTTTTCTCTCTTTCTGTCTCTGCTCCGGGCACTTGGGAGTCGTGGCTCTCTTCTACGAAGTCTCTGCTCATCCAAAGTTCCACTGGGAGCTGGCTGAAAAACGACAGTAGATCATCGTTAAGGTGTTCACGACTGGCTGAGCGGCTGGTGGTGGTTCTTCGTGGTGGTCCAAGGTCTTGGAACCTGAGTGTAAGAGATCCAAGGCGGGCCAAGATTACGGTGGCCGTAACTCCTTGGGTTTGGACTTAAAGTGCCAAGACTTAGTTATTTAGCAGAAGGCACTGAGATACCGTGCTACTTGTAAACACCAATTAAGCGCACGCTCATTCGACCAGTGCTCGCTGCTATTATCCCTGCGTGCTCTCGGTGTGTCGGCTAACGATTCATAAATAACGACCGGCGGCGCCACTCGTCTTTTCACTTGCGAACCAATAGACGAACGCTAATTACCAGGACGTACTTTCTATTCATTTATGTATAAATATACATAGCAGTACGAGAATATTTACCAGCTGAAATTCCGACTGAAACCGAATGCAGATTCTGGACCAATAGATTTTACCCTGATTCCGGTAGAAGCAAGAAGAACAATACAAGGTTGAGTTAAAATTCAACCCGGATGCGCGTGTGTCAAAGAAAATCAAAGCTCCGAAGATAAAGAAAAGAAGAAGGAAGTTGAACTCTCGGAAGTTCGGAGGAACACACAGGTCCCAGTAAAATGGGACAGGAGGAGAAGACAAGAGAAGAAAAACGGAAGCCGACTGATCGTAATGTAACATTCCTGAAAAAGGAGGAGAGGGTGGGATGACAGAGAATGCCTTCGGGAAAGCCTAATGAGTGCACGTAGAACATGCGCTTAGTATGTTACCGGCATCCGAGCGTAAAGACGCGAGAGTGAGATGCGGAAGCGAAACGGTCCCAGTTTTCTAACGTTGGCAGGTAGGAAGCCGGCAACGTTGGTGGATAAACAAGTGGTAACAAGCTACGTGCTCGGCCTCCTTCTCCTCTTCTGTTGGCCACACCCTCCAGCATCTCTCTATTCTATCTCTCGTCGCTATTCCACCTCGCACCTTGTCACAAATCCCCAGCTCTGAGCCACTAGGGCTACTCCCGGTGACTTTGCTTCCGATTCAACCTGGCAAAGACTATTCCAAGACGAGGACTTTCACCTAGCAGAACTCTTACCTTAGTGCTACTACATACTTTTAGCTACTTCATACAATTAGACACTTTTTCTACACAGCTTTAATACACTCTCTTTCCCTTTCTATCTTTTGCAACCAGCTCACAAAAGTAACACGCTTATCCGATACACTTCGAGCTCGTAACACGGCTTTGCGGCTTTGTGGACTGAATCCAACGTAATTGTAAATTTACATAAGTCTTGGTTGAGCAGTTGCCTGCAGAGAGAGAGAGAGAGAGAGAGAGAGAGAGAGAGAGAGAGAGAGTGACACAGCGAACGACGAAAGTACAGTTCAATGTTATTAACGGCTGAACGAATTTTGAGGTCGCGTGCGAGTGTTTTAATTAACAAATGCGGTGAAACTTTTATTGCTTCTGGTAATAATGAAAAGTAGTAAACTTCATCAACCCGGATAACGTCATCCGAATATTAAATGGCAGGGTAGAGAGATCGTAATACTGTAACAATGACACATTTCAGAAAGTTAAATAGTAGAGCTCATTTGGTATCACAAGGCTTTTCCTCCAACTACATTCGCTTCGGTTAAGTGTCGGGAGTTACTCATCTTCGAGTTAATGCTACCTTAAAATTTAAGCTAGCGAGATACCGCTAAGCTAATTGGCTACTTAGGTTCTTATTTTCGCCTTTAACCCGTAAATGGGCATTTTTCTATAATCATTTTCCGATGATTATTTGAACCAAACAGAGCTAATTGATGATAGCAAATATTTCATGCTAATAGCTACAACTGAATTCTACAATAAATACTTCAAATTTCCTTTCCTTCAACACGATGATAAAAGTTATTAACTTGCAACACGAGTTTAAGTAATTCATCATCGTAATGTATGGAGGGGGTGGACCGCGTGCTAGTATGAATTAGTCAGCATCTCATTATGCAGAAAAATTTGCTTTCACCTAAATGGAAAGCTTCCAAAGAGGTAATGAATATTTGCATTATAATTCGCAGCTACACCCAACCCCTCTATCTATCTCTCTTTTGTGTCCCTCTGTGTGCATTACCGTAAACGTACTAAAATATAAATGGATGTTTATCCAATTCGGCTTATCGTTCACGCATACTGACACCAATGAACGTAACAACACTCTCGAATTATTCTTGGAAATGAAAAAACGAAATGAAAATACAACTCTTTTAAGTAATATCAACTTTAATCGTCACTCGCAATTTTAATTCTGAATTATTCTATTTGGCCTGTCGCAACGAATAACGTCGCCTAAAGAAAGTAAAGGTACCCCCCACACATACATACATATATTATATGTATATTAAAAGCGATCGATGCAATTTCAGTAAGCAAGGGTGTGCATACTCGGTATAGCTTTGTAGTCTAGAGATCTCGAAATTATGAAATTAGTTCGGGCAGCGAAGTGGAAGTGCAATTACGAAATTGCTGCGTTGAGAATAATGCCGAACAAAAATAATTCCGTGGATTATTCCCCAGTGGCATTCACAGCAGGACAGGTATCTCTCTCCAGTTGGCGGATTTCCATCGGAATTCAGGATCGTCGCAATGCCTCGAAGGCTCATGTTTCATGGCGGATGAATTGAAAATTCGTTTCCACAAACGCGTCGCGGCCCGGTTTCACGTAGATTCCTTGGGGACCTCGTCTTTCTTCCGAAAGAAGGGGAAAGGAACCGTCGATTTTATTTGCGATCTCACTCGACTTTCTCGTTTCTTTCGAAAGATTCGGCTCGAACTAGCGTGTTCTCTCCGCCGAACACAATAACCCGAACGGCTGGAAAAGGATGCAAGGGAATGCAGAGCGTGAGAAGTCGTGCGAATCGAATATATCCTCGGTCGTGGCCGAAATATTCGTCTATCGTCAAACGTGGCGTTCCGACGCGATTCGTTAGTCGTAGTTTCGAAATCAACGCCCAGGTTTGCTTGTGTCGCAAAACCGACTTTATGTACAGCCCCTGACAAATATGGTTGGTGGCTAATTAATATAGTTTCTCTTGCAACTTAAATGCACGATCAATAATTTAACGGTCTAACTAGAACATGTTTTTGAAACCTTCGTTCCATGATTCTCAGAGATTCTGGGATATTTCATGTAACGCTGTACCTCGTTTCCCTTCTACTACAACTATCGTGAAACAAATATATCGATATTCACCTCTAACAAGTTCACTAATGCTGATATTATCCGTTCTTTGATGTTGGTTATTAAACATTATTAATCTATTTGTTCGTTAACGAATTATTTTCGTTCGTTGAATATAATTGCATATTTAATGAGACTCTAATTACACTTGCGGTGGCTCATCCATTTTATTAATAAACTACGAGTTACGTTTGTGCTTTACTTGGAAAATTGTTTCCAATTTACAAATGCTCCGTCGTTTTAGGGCATTGAATTCCGAAAGCTCAATGAATTCAGCGAGTAGTTAAAGGCTAGCAATTAATTGGATAAATCGACTATTCGATTGAATTATTTGGCTGGTTAACGAACAAAGAGAAATATTTTTAGAGAGCTTAACTGGAAAATCAAGATTGCATGAGCTGTTTCACTAGTTGGAAACAATATAATTTGCACACCTTGTTTTGTAAATATTGTTGTAGCAGAATGAAATATTCATACCATTAAATATCGCTATTCGAAGATCGACGATACTCGATGAAAGGTCTTTTAACTTTCGCGCCAGAGAAAATATTTTTTCGCGTCAAAAAGCTTTTTCCTGGTCGAAAGCGAGATAATTTTTCCCAGGCATGTAAGCATTTTTCAAATGATAAGGAGACAATTTTTCGCTCTGATGGTGCACTATTCTCTGAGAACTCATCGAGCATCCAGGAGATCGATCGACCTTTATAGAAAAGTACCTACATATAGAGTCTCACACTTGTTTGCCTCATTTTTCTCGTATTTTCATCGTTTTGCGTTGTCAACAATACTGGCATCCGATCAATTAAACGAAAGAGATAAAAATACCAGATTCGATGACAGAAATGCAGTCATATTGACACAATTTTTGTCAATCGGTTCTCTACCTCATTGATACGCGAAAAAGAAGTAAAATTAAAAAAGAATATCTTCAGCTTCTTGTTTCGATTGAATTTAATAAGAGGCTTATTCCCTGTTATACAGGACAAAAGATTTTAATAGAATTCAATAGTGTATTCAAAGGAGCTTTTTAATGAAAGCTCGCCTCTGAAAGTGTGCACATTTCGAGCAAAGAACAAATTTCAAAGTGCCACCGGTTGATGGGGTAGCGAAGCAGGAAACTGATCGATTATCGAAGAAATCAATAAGTCGCAGAGCCTCTCTGTGTGCTGTAATTTATATTCGCGCGCTGCAAATCTCGGTACCTTTACCTTACTTTTTGCACTCTTCCATTTTACTTTCCTAGTGTTTTCACCCATTTACCGCGCCACGCGCAGCTGTGGGATTATAAATTCAATATCTCGACCAAACTGCAATCCTCCAATTCTACACAAATACTATCTATTGTCCTTAAAGGTTTTTTCCGCATGACCTCAATCAACAAACTAAAAATAAAACTATTGCCATTGAGCTTCCAACTATTTTTATAGTTTCGTGATTTAAACAAAAATCATTGTTTCTTATAAATATAATATCACAAATAATTACAATCGTTACAATTTCACAGCTTTTTCTGACCTAATTTCTCTGCTAATATTGAGAGAATGCAAGTATAAGCTTTGACATATCTTCAGAGCCGCAAATATGTTATTCCATTCCCGAAATAGGTTACTCGAAATTGTCAATCTTCAACATTTACTCGTACCACTAATGCTCGTCCGAGATTTTGCCTCAGTTTAATTTCGTGTTTTTTTTTCGGCTAATTTGGGGAGGTACGCTTGGACTTTTTCCCTGTTTTAACTCTCTCGGACCATGCAGTAACGCAACCCTCAGGTTGGTTGCTTTACCCAGAAGTTTATTTTAAATGAAGTCCGTGCGGTAATGCTCACGTGAACCCGTTTTAATCCAATAAAGCTCTGCAATTTTTCTCGGATTTCGTCGTCAATTTGTGCGGCAGTGACATTAACATTCAGGTCAATTGCAAAAATAAGAAGCATCCGATAGTGGTAAGTGGCACATATCCAATGATTCGTTTATCCTGACAATTATGATTTCACGACAAGCAAACGAGGTACAGGAAGTAAGTGATATGAAAATTACTCACTCAGTGAGAGAATTCAGAAGCGTCATAACATTTGATTTTATCTCTTGAAAATCAGAACTATCCGCGAAAAGTTCAAACAGTTAATCGCGTACAGAAGCAAACAGAAAGGAGAGGCGATTAAACGCTGGTTCACGAAGCTTAATAAGGCTTTCGTTCCAGCCGTAAGCTTACATCTGCAGAACTCTAACAAATACTCATAGAGAGGGCTAAGTAAAACCTCGCGTTGGGAAGAAAAAAGCAAGATAAAGGCCGCTTGATTTTCACGCGCCTTTTATACGAGGGAAAGAAAAAAGAAAGAAGAAAAGCCGAGCGAAAAGTGCACACTTTGCAAATGAACGTTGATCTTCCAGAAAAATAGAGCGTGCAAACAGCAGTGCATGCCGCAATTCCAACGGGCTTCCAGAGTGGAGCGAGACATTTTGAGCCATTGGGAAGAGACGTAGGATAATTAAAAAGAGAGTTGACGAGGGTGTGCCGGACTCAATCGACAGCGCGGTGAGGCGCGCCAACTTAAAGCCGCGACAGAAAAACAGAGGAGCGACATCCTTTGAAAAAAATAAAAGAAACAATCACGATTTCGCTTCGCCTCTCTTCTCTTATCACTCGTTTTTTTTGCTTTTCCCGTCGTCTCTTTCTCACCCCTTTTATCCTCGATTCTCTATCTCTAACTGCACCTGCTTCGTTTCGCCGCGACCAACAGACGAGCGGTTCGATTCAATTAATGTCGATTTAATTACGACATTTCACTGCGAGTCTCCGAACTGGAAGAGCACCAGCTCGATGAGGATTCCACGAGTCACAGTGGCAAAGGGAAACTATGGAACGCTGGATGGAGAGGAAATCACGGAAAGTGTGATACAATAGTGACCATTTCTTTCGACTAGTCTTAGTCTTAAACAATTTTAGTACCACTAGAAAGAAATGCTTGCTTCGATCGAATTCAATTAATGAAATCCGATATTTCAGAAGAATAAGGATAACTCTTACCATGCGTAAGAGTAATTGAATTAAAGAACGAATGAATGGAGGTCGTCAAACTTTCTCGAATAAGATTCTGAATCTTTTGTGAGTATTCATTTTGCGATACGGTATCATTGGGTTTTTATCAACCTTTCGGATGAACCTCGCCCGAATGGTCGGCAAACTAATGAGATTTTTGTCTCATTAGCGGATAAGAGACACTCCGGGGGGAATGGGAGCACAAGAGTTCGGGTGTCGGCCTGAATTACGACCGTATGGCAAATGAGTAAAATTCGAATGCTCCGAAATGGCCGATAAAATATGCGGGTCTCGGGTATTGACCCATTTCCTCGTAACACCGTCGAGAATTTATATCTCGATTTGCGTGCACGGGTCCTTTTTTTTCTTTTTCAGAAATATTGATTTCGCAGGAAAACGCTATGTCGCGGATCGACTGCTCACGTTAGTTATTGATGTCCGCGTTATTGCGTAGATTCACCCGTGCCTTCATTTCCGCTCGTCGTCCTGTTCGTTTCTTTGTCAATGATCCATTGTAAGCCAAGTGCAACAAAGTGAAAAATGGAAACCGAGATTCCGGATTTAATGTAAATGTAGCGTTTTATATTCCTATTTTTTTCGTCGCGTGGCATCGTCAACTAATTTACGTGCAATCAGAAAGGTCATGGCTTTATCTCGTGTAAAGTGATCCAAGGTATAAACAATATGAAAATTGAAAATAGTATTAAACGCGAGGAATTATAGTTCTTCCGATGGAAAGACAAAATGAAGAGACGTGGTCACTAATTCTATTGTTAGGTAACATATTATTGGTAAGAATAAGAAATTGCCTTCATTTTTCCTGGTAAAACTACTTACACCAATGGATTTCCAAGAGAAATAGGCAGAACGTGATCGGCACGGGCACAAAGAAAATAACTTACAAACCTACTTGACAATATTTCAAGCTTACAGGAAGTATATGACCAGACTTCGTGAAACACTTGAATTAATAGCACAACTCACAAGATTGCTACCAATCTTTATTTCATCGAAAAGATAAAATTGACGTCCTGAAAAAAAAAAATTCTCATCGAAACTATCACACTAGCATTTCCTCGCAAAAGCTACTTCACAGTGTCTTCGGAGTATTAAATTCCCTTATCTCAAATCGGGTTTTTCTTGCTGACGCAAAATAAAATTTGCCCAATCTGCGAGAATCACACAGGAGCATAAGGGGCTGAGGAAAACTGGGCTATGTGATTTGCCCCTTAACACATTCGCTAGAAAAGATAAACGAAAATTTGCATAATTAATAATCCGCGTCAAGGGTGTAGTGCCCAGGTAATTCGGCTATTTCGAGTCGGTGTGCTTGGGATAGGATCAAAGCCAACCCTGGAGGTTCCAAGAGGTGTATGGATAAGCTGACAAAGTTGAGTAAATTGCAGACTCTCCTTGCGGCTGCTCGGATCTCTGCTGCGATTCGCAAAACGTAAATGAAGAAGGAGTAATCGAGGGAGTTCAATCTCGTACGTGGCCGTCTGACCTACAAGCCAGCGACACTACTGAGAGTACATCCGCTTTAGCCACAAGAGCCTGAATCTCGGGCTGCCGCATAACGAACTTACACTACTGCACGTGTCGCGCTGGTCTTAGTCTCGACCACTGGTCATTGGCTTCCTACACCAGGGAACGTCACGCGACACCATGATCCTGATACATCGATTTATCTGAAATCCTGCTTCACAACCAAGGCTATTTCTATCGAACACCTCTACACACCTCCCTTGCTTCTCTACCGTCGATTGCTTTAATCGGTTACAACCAGCTTTGATCTTCGAACACTACTGTACGCAAAAATGTCCGTAGTTTAGTCACAGTTCTACGCTACTCGAAAAGCTTATAGCTGTTGTATCAAGGTACAAGTTAAGCTAATATTTAAATCTTCTTTATCTTCCTTCGAAAGGTCTAGTTTCGAACAAAGACTTATCAATGTTAAGATAGGCGCCTGAGGATGTTACAATGTGTGTGTGTGTGTGTAGCTTTCCGATGGTGTGGTATCGTCTTGTTTACTCAAACATGCCCCGTGGAAGTCATTGTACTACTTAGAGCCTCACTCACAACTTCGCCAAGTTAGGTTCTGGACTTTGATGGTCTATAACATGAAATTCGGTAAACAGGATGCAGTGTAATGTCTACACGCCGAGAAACTTGGAGCTACATGACGAGATGCGGATGTTCGTGTATGCTCGTAATAATATCTGCATCCGTGACCGAGGTAGCTATTAAATAGTTTTCTGTTGATGAAAAATTAATGATATACAATATTGGAAGTTGCAATATCGAACATGTTATTATTGCAATTTTGTGACGTTTAATAGAATCTATGGTAATTGCGAAGCACGCAGGCTATTCTTCTAGAAACAATAATTAAAATAAAAATAAATCCTGAGGGCACTATTGTGTAGCCTGTGTTCATTGAATTTAGTTATAATAGAGCTCGTAAGTGACGGGTAATTTCCGTGGTGCACGCTTCAGTTTATTTTCACTGTTCACAAATGGAAGTGTAATATTTCTGAAGAGTTTGATACAACACGCTAAGAAAACCGATGTATGTTCGAACGGATAAATATACGCGTGCTTTGGAACCTTTCGGATAACCATACAGCACAACGTGTTTTCTTGAAAATTGGAGTGTGCAACTTTCCGAGAAATCGATCGTGAGAAACTGTTGCAAATACTGCTGTTTCCGAGCCACGAGAATTTTGCCTCACACAGAATTACAAATTGTTCGTAATGTGCTTCTCAGTAAAGAATAAAGCGCTGATCTTCACAGAATTTCCCTGGAGCTTTCAAGAGTAATATATGTCGAGGAAAAAGTTTTGAGTCGCATTTCACACTAGTCTCCAAAGTTTTGCCCGCAGAAAAAGCAATGATACGATTCTCTACCGCTGATTATCAGTAAAACTTATCCTGCTGCCCAGATACCTTCTCAGCCGAGATCCTTACCACCATTTTACTCCGAACTTCTTTGCAAACTTCTCTCCTCAAAAATCGAGTGTTAATCTTCAAAGCTTTTCTGCAAGTTCTTTAACATTAAGTGGTATTTAAGCTTGGTTTTAGTTTGAGTCTTCAACAGTTTTGTCAACAGTGCAGAATCAATTTCTTTCGAAATTCCTACCAACAACTTAATTAATTAGTATATATATTGAACATTGCACTTTCGACTTTCTTCTTATTGACTCTTTGAATCGGGTAAGCGGGCCTTACGTCCCACTCTCTCTCTCTCTCTCTCAGGGCCTTTTTCCAGAAAACCGGGTGACACCAAGCGGTGTCCCAAGAGGCATACTGTGACTGCATTCGAGTACAGCCGAATGCACTCGGTGCAGCCACTCGCCATATTTCATAGGAAGGCAACCGCGGAGGGTACTGAGAGTACCAAGGAAAGAGTCTACCTCGGGTCGAGGGAAAAAGACCCGGTAACATCGTGTTTCTGTTCGCCCGCACTAGCACTTCTAAGAAATATACGACTTTGAGTCGACCACCCTCTCACCTTGGCCTCTACGTCTCTCGCCTCATCGGATTTATCTCGAAGCGTCTATTAGCTCTGGTCCACTTTTTACCTCCAAATCCCGTCTGTTGCTGAAATAAACTAACCCTGGCACTGTGTACTTGGCAAAAAAAAAAAAACTATGAAAAGTATTTAATAGTACAAAACGTTTGAACATACTATATTCCTAATTATTTCCGAATAATTAATATCCACCAGCCACGAAAAGCAAATTATTATTAAAACAGTTTGTCAAGAGGTTGTGTCAGTGTCAAGAAACCCGTTAATATTCCTGGTCCATTCGTCTCGGAAGCTGCCGGAAGTTTCGCGGTAGCACGGGCAAAGTGGTTTCTCTCAAAGTGAGTGGCGGAAGTTTACGGGACGCATCAGGAATAGCCAAGGCCAGTCGCGCACCACAAATTTGTCCCGTGGAACCGCTTGCTTTGTTTTTTCCTCCTTCTTTTTTTCTTCACTCACACTCGGATAGCAGGGCTGCTTTGTGACATCAGGCCTGGCTTATCCCCGGCGGATATCGAACTCGCAACTTGTTAGAGACTCAGCCGTCAGAATGTACGTGGCCAATAAAAGGGACGCCAAGAAGTTATTCAACGATCTGGAAATGCAGTTCGCGAGATTCCTAAAGTTCACCTCGAGAGGAGGCCTGGTTTAGGGCGTAACCCTTTTATCCTCATCCTTATCTTCTTGGTCCTGGCAACCAGGCATACGACGGATCACCCGCTTTGAATAGCCTACTAAAGAGGCTTGCGCGCTCAGCTGGCCTGCCATAGACCTTCTTTAGCATCCTCGAGTTTCCAGGAACAATTTCGGGCCTGTTATTGAATCAACGTAGCCAGGAGGAACCCACGCTCGTCGAACCAAGTTTCCACGTTATTGCTCTATACTTTTTGATGGAACTAATAATAAGCTGGAAACGCTTCTCCGATAGCTACGGTGTGTTTTCGACGCGTCGCGTTGCTTCGATAATATCAACTTGTGAATCTTTCCTGGCTCGTTGGCAAAACTGATGGAAGATCAGTTTTGTTACCAGCATGATACGCATCTACTTCGTAAAATAGAGGCGGATATTGATCTTTTCCTGACGCGGCAGAAATATTGAATTGGCTGAAAAGTACTTTCTTGTCAACAACCAACGTTAAGGTTGCTTTGAGGGCGAAGAAAAAAGGGATAAAATGGAAATAGGATGAAGCATTACGAAATCAGCCCAGAAATGGTGAAATTTATGTAAATTACATTTTACTTATAAATATAAAAGTCTCATTGAAATTTGTTTTTCCCGAATGAGACCTGTTTGACTACTCGGTACAATTCTATGCCTCGAGTGCTGAACGGTATTGAGACTTGGCAGGAGTATTGGATCTTTTAAAATATTCCAGTTGCTTTTCACGCTGACAGTAAACAGTCTTAAGTCGAAGGTGCACAGTCTTATTGAAGTGCAGTTAAATTTATCAGTGTTCACTTGCCTCAAGACGGTAGAAGAATCGACGCGCACAGTCACGAGTCATCGCTCGGTTTCGAGCGGAAAACCTTACATAATTGTTCCGGCAAAATGCTATAATTTGTTATTCCCAAGGAATACGCTTCGGTGTTCGCGTTAAAATGAGCTCGTCGTTAAGCAACGCGCGACGAAACTTATGGAAAGTTTCGCCGTTGAGGATTTTCCATGCACGTCCCTCGATCAAAGGTTTAAGGTTTTAAGGGCGGTAGGAGTTTGGCTAAGGAAGGATACTCCTTGATTAATTTGTTCCCCAAAGTATTTCGAAATGATCTTATCGTGTTTCCCGAGTATCGAACTCCCGGAAGAATTCCGTCACTCGAAATTGAAAAAAAAAAAACTAGATAAAACACACAGTTACGTGTAGGGATTTTTTTTATTTTATTTAATTAAACACCATGATTGACTTTAAACAATTCCGGATGTACCTGTGACACACGCGTCAATCAAAATGTGTCCCCATCCATTCGAATGTGCCTTGCATCGTGTTTTTAGTCGGTAACTATTTACAGTACCTACTGAAATGTGAAAGGGACGCAATTTTTATGCCGGATATGTTTACAGACATATCCACCATTTTTACATTCATACAGTACAAGCAGATGCTGAATGGAAACGGCAACGGTCAATCCTCTACATCTCATTCATTGGTTCACTCCAAAAGTGAAAAACATCCCACAGCGTGACTCTCCAAAAATAAATCCATCTTTTGCACTGTATAATCACTGGATGAATTCTAGATATTCGTTTTATCGCCATACAATTTTTTCGTACATATGCATAGTTTAATATACGTGTACTTGAATATTTGACATGTGTAAATCTCTTGCCGAAACCCAGGTGTGCATAAATAGAAGTAGAAACCCGCGTATAGACGATTTTGAACTACTTTCCGTACTTTGAGCAGCTTCCGTAACTCTTTCATACTGAAGTATCTTCAGTGTTCGGAGCTGAACAGAAAATCCTTTACTCGGATTTATCTTGGCGGATTTAATCTTTCGTCGAAGTATTTCAATACCTCTCTTGAATATATTTATTCCATTATTTTTGTAAAAAAGAAATTCTGCTTGATCGGGATCTAGAAGATGCCACTTTGCATCTAATAGTTAGTTCTGATCTCACAATTAGAATAATGTATAACAATTTATTTGAGCCAAACCTGAATTTAGATTTTCTGTTTGAGAAAATTGTGAAGGATCGGGAAACAATGCCTTTTGCACATGTTTGCTAACATTAATTTCACTAATGTGCTATTTTATTAACATAAAATTCCCATTCCACTGGCACACACCTGCTTGTTGTACTCAGCGTACCTTTTTTTACAGTAAATTTCTCCGTAATGTGTATTTTGGAACTGCTCTTACCAGTGGAATAGGTCTCGTGCAAAAGCGAAGTTCAGAGAGAACGATTAATTCAGGAGAAATCCGGGTGCCAGCTTCCCAAGGAATCGCAGCTAACACTTCAGTCGAGGCGCTTACGTCTAAATCAGACGGATATCGAAACCCGCTCGTCAAGAAAAACGAGACGTATACGGGTACCGAGGATCTTCGTGGCTCGTAATTCCTCGTTTCAAGGAATTTCTGACGGTAGGAGAGCTACTGGTTGCACCAATGGCGACACAACGTATCCACTAAAGGACTGATGTGAGAAACTTGTGTACACTCTCGTATAAAAATGTTAAATCCACCCAATCATTCTTTACACCCACAATCTTCTCTCAAGTGTCTTCGCTTCTGATAAAAAAACTTGTCAGATATCTTAAGACTTATTGGAGACGCGTATCTAAGGATTTTGGAAGTGTAAAAATTTTATATGAAAGATAGTACTGTACGAAGTATACTGTCAGTAGCGAAAGATAGTTCCTCTCGCATTTAAATTCCTGAAATTTGTACCCTCTCCTCGTGGATAGGAATCCAGTGGATTTGGTAGATTACATTCGCAAAAATATATGTTCGCACAAGTAGGATATAGATAGCTGAGCATTTCTGTACGGGGATGTACGTAGATGCTGGTAGATCGGGCCAAGTTCTATGACGATGGAAGATGGTGATTTACCCGCGAACGCTCGAGATCGTAAATCATCGTGAAAGTTGCCGCGCATCGGATAGGAAAGGTTTCCACGTGATAACGGAAGCTTCGAGAGACAGCGAAAGAGACAGGAAAGGAAGGAAGGGTGGAGTAAGGTCGACGAAGGAACCACCGAAACTTTCTAAATTCTTATTTCCTTTCACGTAGAAATTTTCTGATTCACCAAACAGGGGAATTCGAATTTCGTTGTGTTTAATCGATCGTACTTGTAAGAATGTACAAATGAAACAAAAATACAGCGGAAGCTTAGACAACAAAAAACGTATCTCCAAAGAAAAAAGTATTTTCCGGATAAGGAGAGGATTGTTGAACTACTTAAAAAACTGGGTTATTTAATTAACGTGTATCACGATAAGATCCGATAATCAAGATTCGACTGTATTTATACTACGCGCGGTAAAAGTAGCTTCAGAGGCAGCTGAATTTAATATTCCGACCTCATTTGTTTTTTGAGAGTAGGAAGTACTCGAGGAATAAAAGTCAGCAAAATTTTTGAAATTCCACTTTAATTGCAACTTTAATTAACGATAACTACCATGAAAGAATAAAAGGGTAGGATACGAATGCAATGATAGATAGCAGTGATTTCACCGTAAGCGTTTAGAGGCCGTAAATCATATAGAAGTGGCTACACATCGAACGGAAAAGGTTTCGGCGAAGACAGATAGAAGTGAAATTTTCGATCCCGCCTTTCGAAAAGTTTTGGCAGGCGACCTGCAACAAGTACTGTTATTCCGTGGAAAATTCCATCATCCCAACGGTATACTAAAACCAGGCTCATACATTTTCAAGAGAAAAGTCGAAAACGTCCTCGAAATAAAATAAACGATAACACCGGCAGAGTTTTAAAATATTATCGCCTGGATAGATCCAAGGAAGAATCATGAAAGAGTGAGAACACTCACCGACTTCCGGAAACGAGATTAAGATGCATAAGAAATTCTCTTACGTTAATCTCTTTTTTACAAACCAAACTACAATTCTGTCTAATGTCGATTCTAATTTCGTTCTTCGTCCGCTATGAGTCGCAATTAAGAAGAGGCGAGGGTGTTGGACGATAAATATCGAGGTCGCAAACGACGCCCTGGAAATGGATTCTGGTTTCGAGGAGAAACCGTTAAAATGCGCGATGGAGAATCGCTAGCCAATTCCAGAGCAGGTACAGTCAAGTAAATGATCGGAACACAGAAGACAGGGAGTCGTGGAGCCTCTATGGAAGAAGCAAAGCGAGAAAAAGAAGAAAGAAAAAAAAAAGGGAACACGGTAAAAGGAAGCCACGACGAAAGACGGCTAAGGAAGCACGGACGATCTAGGAAACCGGATTTGGATTTCTCCTTTCCGCAAATTTTACCGGCCGTCCTAGTCCTGTTTGTACTCTGCTGGATACCGTCTGTGTTGTGTACCGTACGTGTAGCATTACGTGTAGCTTTACGTGCTGCAACGTCTCCGATGCGCGTCTCCAGTGCGCGCGACTTCGTCGGCACGTACGCGGATCCACCCACGGTAAATACGTATTCCAAATCCTCCCCACGAAAGTAAAATGCATCCTCTGTAAAATGGATTGCGGAATATCAAACCTTGTTTGAATCAGGCTTAATGAAAGCTCCTGATAGAGCTAACAATATGAAATAGCTCTGATTGCTGTCTATTACAGTTACGTAAATTCGGAATTTGAAGTAGTTAAAAATTAACATTTAAACCTTCGTTTGAAATATTTATACAGGATGCAGTCTACGAATGAGGAGTTACTAACAAGTAACATGATCATTTTGGACATATGTCCTAGGACCTACGGGTTCAAATGCAATTACGGAAATCACGAGAATGACATTTGGTCTCTTACGCGGTGACACTATTGAATTATTATAGTACCATGAACCTACTGAAACCCAGCGGATACACGAATAAGTCTAAATTCTACAGAAGAAAAGTTTTCTTACAGGGAAGCTTTTTACGATTGTACAATTTCGCGGAAGGGTAATCTGCAATTATAATCGAATTAGAAGTGCAGTACAGGGCTTTTTCTGTCAATGTTACCAAGACGAATGAGGCTCTAATGTACAAGTGGAAGAAAATAGAATAGGTCAGCCGCTTACTACTACAAGCTTCTTCTCTCCATCGGTCTAGTTCTTTTAGCTTCTCTACCAATGTGGAAGGTTGCAGTGTATCACCTGCAAAAGGACGACTTCCGTCGCGACGCGACGTGTCCTGCGCCGCGACATCTCTCACGTTCGGGATGTACATCAGTTCGGTTCGTCTCTGGTGGAGGTTCGTCGACCATTGGCTACGATCCAGGAAGTCATCGCTCTGGTCACCGGCATGTGTGTGATTTACACGCATCCTTCGTCATTCGGTGCGCCACCCTATACCAACGGGCAGCTGGCCCTTCCTCCATCGATTTATCATCCTAACGATCCACTCGCCGGCTTCTGACTGGTCTTGCTTTAGCGCTCTAGCGCCACCAGCTCTAACATTAGACATTGACTGCTTGCGAAATGCGCTCCTTTGCTGTCACCCACTGCGTTGCCAACGGTTTCACTCGATGGCGTATAAGCCACTGGCAAGCTAGCGTCTCCTACCGTGCGAGTCGCATACAAATACGCGTGGTATACTGCCGAGATCGAGCTTGCATCCTCGTCAATTAACACCCGAGTGCTCGAATATACCTCTACGAATTACTGACGCATTCACGACCAGAATAAATTGGCTGGCAATTCTGAATGCTCGCACTCCATTACTCATCGTTTTCCGTGGATATTTTTCCCTGATGCGAATTAAATAGTCGTTGATTATGAATTTCACATTTTCCCATGTCAACGGGGGAGAGAAAAATCATTCGAGGCTTTATCGGCTCCAGTTATTTTATTTGCTCGTCAGCCGAGAATCAATATTTCGGAACTGTAGCTTTCATCGATACGTTCTCTCAAAACTGTGTCATAAAGTATGAATGTGGCGCAATCAAAACAACTCGGGGCAATCGCGGTCAGCACAATAATTCATCCGAATGAGTGATCGTGGTGAATATTCGGATGGATCTTTTTTGCCTGGTGGGAATGCTACGATTCAGAGAGGAGATGCTTCTTTGAATATCATCAGGGATTCCACGTTCGCTGCGCTAGTAAGTTCGACACGAGTATGGTAATAACATCGGTTTAATTTGAATGCGGGTAATGTAATTTCTTGTTCAACATACGCCTCTTCCAATGGAGTTCCGTTTCCAGAGACGCAGTCAAAGTTCGCCCACGCTCAAGTTCGATAAGACCGTGTATCAACTCGAAACTCGTAAGGTGTGATCTGTTGTGACGTACGGCGTCACTTTTGCCAACCAATCATTTCGCTGACGTACTAATTTCACACTATCTGACTTCTACGATATTTACTACGCAGTCTCCGCGAATCTATTAGATAGCTTCTGCTATCCTCCGTGTCCTTAATCTATACAAACATGAGTTATCGATCTTTCAATACAAGAAACATACCAATACCTATAGATACATTTTTACGCAAAAAAAAAGATCAAAATACATAGTCTTCTTTTAAATTGGGATACTTCAATTAAGTTACTCGTAACCGATAGATTTCAATAATAATCGACAGGAGGACCGAGGATTTTTGAGGACCGGCTTGTTTATCTGGCGACCATTTATCGCACGGCAGAAAAGTAGCCGTGATAACTCCCGATGAAGATAAATGAATCCCACGGCTGGCACGCTCGCTAATTTGGGATTTACGACCGTCCCTGTCGGCGGGTCAAACCTATCCCGAACCAAGCTGACGCGCACTCCTTCGGTTCATTGCAATATCCAATGCGACCATTTCGTTATCTTGTTAACAATCTTGTTGCAACGTGCTCAGCGTGCTCAAGGAATTAATCCACGAAATCGCGTAACGAAAGAGGCACTCTATGCCAATTAAATTACATTTATGTTTATTTCGAAAAGGGTCCAACGTTCGTAGTATTGTACAAAATAACAGTTGACAAATGATAAATCTGTCATAATTGTCGCTAATAATATCGTTTTCAGAAACTGTCAAGTTTCCCACTCTAATTGTAATTGGTTTCGGGAACAACAAATAATTTAGCCGTTAATGAAATTTATCGGATAGCCGACGAATCTAGTAATGAAATCCGCCCCGTTAATTAGTATGTAAACAGAGATCAATTTGCATAAATCAGGAGAAAAAAATCTATCCTCCCGTAATTGAAGCAGGGATGGTTACAGGACTAAATTTCAGGCCTCTTGCGTTAATTTCCAATTTACGGTCAGCGTCGCCAGTGGTCGCCAACCTGTCATAAGTCACATTAGCGTACGCGTTTGTTTATTATACCACTTGCGCTTGTATTACTTTGTCCACCGCAATATTTCCCTATCGCTGGCGAGCGAGTCAAACGTTAATTTCATCGAAACACCAAACCCGAGCTAAACATTAATACAAATCGTCTCATCGACAGTGACAAACAGCCTTTGCGAAACGTTTTCCATTAATAAACACAATTAATGTAAGAGTTATTCAGCGTATTCTAATAAGCCAAGGTACGATAATTCCAATACCGGGAATTTCTGACACTCCTAATTAAACGTTGATTTCCAATAGGATACAGAATTTACCCAATGGTTGATCCAATTTTCTTCCAACCAAGGTACGCATACAGAACTTTCGGAGAGAAATTCACGAAAGTAGTAGTTTCCTGAGTGAAGGGGTTAATTGAGATTTGGGTGGTAAGCCACACCTCGGGTGTAAGTATTTGGGAAAAGAGGGTCGAATCCTGGAAGCATCTCACTGGCTAACTGAGGATTTACGATCAGGCCAGCCGGCAGCAGTCAGTCCTTGCTCGCAGGGTGCGATGCTTGTAAGCCGCACGCTGCATTACGATTCATGCGACGTCCCTCTTCGGGACGTCGCTTCGCGCTACTCGCTCGTGTTATGAACTGCCTGGACACGTGCGCCCTTGTAATCATGGTGCTTCTCTTCGAGGGTCCCAGCTGCTCGTTGAAGAAAAAGGCCACGGTTACGAGAACGGCTGCCACTCGACGAAACGAGCTTCCTGGATGAATGTCAATAAACGCGCACACGTTTCGAGCGATCGATCCATCGTTTCAAATTGATTTGAAAAAGTGACGCTTATCGTATCCTATCTATCTACCATGCAATATCCTTCTCCAAAGGCAAATTAAACGGTGAGTAAGATTAAAGGGACTATCAATTACATCGACGCATCTTTACGGATGCATAATAAGAAAATTTCAAGACGTTCTTGGTGTCTCGATCGATGTCTTTGTGTCCAAGTTTAAGACGATAAGATGCTTCAACTTTTCGTATTCAATTTCTTTATGAGTCGGTGATAATAAATTTCGAGAACGAACGAACACTGTCCAAACGCGCGAGCCAGGTAATTAACGGAATAAACGCGCGACACGAGACTCGTTTCACTGAGGCAAATTTTAAACGAAATTAAATTGAAATGTTGCTGATCGATCAATTTGTAATTTAGAAAACCGTGCATTGGCGGTAAGAAGATGAATATAAACTGTTTGAAAAGAACTTTATACGGGTAATTAAAGCTTTTGAAAAATATGAAATATACCATTAATTATTGCGAATGTAAATTTCAGGATAAATCTCATGAGTGCAGTTATTTCAATGATCGCTGATCTGCAGTCCGAAAGTGCAGAATTCACGAACGATATCGTATTGGTTCACCGGCTGGACCGATAGTTTCAATGTGCTCTAATTTAAATCAACGATTCGCTTTACACCATTTCCTCTCGAAATTAAAATCTGAAATTTACTTATGAATTCTGACGAATCGCTACGTACGATAAATATCTTCGTTTTCATCTTCACAGACTTGGCACGTGATTCAACGATTATTTCAATCATCCTCTCATTCTTTTTCTCGCCCGACGTGGAATGAGAACGGTGCAAAACTAGTCGAGTTCGCGAGAGCGTTACAATTCATTGCTACCAAATTATTCAGAGTGTGCATGTATATTCATTTCTTGGCACTTCTTAAACCTTTGAACGAAATGTGGTCAAAATTGTGCGCACGCTTGAAGAGAAAACCCCAGAACACGTAGCTTGATGCACTGTTCTCATTAACATTTATAGAGCTTACCGTGGCTTTTAGTTAGAAGATATCTATCTCTCGTACGATACTGCCAGCAATATAAATCTGTTTCTTTCTTTCTCACCAGCTGCGTCAAATGAATTGCGACTCGTGAGTGGATAAAAGAAATTCCAATGAAACGAGGAAAAGCAATAAAGCTTAATATTTTTGATAATAGTTCAATGAATTTGAGTAAAGGTAATATTGCATCCGGTGGATATGAGTAAACGATGTGTCGGCATGGATTGCCAAATGGATCGTCCAATGAAACTCATTATCGCTCGAGCGACCTTTCGGTCGGTGTGTCAAAGGTCAATTCATTCCCAGGATTCCGTTTCGCAGCACAGATATTAAATTCGACGGTACGGTGCCGCTATCGCGTTAGGTCATTATCTTTCGATTTCTCTCTGCCCTCGACGGAATGTTAAACGAAATATTGCTCGCTCCAGGCTCGTTTCTACGATTGAATGCATACCTCTGATAGCTGGACCACTACTGCGGAATGCCGGCGATCGCGGCTCAACAGAATTGCACTATAGTTTGTAATAATAATGCGGATAATGTCAATAACGAATGACTGGCTACTATTTAATGTCACGCGCACGTTTCCCGCCTTGGCGAAAAAACCGAGATGGCTGGAATAACTGTGGATTCTCTGATAAAACGACTTCCCCATTCGCCAATCAGAAATTTAACTCTGACTCAATAAAGAATCTTCCATCTTCAATGAGACGCGGGAAAAACTCTTTTATTTCAATTATCGTTTCCGGCTAATATTTAGTCTACAATTTCTTTCTGAATTCACAAGTGAAATTTTCGAACTTTGCAACCTTCACAGGAGTTTCCAAAATGAAGTTACCTAGCGAGTATTAAAAATGAATGTGCTATTTGAAAAATGCATCCAAAAATGTACTTCGAAGACACTCTGTGACTTTTGAATCGCAATGAGATGGAATATCTGGATGTACTACTGCATTTTATTACAACTCGCGTTTGAAATGGAGGGAAACATCAAAATGCACATGTCATATAATAGTTATATGCGACGTGAAATTAACATAAGAACATTACCGATGAGAAAAATTATTATAATTATCGTAAATGATGCACTGAATAGTCATGCTCGGAGCATGAGGGCAAATTATGCGTATAAAGGATATCGAGCGTGAACATTCGCACGAAATGCAAATCGTGCGACGCTTAATTTCGAGTTCCAAGTTACCAGTGTAATCGTATGCAAAAATAGTTATGTAACCAACTTTCATATACAAATTTTCGAGACTTTCGGAGAAGTTTCGGGGAATAGTATACCCGAGAGATCGTCGCGTGGCAGTGCGATACGAAAATTACCCGATGCACCGTGTTACGTGTGCACAAAGTAGTAGAATAATGCGGCCGAGCAAAACACGAACCATTATAATGTATCACTCTACATTCCAGAAACTAACAAATCAGTATCACTCCAAACAATTAGTTGATTAAAAAATTCTATTTCGACTGTGCAAGAAAAAATAAGAAATTAATTAGTGTAGCTAATAATTCAGGAATTCCATTATAACCAACTAAAGTATAGGGATCGAAGAAAATTCATGACTATAAATTAGTTTACCTAATTGATCTCAAGTGCGAAAGCTGATGGATTCTACGGAATGGACAGAGACAGATAGGGTCACGCTCAGCAGAACCTGTAGTTCCAACGAGAATTCTCATGATAGTCTCGCGAATTCGGCTCCAACGAGAGCATCAATCGTTCCTGTAATTATCCTGCTAATTCGATTAAGTCTGACCATTTTAGTGTTCTGTTACGTGGTCTAGCAGTATCCGAATCCACAGGCCGGAAGTTGCATGATTAAGGGCTTTCTAATTAGACGCTAGTGCAATCTTCCTAATGCCGCGAACTAGTTTTACTTATGCAACTCACTAACACAAAACTCTTTTATTACAGTAAGACTCTCGGAGCATCAGAGATGCATCTTTTATTTTACCGAACACTTTAATCACGGACTCGTTCAAGTAAATAGTATTTTTTTAAATATCGTTCGTGTCGCCTCTTTACCTCTGCGTTTGATTTGAGCAAATAGATCAAAGATGGAAGATCCATACGGGAGTAAACTATGAAGAGCTCTTGGTGGAACAGTAACGAGTACTTTTGTCAGGGATTTTAAGCCACTGATAACGAGGAGTACTACGAAGCGGAAGAAAAGTGAAAAGAGTACGACTGCAAAAAGGAGCCTAAGTAAACGGCACAAACTAGTTGAGAACCAAGCCACTAGCTAAAACCACTGAAACGTTGTTCCAAGAGAAAAAGATAGAGAGAGAGAGAGATAGAGAGACTCAAGGAGTAGGATCCAATACAGACTTGCAGGATAGTACCGCGAATAGGAGGTAATTTAATTGAAACGAAACGCCAGCAGCGATTTCCCTAAACGGCCGTCGATTGATATCCGAACATGCCGATCGAAGTCGTGTAATTCCGAGGCAACGTCGAATGCCAAAAAGTCAGGAGAACCAGAGCTGCGGAAGACAGACACGAATCACGAGAGGAAAAAAAAGGAAGTTACCAAGATAGAGAGGAAAAAGCGAAAAAGATTTTTTTTCGGTCGTCGAACTGTCAGCTTCAGACCACCGTACTCTGCGACTGCTCTTTTACTTTGCTCACGCGTCGGTTTCAGGCTCTTCTGGCAGTATTTCACTCTCGCGAGTTCTCCACGCACTCTGGCTTAATTGACGCATTAGATCTTCCGTTGGCATGAATTACTCGGAGAGCATAGCGCCCCAGTTAGCATATTTACCTTTTTCCTTTATTTCCTCGCTGATATTGTCGATGCTCGTGATTGAACTTATTGCACTCGACTAAATGGGATATTTGACGAGAAGCTAAATCTGATTGTGGTCCTTCTTTAATTCAATTACGCTTGCTGTGTTTAATTTGGTATATACGGATGAATAATTGAATATGCAACCGGGCGAATTGGATAAACAAGGACAACGAGGTATTGATTTCTCTTCTCGTCTCTGTCATTCTATCCGTCTGTCTCTTTCTTTCGCCGTCAAGAGCCAAAAAAAAACAACTCTTGATTTTTCGCGAAGAAAAACTTCAATGCCTGTGGAACTTCTCTTGCATTTTAATTTCAAACTCGTTCAGTAGAAATGAAGTTGCCTTTGCTCGATTGTTAGCGTCTCGGGCCCGACAATAATCACTGACTTTACCAGTTTATATTTTGCATGCTGCGAGCCCATTTGAATGCGTGCCTTATTAAGCTTATTAAAAACAAAATCGTCTATTTCCTTGTATTTCGATTTGAAATCTTTTGGTCCTGACTTTGCGATCTGCCCAGTAAATCGTATTTTCCTTTTTGCAAAGTGCGCAATGTATATGAATATTTCTCGTGTCTCTAGAGCTCAAGTAACTTGAGCAGATTTCAGGTAACACACTGTGCAGCAACGGCGCCATATGCATAAAACGCGTCACACAAAACAAGCTTTATAAACCAGGGTCCAATATCGATTTTACTTTACGCGAACGTGGGGGACTGTGCTTCATCCACGGTTCGTAAAACCCTCTATTAAATTTTCAAGCTGATCGGCTTGTATCGGTACATCGTAACACTTAGAAATCGATGCATCCATCTGGATAGAAGTCAAAGTTCCTAGTGACGCGTGTTACGGCAGGTTGAAAGCCGCACTATGCATAAAATTACCAGTAAAAACATGCAAGATTCATATCGTTACTTTCGGGGAAGCGTAACTATGATAGATCGCTGCTGCCATTCACAATTGGCCAACGGGCGAGAACTTTCCTAAGTTACTTACCCCCTCGTTCAAGCCGACAAAAGGGTCATGAAAAAGTAACGTTGCCTATCGAGAAGAACGAAGACGTTCATTATGAGCCGAGCCAGCTCTTGTTAGGTATTGTACTTTGATGAGAATGAACCGAAAGTGGCTTAGAAAACGAGGTGAATTCGAGTAGGTATAGGGTATCACTCGAAACCACTATCGATGCAGTATCTCTTGAAACGAGAGAGCAAAGCCTCCTGGGCCTAAAGCATCGTAATTTTTCGAACGGCTCTCGCTCTCTTAATCCTCGCAATTTCTAATTCGCCGAGGAAATCCGCAGAGAAAAGCTCTGGGTGTAAAATGCGCTTAAAGCCACGGCAGTCGACCTCGAAGCCCGTTGGCTCTGAACTTATTGTAATCCGGAAAGCAGCCCACCCAGAGTTCTACCTCTCTTTTTTCTCCGTTGCTTTCGTTGTCTCCATACGTCTCGCACTCGTTTCGCCTCTCTCTCTCTTAGAGTTCGTCTCTTTATCCCTTTCTCTTGCGAGCAGAGCAAGCTACGTTTGCTATACACTACTATTTCCGACTCGTTCTCGTGCCTTTGTCTTCCGATTCGCCTTTATTTCCCTCTTTTTCGCTTAAAGCCCAGCATACTCTTGCGACTGGTATATGGAGAATGCCACTCTGCAACTGCTCGTGCCAAATGGAAGCAAGAAATTTTTAATTCCCTGATAAATAATGCTGATTTGAGGAGGGAGGGGGGAGGGTAGATCGCAACGCTGTTTGCCCGAGCGTTACTCCGCTATGCTTAATTTTCCTCTGCGCTTTAATTGAACAGACTACCGCGGATTTATGGTCCGCTGTTTTTCAGTTACCGATCGATCACCGCGTACCTGATTGTTGTCCCTCGTTCGCCTGAGTAATTTTCAGGAGACAGAATAACAAACTGCCTCTCGATAAGTGGAAGCGTGTACCACCAACAACGAAATGCCAAAGAGTCCTGGCCATTTCCTTTTTGCTTTTTTCCATCGTCCAAGGGTAACGGTAATGAATGATTCTTGTCTTGTCGAGTAAAACGACAGTACGGAATTTTTAATTTCGTGGAAGGCAAGGCAACCTTATGCGAGGACGCATTATGGCAAATTCGTATATGTATATTTACAATTTCATTTCATGGATGCCTTGGCTGCCGAGAATATGTATGGCATGCGTGGAATTAAACAGGCAACTCATTCGGTAAAAATTCTCGGTAGAAATTCCACGATACTGTTGTTGGGTCGCATTGTGTCACCGAATGTCTTTCCGATCCTCGCGAAGTGTTTCATTTTGCGAAGTGTCGTGTGCTTTATGCACGAAAAGTCCCATAAACCATCCCCCTGTACTCTCCTCCTCCTTTTCTCTCGCCCTGAATCCCGTGGAAGCGGCTGAGTCACGGTAAAAGTAAAGAAAGTATTGCCAGAGTAAAGTTTCCTGGTCGTACATAGTCTTCTGGATTTATTATTAAACCGGTATTCGCAGAAAAAAATGCATTCCTGAAAGAAACGACCGGTAGCGCGTACAGCGTACACTTCCAGCACGGCTAAGAATGAAAGTTACGAGCTCGTTGCACGTATCTCTTCTACTCTGGAGTATGTCGCTCGTAGAGTAACCATCGGATCGCCGGTGTTGCTTTAAGTGCTTATTCTGCAAAAACGAACCTCGTTGGTTATGAAAAATAAAAATATCACTGCCTCTTTTTGAAGAGAAGTCACCGTTTCCAATTAAACATAACATTATAAAGGAAAATGTTAGAATTTAATTATAATATGTCGTGAACCATTTGCAGAAATTCGTGCTGACTTTCGTAAATGGTTTCTAAATGAAATTGCTCCATGTATATTTATATTTACTGGAATAAATTGTTATAAGCTAACTTATCGGCAACGACTAAACATTCTGGTTCTCTCCAATATCGGTAATACGATTCTATAATTAACAATATCGTAATATAAATAAGAATTATAAAACGGCACGAAATTCCCAATATCTGTCTGTTAATAAAAATATCGAATTCCGTGGCTTTATAGCCAATACAATGGAACGTGCCACAGCTAAAGCAGCGAGTTTTTGTGCATTATTTAACGAATTAGTCAGTGATTTTATGCCGATTCTAAAGTATTGCTACAATCGTGAATTGGGACCAAAAGCGTGTTGGAGTCCATTAAACGGTAATGCAAAATGTTGACCAGTTTTCGGTAAACCGATATGGCTAGCACGTTGAAAATGTTCCGAGAGCTTACAGTCCGCTGGCCCTGATAACAAATGCATAAAGGAATAAATTGTATATGTCATCGAATTGCTGTGCAATAAAAATCTTTTATTAATCCAGGCGAACTCCACGCTCGATTGTCATTAACACTCGCATCGCTGCGCTCTTTGAACAGGTTGCCTTTTGCTGACAGGCATTCGACCCACTGACAAAATAAGCGCACAATAGCTTGCGCACTATTATTGGAACCCTTAAGAATCCAAAGGAACATTGAGGATAAAGAAATGTGTCAGGACCAGAATCGAAAAAGAAACACGGAAAAGCAAAAATTTGGTAATCGTACTGGTTTACGTATATCGCTGAACGCAAAGAGAAAATGATAATGTAATTACGCTCGTGTGGTATGAAAACTTTACTACCTTCCTCTCTCTCTCTATCTGTCTCCCTCAACTTTGCCTTTATCGCCTCGCGAACCGGAAAGTTTCAAGCCCGAAATTTTAGATGGTTTTATCGTACCATCCTCTATTCGTGCCGACGAAAAATTTACAAATTGCGTAACGCTTGGAAAGCACAGTCCTCATACACGAGGAAACTAATTCACCGTGGGCCGTAACAACAATTAAAATTTTGTCCACATTTGTTAGGACACTGTCCAAGAAACTCTGCGGAACTGTGGTGGTCACTAGGGTTTATTTAAAATCAGAGCTGCTCTCGAACAATGTGCTGTTTACTTCCCGAAACCTCATTAAACGTAGCTCTCTTGCATCGACACGCCGAATTTACCCTGGACCGTGCGCAATTTGCCAATTCGCGGATCGATCGTACCAACGAGGCTTGTTAGCGATAACTCTGGTTACTAGTAACCTATTGCCTGTGGTTTTCCTTTCGTCGCAATTAAGTTTCTCGTCTACCGTTCGCGCGACCAATGGCAAAGCGTAAACCCTGAGGAAAAAAAGGAGGGAAAGTAACAAAGGGCAGACGTACACAAAGGCAAAAGCTTTAATTGATCCGAAAAATGGACGATGAATAGTCGGGAAAGAAAGAGGGAAAGGTTTTGATAGAGAAAGCCCACAATATTATAATACAATAAACTTGTAATACTGTATTGTGTGTCGCGAACAAAACAGGAAAAAACTCAATTCCATGCCACCGGCAGAATTTACCGATTTGGCTTTCAGACAGAATTTCTGAGCGAGACAATATTGATAGGATAGCGCATAATAATCCGTCTGCTTATTCCGTCGACCGCAATTTGCTAACTCGCGGATTAACCGATGTTGCGGTGATTACGAACACTGCTTCAGCACTTTTATTCTCTCGTCTAATCGCATTAGATAATTGTAGCTTGTACTGTCTCCTCCTTGTAATTGAGTCAGCTTTAATTTACGAGCTGGAGCGCGTTAGAAGGAAAGAATTCAGAAAAATTCGAAATAATTTATAACGGACGATAAAAAATATATTTTAATAATCGATACGTTATCTTTGGCTTGGATGAATTACTGCTTTACTTTCGCGTGCATGTTTCTTAAGCAATGGAGCCTTTATCGCACGAGCCAACATTATTTTCTGCCTATTACCCGGTGCGTGACCACGGCATCGTACCTTCAATTATACCCATAACTGAAATTATATATCGTTCGATCCCCTTTTTCACATTGATCGGAATACTATTGGATATTTCATTTAATACGCGCGGCAGAGTTAAGATTTAATAGGATCCCGATACACATATCGAGTAAAGTGATTTCCTGGAATAACCATTGAGAGATTGCGCGTGATTTCCATATCTGCGCTATGTACACACTGCGAATAAAATTATTTTCTTTTTCGTTCAGCTTCTCGTTACTCGCTCCGTCGTATCTCATCTGATAGATATTATAATGAACTTTCATTCGAGAGCGTGACTACCTTCCACAGGTTTATGTACGAGAAAGGGTGTTTCAAAATATTACCTTTCGTGCAAGAGCTACTCTACGGTATAAATATTTAAAAACTGGGTCCTTATCGCACTGTACTAAGCGCGTGTTATACTCAGCAATGTGTAAAGTTATACAATATCAGCATCGTTTCATGCGGCAGCTTAATTTTATTATTTTTGACCAGCTAAGCTTGAAACTAAGCTTGAACCTTGCTAAGAATAAGAATAAACCTTTTCTACCTTCTGCTTACTTTAGAAAGTCACGGATTGACTTTGTGACTAAGGCAAAAATGTTTCTGGTATTTTGCCACATTCCATAAGTGGATTTCGATGCGATAGCATTTGAAGATTGTGTTCATGAGTGCATGCAATCAAGTCATGCGTAATTTAGAGGTTTGCATGCGCCGTATACATATATATATGTACATATATCCTAATGTAGGTGGATCCACGAAAACCACCAGTGGGCTGTGGCTTCGGTGCTTCAACAGTGATTGCGATTGTCGATCATCGTTGATTAAATTCAATGCTTTTTTCTTCCTTCCTTGCGCTATTCACGATTGCGGCTTTGATACTATTGACGCGGTCTTCTCGAATTCTATTTTTTCGCAAATTCAATTTTCACCATTATCGAATTACTTCCTTATCGAGTCATCGTGTTCTATTCTTTGTAACAAAAATTGATTGACGACCATTACAAACGAATTTTTTGTCAACTATGAAATTTGCCATTTGCTCTCGAAGGAGTGAAATATCATTGTTCACAGGAGAAAAATCCCATGGCAAAAGTGAGAAGCACATTGTGCAAAGTTTCTAACCAATCTCGTTGAGAGTCGAGTTTCGATTTCGGTAGACGCGTGCACGAACTGGCCGTTCCGTTTCGATTGTGCACTTTGAAGGGTAGTTGTCGAGGTACTCGGAACAAACAGTGTCGCGCGGCCCTTTTGCCCACGTCCAACGAGTAAACCAACGGCAGACCCACTCGAGATCGCACGAGCGCGTAGTCAAACATCCTAACGACGCTTTTAACTGTCCTTCTGCGCGGCTCTCTTCCCGAAATTCCCCTATCCAGTCCACTAATAGCCCCTCCAGAGACTGTTTCCCCCTCTTAGGAAGAGTCGCGAGCTTGTAAGCAGTTTACAAGGACCCTCTGTCGAAAGGATGCTGTTCGACCTAATGATAGAGATCCCACAAGCCCTAACTGGAATCAGGAACCCGCAGACCTTGACCGATTACTCGCGGGTTCATTGAACACGACCAATCCTTTGTGGCCAAAAACAGCGTCTCGTACTCGCAAAATACAGTGGTTATCCAGAAATAATTTCCAAAACGTATATATCCACCTGTTAACGCATGAGAAACCTACAAATTCATCCTAACACTGTTAAATAATACTTTGATCGTAAGTCAACTCAATTTGAAACTGAAATTATGTATGGTACAGCAATTGAGAGTGTGGAGCCTGAGTCGGTTAAGTCTCAAAACTATACTATCGCGACTTGAAAGTTTGAATCTTGCAGGAGAGCTTGGACACCTGTTCAAAAGTGCGCCTCCTATCTAACGGTAGCTGTTAGACTCATCGAGAGCTCCTGTCAGAGAAGAACAACCGAAGGATCGCGCCGAACCTGGGAAAACTTTTCGACGGAAGAGTATCGCGAGAAAGTTTGCGAATTTATCAGAGCAAAACCGCGCCACTCACGAGAAGCTACAGTTCCAGCCGAACGCGGAAAGTGTTACGCAGGAATAATATTTATGTCGACGTCCTGAAAGAGGATAGGCTGTGCCGTGTCGTGCCGACTGATACGATATGTCCATGGAGAATTGTTCGTCCGATAAATATTCGCGAGATAACCCGCGAACTTACTAGACGTACGAGAATCTACTGCGCGAATCGGCGGGAAACAAATGCTCGCACCGTCGTTGGTCGAACCCTCGAAACGAACAGTAAGAGGAAGTCAGGATTAGGGAACCCTCGTCCCGGTTTGACCCAGTTTGGCCATTGTGTTTTTGCCGCTTAATAAAATCGGTGAAATAAAACACTGGTCATCGTAGAAGTTAATTACGCAAGTAGTTGAGGCTCACGCCGTAATTTTTGAAAGTGACTGCTAAAGATACAAACGATGGTCTTTTCAAACAGCCGAAGTGGGTCGAGCCTTCTCTCTCAGGCTTTGTTAGTGGAAAGCATTTGCGCGAAAAGTGGAGGATTTCTAGGGTACAAACACGAAGACAAGTTTTCGAGTCTATAAGGTACAGTGCTTTTGTGTAAATATATATGAAATTCTAATATTAGACTTTGAGATGAATAACTGGGAAGCTAGAATTAATAACTGCTTTAAGCTCTGTATTATGGAGGCTGCATAGGCAGCTTAACATTTCCTATCTCCAGATGCAACTAATTCGAGGATAACAATGAGAAAGCTTCATTATTGGATGCACGTTGTATGGCGGTACATTCTATACATCCTTCTTCAGACGAAATTTTCTTCGTCAATGGATATTAGTCGTGAAATTAAAAGTCTACATTTGCTCTTACATCAAACTCAACTACAACGATTTCCGTACATCACGCTCTATAAGTACCTAAAGTCTAACGGTAAGAAAACAAAATTACGTTCCAATATTTGGTAAGTTTCTCTATCTTGGAGTAACTTGGACATGATTCACGTGCGCACCTATTGTAATAAACCTTGGTAGTTAAAATTAGCATGTTGAATGATCGGTCATTATAACTTTATGGGAAACTTTGTCGGCGCGTTAACGATGCAGATCATTTAACTTTGTATCGCTGTGTACGTATTACATCGGAATACGACGGTGCTGCTGCTCTCTTGCAACAGTTCATCTCCACGCGCTAATAACTTGCCGATAACACAACTTCTGCCGGAGAGTATTTAAGTACAAACTGGTTGGACTTTCTAATGGAACGTAGCTTTAACCGACAATCTACTTACTGCAAGCACGTTGTAGATGCTTGGAAACTAATACTGACCAAGACCAAGACATTAAAGATAACGCGTAACGAAGATCCGTCGCGGTCTCGCAGACAGCATAAAGAGGGTCGTAGAAAGGAATTGGATTGTAGACAGGCATCGCTACGCCCTGAAACTACTGTGGACTGCGATCGATCGTTCGCTTCTACTTTAAAATCCCATTCGTGGTCTTTATCGCTTTACCTTTTACTTCGTGGCAAACTGGAAACAAGCGTAATAGCTCGTTTTCCTTTCACGTCCGTACGAATCATCGAAAGAGCCTTCTGTTTCCATCTCTGCATTCCGAGTCTGGAATCTAAATTGAGAGACTTCTACCATTCGTAGTTTCCTCAGCAGCCAAAATACACAGATAAGCCGGAGGCATACTTGTGAAATTTGGAACGAGAGGGCAGCTTTAAACCTCTAATCTTGTGAAATCGTACTGTCTGATTATCGACACTGGCGAAATTCGCGATCGACTCAATTTCAATGCAATCGACAGACAGCGATGAAAAAGGAAAAGAGTCACTATCAGTCAGTTCGTTCGAGAGAGTCAAGTACGGGGAAATTGGGTTGCAGATGAATGCCACTTCGCTATCGTGCACGCTGAGATCGATAGTCCTCTTTTCATACTGTGTAACGTGTTACCGTACAATCTGGGATTGCGTCAGTGTGCTTCTTGTTTAACCAGATTATAATAGAACAAAAAGATACGTCAATAACACATACAGTGTATTTAAATTAGTTGAACGATTACTTTACCGATTTATTTATTGGTAATCTTTCGCTTATATGTTTTTAATTACATACATTTAAATAACCCACGTCTAAAAAAAACTCTCTGCAAAGAGCGTCTGACTATTTTGATATCTTACTACTGTCGGTATGCGTCTCGTAATCTCCATCTCGAAAGAACAAAAGAAATTTCGACAAAAACACATATGTTGGTTACGCGATAAACGCCCTGCGGGGCAGATGAGAGCCGACGAAAATGCTCGGATTAAAATGTAAAAGAAACAAGCGCGAAAGTTAAAATACATCTCGCATTATCTCTAAAAAGTATCCAGTAACGCAGTACGCTTCAAATTTCATAAAGCTTCAGATTCTCGTTAGAAGTTTTTTTTTCACTGGCGATCTCACCCGGGTGTGCATTTTTCCCTGGTGTATTCAACTTGCTTCGTTAATTAGAGATCCGAGAGGAATATACTCATTGCTCGTTGTAAAACATACGTCTCATAAGACATCCAATTGGCCATTCAGCAGAACACACTACGGTTTATTTCTACTCCAGCAATCAGAACAATACAGTCGTAGCTTTGCATATTACAAAACTTCCCATCCCCACATTCCACCGAAGTAACGTGAAATTTAATGTTTCACTCCCTCGAGTGTGTACACTAGCTGCATACATTCGCCAGAGACAAGACTCACAAAGCTCTTGAGAAAAGGTAATTTACTTCGAGCGATTTCCATTTCATTAGTTTTTAATAAGAGAGAGAGAGACACATGCGAGTGTGTCGTCTGTCCAGAATCGAAAAGGAGCAATCTCACAGAGAATAGTACAGAGGGTCATCGTAGTTGGTTCTGTCTCCGTTGTTTCGGAAGAAAGGAAGAGAGAGAGAGAGAGAGAGAGCGTATATCCAACACGAGCGTTACGTTGCGTATAAAGCGACGATAAACAGCGTCCAGCATCCCGTGCGAATTAGGTTGCAGACAGGCGCCACTTTATGCCGTCGTTTGGACGACATGCGCGTACTATGCACCCGATGCCCGACGCCCGACGCGACGCGGACCAACATCCACCGATTCGCGATCTATGCGGCTAGCGTAAAGCCGCTATATGGCAGTTATCAACGACCAGGAGAGACGATAAAAGCTAAAACGCAGAGTGGAAGGGAGTGGGATACGCGATGGTGGGCACACCCCGTGAACGAGATTTCCACTGGCAGCTTCACGAAACAGCTACTTCCGTTGCAAACCCCATTATTTTCGGGCCACGAACCCTAGCGATCCTCGCTGAATTGGAGCGTTATATAGCTTTTTGGGTTATCACTCTATTCCGTTGCGGTTCAAGACAGGCTCGAGGAGCGCGCCTTAATTCGCCGACAGAGAAAGGCACGCGAAAATTCACTGAAGGCTTCTCTCAACACGCGCGAATTTTCGACGCTCATTCGGTGGCTACGTTTCAGGAACTAGGCCAAATGCATGGATGACTGCGGGTCGAAGCTTGCGCTTATTTCGTTGAAAGATGCAAAAGATGCGAGAGAAACGTTGAATGATCGGTTATACTGACAGATCCGAAACTAGAAATGCGAAAACGTACGGATCAAGGGAAAATAGAAAATTGTGCAATACTGACTACGCGTCGTCGTAATGGAACATGTTTCTTCTATGCGAACTTGGAAATACGAATGTCGAGTCTCGAGACACCGTTCCCTTTGGTTCGAAAGAGAAAAGGGTTTCGTCGTACCAACGGAAGCGAGACAATTTTGTCTTGCGGAAGAGGGGGAGATGAAATTCTCCCTGAAATCGGTCCACGGAATTGTTTGTAGAACTGTCCGTCGGACGATCCTATTAATCAGGTTGCTGCTGTAGGAGTAAGGTGAAAAGAGAAGTAATTGAGTTTGTCGACGGTAAGGTACACACTTTAGGTGCATAGGAAAGCTTTGGAAATTAAGTGAGCAACGTGCGTCGGACTGGTTGTACAATAGAAATGCGAACAGGCGAGAGGAAGTTCCAGACAGCCGGCTCCAGCAGCCGCAAAATTGTTGGAGACACCTCTCTGGCGCCGGAAGACTCGCCTTGACCCGCTTCCGCACTGATCCCCTACGTACTCGGAATGAAATCTGGATCAGGGCCATGCCACAAGTTGCCAGGACTGCGGATTATGAAAACACCGATTTATATTTTCTTCTCGACAATACATATCCTCGTTCTGGCATTTTGACAAATTTATCGACGCGCTCCTCAAAGTATTTGTTCAAAAATTGCGCGCTCTAATGCACCATTAAATTCTTCATATTTTTCGAATGTCTCCAGTGTCATTTCTAAAGCAACTGTTAGAAAAGACTGTTAGAAAAATACTCTATCTTGATAGCGATAATCGCAATACGGTCAGTGTTGTCTACCGAGTCTATTCCATCCACTTGGTTCTATGATCATCGGGAATTTGGCATACTTCCAACAGCGAATGCTTCCGATTTTGGCATATTAGAATATTGCTCGAGAGAATTATTGTATGCGTCAACCTCCTAAATAACATCGCAGAACAAATAAAGCAAAACGTGATTATCGTTAACACACACATACACAGTACCCAAAGAGGTATGTAAATGTACCGAATTTCGCTTGCAGATCCGAGATAGCTCTGGCAAGAAACTTACCACCACCCGATTCAGAGCTCTGCATCTTGAATGGCCCAGTCCGCAATCGGTCTCACGTAACATGAATTTATATTACAGTTTTGTCTTCGAAGAACTCTTTAAATCTGCCACGGGATTCTGAATTTACTGTACCACGATTTGGACTACCCGAGTTACAATTCTAATGTCGCCGAGAGACGCCCTTAACTTGTCCCTATTTTGCATGCAGATTTAAAGTAACGCTGCTCTCGCTTCTTTTGTGTACTCGTCGCGGTCTCGTAATACATACAATTCCGCGTGTCTTTTGTGCGGAAATAACTTATAATGTTTGGGACAAACAGCATTAAATTTATGTTTTTTTATTTTCGTGTGAAATAAGTGGATGCGAACAATGTTAATGTTTCAATTTTATTTCCAGTGTAATGCAGTTAAAAGTTCAATTTATTTTGCCGGATGATAAACCTAGTCGAGTGGTAAAGTTTCGATTTTGTAAAACAATATTTCCATTAATTTTTTTCATAAGAATTGCCCGGAATTGTTTAAAATCTCGATGTGCAAACTAAAACTGTGCAAATTCGAATAATTTGGTGGCTATAAATTTATTGCAAGAAGAAAGATTTTACCGGGTGCAAAGTGATGGTACAATTCTGAAATGACAATTGCTTGCTGCGGTAAAATTTTGGAATCCATTTACTTGGCAAATGGACAACACTCCCAGTAGTTTTGTTAATCGATGAACGCAACGGCTGCAGATTGTAATTTGCTGGCTGGCAGTTTTAACCACTGGCCGGTTAGAGTACACAAAAACCTGCATTTTATTTCTCACTCTTCCCATCGATCGTTCAATCCAATAATTCTTATAGCGTCTCACGTGTGTACCTTGTACTCAATAACATATTTGAGTTCTGCCATTCGATTAGTTTTGTATCAGAAGGAACAATATGAACAAGAACAGGATATGAGTTGCTCTACGGTAAAGAGACTGAGAGATTATGGGTTGTGGGGTCTCTAACCAGAGAAAGAGATATATAGGTTGTGAGTTATCAAACCTAGAAAGCGCAACTAGAAACAGTGGATTCTAAGCCCTACACCGTAGACACGAATACCGTGAAATTATGAGCTGATCCACCGTGGGAGTGTGGAGCACGCGTTTATCCCCTACCGGAAATCATACGAAAAAAGTACCGCTACTCTAACCCTTCGAGTCGTAGAGGGGTCGAATTATCGATCTCATGTTTTGACATATTAAATAATTTTATGGGAATTTCTAAACTCGCGTATTAAACGTACCACTGTATCACAATTAATAATTACCACAGAGATAATTACTGTCATTCGGTATTGAAAATTATTTTCTGTGCACCAATTCCCGGAGCTTATTAAAATCATTCTCGCTGAAGGAGCATTTTGAAAGAGACAGCAGCGTATGTGCGTAACGCGTATACATTTGTATCGTGGATAAAGTTGTAAAATATATCCATACCGATGTGCGTGGAGAAAGTTATTAACGATTAACTCCAAAGGCACATTAATGAAGACTTCATAGAGATTAATATAGAGATTAATTAAAAATATAGTCAAATTTCTATAATGATTACAAATAGAAACATAAACAGGATTCAACTTTTTCTAGTGAAGTTTGAATTATTGAACTCGACGAAATTGACTGATGTAGTTGTAGGTTAAATGATCAGAGTTTCGACGAGCTCAATCGAGTATCAAATACGTTTAACACGTTGGCAGCTACTGTGGTCATCGGTGACCAGCAGCCGTAGTTAGTAGCGTTTGTTAATAAATCTCTAATTTCCATGCAGTAATATGTTTAAAATCTCCAGTATGCATTATACCGATACAATATTATAAAGTAATCAGTGCGACAATGAGTACACGAATAATTATACATTTCAAACAATTTGCCAGTGAATTTCACTGGGCGAATGCATTAAATAGTTTTAAACGATGAATCACCACGTCTTTCGTACTTACCCGATGGTTAGTTGCTTCCAGTCAGCTATACGAATTATTTTATACTCGATATTTGTAATTTTGATTCAATATTTATTGTTTCATCAGTATAAATTCCGATTGCTTCGAGGCCTTTTATATTTCGTACAGTAATGTTATTTTCGATTCGTTTCTGAGAAAAGAAGCTTAATTAAAATGGAAAATAAAATTGAGCTCCACGTTTTATTTACAATAGAAGCTGAACAAAAAATATTATTTGATTAAAAATAATGAAAATCGGATTTGCGTGTTGAACAAATCCAAATCCTTGACAAAAGGAAAGAAGTACGAAAAATAGCTTTCACCCTTTGCTCTTTTCCATTCTTTTCTAACAAAGTAATCCGCGTAGCGTAACCGTCGTAAAACTACAAAGAAAATCCACTGAACACCATTGTTTATTTATCCAGCGTATTTTCGGGTGCTTGGTCGTTAACCTTCGCGAATCTAATCTTCCCGAAAGTCCTTCGACTACTGCGAATCGACTCGAACTTTCGCAAGCCTTGCAAAGCTATGCCGCGGATTAGCAGGGAATTCCGCGGCCGTAAATCACGCGCAACCACCCTCTTTGCCACAAACACGCTGCTACAACCAGCGGTGGCTCGTGGCCCATAGTCTTGGTGAGTGAAGATACCAGGGAGATTTCAACCTGTGAAAAGTTTAACGTGACGACACTGAAAATATTCGCACCCTGCGAAATGTGAGCCGAGAAGCCGTGGATGAAAAAATTCTTCTCATACCCCTCGACTCCCTTTTATTCTCGTTGTCATTGCTACCTAATTGATGCTCGTTCTTCGTCATCCTGGTTTTCCGTACCGCTCACCTTCATCCGCAGAATTATCGCTCGGACATTTTGCAGGAAAATACGCGAATGGTATTTTAATTAATGTTTGAGAATGCAGTTTTATAAATTCGCAAATAGAGTATGGTTGACTTTATAATACGTACGGCTTTAATTGTGATTATTTATCATCGTGATAATAATATTATTCAATTCATTTCAATATTTTTCACGAAACAATACTGTATTATTGCTCTTTTAATCTACGTTTTGAATATTTTTTTAAACGATTTTTAAATAATTCTGCAACAGCTTTAAATGTAACTATCTAATAATTTGACTGCTATTGTAGCAGACTGGTGCTTTGTGCAATGGACATCGCGAGCATTCTCCCCGTCATCTGTATAATTTTTCTGTTTTACATTCATTTACGTCCATTATCGTTATTCGCGAAGAGTCTTCTTTAGTTCTACTCTGACAATCAGTAACTAAACCAACTGCAAGAATTGTCATGTCTGCATTAAATGGCATACCTTTCATCATTTTGTTTCTGCTTGTCTCTCAGTTATTAGCCGCCAAGCTAATTTAATTTCCCCATGTAACAATTATTAATACGTGACCCGAATCGCAGGAACAATGTGCTATTGATAAAATAATTTACGGTCACAATTAGAGGGCTACGAAATACTGTCCCCTCTAATTGAACGTTTGGAACCACACTGTGAGTGCGAAATGAAAAAATAATTAAAAAATTCGCGTGTAATATTACATCTCGAATGAAATGTGTTTTGGAGCGCGCGTCAGTAAAATACTGTAAATGTATTCGAAATAAGAGTTATTTACTTACTCTTGCAGCTTTGTTGATACGGGAACCGTTTTGTATCGCAATATTCGATATAAATTAATAAAAGAAATTTCAGTAATTTTGCGTCCAATAAACTTTCAAGTAAATACCCATCATCGTTGGCTGAGTTAAAGGAAAGTTCAAAGGTCTCGGTTTCCGGCGGAATTCATTCAATTCTCGAATGAAATGGAAGAGGAAAAACATAAAACAGCTTAGCTACTTCCGAAACCACCCCAGATACAGGTTATTCTTGATTAATTTTCTAGTACGGAGCGGGATAAAAAGTGGCCCACTTTTTTAATACTTACATACACCGACACTGAGCCGTTTTCCATTGCGCTTTAAAATATTAAGACATATCCCAGTTCTGTGTAATTTCTACCGGATTATCTCTTAACAATTCGAGCGATTTCTGTGCTCCTCAACTATACTTTTAGGGCTGTTTTAAAATTCTATGTCTCAAACACAAAAAGAATGTTCGTTTTACAATTTAAATTTCCTTCATGTTTAACTAACATCCAAATCACTTATGATTCGTTGTAAATAAATATTGTATAAGATTAGTGTGTAACGCGTCACATTTTTTTGTAGTAACGTAGTAACAAGGTAGCAGGAATTTTTTGCGCGATCGTGTAAATTCGTCCTTCGAAAATCAGGGATTCGGCACCAACAATAAATCGACTTTCGACACCTGCATCAGATATACACCGCGGAATATTCATACGTCATTGAACGAGTTTATTTACGACGCGGTCGAAGGTCCTCGGGAGTATGGACGCCAAGTGGTCTGCGACTCCTATTAAATCATCACTGGGTCATCCCCCGTCCTCCGAAGCCTGAGCGAGCGCTCGGATTTTGTCCCATTTTTGGGCCGATTCGACGCTCAACGCACCAGTCCTGGAGCCATTAATTTTCATTAGATGCCGGCAAAATTCTGTCAGCTTACTCACCGATTCCACGGGTGCAACCGCAAGGGGGGATAGAGCAGCGAGATTCTGAACGCAGAATGGAGCCCCGGTGCATTTCGACGCGAGCAGGTTTTTGCGGCCTGCGAAATGCATCTGGTGCCATTTCTGTTTTGCGGTTTTCGCGAATCCTTAATGTTCCATATATTACTCGGTTCTACTTTTTGCTTGCCGCCCTCGAGATCTCTGCGGTTTATTGAAATGATGAACTTGTTTTCGTTCTCCGCGATGTTTCATTCGTTATCACGGAAGCTACTTATCCCCGATTAAATCTCTAGCTTGTAACAGAAACAATTTTCTACACTGACTAGTTGCTAGGATTTTGTCGGACAATTTACTGTGACATTTCGCCAAACCAATTGCACGAATGGACCGCTACGATTTTCTGTATCGTACGAAATGTTGACTGGGACAATTAATTTTCGGACGATCCGGATTAGAGGAAGTATGAGAGATTTATTTTCCAGAAAATTGTAACTGCTAATATTCTAGGTAAACCAGAGGATTTATTCGCGATTCGTTGTTGAAAATCATCAGAAATTTCTCGCGACTCAAATTACAAGTACATATCGAACCGGGAACTGTCGGAAAAAGTTATTTTTCCGGACATATCGCAAATCTTCGAACGCGTTATCAGATGCTGGAATGGCGGTACAGCGCACAATTAAGCTGAAGGGAGCGTTCGAGCGGAATCGAGTCCGATAAAAAAAAAAAAAAACGCGAGGTAAAGCTAGAAGCGCAAAAATCCGGATAGAATTCGCGAGCACGAAGCGGGGGCGATTTCAGTGCAGATGCGCGATATTGCGAGACGAATAGCCAAAGATACGATCTCACAGGATCCGCGTAACCTGCTTCCGAGGTACGGCGCGGTTTATCGACCACGGCCAGAAGCGCGAGCAGCCGAAAGAACTCGAGCAGCTCGTAACTCCGATCCTAATGCTCGAGGAGTGAGTAGGAAAGGGGTGCCAATGGGATCGCGAACAATTTTCCTGCGAACGAGACCTCAGGGTGGACACGTTCAGCGAGAAACCTTGAGTGCCACCAGTCGATCGTGCGACTGACGTGATTCTGCAGCTGGCGATTACACTCGAGTAATGGTTTCACCGATATAATGTACAACCGAGAAAAACTGTTCCAGCTGTGGCCTGCTTCATAAAACCACTGGTCTTATGCTACTCGCACAGAATCCCCGGAATTCTTGCCTCAACGCGGATAGTTATACCGATCTTATACCGGTGTTATTTCCTTTCCCCACGGTATTTATCGTTAACCGTGTTTCAAGACTTTCCTCTCTCTCTCTCTCTCTCTCTCTCTAAGGGGTTGAAAAGGTGGCTAATAATTTCTCGTGTTCTACATTCTTTTCTATAATTTACACACTCGGCAATATCTGCGTAAGATTTCTCGTGACCCAAATAAACAGTTTTAATTAATTTTACTGAAACAACATTTTCAAAGATTCTCTAACAATAAGAGGATACGGCGTGCCTTATTAAATTTCAGATTAAAGTGGAATAGTAAATAAGCGAGTGTCTTTATAATCTTCAAATTCAGTAATTGAATACATAAATAGATGAGCGTAATTAGTCGTATTAGACTTATGACTGTATCGACGATGAGATCGACATGTAACTGAGGATAATCGGAATAAGGAAAGCCGATACTTCGTATCTAATACGCGACGTGCCCTCGAGGCATCTTCATAAACTTCATACGCTTTCGTGCCCTCGAATGGAATATATTTCCGTCGAGGGTTTGCATTGTGCGAAGACACCTGAGCAAGATCCAAAGAACGCAAATGCTTCCCAGAGAATAAGGTTACGAATATTCTCCGCGTAAATGTCACGTCTTTTTTTCTTTATATTCAAGAGTATTTTAAATCACGTCTTGAAAAAAAAGTAAAATGCCTGACGAAAAATTCCACCAGGCAGAAAATCCGAATGGATGCACTTACCTCAATTTTCCTTGGTAACAAGGTTCCACGATAGCGTTGCTCTTGCTCTATCGATCCATAAAAGTCATTAAGCGATAACAGGTATCAGAATACTACACGTTTCCAATACACGTTACTGCTGTGATCCAAGATACGAGAGAAACGCGACTAACCGTTACAGAAATTAGATCCCTGCATTTACCGGTTAAATTAAGTCTTAAGTCTTATCATTGGAATACACTTAGTAGCAGCGTCTTTAACGTTACCGATATTCAAATATGGGTGAAAAGCTCTGATAGAGAAAACTCAAGTATAGATTGTAAAACTAGAAATAAGAGAGAATATGTAGCTTGATAGGATTAAACGAAGCCTATTATTCATGGTAGGGAATCTCGAAAAGCACATTCGATACGCGTCATCGATTATGTTCGGGAATAAAGGACATTAGAAAGAATATTGTACAACGTGGCTGCCGGTGACAGGATCCGAGAATGTGCACCGCAACGCAACCGAAGCGTCGAATCGGGAACGATTTCCCTTTCAAAGCGATTCAAAAGGGGGAAACTCCATGCTGAAGTGATACGAGAACGAACACGTAGCAGCAGTGCCCTTTTGTGATACGTGATTTCGGCCGCTTCGAGTAATACACCCCATTTCGATCGGAATAAAAGACCAATTGCGGAAAAGCTTCCAGTACAATAGAAATTTCTCTAAGAGATAGTGTTCAACTTTGGATCGGATCTTCTCATTTGCATGCTTCTCTCTCAGAAACTCATTAAAGTATCATCCTATTTCTTTAAGCTTCTAATAATTTCATCTCTTAGCATCAAAATTCAAATTAAATTCTCCACTAATTATCTTTTTAATAATTCTAAGCACAGTGAATTCTTTTAATTGTTATCGATTCTTTAAAGGATTGCTGTGAGGATCAGATTGATGAGAGGTCAATAGTAACATTTAAAGAAAAATAATCGACTTTTATTGCGAATGTATTAAGTTATCTTACATTCATTTCAAGCTCGGTCGCCCGAAATGGATATTATTTACACGGCGTTTCTCGACTATATTACAAATAAATATTATTTTCCAAGGTTTCCAATCGCTTTCCTCCCGAGGTGACAGAGATCTTCTTTTATCCGTTTACTTCTCTGAAAACCGAAAAAAATATCGTGCTTCCTCGCGAGGAAAGCGAATCGTCAACCTCGTCGCACACAACTTCTTCTTGCAACAGGGCGATGCGGCTGAGATTTACAAACAAACTAGTACACGATAATACTACCTCCATGGTCCTACGTACTAACATATATGTTACATACATCGTATTCGTATAAACAATGTAAACAATGAAATTCTATTCCTTTCAAAGACTAATAGAAAAACCAAATCAATCCGATAAAGTGTGTACTTTGACATCCGAAAGCGTTTCACGTATCTATATTCTATATACAACAATGCAACAATATATCCTACTATTGAAAATTCACATTTCATGAGCCACGTATCTTAAACTGAAACATCAAAACAGACATTGATACTAATTCACAAATATAAATATAATAAAAAAAGGGGAGTACGGATGTTATAATGTAGACTTTATCGTATTCTCTGATTCTCTATAATCCTTTAAGAAAAAGAAGAAGGTTTACACGGTTTGTAGTGTCACACAAGAATTTCGTATTAACGTTTATTGTAACAAGGACGTAGGTTTAACACAGACAAGTAAGTTTTCTCTTACCATAGGAGACCACTTAACGCATCGATCCGTCTCAAATTCTCAGCCTCCCGCGCGACCGTTTACGCACGATACACGAATTGCTATTAACAAAATTATAATAATACTTGCCTATTCATAATGAAACTCTATTAATTATTTATTAGCTAAAGTCGCTCAACGCATTATAGTTGACGCAGCACTAACGCCACCAGCGAATTTCTTTCTACGGGGATTCGTTTTTCTCGCGCCTCCGTTATTATATAGAGTTCGTATAGCAGGTTCAACGCTTTCCACTTACGATCGTGGTGCATCGCTAAACTATTGTATTTACAGATCTACTAGTTAGTCGACGATGGGTGCTGCTCGCGTAATGAGACACGAGGCCGGGTGTCCTTGATCCTTTGTCGTTCGTTTCAAACATAGACTACTCCACTTGACTGTTAAGATAGGTGAGTGAACGTATATTATACACATATCTGTATTAATCGAGTGATAGTCAATGGAACACTATGATCCATTCGTGCACCACTCTACTGTACAAGCAATAATTTCACGTTTCGTTTGAAATATACGTACTTAATACGACACACGCGAAAAGAGAGTACCGGTGTCTGAATTTAATTTCCTCTATACAGAGTGGTATATCGCGATACGCACTCCCGCGAAATCCGGTCATATGTCATTTTACGACACAATAAAAATAACCACGCGCAATGGATCTCGCTGACAAGCGAGAATGTTATTTATGTGCTGCCTGGGCCAGCGTCGCGCAAAAGTTCGCTTGGACATCCGAATGTTTAGTGAAGAAACGAGAAATTAATCCTGCTATTCGTGTTACTACTGTCATCAAGAAAAAGCATGTATCTCTGAAACATTGTGGTGAACCTTACATCTTTCCATCGCGGTATATTCAAGCTCGAAATATGAAAATGAAAAAAAAGAGTATAGTAGGAAGAGGAACGACAAAGGACAAGAGCTACTCGGGAGTGACCCAGCAAGAAAAGTCTTGCTTCGAGCTCGGCTTCGCGCGACCCCTCCGAGTAATTAATAACTTTCTCCTACAATATGTACACAGTACAAAAATAATTGGAACCCAGGTGCGAGCATTCTCACGGACTCGAGCCAAGGATCGAGACCCTCTCGTTCTCCTTTCCTATTCTACTCGACTCAAGACACGCATACACAGAGACACACGTATATTGTGCACACAAATAACGCTGTTGCTCGCCATCCATACCCTAATTAGCGCGTCCTCGATCGAGACTTGGCGGAAGACCCGCACCCCTCGTTACTCTAATTCATCGGAACCTTACGATATATATTCGATTATAAATTCTACAATACGCACACTAATCGAATTGTCTCGCTGCAATGTCCATTGAACTCTGGTCGCAAATGTTTGTCAAGCATAGTCGATTCTTAAAAAACCCAAATGAGATTCGAATAGAGGAGAGCAAAATGTTGCTTTTCAAATGAAACTTGACAAAGCATTTGTGACAGATTCGAGTTAACATGGATATGAGCACTTTCGATCGAGGATATTATAATCCGTCAAATATCCTTCTTCCGCGATTGACTCGACACTCAAGATTTTATTGACCCGGGAAAATCCATAATCTCGATGCAACACTGATATGAGTTCAGTGGCATCGTCCTGCAGAGTATCAAGAAATATGAATATTTCTGCGACAGGATGATCCTGATTCGGGTATGGGATTATAGAATTTATGCAAAAGCTCGCTTCTGTTGCATGTCGCGTATTATACAATTCTTTTCGTGTGACTATGTGTAAGATCTCGTGTCGCTTCGCGTTATAATTTATTAACGGTGCGATCGAGTGACACAACTCGGTGGGACTTACGACTATTCAGACTTTTACGAATCTAGGTCTCATTGAGTAAGGGGTACAAGCGAAGAATCACTCGCAAAGCGCAATTATACAGATTCTATTAAACGATAAAATACCGACATAGTTTTACCGATAACTGATCGATAGTGCAAAAGAGTCCAGAATTGGAAATGTTTCCGACAAACGTAACTCGGATGATTTTAAAAGCAACGATAACGTGGACTCAAATGTACTAACAATAATTGCATGCAATATACGAGAGATCATAAGCAGACTGATATAAAGTAGCAACGGAGAAAAAAGGTTTTTGCCCGTTTCATTAATTTTCGCGAGATGAGAAAATTCTTACCGTGATCCGTGGAGTAGGATAGTTTTTCACGGAACACAACAGCTAGACGCAAGGGAGCTCCAGTTGTTCCGTTGTATGACGATGCAGTTCATATGACGCACGAGGCCACATATCGTCCGCGTCAATTAAGCTCGACGGTAATTAGTGCGCTATGCCCGCAAATGAGTACTAAATTATAATACAAGAGAATGGCCACCCCGCTATATTATTGCCTCTCCTTCATCCTATCTCGTAGTCCCGGAATTCGCGAATTCCTTTGGCTTTTGCCGAATTTCCAATTTCCCATAATTCTTTACTCAATGCAACTCATTAAGTATAATCGAATTTTAACCACAAGTAACTTGGTTGATGTTTGAACTAATTCGTGAGAATCGAGTCGAGCGAATGAACGGTAAGCCATTTCCGCAGTACTCCTACTACGCGAACATAAGTGCGGACAAATATTGGAATCGAGGGAGACCATTAAACTCCGAAACTAGAACGCAACCGGAAGTTCCCGAAGAATCGATCTCTCTACACCAACATCCTGAATTCTACTGGAGTGCGATAAGGTTGGCCGATCGAAAGAATCGACTCTAAAGAAGAGTGGCACATTACGTAACTTCATACGCAGCGAAGTGCAAACACGAAAATAGACGAGTGAGACTTATTTCTGCCGCGCCCGATTAACCACGGTCAGTGCATAAGTAGCGGAATATTTATAGCGGCTATTGAAAATTGGGAAATAAAAAAATCTTTAAAAAGAGTTTAGAACGTTTGAGGTGAAAGATGAATTTTTCTCTCACAATCGGTATATAGCAGAAAATGATTTTCTAGCAGAATTCTCATTGGGTTAAGGATAACGAAGAACCCGGTCAACGACAATGGCGGTCGCATCAAAGGCGTCAATCCATTTATCACCCATTACCAGATACGTTGCGGAGCTTATCGCGTGATGGAAACGTACATAAATTACAGGCTACATCAAGTATGCGTGCGCGCACCACGCTTCCCCGGACGTGCACAGGAATTAGAGCTTGGGTTCCGTTCCAGCCAGATGTGTACGTACTGGACAATTCAAGGCTAGCCTTGTACTCTCCGTTGATATATCAGGACGTATCAGTTATGATCTACTACTGAATCTCGCTACTTGACATGCCAAATTGAGATTTCATTGGCAATCGAAGAAGTGCATCAGCGCGCGACATGCGAATCGTTCAGCCTTCTCGCTTCGTCTCGGTTTTCGATGACTGCATAAGCGATCAGAGCCCTACGATAGGCTACAGATTGCTCGCAAAATAAACTATCGGCAAATGCAAAACGTACTACTGACGGGACAGGGTGTTGCACCCATCGACAGTTCCCCGTATCGACAGGAACCCGTGTCACTAGTGAAATATACAGTATACATATATATATATATATATACTCGACTTAACGGCTGGCCGCCGATTCATTTTCAGATTTTCTCCCGTGTCCCGAATCTGTCACGTGACCTCACGAGTCGAAACTGCATCGAGATTTTCAATGGTACTACGAAGAATCTAATTACGCGATTATGTCTCCGTTTTCAACGAGGTTCAAGAAGTTCAAGACGAACGTGTACTTGGGGAGAAAAGGGAACTGGTGAAAATCTCGAAAACAAATCGCGTGCGCGACGAACGTTTCTAAGGTGTACCAAGAAATCGGAATTGTCTTTCTCGGCAATACGGATTTTCCTTACCAGCGTATGCTGTCTGCCTGCCTGGTGGTGCAAGCTAGAAACGGCACGTACAAAAGCGCAGAAGCCACTCCAGCTTTCGTGATCCTTCGGTAGCTGCTACTATGGCTGCTGCTTGCTACTGCTATTGCACAGCACGTGCAGTTTGCGATCGCTCGACGAAAGTGATTTTTCTCTGTGTAGTGCGCACTCTCTCTCTCTCTCTCGCTGTTTAGAGTGCACGCTTTAGAGAGGAACTTGAAACGCTCCGTGCATCCTTCCTTAGAGAGCAACGTGGCTGACACTCGTCTCCATCCATTTCCCTCATCGTCTAAGCGGCTTCTTATTGGCCTTCACTATCAATCTTTCGGTCCTCCGCAAAGTGGGACCACTAAGAGTCGCCTCCAAAAGATTTTGACGAACAATGTCATCCCCCTACCACGTAAAACTTCCTTCCGTGTCGTTGCAACCTCTCGACGTGACATTCGCCTCTCACAAACGTTTTCATTCCACTGGTCCGGAATCACGATCGTAGGATGCTAAGTTGTTTTTTTTTCGCTCTCGGAAATATCGATTTGCCATTCTATGGAAGGCAACGCTTCGCTCGATGACGTCAGTCACGTGGAGAACAGGGAGAATTCTCCTCTAGACTCTAGAGGCTTCCGCGAAGAGTCTCTAATCGGCTAGTACCACTGAATACAACAATCGCGAAGCCGCTCACCGGTAGTTTCGAATTGGAAGAAGCAGTTATTATATCCTCATGATGGCCAAAACGCTACGAAGCATTTTTAGAATTTTTCGAGAGAGGCGAATCTGTTATGCCAGAATTACCCTTGATAATATTTTCTTTTGTTCGCGGTAAACTTTTCTTGCTGGTCTCAATTTTTAGAGGATCCCTGTCATCCAGTTTCCCGAAACGACTGGTCGCTATCAGCCTTTTCCTCCAAACTTTCGAACAATCTTCTCACCGGAAGTCGTCGTTCACCATCCACTTTATATCATGGAAGGCTTGTTTTCAGCCGGTCCTTGCGCCCACCAACGAAAGACAAAACAAGCGGGAGAAAAACAGCAAAGTCTTCGCTTTTGAACATCTTCCAAGGATTTGCTTCTCTCTTCGCAAAGAGCTACTTCTTCCCTTCTTTCCGATAATCGCCTTTGGGTCCCTTTCAGTTACTCGGCTTTCCTGTCATTTCAAGATTTTCCTATCAATCTTTCTGCTTCCGCGTAGACTGCATAAATAATAGACAGTAGTAAAATGGAGAAAATATTACTGTAAAATCTGTGCGGCTCGTACAATCCCCACATTGAAATAATTTTGATGTGTGGAACACTCGAGGCTGAAGTAGTTCCGCAGTATTTGTCTGTTTACGTCCTGGTGCGTTACGTGCTGACAAGACAGGAAAACGAATGCAGGAAGGACCTTGTCGTAAGAGTGTCCGGAAGAAGTTTGCTATTTCTTTCTTGTCTCTTTCAGGTCGCCTTCGACGATCGACATTCCGCCACTCTCTTCTTCTGTCTCCATCGATTCGCTCCTCCACACCACTTCTCGAAAGACTGCATAAGAAATCACGACCAAGAGCACTTCGTTTCCTCTTAAGCCATCCGCATCGCATAGGTTTTGTTTCACGACTGAGAAATGGGCTGACGTGTTAGCGTTGCAATCTGAGCTTTACTAGGGTGAAATGCTTGTGGAATAAGATTTCGCTAAGGTGTTTTAATATTGATCTGGGTCTGCTATCCTCGAAGCGTGGATGCGCGCATCTTTGCTTGACGTTTCATCGCGTTTGCTACTCGGTCAAATGGAGATCGTTCACCCTGAGTAACTCCACCGTATCTTTTTCCTTTTTCTCTTCTTTTCAACTTCATCCCTCACCCCGGGCCACGCGGTATAATTTCGCGAGAAAGGAATATCGCTATCCCATTGTTCTGGCTATTACAAAGCAATATTGTTCTAGCTAAAAATATAGTTGGGTCAGCAATTCGCGGTCGTTAAACAAAGTTCTCGCGTATTCATAGCACGATAAATCAATGAGAATGGAACTGTACGTAGTAGAGAAATGACTCTATCGTTCCCTCAATTGTCGGTTTTTCCGATTCTATTTTCGCCTCTCCGTTGCTCGGTTGGACCTTCCCTTTCCATCTGCCACTCGATATCCTTCTTTCTCGATTTTCACCAGCTCGTCGCCTGCATAAGCAATACGGACACGGAGACACGGTATTTTGCATCCGAAACACTCCGCTCACCGTAGTCCTCACCCGGTGTGGAAACCATTCCGTGACAGGACTACGAATATGCTACAGTAATAATTATCGACATTCCCAAATAATCCCTCGTGGTCCACCGCTGACTTAGGAAACCCATGCACGACATAGGGAACCGCCATATGAGCCCTACTGCGATCTGGTTATGACGTTTGCCGCGGCTCTTGGGTTTCCTTTTTCTCGATATTTGTTCGATCCGAGACCTTTTCGATTCTGGCGTGTCCTCGGAATATTGGAAGTCTGCTGAAGCGGAGGTGGAATGTGCTTCTCTAAGCCGCGCATTTGCGCCTTTCCATGGAGGCCTTAATATCGGGGTTCGAATTTTGCAATGCCAGGTAATTGAGAAATAGGACACTCTCAAAGGACAGGGATGGAAGCGTGCTACTCTTGCAGTATGAAAAGAGAGCCAACCTTGATGTCGCGGATAAGAGTAAGCTTGTCGTACCAATATATATTTTGCGTTTGTCGTAAATGGTGGCCGAGTATCTTTCTCCCTTCATTTCCATCTGCACGCGAAACCTGCCATTCGATTTCCTGTTTTGTACCCAAGGCGAAGGAGCCAGCAGGTAGAAACGGCCACCCATAGGATCCGAAGATGCTCTCTTTATCCTCCAACAAATGTCTACTATACTATACTGTACCACGTAGCTTTTCTCCCAAACGTGAATGCCTTTCTCGAGGCTTTCATCGAGAAACCCTTCGATGGCAAAGCAAAAACGAAGAAAATCCTTAACGACGCTTTTCTCTCTTTCGCTATTTCTTCCTCCTTCTCGCCTCTCTTCCCATCAAGCTCCGAAAACCATTGTCGATTCGATGCGCGTTTTTTTCCTTCGCGAACTAAATTCTCCTGCAACCTGTACTTGAGTGCAAGTTTGACTCGTTTGGCTAGTCGATGTTTTACTCGACGTTTTGGCCAGGCCTGTTACCTGGAAACTTGATCGCTGGAATTCTCTCCTTTTGACGTTTGGATCGGTAGCTTCGGCTGCACGATCCCTCGAGGGGTTGTATAAACAATCAGGGATAGACGACGAGGTTCTGGTGCAACGCGACCTCTCTCTCCCCCCGAGAATCGACCCTGCTGTTTTTATTAACGGCATCCTCCGACATCGGGAGGACCGAATTGATTTCGGTCGGTAGCACCAGAGACACTCCAAGTCTTTACTTCCACTATATTTCACTTCACTGCGCCGAGAGTTACGTGGGAAAAAAGCTCGCGCTTTGGCACAACGCGACAAATGCTTTTGAATGATCAGTCCCGTAAGTTTCGCGCGCTACAGCTAATCAAAAGCTACTTTTAATGCACCTTGAGAGAATCGTGTTTCCTTTCCGCAGACTCTCATAAGCGTAGCTTTCTCACTGAGAGTTAGCACTTTTCTTCTTGGCACCATCTTCTTGGAATGGAAATGGCAGTATGGGGAAGTCGAGCTTTTCTTCTACGATTTTATGGCCGACAGCTGTTCAACGTAATCGTTTCCTCTACTTTTCGCCTCCTCTTCAAATCCACAATGATCTTCTAAGCGTCCTCATTCTCATGTTGCCTCATCTTGCTGCCTCAGACGTAGGAACTTATATCTCGATGACTCTCGATGTCGTCGATACTCGATGTTGCGAGACTTGCGAATTCATCTGTTGCTGCAGAAACGCGTTGAAGAGTATCGCGTACACCGGCAGTCTCTTTAAGGTACTCGGATCCAGTATGCTCATTTTCTGTATGTATAGGGCTAGGTTCGGTAAATACTCCGTAAATAGATACTTTGGCGTTTGGAATACTGCCTCTACTTTCGGTATATCTACGGTCTGTATTCAATTGTTTATATTTTTGTTTTCATAATTATCGTCATCATCTTCTCCTTGCTTCAAGTCTCTTTGTGGCTGTTACTAAATCACTCACGAGGACTAAAGCAATCAGTCCTCGGATAAGTGTTTTGTCAATCCAACGTTTCACCTTGCAAGTAAGTTTGGAGGTGAGTCTTGTTGGACTTTTTCTTTACGAAATTCCTACGGTGCAAGAGAACAAGTTGGTAAGCTACGTTTCCTTTCCGGAAGTAGAAATTACTCCACTCCATCGCTCAGCGCTGTATTCTTGGTCCTTGCTCTCTTTCCGCTTCTGTCTCTTCTTTTCTATCTATCATTCTCTCCAACTATCTCTTTCGGTATCCGTCTTCTCCGGGCATCTCGTCCAGAATTATTGGCAAATAAAAAAATACTCTGACGCGTCTGAAGAGAACAAACGAGAGGGCGTCGGTTTCAACACGACGCTCGTGGTGCACGGAAATCGTCCCCTTTTCCGGCTACGAGTGGCGATATCGGCCACTTACGTGAAGTACCGTGCCACCAGGACCACCACTACTGGCACAAGCATTTGCACCCTTGAGATCGAAGCACCACTGCCAATTGCGCATTCCTCCTCAGTGAAGGGTGCACAGTGCATCTGGAATGCAAATACGGATTCCAATGATTAACACACGCTTCCGGCCAAACACTCGCCCCTTTTGCGTTCAATCGGACAGATTTTGACAAGATCCGCTAGAACGACCGTTAAGCTGAAATCGAGCTCTATACGATCATTCTCCCATGCCGAGATATGCTAGCACTATGCTACGTTATAAGAGTATAAAAACATATTCGGTGCAATATGGGAATGTAATTACTCGTGAATTGCCTCATCTGCATGGATAAATAGAATTCTATGATCTTCTACGATTCTCGTAGAGAGCCGATTCCAAACATGTCCGATTACGATAAGGGCAACATTGTCTTAAGCGAACCGGATACGACAAATATTTACCTTGAGTAGTGAGCTCGACATTCTGTCAAGGAAGTCCTTTGTAAATCGAGCTGTGTCATCGCCACACTGCCGGCGAACTGTATGATGCGAGCATTCGAAATACTCCTTGAATGCACTGCAACAAACGGATACGAATCTATTCAAACAATTCGAATTGTTTCACGACAACTACTACGTTATAAACTGGTCATAATGTGAAACTCATCCTGACAATCCCTAGGGATAACGATTCAACATACGTTTTATCCTGAGGTAACTTTACAACCCTGAAACTCTTTCGAACAAAAAATTTCGTCGCGAAAGCTGTCAAGTCCTCCCTTGATAATTACGCGCGAAACAGAATAAATTACAGCTTTGTTGCAAGCTTTTCCGCGAGAAAATTTCTTCAACAATGCGAAACTCATACTTGCATACACACGCGTACACCGAGCTGGGCAAACTTTATCGAGGTAATAAATGTTGGACACAGAGGTATTGTAGTTGAGCGGTTGAGTTTGTTAGAAGAAGTCGACCCCAACAGTAGGAAGTACAAAGAGTTGAAGCCGAAGGGAAAGGGAGCATGATCAGAAGAACGCGCCCGACTTTATGTAACTTGTACACTGTTTCGCTCAAGATGGAATTCTCAAGTAATAAAGCCTCAGAGAAACTTTCCTACCTAGTGCAATTCGAAATAGAATACGTTAAAGATTTAATGACACTGACGAATAAACTAGTCTCCTTTTCCCTTCTCGTTTTTATCTCCATTAGGCGAAGCACGTATAAAATAATATCACTGAAGCTTTTATTTCAACTGGGAACAAACTGAAATATAATACTATACTGTTTTAATAAAATTAGAACAAGCGCGATAAATTGAATTAAATTTGAATGGCTACATTAAGTCCATGTAAGCCAATATTTACAACGTAGACTGTGAAAGAAAATTTTTATAAAAGACTATGGTACAGCGACACCTGCCAAAACTATTCACACTATCGAAGGTAAAAATTTATTTAATGGATTCATGTAATATTTATAGCGTCCAGATTTCGACTCGATTAAATGCGATACGTGAAAAGTTAAATTAGCAGATGGATTTTTACACTTTGTAAGGACAACTGTATTGAGTTATTGTATTAATTTCTCGCTTGCGGAAGGTTGGATGCCACATTGATAGCGATCGAACTTTAATTAAATGAATCTGGTCATTGCTTGCACGCTAGATTTACCCAGGTTTCACTGACGAAAAGATATGGTGACGATAATAGCGTACGGTGCAATGAAATACATATTTGATACACAGACTACGTTCGGGCGATAAAATCAATGAAGCCGTAAAAATGTTTTCCAGATATTTTTATTCATTTGTGCGAAACCCTCAATTTGGCAGAAATAGAGGATTGCCTTTCGATTACTACAGAGATATCGTATTCGCGTTGAAGCAAAAACAAGCGAAAATTACTGCGTGAAATAAAATACCATCTCAACGCAAATGTACTTGTGCGATATTAAAATGACTCGGACCGAAATCCTTTCTGTGTTTCATAAAAAATTTTTCGCTAACGATCCACAGTCGCAAAATGCACATAGCATGAGATCCAATTTTCCAAAGGCAGGTAGAACGGAAAATCAAGCACCATGCACGTTCCATTGAAATTATTAAAATCCGACACGAATTATTAAACATGAAGGAGTTCCGTTAAAATGGAAAATATGTATTAGTTTCGCTGTCGATATGAGTCAGTGAAAAATCCATGCAAAAAACGAGTGAGCCTATAAATTCCAGTAACGCAGGATTTCCAACGATGCATTAGTTAACCGAACCAAAAATATTTCAAGTTCCAGTTATATTTTATCTTCCATGTCTGTGCAATTTGTTACCCCGATAAAACAACGATATGTTGATCCTTTTAAATATTATACCCGTGCACGATATTGCTTAAACTTGAAACCTGTAGTCAGCGATATACCTATACGTGGTGCATAGGATATACATGGTGGGAAGTCAACAGAAAAAAAAATGTAGTCCTTGATGGACGATATTCCAGCGGACGCATGACTATCCTATCGTGGCTATCGGCAGAGAGGCCAACGTATCCACGTAAACACACAAGGAACGATGTTTTTCAGGGCGACACGCGGTGCACTGGGTACAATGTCATTAGCCTATCTCCGCCACGGTCTGCTGCAGCTTTTGAATTTGTCCAGAACCAGAAGCGGAAAGGTGATCCCGAGAGGACCACTGATAAAGATAGCACGTGGTCAGCCAAACCGCGTGTGCAACCAAAAGAAGATAGTTCAAAAACACTCGACGCATACGAATCCGACACTTTCCGCTAACTTGCTTATCATGCAAATTCAATTGCATCGCGAGCATGCACGCGAGGCTACTGCTTTTTATATGAATTCTTTGTCTGCCAGTGTCGAGGATGACTCGATGGCGGAACAAATAATCCGTCAGTAGAGAAAGCTCTCTGTGACCCGACGGAGTGCCGTCTGTCAACCTCTACACTGGTAAAGTGGTAGAAACTATTTTAGCCGATACAACCGGAATGGAAATACGTATCATTCTCTACCAATCATGTATACCTCCAATTTTTACTGGGAACCATTTTATGAGTCAATCCATAGAACGACCTGAAATTGGGAAAAAGGAATCGATTTGGTCGCTCGACCATTTTTAGTGTTTAATAAGCGTCCGAATAAGTATACGAAGAACGAACACACTGCCAGAAGGCAAATTTATTTGACAGCGTTCAACGGGAGTGATATTTTCCCTAGGATTTTCGGTATGCTTCAAGAACAACCTGGTGATTATGCGAAATTCGGAAGCAAGTAAACCGAATCCACCGATTTTGGTCCTTGTTAGCTAATAACAATCCTGTTGTATGTTCTCTGTCAAAGCAAACTTTTAATCCGCTTGACCCCGACTGAGGGAATTATCGGTAGAAGTAGTGGAACAGCCGCAGAAGGTATGTACATCGTTAGAAAGAGTTTCCAACTCCCCAATACAAAAGGGATAATACTAAATACAGAGAGCCCAATTCCGAGCGCGACTCGCAGTATAAGTATGTTTTAAAAGTTATTTGCCACATATAATCCTGAAAAGACCACGCTTCGCTCTCAAAACTCCACTGAATCCGATGCCAACTGTACGTTAAATACAGAAAACTACATGTTGAGAATTGCTTGCGACAATAAAAGAACAAAAACTATCCATTGGAACCAGTTCATTCCGATTGTCATCGGCGTTTCGTCAATTCTTTCACATTGCAATTCGAATGTATGCGATCATTGACTCCAAACGTAAAAGACACATGTCCAAGTTGTCAAGATTCTTCGATAATTTTCATTAAATCACTCCAACCGACAATCTAAATTTGATTAGTAAACCCCAAAAAACAGGGGAAACGATAGAGAAAAATAATGGTGCAATTTAAAAATGCATCAAACGGGAAAGTGCGGTGAGAAAGGGCCTCGAGATAGAAAAGTGCTAAAAAGCGACTTTAAAGGGGAACGTTAAAGCCGTAGGTCGACCCTGAGCCATCTTCGCGTGACACGGTTAAATCCCTGAAAAGCGAGATGCCTACGCTCAGGTAACGAGGCTGTAAGAACCAAAAGAAAGCAGAAAAGAGATTCGTGAACCCTGTCAACGCAGAGCCATCCGGTAAGTCCAGAAAGTCCAGCACGTCCAGCAATTTCCAACTGGACGTGGATAGATGGTAAATCTTGAAATTCGGCATTCCGAATGAGAATCTTCGCGTGCTCCATTGGGAACGAAACGGAATTGTGCCGGAAAATGCGAGGATGTACCAAGGAACAGGATTCGAGACAATAGCAGGATGTTCGAACGATTTAAATTTTTTTTAGCTAACCCAATGTTTTCCATTGGGAAACAGTGAAAAGCTCACTCACCAGCAAAGGGACTTGAGGGATCCGTCTTGACCTGCGGTGCGGTTTCCTCGATCGATCTCCTGGGTGATCTTGTCGTACTTCTTGTAACAGAGCTCGTACTCGTCCTGAACCTTTTGCATGCATGGCGCGTGCTTCAAGAACTCTGAAAGCAATCGGACAACGGGGCAACGGACGATTAGATGTCTATCACGTGTGCTGACACGATATGTAAGCGAATATCACGCGACGGAAGTTCCAGCATCATAATGCGACAGCTTTAAACGCGTGTAGAGTCGGAGATCTCTTCAAAGGATTTCTGCCACTTGAGCATAATTCCAGCTAGCCTACTCTCAGAGAATTGTAATCGGAGAGTTAAGCGTGCTTTAAACCACCAGGCTCTACGAAAGCGATTAAAAGAGGCTATACACAAAGTAGATGTTAACTAGAAGGGCTTTTGAAAAGTTTCAGCGAATTTTTTAATTATTACAATTAAAAAGTAAGTTGGAAAAGTTTAGTAGTAAATATGATCAAATAATATAAGAATTATTATTCAACTCTTTAGATGTTTCTACAGTAGTGCAGGTGTTTGCTGAAGGGTCGATACACATTTTGTCCCCGTTGTACTTATACTATATCTATTCCGAGTATAGAAACACGACAATATGCATCGAGTTTATCCGATCTGGGTTGAACAAAGTTCATTGACTTTATTGGCTTGAACGATACCGGAAAGATACTGCTGGATGGTGCAATTGTCTTTAAATTCGTTTTGTGCGAATTCCGCTTATCGGACTCCAATATTTGCAATGGTCACCTCTCGATATTGTTCGTGCGGTTAGGAATTAAAATAAAGCTATGACCTCCGAATCGCTCTTGGTGGGTGGTTACCAATCGGTTGCAAACACACCTTCATATTGATAATGGCTTTTGAGATCTACTTTTAACGAGGTGCTAATCGCATCGACAATTTCTGAATTCGCGATATAGATCAATAGCGTTTCGACCAGCCTAGCTCCGAGGCCATAGGCCAATGGATACTCTAGCCGATAATGGATTCGGTACCCTGGGAGATTACTCGAACATCGAATGTTATATCGTCCTTCGATTTAACCGAATATCGTTACCCGTAATGAAGAGAGAAGAATCGTGCCCATCGTTTTACACACAATCTACTCGATCCACTCGATACCCTCCGGAATAATTAAAATTTTCCAGATAAGTAAATTTACATAATATTACATCAACGATATTGAATTTAGCGCGATACCTCGTCTTTTCAGGTTTTTTTTTTTTTCTTTCCCCTAACGAGAGAACTTTGATGAGAATGAAACTAAACGGTCGAGTCTAACGTTCGATGTGGTCATAGACAACTTAAATCGAACGTGCTGATTGGGAAACGAACGTGAATCAGTACTAATTCGTGGTGATCCGCGAGCAGTAAACTTTGTCGATCTAATTCTAGGAAAGATCCTCTTCGACAATCGCGTCAGTCAGTGAATGCACTCACGTTATTAGCCGCTCTCTGTGACTATCACAGCAGATTTCGAGATAATGGTAATTCGCCTCGCCCCCCATCCCTACGCATAATCTAAGCCCCGTGACCGAGTCAATAATGCATTCGGCACTCCCGAGATTACGGGAATATCGCTTCGCTATTGTTCGCAAATTCACGCCCCATCCCACGCGTCGGAAAATCACGATACTGGGAATGAGAATTTCTTGAACGGAGATTTGCGAATGCAGAAACACTTACAATTATTTTCATATCTCCACACAACCACCACTGAATAAGATTGTAAAAGAAATTCTTTCGAATATCATGAAAATTGGAGATTTATTAATTCTATTGAACATGACTAGCATTCTTGAGCAAACGGTGATCGTAAAGTGACTTAAATTTACCGTAAATTCTTCGAATACTTGCGAACCAATGGGTCGAAAGATTTTGAGATGGAAGTGCTACCAGAAATCGAAGCTGGTCTCTAGGGTCAATAATGCACTCGGTACTCTGCACTCTCGAGATTACAGGAATATCAACGACTGTTTCGCACTAGAGTACACGAGTCCCCATGGTTTCGAAGCGTTCACATAGCTGCGTGGCCAAATCGATCTCGCGAATCGCTGCCCAAATTAACCCCTTTGCTCGGTATAATGCTGCCGCGCTACGCTTGCCGTCGCCTAATTGTCCTCCAATTCGCGTTACTTTGATCTACACGCTTCCGAATACGACCCCGCGTCAACTGCAGGAAATCGAGAGTCCGCCAATTAATGGAAGGCAAAATAGCAAGGTAATCGCAAAAGCATGTTTCATTCATGCTGATCCAAATCCTATCTCTGATCTTTGATGCAACAAGCTTCCCTTTCATTCAATCATGCACTTTCAATGTACGCACTATGTTGTGAATAGAAAATGGACATTTTCAAGATAGAGTTTTGCGTTAAAGAAGTATGTTATTGCAATACGTACAAAAAACTGTATTTTGCCAGTTTGATAAATCAATAAAAAAACTTAAATGAATATTTGTATAAATGTAACAATAGTAAAATGGGATAAGCGTATTATAATCTTTGTGAAATTTGCGGGAAAAAAAAACATATTTGTAGATCAGTGTCCATAGATTCGACCCGGTAAAAGCCTACTACGGTACGTTCAGTAACCTTTAATAAACCCAGTAACTACATACCAAGCCCCCCAGAGCGGAAAACTCGTGCGCTTGCCAACAGTTACACTGTCCCATTTCGCGAAAGCCGAAAAAGTCGAGGACCAAAGTCGCGTCGTTTTGGCGCTCGCTCGCAAGGCAAATTCGATTTATTCTGCTTGTCCGCTCTTCCTCCCTCTCTCTTTTTGTCCAAAGGAATACACCGGCCGGAAAATATTTGAGTGCACTGAATATTTGCGTTTTTCATTGTTCCCCGCAAACATACTGCTTTGGAATACCGCTACACCGTATAATTGCAATATTTTATTAAGGTAAACTCCAGTCGCTCGCGTGCAGCTTCCAGCAATAACGCTACGGGATACAAATCGCGAGATGATGCTGACTGAAAAGCGGCCAACACCAAACGCACGGTATTATTGGTTGCATATCGATTCGATCTCAGGTATATAAACGCGAAACTCTAGTTATCATTCTACTCGCATTCCAATCAAAATTCATATTGTGCATTATATTTTGCATCAGCGATATTGGATTAGCGCAAAGCAAGAGTTATCAAAAGCTGCATTTACTGATTATGTGGTTAGGAATAATTACTTCTTTTCAGATCGTCCGAATTGAACGAATTAATTCTTATGTTTAAAAATCACTGATTATAACTGACAAATTTTGAAAATGAAATACAAGATTAACTTACCGTCTTGGTACGGTCCTTCCTGACACAGCTCCATTATGGCTCTGTTTGTACCGCTGTAGAGAGAATTGAAATGCTCGCGCTGCTTCTCCTTCATGCACTTGACCGTGTACGTCTGAATGCACTTCATGCCGGCCTCGAGTTCTCTGAAACATAAGAAAGAATGCCGAGTGTCAGAGTGAAAATATAACAATCATTGGAATCCGGAATTGTGACCAGGAGCCACGATGTTGGAACTTCGGAGGAATTTAAACCTAGAGGAGGGTTCTTCTGAATTAATTGTAAGGGCAGGCCACAGCGCGGGACAATAAATTGCGGTGTACAATGCAAGACAAGGGTAACAAGAGAACCACTCTAGATTGAGATCATTCGAATCGCCAAGGATAATTTCGTTGCCGTTACTCTACGCGAGCACTCTACGATTTGTCTTCCATAATTATGAGAGTACATAGCTTACTTACAATTAGATCGATAACTTTTGTTTGGATGTATTTTACTTCGGTATAAATATTTCCATGAAAATTAAGTAACACTTCTTAAGTAGAACTTGCATTAAAATCATTACGTTCATCTACTTTTTTCATACTTTGAAAATCCTCAATTGGGGACAGTTTAACGTTTCAATAATTCTCCTGGTACAATTAGCATCCTAAGAAGACACAGTAGCCTTGACTCACCGCAAGCAGCCTCTTTTTCTTCGAATACGAACTAGCGGTAGAACGGCAAAACACCAAATAAATGCTAATAAAAATGTACACGGTACACTACGACAAGCCAATCGATTTTAAGGCTGATCGCATTTAGCGCTTGCACGAGAGCACGCAAGCTGATTAAAATGCACTGGCGAAACGTCGACGCGACGCGCTTTATTCCTCTGGCGTACTTCCGCAGCTAGTTTCGCAGTGTAACTCAGGAAGGCGGCGCGCGATGTTGGCTTTAATTCACGCGAAAATGATTATCCCTTACCACTAGCAATTGCGCGCTCCAAAGGACCGTTTCCGAGAAATTACCTCCTCGCATGCCACGAATCCAGCCCTTTCCTTTCCTTCAGTCAAAGTGCAAAAAAATTACTCATCTGCGTCGCTACCAATTCCATCTTCCGCCACGATTCCATCGAAACTATTTGCACGCTATTAACGAGAGCAATCGGAATATAACATAATAATGTAATTTTCCACCAGTCGAAATTCTGAGATCGTTTTGTCTAACAGTAAGTTTCTACTTTTCCGTAAAACGTAAAACCTACTAATGCAATGAGAGAGAATTCGTTGGTGAATAACCCAGCTAATTTAGAAGTTGAGGAATGGAAGCGCGTCAAGGAATCGTCTAGCGAGGAGTGATTGTTAACGGACCTAGTTTCGTTCCGTCGAACAATCCCATTACCACTAGTGTAGGCTCTAATGAAAAGCTCCGATACTAAAAGGGGTGGCTCGAAGCTCAACGCGAGTACAATTATCCTTAATTAGTATTGCCTGCTACGGCTATATCTACCGACGCGACGGCTTTCCCCCTTCTCTCGATTGAAACAGTTGTACGCGCAACGTTTTTTTTCATTTGGCCAAAACCGCATGTCGCACGTACGCGGCTGCAATAGCAGAGTTAAATTGCAGATTTCGGTTTCAATTTTGGAAAGACCGATCCTGGACAAACGGAGAGCTTACGCCAACCAGTCCGGAAACTCGGCTCGTGGACTAGTGAATCGAAGGGTACTGCTGTGCTTGCGGTACAACGATCGACTTTCACAAACGAATCGAAATCGAATTTCGATTCTGGCAAGAATCTGCTCGAGGTCTCTTCACAACGCATACGAGACATACGTATATGGAATCACAATCGAACAATCGCAACTATTCCAACAGGTGAACAAGCAGAAACTTTTTATAACTACACCTCAACGTATTTGCAATGGATCATTAATTGAGCCTGAAATCGGCATAATCGAATATGTAGCGGGTTTCTGGATTTTTTTCGAAGCAATTCGTATTCGGTGAGCGAACGAAATTTGACTAGATGCAGTTAACGATGCGATATCACATATAGCGAGCCGTTTTTATCGGTAAATTATTGCTGGGTAGGATTTCGCCTATTTAATCTTGGTATCGCGTGGTAGTTTACGAGCACCGATACGAGTAAGAGCCGCGCTCTGGCCCGAAGTGCACCAAGCGTGGCATTAACATTTCAAATTTCAATTGCAATTCGAGGCATGGAAAATCGGGCTGATATTCGTCTTGCTCACCCTACTTCAGAGATATTACAATTCCACGCACTGCGGCTAAAATTTGAAGAGGAAGCCTGTCCTCGAAGCTTTCGCGGCTGCGAAAAGTGACCGATCATATTTCTTCGAGCATGCTCTACTTTACTTTCCAATTTTCGCCAGTTCGGTGAACCTTGCTCATTTTTCATATGGCTGGCATCAGCTACAATGCCGCAGACTCTGCACGAATGGTTATGATATCATCAAATCGTAATAGAGCTTGGATTCAAACGAATATTAATGCCTCTGATCAGCGAGATCGTCGAGTCGAGTACTGGGTACAAACGGTACTTCCTGTTTCCGTTTTTCCGTCAGCACGATTTCGCATCAGTGAGAATTTACCGTCGTGAAAATCGTGTGGGAATTTTGAACGATGACCTCTCTCTCTCTCCAGCAAGGACCATTTGTCCTCTGGATTCTGTTGGCAACGATATCGACGATTTCACGATTTCGCGACTACAATCCGAACTCTCTCAAGATAAGCATGCTTGATCAACGTCCCGAAAATTTATGCGTGCGAGACCTATGCGCTAAAACTATAGTTTCGAGCACAAAGCAATTTCAAGTTCCTGATAAACTCCACTCTGAACGGTAGAAAATTACCCGCGAGTTATAGTATCTGAAATTGTCGTGGTAAAACTTTCGCAATCCGAAGTTACGCGGACAAAAGAATCCCACGGTAGAATTTACGGTCGGTCGGTTATCAATTAAGTGCTATCCTTTCGATGAAGGAAACAACGGGCGTGCTACTGCCTAGCTCCGCGAGCTGTGCTTCTCATTGTCAGTCGATGGAACAACGGGTGGCGCTTCAAAATTATCGCTCATCCTCTTCGTTTTCACGCGTATTCAGCCTCGCAAAAAAAGAGTGAGAAATTCGTTGAACTCTTTTGAGACAAGAGGAATAAAAAATGTCCCGCCTTTTTAATGGAAATATTAAGATAACGTAAAGTACAGTACAACACTTGAAAAAATAAAAAAAAGGTGCCATCCGCATTCGACACACGAATGGCAGTTAGAACGATGATATTAATCATGTCAGTAGCATTTAAGTCTGATAGAGTGGTACCTAAGGGAGTCGGACGATTCGAAGTCGCTAAACTTTATAGTTATCGCCCGCAGCGGTCTCAAAGGGTGTGCAAGATTAAGGCGAAGCAAACGAGCGATGCACCCACCGCGGCGCACTGAAGAGAAAACAACGCTTCGAACAGTAGGGAGCCCCGTAGCTTTAAGAGGTTTCAACGTGCAGCAAGAACCACCCTCCGCCAGCAGATTCCCTGCTAAGTTCGATAACTTTCTCCGGGTAATTGGAGGGCGGTTCTTGGAATTTCTCATTCGCCCGAAGGGAGGAAATTATTAAATCTTCGGCAGGATTATAGCGAGCGCGGATCGCCGCGTGCCGTGCATAAGGCCGCGGGAAATTAAGTGGATCGTCCCCCCTCGTGACGGCATCACAATGTACTCTCTCTCATATTACCGAGAAATTATTGGAAGCGCGAAATGAGAAACGGTGGAAATAAAAAAAACCAATGAGAGAGAGAAAAAAAATGAGAACAAAAGAATATTTCAGTCGAGAAACTTGTTGCGCGTTGACCGGCTGGTGGCATTAACATTCCGAGAACGCGGTGAAGGCGACGCGAAGGGTACTACCAACAACGTCATTCCGGGTGTACATTGGGTAAACAGTCGTGTTTTTAATATTTGATACCCCGATATCATTCCCGAGCATCGGTATGAATAAACGATGCGTACCGCGTTAACGCGATTCGCTTTCGGTCGAACTGGTACCGTCACAACAAAACTGGGAAATCCTCGCTGCTGAACCGCTCGCGCCAAACTCTTTTTGTCCCAATCTAGAAATCTTCTCTTCGAACATAATAGGTTCGGCAAAAGTTCACTGACAAACAGCTACGGACGAGGGTAAACAGACTACATACCGTGTTATACCGGTCCGAATAGAAAAAAAAGTTGGCAAATAATTAAATATTACTGCTCGATGAATTGACGAATAATGTGCGAAATACTAACATTAGCATTGCCGCTCGTACAAAATGTAGGAAACAGCAGAAGGCCGAAACAAATTTAACGGGAATATTTGTCAAGTTTTTGCAATTATCCGTTCGCGACTTTATCCAACGTGGCCGTAGCTCATTATTATGGCAGTGTCTAATTAGCGTACCGTAATTAACGCGAGAATAAAAGCAAATTTAAGTTGTTAATTCCGATCCAAACAGTAGAAAGTCTGCAGTCTGTCGAATATGCCACTCGAATCGAAGCTTTACCGAATCCTAAACCATTGCGAAGCCTCCAAATACACATATCGTAAAATTGGACAAAAGCTCTTTCTGGAGAGGAGAGGCAGTACCTCTGACAAATTAGTTCTCTGCGACACGAACTCTACGATTCGGCCGAAACACAATAAAACATTTCCTCGTAATCTGATGCACGCGAACCAAGAGAGCAATACTCGGAAACCTTTCGTTGACCGGTAAGCCTGACAGTGGGAGTTTCAGGGAAATTCAGTAGGCAGTTCGATTTCGAAATGTTCGGTATATACATATAGTATAACGCAAAGTTCCCTATTAAGCGGATCAGAGCCAGAGGCTGTGGCTAGGAAATGTTGGACACGAGCGAATTATTTAAAGGACGAAAACCACTGAGGCAAAACGAACTGAATCGTAATATAGAGAAAGCAGTGAGAGTAAGCGAGTAAGTGGGTAAAAGAGAGAGAAACTGGAACTCACGGGCATAGTTGCTCCAGCTCTTCCTTTTTCGTAGCAAAACTAAGGTCGTTGCTGTTGATCCTCTCAAGGGGCCTTGCACACCTCACCAGCTTTTCGTGTCCGCAGTCCTCGCTCGCTTTGCAGCTGGCAAGCACTGTAACAGAAACGCGAGAAGGTTCAATAATCCAGTTACCTGACCGACGTGCACACGCTCAACAATAAAAAAAAAAAACTCCTGTTTCCATTAATCACGTCGAAAATCTGGATGAACGTGTTTTCCTCCCAGAAATTCATGCGCTTGTTTGTGAATTTAGATCTTTGTCAAAGTGACGTTCTGCTTGTTTATTTTTTTTCTTGCTTCTCGGGAATCCGCTTTTATTCAGAAACCAGAATTAGCATAATATACTCTGTGCGACACGGTACAGATATTACAGCGTTTTTGTGCCATCGGAGAATTTCGACGTCAAACGATTTTCGACCAGCAGTTTTAATTTTGCTGAGTGTACCCAGAGTCTCGTCGAGATTCATAAGGTACTAATTAAACTTTTCTCCTAATGTGATATTCGGTGCGCAACCGGAACGATGCACAGTAGTTGCAGAAACGTCGTATTACCTTTAGTCTGTATAATTGCACCGAAATCAAAATTCTCACAGTGTTATTTTTTGCAAAGATTTGTCAAACAAAAAGTGCTGTTACATTTTTCTCAATTTAGATTGACGTTCGAAAGTAGAAAATAAATACTTTGACATACATCTCCTCGCTAGTTTAGATATGTAAGGAGGTTACTGCAATCCTCCTATCTCCTTTAATTATCCTCCCCATCAAGCGAGTTTCGAAGTTGAAACGAGGCATGAGTTAAGGGAAGGCCTCCATCTCGACTACATAGTGCAAAAGTGTGTTACTGTGCAACGACTTGGAACGACGGTGCGACGCGACGCGACCTTTCTCGGAAGTCGACGACAAATGCAGTACTTTGAACGGAACATCGAGTCGTTCGGTAAGACCATCTGTATGGGCGTACTACTGTACGCCCGACCGATGTTGACTCGATCCACTTGAGCCGCTACTACGCTTTTTCTCGAGATTAGACTGGATTAAGTGGAACTAGTGTGTCTACTGATTGACGCTGAGTTACCTCTGGCAGCATGCATACCCCCTACAATCACATTTCTCACCCTGCCTTACACTGATCCGTACTTCTACATCACTCACTGTATCGCGCTAAGTGTTTAACACCGAGACTACTCACGATTAATATGCACGTAGCTTTCTCCTCTCTTCTACCAACAATCGAGACAGATATATTTTATTTTCAAAAATATAAAATCTGTATGTCGAATATAAAGTCGACTTATATCGGAAATTTCTAAAACGAAATTCCGTTTGTAAAAGGAAAATAAAAGAATGTTGGGAAAGAACGCGAGCTACGGAGTATAAGCGGCAAACAAGCGAAGTCTGATAGTTAGGGGACAATGGTCTATAGAACTGGCTCAGCTTCTATTGAAAATCATCAAGTTCGCGTAAAGTGAACTTGAACTCGTTTACGACGTTCGATACAGCGCGGTTGCAATGCAAAGGGACCGCAAAAAAATTGGATAACAGCCGGAGGAAAAACCGTCAAGGGACCGAGGGAACGCGCACGTGCACGGGAAAAGGTAGCCGCAGTATAGAAAAAGAGAAAACGAAATGGTGAACAACCGAGAAAACCGCGTCCGCCTGTTCTCGCTGACCAAACAAAACACCATTAAATCCGAATCAACTTCTTAATTTGAACGAATGGTTTTTTGCTGCTGGCATTACCCGCAAACCTTCCATAATAATCCTCGCAGCTCATTCGTCATCGTTAACCCGACTAGAAATGCATTTCCTGTGTTTTTATTTAAGGCCGAAATTTCGCTTGTGCCAAGTGTCACGGGTGAAGTCTCCGCGGTAGAATTGATATCGTACGAAGGATACATGTACATGTACCTATGTATCCTTCGTATATTCGACTTATTAATCGTCGCAATAAAAATTGTGCGTGTAGCCACGAAAAAAATGTCCGAACTGACAATAAGAGGATGCGAGATAAGACGAATACCGAGAGAAAGTTAGCACCAAGAAGAAAGTACATACTACGTATCCTGCGTGAGCAGTTCTTCTCTTTCGCGAGTACGCCACTTTCAACGACTGTCGCGTTAACGTAATCTCACATGAGATGCAGCCAAACAAAATCCAACCTTTCATTGGAGAACTTTGGCTTTGGCGCGGAAAATCATGAATTATGTGAATGTGGCAACGCGAGAGTTTCGTGACAGTAAGTAGAGCAACGATGATGCATGCGCAAGAAATAGGTCTTCGGTACTCGAGTTCAAGCAGAAGGCAGAAGCTTGGCAAGAGAGACTCTTAATGGTACCGGCTCAATAAGAAAATTGCTGGATTTGTCGCGCGCGACGTTTGCAAGGCGTTGCCATTTCAATTGACAAGTTACGACGTAGAATCTCGACGACTTCTTGGTCCAATCAGCGCTGAAATTTTTCACTCTATCGAGAGAGTAGCGCTCTACCCATTAATAAATCGAATACGATCATCGTGTATTTTCATCGAGAGAGGTGCTCGAGAAATGGGTATTAAACGGTTCGCTCAATTAAATAAATTAAGCAAGCAGTCTCTCGGTGCTGTTAGTTAAATTACCAATTATGCGAGAGTTAATTTAATTTCTGCCTCATCATCTTACAAGTACATTCTCGAACTGCTCATTATCTATGTTCAGGTAATTTATTAAATCGGAAGGTACTTGGCTTCTGCTTTTGCGCTTCGAAATCGATAACTGGAACATTAGCAAAAGGGCAGGTTCAAAAAATAAACAGGAGAATGTGCGCGTGGACGAATGCCCACGGATGGAGAATTAACCAACCGCGATCAGAGAGCTGCCAGCCGATTAACCGCCAATCACTTAGCCGATTTCGACAGTTAATCGGTTAACCGCACCATACTAGTGCCTATCGTTGCGTGCCAAATGAGATTACGCGCGCAAGCACCTACTACGCACACGCATCCGTCCGGTGACGACGATGCGTGCCGCCACGGATTTCCAACCAAAATTCGCAAATCCATCCGTTTGCCACGCGAGTCACTGTCGCTAGCCGGATACGTCAGTCAACGCAATTGCCGATACAAAGGGAAGACGCTATCGTCTCTACGCTTTGTTGCCGTCGTTTGACCCAACTTTGGCTTGGCATCGCACGTTGCTACTTTGTTCTATCCTACGTATTACTCTGACAGTCTCACTATCCTCTTTCTCTCTTGCTCTCTTGCTCTCCCTGAAAGCAAACCATTCGCTCTCTGTACACCCTTAATTGCTTTTGACGCGCGTGCTCGCGTTTTCGTCGCTCGTCAAGGAGACACGTAATACGGCCACCGCCTGAAGCGAGAGAGGAGAGAGGGCCGCACGCAAAAACTCCATTACCCTGCAAGCACTCGACGCGAGAATTCTGAAGGGTTTCAACGCTATACGTATCGCGCCCTCCTGCTACTTTCAACCCTTCACGTTCAATTTGCCAGTTTTTTTTTTTCAAAGTTTCTCTTTGGAATTTTCATTCAAGTTTTCTTCTTGCAACTAGAGTAAATACATTCTACGAAAATTGTTTTGACTTGGTTGTTGGCCGGGTGTCCCGTTAAGCGAGCGCTCGAACGAAACGATCCCTTGGAAAAAAAAATAGCTTCGCATTTCCGTTTGGTAGATCGAATGGACGAAATGGTTCGTGTGATAGCTAGTCGCGACAATGCAATCGTGTACTCAATTCTGTCGCGTTGACGTAAACTGAAAGGTATATCGAATCGTTCGGTTGCGGGTTTCATCTTCATTCCCCTCGACCTTCCCCTCCCTACTTCGGACAAATTTCACGCTGACCGTACGGTCTCGTGCGGTATAATCCGATTTATCCTCTTCCAACCGTAGCGATCGTTAAATAGCCATAATTTAATAACGCGAAATATTTTTTCCGTATTACGCTCACAATCCAATCTATTGTATTAAAGCCGAATACAGCTTGCAACCGTTGCAACATGCCAATATTAATTCGGATCCAATTTCTAACGTTCCGGCGCATCGTGGAAACACATATCGCATTTCGCTTCGAGAGACGATACTACGATTTTTTGACCTATACTTTTTAATAGCCAGCTTGTAACTTCTCATTCGCACGTGTCATCCAGACCCGACACAATGAATTTCAACAAGTTGCATAACTGCGAGCGACAGAGAAAGATAAAGGGGCTCAGAGCGTGCGTACATCTGCCTATCGATGTTATTAGATTAAAATGCCTTCAATGCCCACACGAAAATAAACACGAGTATTTCGTTACTCGACTGAATTGCGGAATAAACTGAAATGAACAGGAAATACGAGTCGCGTCAACGCTCGATAGGTTGATGGCATTTAAAAAATGTTAGGTATCGCTAATTAAATTATAGTGTTTTCGAAAGACTCAATACATCGTGCTGCTGTCACAGAGTTCGTCGATCGTTCTCGAGGCTGCACTCGAGTCACGAGGCGACCTTCGATAAGGAGAGGATTCGAAAAAATCCTCTGCCTTCGTTATTTTAATGATCGCCCACTGGCACGCAGATAAAAGGGCTCGGGCTTCATGCCGCGCGGTGGTCGGAATTAATATTTGCCAAGGCTGAATGCTCCCAACGGTTCGAAAAAGCGCGCGGCACGGTGCGGTATCGAGTGCCGATCGAAGAGTGGGAGGACCACCTTCCGAACCCCTCTGGGACCAAGAGAGACCAGAGCGAGAGAATCCGGGAAAAGCGGGAAATAGGAATGGTCCGAAAACGAAAGAATCGAAAATGCGTTTTTCCCCCCGTCACTTCGCGAACCCAATCCTTTTTTCCATTGCTCTTCAAACATTCTCTCATCTTCTATCTTCTTTTTTTTCACTCTCTCGCTTTCGGTACTCGATAAACCCCGCTATCGGTGTCATTAATCGATCTCTTCGCCCAGTATCCTTCATCAACGCCGAGCGATGATATCGACTAGCAATTACATGCACCGTCTGTCGTTGGAAAAGTGAAGAACGCCCGTAATGACGATCGATCGGGGTACTTCTGTTTGACAAACCCTGCTGCATTAAATTATCCAGAGATGTTGCATCCATTAGATCTAAGGAATTCAGCGGACTCTACGTAATCAAAGAATCTGTCGCACTTGCGAGCGGTCGCCAAGTTTCATTCGCGTCAGAATAAAATTCGAGCGTCAACAGTTGGAAAATTTTAAGTTTTCATCGGGATGCGCATTGGGAGTGAGAGAATTTTAAATATGCCCAGGAGGATTAAAAATGCGTGACGTTACGTGGTCGCCGAATGCATAAAAGATTCGCCATTAAGGACTTTCCCAAGTTTCGAAATGGCCAATCGTATTATGTATTCAACGCGGAGGTTTTGATTTCGGCAGGGTGGCTGGCTAGCGCCCGCTTAAAATTTGAATCTAACATACTTTTTTTTTTCATTTCAACCCTCTTCCAGTTTGCAAATTTAAAACTCAGTATAAGTAGAGGGATTCCGATTTTCTGCAACAACGATCAATTTCTAGCTTTGACCAAACGCTCAAACAATTAACGTTTATTAGCCACATCGAATAAAGAACAGCTTTGAACAGTGATATTTTGAAGAGAACAAGAAAGCCAGAAGCGTCTGCCAAAAGTGCTGAACTCATGACGCTTGTACGAGGTCGTGCCGATGGAAAGGCTGCCGCCAAGCGAGGATGAGAAGTAATTTTTTTCAGTCTCTTCTCTCCTTTTTCCCTTTCCCTTCTTTTTTATGGGTTGAAACAGGTCATGTAGGACGGTAGAAACGGTAGGAAGAGAGAGAAGGAGAGGGTTAAAGCCTGGAAGCGGAGCGAGGTGGCCGTTGCCCGAAATTACGAGAGCATTATGCGACCGAGCATTAGTTAATTCTCCCTGGTTTGCGCGTTAGCCCGCATTTTAACCCTGGTGCCAACGCGGAAACCCGCTCCGCGGCTGCGACCATCCTCCGAAGAGGCCACCGCGTAACACGGACGGATTGTCAGAACACGGAAATGCGTTCACCAGCTCGAGACACCTGTGCGAACCGCCTGGCACCGTCACCGAATTTCCCGAATTTCCCGAATTTAGCATTATGCGCAGTCTGCGTTCAAGATTTTTGACCTAACAAAATTACATCGCATTAAATCACACATCCTTGTATATGTGTGTGTTCCTGCCGTCTATTGGAAGGGGGAGGAGGAGCTTGCTCGCCCACCAGGCTTCACCGCTGTTAATTTATTCTGGAATGGTGTGCTGTAATTCGGATCGTGTAAATTGAAGTCGAGATTATGGGATTAAGGGCGGAATGTAAATTTGGTTATGGAGAGGATTTGACTGTATTGTTCGGCTGCGCTGACTCCCGATATTCCGGATAATGTCGTTGGTATTGGTCAACAATTGCGCACAGGGTGACATCAGTTTCCATCTATTCTCTACCTCTCTCTCTGTCTCTCCCCTTCTTGCTATAGGAAAAATCAAATAGAATAATGCCAGAGTTGGCGACGCCATTAAAGATTCATGACCGGAAATAACTAGCATTCCAGGATTTCACAGGATTTTTCAACGTTTCATCACTAGTCAAATATTGTTCCTCTATTACGAGTTTTGGCACGTTTGAAAATAACGTAGAAAAATAATCCTCGAATTCCTTTGAAATTTGAATGAGCGCTTGACGTTACCGACACGGAACTGGATGTTCGCGAACGACGTGGACACGCATTTTTGTCGTTCTCGCTGAGACACGAGTGATTCCCGAGAATTTCATTTTCCAACTGCAATTCAAAATTTAATTTGAAATCTCACTTTAACAATAATGAGCGAAACCGAGAATCCCGTTGGATTTTTTACAATTGTTCTTGAAGCTCCGTAGGGAAAAATTGTCGATTTTATTCGACAATTTATTCGACACTCGTATGACGTCGTAGTTCGTACAGTAAAAAAATATGCCGGTGGTAATTTGAGAATCTCGAATTTTATTGCACAGCCTAAATAATAGTAGTACATAATACGAAGATGCTAACCGGTATTGGCCACTCGAACAATAATGGCATCTCTAACTCCTCATCGTTAGACGGAAAGCTCGAGTAAAACTCGAGCCATTTCATCCGGTGATATAAGAGACGAAACAACATAAAAGCAGTAAGACGCGCTCACGGCGCCTTTGAAATAGGGTAATCTCAAAGTTTCGACGTAGCAGGGCAGCTGCTTAAGAAATATTCGCGAATAAAGCGTATTGCCGAGACCCGCTGACTCCGGACAATTCTAGGGCAGTATCGATCATACGCACGTGCAGTCTTACGAGTACGACGACGCGACGGAGACGGACACGAAGTCCGGGTCAGAGTCGGGTTAGAGCACACAGTGCTCGACCGACACAAAGCGGATAAACCAACGAGAGTAATTTCGCGCCGTAGCTACCTACTATCCGTGGGGACGTATAACTTTGAATTGGCACGATTTGCCTCTGACAATGGAGTGTCTGCGCCTTTAAAGACAGCCATAAACGGAGTCGCTTCACCAACGACAACCGACAACGACAATGCACTGATCTGAGTTAAAGCCTGGGTCTGCTTAGCAAATTGACTGCGGATTAGAATCGCATTCTCCCGAAACGTGAGAATGTAAGCTGCGCTTGTGCATAATTCCAATGAAATTTCCTGATACTGGATTTCTCCTTTACAACCCTCACGAAGATTATCGCATAGTTCGTATCAAGCTAAATGCACAGCCAAGCTGCTTATCTTTCGAGAAGTCTCAAACACAAAGATCAAATTTCGCTTCAACTGTCCATTGATGTTTAAATGTAGCGTCAGTGTCATTTTATTTTAATCCGCCCACAACGATACGCGCTACTCAATGTCAGTGCCTAGTTAAAATAAAGACCCGGAACCTATTTCGAACGACGGCTGCGAGAAAAATTTCGCGATCTCCCAATACGTACACTGGCGGAGATAGAAATATTCCAGTGGAGCAGTCAATCGAATCCTCAAGGAAAAAGTAGGACAAAGTAGTTTCCTACGTACATAGGAACATCAATATGGGGCGATATTAAGTGCCCAAGCGAAACCGCAAATATCAAGTATGTACCTGAAACTTCCCTTGGCACGGCAGAATAATTAGACTACTTTGGTATAAACTACATTAGTTACCGCGGGAGTTCCGCACCCAGGGCGCCGTCGATGGAGCCAGTATGACGATTCGCTATAACGCTCACCCGTGCAAACAATCCAAGGCGGCACTCCAACAAACTTAACGAGCACAACTTTCCTTCCTTCGCATATTCTACCTTGGACCAGCAGAATCCAAGTGAAGCTGCTCTCTGTTTTACCAGAGCGAGTTCCGCCAGGCAACTAGGATTCCGCTAATTGGTTGAATTTCGACGCCTTCCGCGAAACCAACCGATACACCTGACCAAACTTGCTTTTTCTGGATCGAGCAATCCGTTGGAAATTAATTAGCGTACGACTAAGGGATTTGATTCGACTCCCATCGATAAGGAACCGATGCTTTGTGAGATAGCGTTACAGTACCCGCGTAACAATCGTTCAGAAAACCTATGAATATAATCGTCAACTTGGCGGAACGTCAAAAATAAATGTGACTAGCAGCAACAGCAGCATATTAAAAACAACTCTGTGAATTTCATTCGAATGGGTTATGTAAATTGAAGAGGACATTTTGCATGATTAATTCAAAATCGTCTTTGGCAGAATCTCGAGAGCCCCAAAGCAACATTTAACCCAAGCCCGATCAACGATTCGAGTGTCGTTCTCGCAAATGAGCTTGTTGCATAATTTCATCCCATAACTCAGAGTGACCCCAGCTACTGCTGCAAAAGTCAATTACCAGTATTAGTCCAATAATCACTGCTGGCGCAGAGGTACACATCCCTCTCTAACAAGAAGTTAACGCGATTATCTAAGTGAACCCCGGCCTGACCGACATTTAATAATCAGGGTGTTGAAACAAAGACATGTACAGTATTCGTATGTACCGTATCTAGAAGTTGTCATTTTACGAGGGGTTTCGATCGACCCGTTACTCTACTCTGTCTTACGTAACGAAACAGTGTACATTGAGTTTCTGCACCTGACAGACGCGTCTCCTTATCTTCGCAGACGTAACTCTAACGGAAGACGTCCTTCGGCGAATTGCAGCATACGCGCGCATACGCGACTCGCGAGTCTGTATTCTGGTCACCAGTAGCACGCAACCATGCACCAGTTGCACTTGCGTGCAAATGACGCAGAGGAGACGTCTTTCAAGACGCAGATAGGAACTCAATAAGGGCGAAGAAACAGCAAATCTTCATTCATTAACCCCGACCGCCGCACTTGCGCAACTCCTACGAGCATCGTAGAAGCTGGGAGAATCGGATTGAACAAACCCCGGCGGATCGGAGTAGTAGGGATCAACGATCCGAATCGCATAAATCAAGCGCAACAGCCTCAATTGAGAAAAGTACGTACTACACGTACGCAAATATATAGTAGATAGTGTACATGTATCCTACACGCGGTAAGCGTAAACTTTTCAATATACAATATATGTACATGTATGTATATGTATGTACTTACATATAGTGCGGGCGAGTGATACGTTGCCCGAAATAGCACCTGACTCTCTATTTCCGCGAGAGTGTTCCCGCGCGGCGCGGTGCAGCGCAGAATTGAGCAAAACGAGCTGGGCGGGAAAGGAGAACGCGAGAGGCGCTTACGATACAGTAAGCTAGGACACAGCGCTCTGCGAAGCACGCGATATCCCCGTCGTTTGACACTTTCGTGCCGCGGTTGTGTCTGATTGTGTGTATGCGTGCGCGAGCGCGGGTGCGAGGCCCGCGCTTCCGTGCACGCGTGTGCGTGCACACGCTCCGCAAGGCCAGACCGCGAGATGCCTTGCGATTGGTCGTGCCGGCATCGTACGATGGTCCCGTCTCGTTATAAATAAGACCTCTGCCCCTCTCTCTCCCCTTGCGCGCTTGCCTTTCGCTTCGAGTCGACATAATCACGGCACACCGCTCGTACGTATACAATGTATGTATAAGTACACTGCCATACACCATGAGTGCGTTCACTAGTGCACCACCATCGACACTCTCTTCCAGCGCACACCGACACCTAGAAATGGCAATCGTACGTTCATGAATATGTAGTGAAGTCGGTGTCGATGTGGTGCGGTGCGTCGCACTGTTCCGAATACGCAGCTGGCCACTTAACGAGCAACGGCAACGATGATCCTAGTGGGAAGAGTTTCGAGAAGAAACGATGAATGAAGATTTTGATAGAAATTATGAAGGCCGGAATGAGGTCTCCGTGAGAATGGCTGTTTTGGTATGGGGGAACACGTAACAAGACGGTGAGAAATGGAAGGAGAAAAAAAAGAGCACAGACGCGCACTCTCGGCCTGCGTGAATCGCATGAGTGTACATACACGTTTATGGGGCAGACGGTAAGACCGTGAAAGTCTACCCAGGTTAATGAAACTTCTTGTTTCTCGCTTTTTCTCGTTTCCCAGGGAGAGCGTCTTCGTTCTTACTTTGCTTGCGGAAACGTATCATTGGCTCAGTGGTAAAGGAGAGACCTAATTATTCACAAGAAATTATTATCGACAGACTATATACGTGTGTATAAATAATTCTCGATACCGTGAAGGAATTTATCGCGAAAGAGCAAGAATCGTGTTTAGTCTTCGGAAATGAAGCATATGCGGTTGAAACATAATTTTGATACGAGACGATTGCATATCGCAGATATGTCGAGAAGAATTCAATGCCACCCAGTGGCGGCTCTGACTAATCTCCCTGGTATCCACCCGTTATCTCACCCTCACCAGACGAACCAGACGCGCGTGCTACGTAATTGTTTGCTCGCGTTGCTGATATCCGCGTTAAGCCTTCCTCGACACAATTCCATGTGCTGCGTACGCGTTTCATTGACACCGGTTATAAAAGACGAAACAAGATTTCTAATCACATTTCACTGACTCAGGTGTGTAGTACATGCTAGTTGGCAATAGCACCGCACCGGTAGCCCGGTCAGCAAAAGAGCCGCAGGCTCGACGCAACTCGCAATCAGATAGCCGCTAATTGTCATTTACCATCTAATAAATTATCATTAACGAATTATTGCTTCACTGTATAAAACGATAATCAAACTTATTTGCTAAAATAATGTCAAAATCTTATCCTCTTTCGAAATAAGTTTTTCGATATATGGAATAAAATGCATCTCATTGTCAAGCTACAATATTGTCACAATGAACCACGCAATCGAACCAAGTCGCGCGTATGAGCACGACGCACGAATATACTGTTGGTAAAGGTGCATTAGGTTAATGAAATCCGTTAATGACCCCGTAATCTGATGTGCCTGTTGGTGAGATCCCCGTTGCCGTCGCGTCGCCTTGTCGCTCCGAGGTCTTTTGAACGACTCGTCACTGCCTCTACTACTAAACGAAATTAAAAGTATACATAATTGCTTGGCGTTCAACGCAAGTATACTTTACGCGTTCTAAAAATTCGTATGACGCGAAACAACATACACAACTACATCCTCGGGCAATACCATCATTTTTATAAGATGAGTTTTAAGAAAATACGAATCCGTAAACCAATCAACCGGATCGAATATTGCCTAACACTACTCTGCATACGTTTGCTAAATGTACCCTTGATTGAAAGAACACGCGGCAACGTTTGCCTTCGAGTTGCGCAAGATGTATAGAAAAAGCGAAACAGATCGCGCGCGTGCAAATATCACAATTGTCTCAACTTTATTGACAAAGTCTGCACGTAGCTGCGTATCCATCACTCGAATCCATTTATTCTAACCGCAATGAAGCCTCCTGAGACATGTACGTAAATAAAACGATAAACCACATCTTCTTCCACTGAAATTACACCGATAAATATACGGCAAAAGCAATAGACCGAACTCGGAACTCTGTCACCAGATATCCGAAACGGTTGACATTGTTCGTAGGATTGTTAATGTTCTAGGAGAGTTTCCCTAAATAAACCTGACCGCTCAGAGGTCAACAAGCGGGAACCACATTAATGCAAACACAGGGGTAGAGAACTATCGTATTCTCCGAGTCCCCGTTTTCATGGGCGAACAGTACATGAAAAACGAGTTGAACTGTGCCAAAAGTTGATAGATCCGCGGATTGATTAATGGTAGAATACGAATTTCCGGACAACGCTCCGATAGATAGCTCTATCATCCGCGTCTGATCGGTACGATGATTCAAAAATGGACATTTCGAACCAACGGATACAACCAACGGGGGTTTTTGTTTCCGCCCATTTATAGCGTAAAATCGCGATTGCAGTGCATATTCGTTGAGAGGACTAACGTGTCATTCGGATATTTTTGATATAATCCACCTGAAGTATTTTCCACAATGCAATCGTATCGATGTAATCTCGTCTAGGAAGAGTACTCTCGCAAACGTAATTGAAAATAGTCTGAGTCATAGGAGACCCCCCTCTGTCTGGCTCTAGATGACAACTATCGGCCGGGTCAGCAGGAATAACTGGCGCTATCGGACTGACTGTTATCATCGCGGGTGAATCGCAGACGAAATGCCGACAGTAACACTGTCATCGCCCGGTTGTCATTGTCGCGTCACTCGGATACTTCCGCGACCACCGACACACCCGCTTTAATGACAACGGTAATGAAGATATGGCGAGCGTGCGAACTCTGTCCCGCAATGACCTTTTCATCGGCCAAATTGCGAACTGTCCGTGGGAGATAACGAGTATTGTACGGCCAGTGTGGCACGTACTCGGCTTGATAAATAAGCAATCATATGGCATAATGTGTTATTTAACTCGAGATAACGGATGAACGGTTAAGTTTCGATCAGATTAAGCAAGTTTCGCTGAATCGTTTCTAGAGTTTCCAGATTGTTGAAGATTCCTAATTGAATTAGGTCATTGCGATCTTTAATTGAAAACTAAAATAAGCTACTTAATTATTTATCGGCGATGTTCCGGTTTCCTTGAATGCTAAACTGATTTGCTAATGATTTTTTTTAAACAAGTTTTAAATATACGATCAGTGGTATTTTCGAAAGATCGAATATAGAATGAAACTATCGTATGTATAAGGATGAACATATAAGGATTACGATTTAAAGACAGAAGCAGTAATTTAGAGTATTGCATAAACTGCGGAAAACCGTTCTTCCGCAGTAATGCCACGAATCCGTTGTTAAAAGAGAAATGAATCTTCTGCATCCAGCTGGTTGCGCCTAGTTGCACGCCCCGGTCTCGTTATCACTTGGGAGCGAGTAAAGCAAACGGCGCCTACGTGAGCCGGCCCGTCGTTCTTGGCTCACGTCCTCGTACCGGGCATGGCAAATAGACGACGATGACCGTACTCATCCCGCGTTGACCTTTCTCGTCTCGTGATTCCTTCCAAAATGACTAAAATTACGTAGCGATGAGAAAAACTATCAGCCAAGTACACACAGAGACCTATGCGATTAATGACCACGCGATTCAGTCAGAATTGTTTAGAATTGGTAAAAGCAAATGGACTAGGATTCACGAGGCGAATGTTTCCGATATCGTTCCCGCCGGTAGCAGGGTTGCGAAGGGTCGTGCCACCCTACCACCTGCCTTTACAACGTTCCCAAATTCTCAGGGGAGACTTCGATCTCCATTGTAGGTCGGCACGAGGCGAACAAAAGTGGTGTCTCTCGAAGGAGAGGCAGCAGCACGCGGGCAGAAATAAATTCCCCTCCGAGCGTCGGCCGTACAATTTTCTAGGGCAATAAATGAATCGGCTCGGTGGCATGTGTGCGCGGGAACGGCCGCGAGCATGCTCGCGCGAGCGCCCGTTATTTATAACCGCAATTAAAGGACCGGGTTTTCGAGCGGTGCTGCACGGTACGGCACGAACTGGCCGCGCGACGCCGACACCGACACCGACACTGACGTGGAACTCAGGATTAAGGATGAAGGTGTCGGGACCTGGGCTACGCCGGGAGCAGATGAAACGCGGAAGATTCATCCGCCACGCCGACCTGCCCCAATATCTGACCTAACGGATGACTTGTCGGGGATCCTCTCAACCTGATTGAACTCCCTCTGCGCTTCAATTTATCCCTGCCAGTTAGTAGCCTTGTTCGTTGCTCAAGATACCTCTCGGCACACAGGTAGTAGTATGTAGTACCTCTAATAGCACACTTTGCCTGCACGGCATCTCTTGGAAAATACGATCTCGACACACCGACTAATATCTCTGCGGACTCGAAATGTGCACAGCTCTCGGATCCCCAATTGTACTGGGATTTTGAGGTTCGACTCGAGACGCCGAAGAAAGGAAGAGCAATAGATTCGAAATAGCAACTGGGACTTGGACAAGATCACGAACACTCAGAGTACATACATACTTCATAACCGAGGAATTACGTTCCGCAAACAACTGCTTTGGCTTCCGGTCGGAATATGTATGCGTACATGTGCAAACCAGTCTGGCATTAGGTTCGTTATGCAAGAGACATCCATCTCTGTAGTAGACTTGCGGACGAAATAACGCATCCCAACAAGTTCAAGTACGAAGCGATTCTTCGTCATACACTTGCTACGAGTTGCGACTCGATACGTGGAAAATGGGGCAGTTCTATTGAAAGAGAAACTACATATTCACATTGTGAGACATCGTCGCGGAAGCCGAACGATTCTATTAATAGAGATACGTCGCCAATCGGTATTGAAATGGAAATTATGTTACGTTCTTTACTGTCACGATGAGTGGCACAACGAATGCACATTTACCGGTCGAAAATTGCGTGATACAAACGCGCATTTCTCGCAATGGGACAAGAGAATCGTCCGGAAAGAGGGAAAGACTGATCACCGGACGTCCGTCCGACGAAGGCTCGGCTCGTGAACCTGCTTACCGAAAGGAGAACCTAAGCTCCGTGGAATGCGCTGCGCGAAACCGGCTTTCCTCATGAGAGGACGTACATCTGGAAAAAAGAACCCGAAGATGTTTTTTCGCGGGTGTCTTTATACGTGGAAGCCGTGTAGATCATGGTATCAACCTGCTTCCCCTCTGTACGCTAGAAATGGGACCGATCCTCTTTTGAACAAATTGCACTTACCATTTGCTTCGCAATGTGCTGTACGAGTGTAATCTATATGGAATGTCGCTACGTTTAATCCTTTCATATGGAATAAGCCAGACGAATGACACAGACCCAGCTGTGCCACGCGTGTCACGACATGCATGACAAAATTGTACTCGTAAAACTTACTCGACCAACAATTAAAGACTTGGCACGCGTGAATTCTAAAATCCCCTCCCGAGCCCTTCTTCATTCTTCCGCCAATCATTTGAATTTTATAATTCATGCGAAATTCATTCCAACATCCGCGTCAACAGCCCACGTCAATTCTTATTTTCCCAATGACTTCTCAGTAACTTGTATTCGCTCTCCCACCCAGCGTACAGCATCATTATTAGTCAAGCCATTCTGATTCACTGATGTAAGTGTGCGATTTAAAAATATGCGTAAGTCTCGAACTAGTCGTAATTAGTCATGACTTTTAAGAATCTTGATAATCGAGATCGGCTATCGAAGGATCAACTCGCACGAGTCCCAAATATTTATCAGTGGCGTGATGTTGACAGAATTCGCAAACAGGCGACGTGTACTTTCCTTCTTCCTCGAAGAAGGTAATAATCGCAGATTCACGGCCACGTCAGACACAGTGGTGTGATCACGACCAGTGGCGCGACGTCGCGTGATAAATTCCACGAAGCAGCCGTGCGGCCAGTTGTTCGAGCGGGTCAGGTGAGCAGATCGGGCCCATCGCTACGCGCCGCTAAGGTGAGGCAAGCGCACGCCCATCCGCTCGGCCAATCGCTGCTCGCTACGTCATCTCGTACGATGTAACGGAGAGACTCACCCACGTGGTAGACATCGGGCTATTTCGGTATCGCGCCATATGAAAAGCCACCGATCGCGCGCGCGCTCTCATTCCTACCTTTCAACCTTCCTCAAACCCTTTTTGCCTGCCAATTTTTTACCGTCACCTGGTAAACCCTGTTCTAATGGTCCACGGCCCTACGTTCTCGCCAGCTGGGAATTACGGTAGATATCTGCTACATAGATTCAAAATTTTACGGGGCAGCATATGGCCCACACCGTTCGCAAGCCGCGAACCTCCAACGCGCTTTTTCCAGCTGAATATAATGGACGTAATGTTCACGGGCATAAAACGAACCACGCGAAATAGGAGAACGGCGGCCCGGTGAATTTGGAGCAGGCTTGAATTAGTGCCTGTGTTTCGCGAAAGTATTGGTTTCCCTCGAATCGGTCGAAAGATTGATAGCAATGCAAAAAGAAAATATAACAATTGCTATTCGAGTTAAATGGGACTCAAGAATAGTTCAAATGTGTTTTCAAGGTTCGTGAATTATGTGGTAAAAGGTCCATAATGCATGAAGACCTCGAAGTAAAAATTACTTCGTTACGAATATTCAACGTTTTCTATCAATTCTAGCACTTTTTTCCGAATACATTACTATTTCCGATGTATCAATTTAAGTGTGCATAGTATGCGTATACATGTATATAGAATATATAATATAGAAGAGTATCAGAATTGAAGATGCATCTGACGCAAGAACCTCTTACGTCGAGCGAGACTCCAGAGATCTTGGAGGCGCCAATATGTATTATGTGGACCGAAGCTTCATTCGATGAAAGAGGCGACTGGTGACGTGCGTAACTGGCAAACGACAGCGAACGTTTGCGAATTAGATTGTTTACTCGACGAATAGAGCACGAGTGCGATGCGCCTTATTGAATGAACCCAAGGCCGCGCGAATACTGTGTAGGTCAGTTAATCACGAGATCCAGCAAAGCCGTGTCGGATAAACGTAAACAAAATTTCGAACTATTTTCATAGACCCGATGAACGCAGACGAGTCGTGAGCGGTGAGCATCGCCAAAATGAAGACTACGAAACGTTCTCAAAATAGGCCGAAGGCGGGTCAAGCTCGCGTAGTCTATCAATGATAAGCTGTCGACAGTGGAAACGGAGGACAGTTCAATGATCTTGCGGACGTTCAATTTCGCGTGTACGTCGAAAACTGCCACTCCACGAGTTCTCAATCTTTTGAGAAATTAAGCGCTTCTGACTGAGAAACCTAAGTAAAATGTCATCGCGCATAGCACGCCTATTTGCTGGAGAATTTAGCCTTCACCTTGCGACTCGTTATAAAATTCAACAGACCGCGAAACAATTCGATTATTGGAAAAGTAAAGAGGAACTCGAGCTGACTCGGAATAGAACTGATTTCTCTTGGCTCAGTCCCTATGTGCCCGCTCCGAATCGGGTCTCGACGCGTCCGTAATCGGTTCGTCTGCCGTAACGGATTTCTTATCAGCAGCCGTACCACGTTGTACTCCCGAAACATCCGTGAGTATCGAAGAAAATTTATGAGAAATAAGTTAACTTGTACTCACGAGAATAAAACGCAGTCACGAGAAGGGCAAGCCAGGACAGCTGTTTCTCCACAAGATTTCTCATTTCTAACTTCCGTGAAGTAGCAGGGTTTCCTCACGATTCAGAAGAAAATTCTCTCGGTTTTCTCACAAACACCGGGACTGCACAATGGCTAGAATTGTTCGTGATACCGTGAGGAGATCTTCCTCACGATCGCGCAATACGTTAAGAACGCAAAATGCTAATAAAATAACTGGATGAACACCGCGAAATAAACTCTCACGCTTTCGGAAACTTTAGTGATCGCTGCGACACCCAGCTCACTCGTAGTGTATTGCGCGCCCGGCTGTGCACGACTGACTCGACGGAATGTATTTTGGCGGTAGCAAGCTTTAAAGGCGAGGCGCTAGATCGCATGCGCGGATCGCTCACGCCACCGGCTCCGTTTGGTGGGGCCATGAGACGCCGTGCCGCGCCGCGCCGCGCCGTCCGGCGTCGCGCCGCGTTGCTTCTCGCCTCTCTTTTCACTTGCGAATCGCCCGTTCTCTATGTTTCCCTTTCTCTCCTCTCCTCTCTTCTCTTGCGCACTCTACGTCCCTTGCCAAGCTACACCGAGCGGCGCGGCGCCGTTATCATTACGGCTTTCGTTAGCACTTTGAGAACCGACTCATTTTCCTTTCGTAGCACACTGCCCAGGGTGGGCCATGCTTAACAATGAATCACTTGGATTTTATTACACTCTTATCGTATCTACCTAAGTCGATCCCGCGAATCGCGACGCCAATGAATACATGTATATTAGAATTTTCAACCGCTCCTTTAATCGCTATACCTCGAACACTTACGGGTCTCCGCCCTTCGAGATAACAACGTTACGATAACCATTGTCCGTAGAGGAGTTATTACACTAATTGCATTATTATCCGCATCATTTTCCGAACGATAGAAAACGGAATGAATGTATCACTCGAACGTTTCTATTACGGACTACATACATATTACTATGCGTGCGTTAGTACCAATCAAACGTCAAGGATACTTTGTCTATAATCGATTGTAATCCCAAATGAGTCTTCCGTAGACTTGCTACGACGGCCGGAAAATGAAAATTCATAGACTCAAATATAACGGTTCAGGGATCAGACGCAAAGAGGAATAAATTATTCGTTTCGAACAGTGATATCCCAATGTCAATTCAAGTACGGTGTTGAGACACGATGTAAGCAGAGCCCTTCTACCAATTAGGGGAACGCCTTCGGTTAATGAATAACGTTCAGGTTCCTCCGTTTCGAGGTCGAGCTTTTTCGAAGAATGTAATTAACAGGGGGCATTCGTTCTCGATGGAGATCGAGCACCGACGACGGATAATTAATAGGCGTTAGGTGTAGCGATGATACGTGACGTTAGCGTTATATCAAGGAAGCGCATCTCGGTTAATTGTAACGAATCTGACGAAATTCAGATTTGCTCCCGTAACTGCCGAACCGCGGCAGGACTTAATTAGGTCAAGTCAATAACAGGGTTAAATGGTTCTAGTTGAAAATTTTACTGAAATATTAATACATTATTTAGATTACTCCAGATCGATATGCGAACACGAGTAAAATACCTGCTTTACGTAAAAGAGACCCTAGAGAAAGCAACGGATTATCTTTATGTAATAATAAGTAGAAATATTTTCAACCTTGAGAACGTAATCAGAAATATCATTATCTTTGGAAAGAAATTTCCTCATTTGAATATGATAAATAAATTCTTATAGAACGTAAAGACACTGGAACTACACGTATGGAGTTATTACCAAATCGTTGTAAGAAACTGTTTACACATGACTCGTGATTTTCGTTTACGCCTGCGGCTTTTGGTATCAGCAGACAGCGTAGAATCGCTCTCCAATTAACATAAGAAACCATCTATGGCAGCAACGTGTGTTTGCAATTTACATTAGCTGTGATTTAATGATATTCGTAACTTGCCAATGACTTTTCCTTGTGTATATGTATGTATGTATACTTCTTTCCTGGACAAGCAGTCTCCTCCGTTACTGACTTTAAACTCTTTGTATGTATATTAACAGAGGAGAATGAGAGGGAGAGAGAGAGAGTAAAAAAAACTCTCTTGAAGTAAAGCTTTGTTTTCTTAGATCGGTCATTCGCATCACCCGGTTGAACGTGACCTGTGTTTGTATCGGGAATTCGTGTAAAAATCAAAGTAAAGGAGCATGTTGTATAGCGAAATAAATTGCTGAATCCAATTCAGACATTCTAAGCCTCGAATGCCCTGCTAGGCCAGCAAAAGAGGTAATGAGATTGCGATCGGCTGTTTCCTAACACAATTTTCACAATCCTCTTGGTAAAAGTATCTTATTGTCATTCTACTAACCATCGCATTTTCACCCGTCTTCGATCGCGTCTAATATGATTTCTTTGACGCCTCGCTGACAGCGTTACACCGTCTTCTCATCAGTTATGTCATATTTACTTTTTCGGTTTCCCGATACGCGTTCATCTTATCTCGGATATATAATTGACGTGACATGAAAATAGCTTGACGTAGTAGTCGACGTAAAACGTTTCCTTGATACAAATTTACACTGCTTGTCACTTCCATCGATGTTCCAATGCGAAAGCATTTAATTTTTCCATTTTTTCCCCGAATTTGCATCATTTATGAATTGTTACAAGCCAATGTCCTCACTGTGTGGACAATAATGGCACCAGCAGTCATATCACCACTCGAAGAAATGTATGTATAATGCTATTACGGAGAACGTGAATGAAAAAAATTTGCAAAAAAACGGAGTACTATTTTTAATTCACAAAGCATACAGAAATGAATCAGACTTTCATCAAGATTCCTCAACAAGCCGTAACCTGCATTTCAATGATTTTCCAAAATATTCAAATTACCAACTGTATTTCGCCATTAAGACAATTGCATTGTTCGTGCCGATGCGCGATATGGCAAATAGAGATTCCTAACAGCGACACGGTAAGCGGATTTTCTCTATAAGTAGATTATGTTTGCTGCGGAACCGCAAATACTCTGTACTGACTTACACGTGGGCACATTATCTGCGGAAGGGGGTGTTTCAGAAGTTGGATGAACTTCAAAATAACAGGTCAGTCAACATTACCGTTTGCTCTGGTATTAATGCATAAGAATGACTGAGGATCGTACCACGTGCTAGAATGTCAATGAAATGTACCGCTTTTACGTCAAGACTTCCTAATCGTACTACAATGTGCGTAGAACACCTGACGTTAATTCCTTCACCCGAAATTAGAATTTCAAGTTCACGTTGCAATTTGTTTTACTGAATTCAAAACTGTTGTAGTTGAAGAAACTTCTTATCGACTATCACGTAATTAATCAATAAAGAAAAAGCTAATAGTTAAATATTTATATAGACATTTTTATAGACAAATGTAAGTATCTGTGTGAATAAGCAGACGCGTTGCATGGACAGGTCAATTGAATGAAAGCAGACAGAGTCGCGACAGAGCTTTATCCTTGATACAGTAAGGAAAAGCTTGAGGGCACGATGGACCTAATGGATAGAACTAATATTTTATGAAAGCCTCGCAAAGGAGAGAAAAAGTTTTCATCTTTGACCAACAAAGTTCTTTAGCCACCACGTATCCCTCTAATTAGGAATGTGTGCTTGCACCACAAGTTACCACAAGCTGAACGAATCTGACTGACAAGGTTTATTCGGAACTCCTTTTTCTATTTAATTCTCTGAGATATTCGACTAGTTTGATCACCTCGAAAAAGTAACTCTGACTTTATATTTTTTACTATTATCACCCTATTTATCTGTTGACTGATTGTATGCAGAAAAGGACGTTAGCAAAAAGACGATAACAATTGGCGAGGACCTACGCCACGATATTATAGCTAGAAAGGAAGTTAACAAAGTTAAAGAGAACTTCAAAGTCCAATAAATCTCCATTGAAGGTGAATAAATTTTCAATTCTATTCGGGGAAAGAAATTATTGACCGGAAATTCGGTTGATGGAATTAAATGCAGTTAAAGTGTCAGGAATCACACACCAAGAGTTCTCTGGGGACAAAGAATATTCCAAGTTATTGGATAATAGACTGATAAGAAAGAATACTTCCGTAGAGTCTGTAATACTTGGAAGTATTCCTTACAGTGGAATAAGAAAATATGCATTCTTCGCATTGGTGTTATTCGGTGAATGTCTCTGTGGGTTCTCCCTTAGTATCTCTAAGAACTCAGTTTATTGGTCGTTGCGAATGCTATTTAAGATAAGGTCTGTTTGTTCGATTATTACTCGTAATCGCAAGTTGCAGTCCTTATATCCAAGCGAAACGCTTGTTTCCAGTAATGAGCGTCTACGTAAACGCCAGTAGCGAAACTAAAGCTTTAATGAGGTACTGTCCACGGATACATTGCGATTATTATAAAAAGATTGGATTCAGTGGTCTCTTTCTCTATCAGAATCAAAAAGAATGAGGAGTAGGCTAAGCAATTAGAACGGAGAATATTTATTTATTTGTGACGAGCGAATGAATTGATACGAATTGAAATGAACAAACAAAAGGATTTCTCGCTTTGACTTGGAGAGTGATATTGGTGGTTACGTGACATCGAAAAATTCCAATATCGTAATCCGAAAAAGCTCGGGCAAAGCAACTATCGAAGACTTTTATATCTCCCACAAAAACTCTTTGAACTCACAAAATCCTAGTAGTTTCTCGTGATCATTTTCCATTGATCAAACACATATTGCTCGATATTAACGACCTTTCGGTCGCAACACACTCAATTTTAGCGCAGTTTTACTTTTTATGGCGGATGTGGATTCAATTAAACTATACGTGAAGTTAATATAAAAAATTTCCAAAATGTCAAGATCGTATCGAATTTTGTATAATTTCATTAAAGTGAATTACTGCCACATAATTAGTGCTAATATTGCAGGCTCGGTAATGGTAAGGAGAAAAATGTGGCTTGCAAAGACAAAGATTTGCGATCATTTAATAGTCTTTACTGGGAAATCCAATTAAATTGGATTAAACAGTTACTTTTTGTAAGTTACTATAAGTCGAGTGAGAATCTTGTTCCATAGAAGGATAGAACAAGTTTGAGCATATTGACCGAGTATTAAATGAGATATGGTTACAGACGAGAAACTTTAAATTAGACTCGATTTTGCCCGGATTGATTTAAGCTGATATGATAGAACTCTACATTGAACTCAGGCGTGCTAGGAGTACCGAAGAAGTTGCGAAACTCATGACGATGAAGTTTCTATGATACATACAAAATTGAACGAAGTGAGAGTGAGAGAAGAAGAACAGTTCGTTTTCCTCTTTCGAGGAAAATACTTCCCGATCGCAAAGGATCGAAAAATTGAACTGACTGGGTCCCAGAAGATTTTAGAAAGCATCTGCTACGGGAGTCTACAGGCGATCTTCTTTGAATCCTTCTTTCCATTTACTTCATACGAGTTTGCACATTGAATCGGCACTCACTTTCTGCACTTTTTCTCGAGGACCATGTCTCCAAGAGATCTCTTAATCCTATCAAAAGAGAATTCAGAATTCCAACCGTTCGTCACTGAAAACATCCTTATTGAATATAACGGGAAAAGTAGGAAACCGTTTAGCAGCGGACGATGAAATTAGAAATTCGGCAGGAAAATGACAAATGTGAGAATAAACGTCATAGAATGAAATTAACATTGAAGCAAGAGTAAAGTATATGTAATTCGTCGTGTCTATTTGCGGTTGACATCATCCATCCAGGAATTCAACACAGGGCCCCAGCGATTGTTCTTTAGTTGCGGAGCTGATGGCGCCACGTGGATGGATCTGAACGATCACGCCACATTTTCGAGCGTACCCCACCTTCGCGGTTGGTTAATCACCGGTCTCTACGTCAGAATCGTACGATCTCTGCTTTCTCGGTATACCCCACATAGTCACGAGACACATACATACTACGCGTACCCACCTGACTAGCTTGTTAAAAAAGTAACTTATTCGTGCGACGATAATGACTATGTCATCAGTTTCATCTTCCTATATTTTTCATATGCAAAAATGATACAAACAATATTGATTTTATTGGGTATTTTTTCCAAGTGATCTCCAAGGAAAATCTCGATACTGCACAATTAGGGTGAAGTGTCAAGAAGAAATTACATTGACGTTTCTCTTATAGTTTTATTCCTTCGTGCAAGATTTTGCACGTCGCTCACTCTGAATAATGGATGAAAAGGTCGACAGTTTTCTTTTATAAAATAAACATTGAAAGCAGACGTCAATTCTAGAAGATATACGTCACTGCTGATTATCATAGAATTCGAAACCAAATTCTGTCGGGAATTGCAACAATTACATTCGTTTTTACGTCGGACAACTGAATTCATTGACAATCAAATTTAAATGGCAATGAATCAATATTTCGGATGCGCACTTTTCACAATGGTCCCGTTGAATCTGCCGATAGTGTTTCATTCGCAATTTTCATAATATGGATGTTTTTCGATAAGAATGTTTTATTAATTCTAAAATTAGTTTACCGCGAAATTACTGGCACGTATTAATTTTCACGTGTAAGCTTGTCCTTCTAATTAAAGTAGTTATAAATTAACATAACATCGTGCGTCGCGTAATGAAGAAGTGTGTTACCCGGGCAAAACGCTGGGATAACACAATTTGATTCAGTGATAAAGTAATTTACTCGTGTCCCGATGGTCGACATAAATCAAAAGCTCAACGATTCAACAGAACGCACTTGCATATTATGAAATATTGGTATCGCAATGTAATAATTAACAATTATTACCAAGCAACTTTACTAGCTTCGTAGAAAATTAAAATGCATCATGTTCAACGCTTGTTTCAGGCTTCCAATAATAATAATGCTGAAAGTAAAACCCTACTGTACATCGCATATTGAATTACAGCAGTTAATGCAAGGAAAAAACTCTGGCAGCACAATTAGGATTTCCCAACAACGAAACACGTCTTGCAATGCATCTTGAAAAAGAATAATTCTTTTTACGGTAAAATATTAGAGATTTCGATAACAGACAAAAAGGTTTTCACTCATGAAATATCCCTGATATTTTTATTAAATGACAAATGACAAATTAAACGACCTACATTTTTACTCGAATTCGGTACATCGTATTCAAAGTTACATATGTTTTAAGTAAGTAAACGAACCATTCGGTTATAGTACGTTAATTCTGGTACGTGTATCGATCAAGTGGAATCCAACTGTGTAAATCATTGCAACATGATTTCTGTTAACGCGTTTGACAATCCAGCAACTATGGTATCATAGTTTCAAACTCAAATGACAGTCGTATAGTACACTTACTATCGTAAAATAGCATTCCTCTATTGCAGAATATCGTATATCAACGAATAATATTTTCTTAGAAACAATTAACACGACAAGAGTACACTCAAAACTGACTCACGCCACTGATCACGCAAAACGTCCGAGAAAAACCTGACAAACACGCAGGAAATAAACAACGCGATACAGGCTGTTCCGAATAGCGGTGACTATACTAAGAATGTCTGCTGGAAAGACGTAGAACATTGCCGCGCACTATGCACTATCAACTAATCATGTTTACTACTTTGTAAATGACCATAGCAATACTAGATATCGTTTATCTTGTATTGCATGTAATTTGCATTTCAATAATGCGTAGGAAAATGTGAGTTATCTATATTCTAGATTCCAGATCATTTTCATAACCAATACGTTGTTTGGTTACCAATGAAAAGAAGGTGTGTCAGTCTTCGTTTCACTGAAGATACGTCCAATAATTGCCCCTTCGTCCACTTGCGCCCTCGCATACTAGATACTATACGTACACAGTATAGATATGTATACACACACGCGCAAAAGCAACCCCGTTTCGCCCGAGGGATGATCCGGCTATTCCAAGGCCGACTCGTCATTTTCATGGGTTTCAATCTCAAAGTTTGCGAGTCGCGTTAATCCTCAAGCATAGTGCAAAAGTTCCATTCAGGCCACCGACGAACCATCGCCACTCCTCTGTACGTCTTGAACTTTTGAAGCTGTGTTCGTCGTGAGAGGAATGAAAGGAGGAGCAGGAAAAAGAGGAGAAACACTGGTTCGTCTTTGCGGACCACAGAAGAGAACCACCCAGTTGAAGAGGCTTGGAACCCACCCTAGGTCACGCGTAATGGTTCAACGGGAGGCGAATAGTAGGTAATAGACTTTGATGCGATCAGATAAGAACCATTCGAGAAGTGCTCATACTATGAACCCTATATGTGCATTGGCCAACAAATTGCTCTTTAGTACCGAAGGAGAATCGAACTTGAGAAAACCTGTTCGTCTAGAGAGAATTCAATTCGATTCATTCTACCAGTTAGATAGAAATAGAGAAAAATCTTTAGAATAGACACACGCTTACGTTAGAACAGCAGTTATGACATTGCGCAGTAACTATACATATTCGAGACGCGGTTGTCCAATTTGTAACGTGTGCATTGAATGGCGCTTCAATGTGACTGGTGGTAAACAAGCAATTTATTCCGCATGTGTATGTGCATATGTGGATAATGAGGCCTCCTCTCGCGATTTGTACGATTAATTGAACCGGTAAACGCGTGTTCACGCGAATGCATGCATAACGATGCGCATTCGGCGAGTCCTTCGTACCAGACCAGAAACAAAGAGAGCAATGTATCTTTGGAGCGCATGGAAGGAACCGTAAAATGCAAACGATTAAAGTAACGTATATATTCGACTAGCCAACGCGGATTGTTCGCGAGCCTGTTTCATGTATTATTTCATGCGAACTGTGTATCTCATTATCCCACGATCGTAATGAAGGTTAATTGATGATGCTGTGCCACTTGCACTCCTATTATGAACATACCCACGTGTCTCGTTGTTGATAGAAACACGAAATTATTCCTATATCTATAAATACATCTATTACGTAAAACAGTTTTAGAAAAAAAAAATCGATCAAAAATCAATTTTTCAAACCGTAATTGTAATGTACAGACAGTTTCGTAACGTGTATTTGACAGGTTCTAGTGTTTGCCACGGTAGAGGCCGTAAATTGTGTTGATAGTTGAGTACTAACAATTGATAAATTGATCTGACACTCTTTGTTTCTCTTGAGCTTTAGAAACTAGCGTGCGCTTAAGCTTGAATGATAGCGGCGTGCTTTCACTCGTGATAAAGCCGATAAAGATATATATCGTAGCACTGAAATAAAAGGAATCAACGTTTTGCCCATCCCGTAAACTTTCGCAAGGATCTCGTAGGTTTGTCCCTTCTTCCATCTTTTCCGGCAGGTAAACGACAATAAGAACATATTGCGGGCACCGAAAAAAAAATCTATTGAGCCATTTTTCTTGTCCCAAAACCACTTTCTTGTTAGAGGAATAATAATATCTGGTTAGACGTTGCATCGTTGTTCTTGTCATCGAAATATTTTGCTAAATTAGTTATTAATGACTCCAACTAAATCAGAATTATTTTCAACATAATAAACAAGAGCAGAACGTATCGTTAGCTAGCAGTTTTTGCAGCTCACAGCAGAAGTGCGCGTAAGCTGCAAGTTGATGTACACCTTAGTACGCTGTGAGTAGAAAAGCAAGCTAGGGTGGTCCTATAGAAAAAACGCATGACCATAAAACACGAGCTAATTCCAAGTTACAAAGTCGAAAGGATCACGCGCATATCTTTGCCAAGATAAAGATACTCGCCGAAAAGTTTTCTAATAGCCAAGTTTTTTAATACCACTTTATAGTGTGTGGAGTGATCCAGTTAACTATAGACGTAATAAATATTCTTTTTAGCCTGCTCGAAATATAATCCTACTGAGCGATTTAACCGAGCAAAGACTTTGTATCCAGATTTTTACAATGAACCGTGGCTATTTTACTATAAAGTCAAACTGTTGGTTGCGATTTTTAACCGCGCAGTTTTCAATGGCTTCCCTCTGCGAGACCTGACTCCGCGTTTCATAGGTAAACAGCGGCAACAAGTCGGGAAGCAGAGAGAGAAAAGTTACTCCGAAATGCGACGACATCCGTAAAAGTTCGACGTTCTACCCATTATCACAGAATTCGACGGCGGTGTTCTCGCAGCGAAATTGGCGCATTTCATGAACGAAGTTTTCCACCGACGAATTCGAATATTTAAAGCTCAACTGTTCCGCATTAACTGTGAGACCGAAAGTCATTTTGAGGCTTCCCTTGCAATATGCAAGAGACTCCGAGTAACGGAGCGACCTGTCCGGCTTTGTTCAGCCGCCCGGCCAGTTCTATTCATGAGTAAACGCAATGGTCTGATAATGGCTCTGCGATGGACCACCATAAAAGTTATAAGAACTGTCAGATCGAAATTAACGTAGCGGCGGGTCTTCTGACCACTAATAAAAAATGAATCGTTGCAAGCGTCAACTTTAATATTTTAATAAGAATACCTATCCTTATTTCTGGCAGAAATTAGCTCATAAATTGTAAGAGAGTTGTGGATAGAACCGGGCCGGCAAAAGTTGCGTTAAGGAAAAAAATCAATGTTCGCGCTGGTATAAGTATAAAAGATCTCTACAATTTGGGATTTTGTTTAATTTTATTTCCGGTCATAAAAACTTCGATTTAATCAACCCTTCCGAACTGTGCGCAAAACTCGGTTTCGAGTCTCGCTAATTCGCTAATTCATAGAATCGCAGTAAAAAATATCTCAATATTATACGAGACTTCTTTCGAAACGTTTAGTACGATTTTTTACGAGTTCATCCCGTTCAGTTTTCGCGAGGGGTACGAGGTCTACTTTTCATTTGAATTTTCTGCACGACCCACTTTTAAATTGACCGTGCTTCGACTTAATTTAACGCTTGGATTACTTTAATGGTTCGTCGTCCACTTGGCCTACCGTCTTTACAAAATGTCAATCCACGTTTCAATTAAATACTCCTGTCGATTAGAGGTCAAACACGCGACGGTAGTTTCCATCATCACTCGAATACTTGTGACGCCTATTTGTATTTTACATCGGTTCCCTTCGAAACAAAATTGAAAATACGCGTGGCTTAAGTAACGACGGTGCGATACAGTTTTAATGGATTCGCGTAATTAAAAATTCATTTCATTGTCATAGTGACCCTGAGAATCAAGAGTATCCACGGAAAGGTGAATGTTCTTCGAAGGATTAATCACACAATTTATTTATTTATTTTGGAATTTATTTCGCGTAATCGAACGATTGACGATCAAGGAATTTTGCATAGAATGTTAACATTTCGTAGTACATTTGGGAAACGGCTTTCGTCAAACTTGGAATAACAGAAAGGAGGAAACTTACCTCGCGATTAGAGAGAAAGCGTAGATGCACACGAAATTCATGATTGCACGAAATTTGACGCGGATATCTTCGATTGCTCAGAAGAGGAAGCCTAACGCCAACGACCAGGCCGCCGCCTTCGGGAGATCTCATTTGAGACTTCGCGCAGAGGCCACTCCGCGAAGGAACAGAGAACGCTTCGGTCGAGGAGGCGGTTTGGCTTAACTCCCGGGAATCTAGATTCGAAACTATCTTCGAACTACTCGCAAGACAGTTTGCCTCTGGAACTAGATTTCTCTTCCTTTGGGGATACTATCTGTCCGCCACTGCTACACTTCTGTCTCTCACTTTCTCTCTTTCCAACATAGTCTCGAACTATACCATCGTTGCTTCCCTCGTTCTATCGGCAACTATCTTACGCTTATGCAGTCGTGATTTCAAACCTACGATCTACATGTCTGCATACGTATATTCGCGTATCCGTGCTACGACGTACGAATAATGATAGGAACGGAGTGTACTACTTTGACGAGAGGCGAACGGAAACGATGACGCAAAGCGATTTTTCGGCTTGATTCCTCGCTGGTATCTTCTTTTATACTGTTTCTCCAATAGAAGATGAAGAATGATGCACTGTCATAGTTGAAGTTCGATATTTCTTCCATGTAAGTTCCTCGTTCTTTATCTAATAATTATTCAAAGTGCTTCATTCACATTTCACAATAGAGGAAGAACCGAGTAAAAGCAGAATCGTTTGAAGTGATAAGCGGCCTGTGGAGAAATTCGATGACATGCACATATGGTTCTGAATTCACAATTCCGTTGGATGAAGCTAATTAATCGTTCCAGGATAGTTTTGATCGCACGAGCGAAAGAAGAGTTCTATCGGTCATCGAGTAATTAAAGTAGTCCGTTAATCTGAATACTTCCTGCGGAGGAGGTGAATCTCCGAGAGCTCTAGGAAACAAACGACCTCCACAATTCTCACGGAAATGCTTCTTGAGATTCATTCTCATCTTGAATTGAACTTCGTACTCTTCTTATCCGGCGTAGTTCACTGTCCAGAAAAAAAAAAGAGAGAAAGCCCACTAAATTATTTTCTTTCCTAGGCCCGTCATCTTGCGGCTGGGTTTTTCTAAAGTGCACCGAACGAAGTGAGAAAAGACAAAATGCTCCGCCAGTCTTCTTGGCAACGAGTCCGCCAACTTGGCGAAAATTGAATAGATAGTAGGAGCGGATGTGAAGTGGTGCCAAGTTCCGTTCCTGCCGTGTAAAAGGCGTCACGGCAACCAGCGTACGCTTCAAAGATATAAGGCATCGCCCTCTGCTTCCCTCCATTTGATAAATCTCTACCCGCCACTGTAATTAGAATGAATGGCTTATTTCGCCGTTGTATTCTTTATCGAGTGGGTCATATTTTTAGGGGTTGACCCCTTAAATCCTTGATACGCTCCTCAATTTCTCTATCTATATCATTTATTAATAAACGAATATGCGCTCATACTTCTGTTAACTATTTTTTTAATTATATCGTTGAAGATTCAAATTGTAAAGTGAAAACTCCAAGTACAAGTAACTTTTACAAAAAAAATTAGTAGCAGTGTACGGCTTATGGTTTACCAACAATGGTAACGATAACCTACATTGCAGTTCCTCCAGGTGGCACCACAATGCAGAACAATGTAGGGACAATAATCAATTTTGATTAAATAATATATCACGGCATTTCAATTACACTTAAATGAAAGAAAAGTACTTTGCGAAAATTATAATTAAGGTCGCTTCTACCCAATCTGATTTTTATTAAACTTTTACTCAATCTGTATTCGCTTTGCACATTTTTAATCTGATATAACAATCCACATTTTAATGATCCGTAATAAAACCATAAGTACAAGATACACACAGTTTTATTGGTACAATATAAGTAAAACTTTGAAGAATGGAATCATGTATTTGCATAAGAAGAAATATTATTATTAATTACTATATAACTGTTTACGTGCATCCAGGAAATGGATCTTTTCTATTTTTACGTAAAAGGAACTTGATTTTCCTTTCCATATCTTCGTTATATATCGCTCTGCATCTTTCAAAATTTACTCTTCTTCTGGTTTCGGTACGGGGTTCATGAAATTTGTTCCTGTGGAACAGTTCGGTGATACCCTCTTTGTTTAAAATCGTGTTTAACAGGCGCAATGATTCTTCCACCGATGACTGTACAAGTACTGTACGAGACAGAAACTTATAATGTTTTTTACATGCCATCTGCAATATAATAGAAATAGCAAGAGTCGATAGTAAGCATCAAGACGTTTCATCTATTATATGGACATACTGTGGGTGTACTTTACAATTATAAAGAAACAAATTTAAATGGCAATTGACGTTTGGGTGCATCACAAAATACTGACAAAACATACTTTCTTGAAATGGTATTTGGAGAGAACAACAGTATTTAGAGGTTAGCTTACATCATATTATCGATGTAGATTATTCAATACTTATTGACAGTGTCCTTCATTTAATCAGCCTAAATATATGATTCAATAAATACCTTTTGTTACAAACTCTTTTGGCAATTATGCATTTAATTTTGTGATCAATTTGAAAAAAACTTTTCGGTAAGCTCCTAGAACACAATCACCTGCTACAGACTGCTTGCGGGCTGCGGATGCTCAGGCGCGAGACCGCGTGCCACTCACAGCCAGCCTGACGTCATCGACGCCAATCACGCGGCACTCATAATCGCGATATTTATTCGTAGCAGGTAATTTATAATTTTTCAAAATTAAGAAGTTTATTATATGTATAAGTATCTTCAATGATACACAAGCAACTTCCATTACATCAACTTTCTGTTGTTTTGTAGGCTGTAATTATGTATTTTTAGTCACCCGAAAAGTAGGAATATAAAAAATATTCTATTGTTTTACTCTCACCGCAGTTATAAACGAAATTTTATACTTTTCATAGTACACAGTAGCACATACGGAAAGATTCATTACTAGAGACAGCGTTTGTTTGATCGATGATGACTTCGATATCATGGAAACTACTAGTAACGTTTAACACTAAAGAAAATAAACCTTCGAATAAAAGCTCCGTCTAACCACACTATTTTGATATCTCTACCCAATACATTCTGTAAAAAAACAATATGCCACCAAAAAAGAAGAAGGAGATAATTTCTATAGAACGAGAACGATCGGAGTAAGTTTTAAAATCGTTAATAACGCGTTTGATACGTAATTATGGATAGTATCAAATTCTTTACCTTCTTACGTATAAAGCATAGAAGAAGATGTGCCAGAATTAGTGGAAAGTGAACCAGCAAAACCTTTGGTGTCAATAGTTACTGGAGAACCTTTTGGCCCGCGTGTTTGTTATATAAGCGAAAAGGCCGAAGAACAGAGTTCGGATGACGAACCTGAATCCGAAAGTGAGGATGAATGCAGGTACCTGCAAGATGAACTTCCAGGAGTACCATCGGAATTCTGGCATATACAGAAGCTTATCAAATACATGAAAGCTGGAAATCAAACTGCGACCATGGTCTCGCTCTGTCTCTTAAAGGATTACGATCTCACTAGTAAAGTGAGTAGAAAGAATATTGCGAATTGGCAAATCTATGAATATTTATCATATTTTTATTATTATAGTATTATGCTATATTGTTTAACGTGTTTTGGAAATATCGAAATAATTTCTCACTTTAGTATAGGTCATTCAGAAAGCTATTCAAGAAATGGGCGGTCTTGAAATTTTGGTGAACCTCTTAGAAACGAAAGACTTAAAATGTCAAAGTGGCTCATTGTCAGTTTTATTGCAAATAGTAAGCTCTATAGAAATGAGACGATATTTGATAGACCTTGGTATCGTTACACCATTGATAGAAATGCTGAAACATCCGGCTAGAGATATCCAAGTTAGTGTTCTCTATCAAATAAGACCACAATTCTTTTAAAAATGCGCGACTTATCCGCAGTAAATAATTGTTTAGATTTTAGCTACCGAAACTATGGCTATTATAGCGCGAATCAAAAAAGCAAGGAAGCAGATTCGCATTCGCGGCGGTTTACCGCTAATAGTAAGTCTTTAACAGACATGTATGAGAAAAAATTTGTATTTCGCCTTTTTAAAAATAGAGAACAATAACAATTTAATGGCCATTTGTTAATAGCTAGATGTGATGGATGTCTCAGATGTAATTCTCCGTCGTGCTTACGACGACTTGAACGAAACCAACAAGGAGCTTCTCGCAGTGGCAATAGGCTGTGCCAAGATTTTAGATTCTTGTTGTAGTAGTCCGAAAATAAGAGAAAAACTACGAATACACGGAGTAGTTAAATTAATGGCACGCTTCCTAAAATCGAAACACACCAATTTGATAATACCAATGATGGGGACTGTTCAGCAGTGTGCAGACCTGGTACGATTCACGTATTAGGAATTTACCTCCAACGATAAGACCCTCTATCACTAACCAGAAAATTGGTCATTTTAGAATGTCTTTCGAGAAGATTTCGAGCGCAGTGGCATTGTAAAAGATGTAGTCCGTCACTTGAAAAATGAAAATATCAAATTGAAGGAAAATTGTGCTTTGGCAATATTCAAGTGCGCGTCGAACAAAATCGCAAGGGATATGGTCAGAGAAGCAGGGGGACTGGATCCCTTGTGCAAGCTCGTAAAAAACGAAGAAATTCGGAGTAATAAGCGTCTCTTGGCCGCCGTCACAGGTGGAATCTGGAAATGTGCCATGAGTCCAGAAAACGTAACGAGGTTCAATCAAAACGCATTGGTCGTCTCTCTTGTGTCTCTTTTGGAAGAACACGAGGATGAGGACGTACTGACGAATGTCGTGGGAGCACTTGCCGAATGTTGCAAAGATCCTGTCAACAGAGATGTCCTGAGAGCTAACGATGGCCTGCCAAAACTAGTATTGTATCCAAAATCCGATTTCCTTCAATTTAAACATTCTTTATTAAATTTTCTCGTTAATTATCGAACTATTAAACTGTAAAAAAGCAAACTTAATTTTTTCATCTCTATTACACAGATTAGATTACTTAGTTCCACGTATGAACCGCTGCTCGAGAATGTGCCGCTTGTAATAAAAGAATGCGCTCAAAGCGAGCAGTGCATGGGGATCATCAATGATTCGGAGCATACTCTCGATGGCGTTCGTTTAGTCTGGTCATTACTGAAGCATCCCAGCAATGTGATCAAACGGAATGCTTGTCTGGCTTTGGTTCCATGCATCAAATATGCTAAAGATTCACCCGAGATGGTTCGAGCTTTCGTTGGTGGCTTAGAACTTACAGTCAGTTTACTTGATAGTTCTGATAATCAAGTTTTGAGTGCCGTTTGTGCAACAATAGCCGAAATTGCTACGGACTCGGAGAATCTAGGCATACTGACAGACCACGGGGTCGTGCAGAAATTAGCTAAACTAGTCGGAACGGTAACTCTTTTAGTACTATTTATAAAACAGTACTTGGCTCTTTATTATCGTCATGTTTCAATTCTTGTGCTTGCTATTTATACATTGAGTATACCTTGTGTCGCAAAATTCCTATCACTTCCATAAACCAGCAACATTTTTGAGATTAACTTATACTTGTAAGATTGCTGTTATAATTTACGGACATTTCTTTTATTGCACAGCAAGATGAAAATTTACGCGCGAACCTGACCCTGGCAATAGCTTACTGCAGCGAATGGGGTCAAAATAATTACGAATTTGGCAAGCTAAATGCTGTCGCACCCCTTGTTAATTATATGACCAGTAAGAATAAAGATGTTCTCAAAGGCGTCTGCATTGCTGCATATCATTTAAGCAAGGAGCCTCTCAATTGTGTTACAATGCACTCATGCGGAGTCATAAAAGTAAAAAAAATTGTTTCATTTATTGCAATCATTGGTCGTAGTTACAGATTAACTTACAATGGATATTTCATGCATTTAATTACAGCATGTATTGCGACTAGTTGGTTCGGAAGATCCTGAAGTTCAAATAGCAGCCGCTTCGACAATTCGTCATATTAGAAAACTCGCACTTACAGCCGAAAAGTTCCACTTTAAGGAAATGTAAGTGTAAGATTACATAAAAAAACAAGTACCTCAATCATATTATTTTCTTTTGATTCGCAGAAATACGCTGCAGGACACTGACTTCCACCTATAACAGTTGGGTGTATTTTCGAAGAAATAAAGGGGAGTATGTAAAATACAAAAGTGAAATAAACGTATTTATTTATACAATCCAACAATTTAACTTCGCTTCGGAAGCTTTTCGGATTTGGACGTTGTAGAATTTGATTACACATTTGATTGACAGTAAAAGTTCTTCATAGGTCCATGATTGTAGGAATTTCGCGTGCATGGACGATAAAGGTAAATTCATCGAAAAGCGTGATTCGAGAACAATTGCTACTAAACACTTTAAATTTACAGAATTTCCTTATAACGCAATACGTTCGTAATCCTAAGTAAAGAAGTTTTCACCCTTAAATTTAAAGAGCGAATTGATAAAAATATACCGCTCGATTTCCTGTCCCAAATAATTCAAATTTCCTACCCCGAAATACATTGAAAAACATGGAACTATAGCGTAGAAGAGAAGAAGGAGATGGCACTTGATTAAAAATGTAAAGAAAACCGATAAAACTCTCAAAATAAATGTAATATTGTATAGAAGAAAACTGAGATATTCTCTATTGAATTTCCCGGAAAAAGTTATCCAACGAACTGTCCTATAAATATAACATGTTTTTGCTAACTGCAATCACAGATATCGTAGGAAGTAAAGATATTTTGTGCTTGCGAATCTTACTTTGGTATGTCCGTAGACAATGTTTCGTAAAAATATTATGTACCAATTTTACTTTATATATAAACTTTGCATATTACGCAATAACATCGTCGATGTTTTGCAATAGCACCTAGCAAACAGGCACTTAACGTTATAAAATTGTTCGCTATATAAATATTATGCATACAAAATTCAGACCAAACAGATATATTTTGTCCACGAGGAATGGGTATATAGGAAAACATCTCCACTCTTCCAATTTTTTTTTTTGAAAAGGTCCTGCCCTTCTCCATTCAAGTTTGTGCTTGACTAATCCTGCTTTTCCGCTGTTAACGTATCGGCCAAAATTTTTACAGCTACAAAATAAATTAATTTATTGCGATTGAATCAGAGAAAAATAAAAAATGTAACTATATTTACTATGTGGAATAGTAATACTTACTAGCATTCTTGGCAGATGACATAAATTTATCTAACTGCGGCTGATAACGTAAGAAGCAGGGACGAATGAACCGACGGTACAAAAGTATGGAACCATTGTTTTCAATGGGAGCCATCAGCCAGACATAGAGAAGACACTAAAAAGTATAAAACACAGAATGACTATTATGTTGAATATGCAAATTTGGATTTAATTATCTACGATAACGAAACATACCTTAACCAGCCAATATAGCGGGAACCACCACACAATATAATCGGCAAAAAATTCTACTACCGTAAAAGTAGCGAATACTACCCAATATGTTAACCACTTTGTGTCGTCATCCTTAGTTTTGCTTTCTAAAGCTTTCATTGAGCAATATGCAGGATAGATAAAACCAAAAATATTGCAAACCAACTGCTGGCCACAACCAAATATTAAGTAGACTGTTAAAAATACTACAAATCCTAAAACAACAAATGATTTACCTTTTTAAAAAACATCTGGAACTAACAATTTCCTATATAATCAGTCCACCTCGAAATTATCACGATCGCGGACCAAAGTGCATTCGCATATAGATATGCATATACCCGAAATAGTTTAGAATCCCAAAAAATTGATTCTATTGAGCTATCGTATTCAGCTCCAAATGAAATATTTCCAAAATACAGAGACCTCTTAACTTTGCAAAAGAAAATTGTTTCCTTGGTTAAATTTGTAACAAACGCGAACGATGTTTTTATTACTAAAGTACGGATAAAGGCTAACGTTCATAATATACACCAGAGAGAGATAAATTTGGATTACGTAAAAGACGAATGCGTCAATCCGCGGATAATGGGTTACTAGGAAAAAAGGAAAATTCAGATTCATAACCGTTTTGGCGTACCTACGAAAGCGTAGAGTCGATCCACTCCGGTTTTTTCTTCGATTGTCGCAAACACCTTTGCCAAGGGTCTGCTTTCATCTTTTAGAGTTTGCTCCAAATAGTTCTTGATCGACGTTAATCTCGACATTGTAATTATTGTTTTTCGAGACCAAACTGATAATATGGTCTAACAACTCGCTGCAGCCCGTGAATCAACACGAATGTACACAAACTGACGTAAACTGACGCGAACTCTTCCACTCTGCTCCGATTTAGACCTCCAGCAATCTGTAACCGTTCGTTGTGTCTTTGTGTCTAGCTCAGTCTAGCTCCTACCAGTTTCTACCTGACCCTACGGTGAATAAACCGTTGACACAAGACCAGACAGGCCAACTCACGAAATACCGATGATGCGGGCGATAAATATATGCTACGCGCATGTCGGGCTGACATGCCAGAACTTGCATCCAGCTCGTCATGCGCAGTAGTTTGAGTATCAATATCGTTCGAAAAACTGGTATATTTGATCGCCCGAGAATTAATTTCTTATAACAATTAGCAATTAAATCATGCAACTGGATTATGACGATGGCTGATAAGGTCAAATTTTGTTTCGGCTGCATATAACATTCATCTATGAGAGAGATTGAGTTTCGGGATCTGGCATCACGCATTGGCACCCACAGCTATCTATTAACTACGGTGCTGCGAATCAGCTGAAAACCAGTGCGTATCACGAATTGGATGCATTTTCTGGCATCGCTATAATATATCAGCCGAATGCAACCCAGTTGCTTTCCGGAGAAATAAATAAGGAATAATCTGATAAATAGATGTCTTTAGGTCGAATTTAATTGAGATAACTGATGTAATTCAAGTGTACAATGTAATTTAATTTCGATATGTTGTATCATATGCCAGTCATATGCCAAAATATGAAGAATGAAGTAAATTAGTAAACTTTTGACCATCGGCTGGTGAAGATAAATTTTTACTGTACAATTTTGTTTATCAGAACACACTGTTAGTACATATTGTATATCTTCAATTTATAAAAAGGTAAGATATTCCGAGGATCAACGACAAGAATTCAAATTCGTAAATTATTTCCTGTCCTGAAACCGGAAGTACTTCCTCTTTAAATTTCTTGGCTTTCATTCCGAATGTACAGTGTGTCACTTTTTTGGCGTTTCTTGATGACTGTCATCTGCTGTCATTATCGAATACGCTACTGTCTGTCACTTGTAACATTGTGTTGTAAAGTACAAAATAAGATTTTGTGAATAATAATAACAAGTTCATATCAAATCGATTGCTGTTACAAATAACTACTTATATTAATACTTGTGAATTTTTCTTAACCAAAGTGAAATGTTGTGCAATAGATAACCTGGTAATATTTGAGTATCAAGTACCATCTTAAATATGTACTAATATATTTTATGTAAACAGTTTGATTATATATGTCAGCTGATTAAATACACATTGTTTTACAGATATTCCTTTAAGTTTATACTATGACTACCATTCCTCCTACAAAACCCCCCAGGGGAATTAAACCCACTAAAGAGACAGTAAGTAATTATACATTCCAATTCTGACGTTTTCTTATTTGTCATTGCATCGTATCGAATATAACGTATTGTTCTTTTCGAAGAGCGGTTTGCTGATTTCTGTAATCCGTGCATTATCGGCCAGCGAAACTAATGAACAGAGGGAAATAGAAAAAGCAAAACTTGAGAAAGAATACAAAAAAAGCGATCAAAGGTTAGACGAATTAGTATCTTTACACGACCAAGATCTTAGCAAAGTTATGCAAGTAAGTATAATAATTCTTAGTAACTATTCTCGATACACGTGTATTTGGCCTAATGCATATTTGAACTGCAAGATATTTAGTGCATTATCGGAAAAAGTAACAGCATCGCGTGAGAAGATTCATGCAGTGAAAGAAAACCTAAACGCATGTAAGCAATTGCTAAGGTGTAAGAGAGAAGAATTATTGAATTTATGGTTGGAAGGAATTGAACACAAGCATGTTTTACATTTGTTGAAGGATGTGTAAGTAGTTTACGTAACATACTTGTACAATATTTCTGATTAAAAATTAGATACTTATTTGTTTCTATTGTACAGGACACCGGATTCCTCGATAAGAATACCTTTACCAGAAACAGAGACTCTAACGGCACCAGCGACTGGAAATACTGTAATCAACTAATAGTTAGTAATATTTGTTTAATAATTCAAAAAGAGATTCATTCGCATAGTTTATTATTTTCACAGGTTACTCTTGCATATAACACAAGTACATAGTTTTTATTACGGTACTAGAGTAAGACTTTAATTAAATTAAGCATAAACTGCTTCCTGATGGCTATCATAATATTGTAACGAAATATATTAATTCAAGTAAATGCAAGACTCCAGTTTATACCCTCCCGCCATTCAGTACAGTTCCGAGTACGAAATTCGTACTACGCGTTTTGTAGGTTATGGTCGATCAGGTCGTATAACAGTCGTATATGCGATCACTTGAATCGCACAATTGTAATCAGTATATGATCTCGATGTCTAGACGTCCGTAAGAATCATTTAAAGTGAGGTTTACTATAGGTAATTTATTGTTAATATTCATTCGTTCTTAGGAATATTCGATCTAAAAATTTTGAATCGTAACACCATTATTGAAAAATACATCAGATAACGATGAACTACGATATATTTGTGCCGGTAACAAAATTTGTAATCTGACCTTGTCACATTTTATAAAAAATAGTACAAATTTAGTGTGTGTCTTTCTTAGTACCCACATTCTTCTAATCAGTAGTTTGTATGCAAATATATTGTTTATCGCTCCATGAAACTTACTTACTCAAAAATATCACAATTGTATGCAATCTTCATGGTTACGATAAAATTTTGCTACTGCTAGTGCAGTTCGTCGCAATTCACAAACACTGGAAGTCTTGAAATGATAATAGTAAGTTTCCCAATATTATTTTGTTAACAAAAATGTGCGATTAACGGAGTGGTTGTTTAGTGTTTGAGTTAACAATAAAATATTTTTGATTATTTAGAAATAGTGTCAAACATTCTACAATGAATATAGTAAATTCCTGTTGTTTTTTAAATTGAGAAATATATTAAATCGTCATTTATATTTCACTACTGGCTTACATACAAAACGAAACATAATGTACAAACATTTCATACCTATTCTGATTCATTCTGATTTGTAAAATATATGTCATCAATATTTTAAACAATATTGTAATCTCGAGAGCATAAGGTTTTTAAAATATATTCGACAGTATAAATTTCCAGGAGTATTCTGTTTCAGGTAGAAATGGGTACCTTGGAATTAAAACAAACTTTGAATGGACATAGAGGAAGGGTATGGAATGTTTGTTGGCATCCAACGAGTAATTTCCTTGCTTCTTGCGGGGAAGACAAAACTATCGTTATATGGGGGTCTGACGACGGTAAATGGGTTACTAAAACCATTCTTACCGAAGGCCACACAAGGACCATTAGAGAGATCGCTTGGTCGCCTTGCGGTAATCATATTGCATCCGCTAGTTTCGATGCAACCACTGCGATATGGGACAAACGATCTGGTCAATTTGAGTGTAATACAACATTGGAGGGTCCCGAAAATGAAGTGAAAAGTGTTAGTTGGTCCCGTAATGGACAGTTATTAGCTACTTGTAGCAGAGACAAATCAGTTTGGGTGTGGGAAGTGAACGACGACGAATATGAATGTGCCGCTGTCATTAACGCGCATACCCAGGATGTAAAAAAGGTAAATATTGAATAATGTTTATTTATATTTTACAATAAATACAAATGTATGGATGATTTCGATCGTGTAATAGGTAAGATGGCATCCGCAAGAAGACATACTAGCCTCTGCTAGTTACGACAATACTGTGAAAATATTTAAAGAAGATGCAGCGGACAATGATTGGTCGTGCGTAGCAACATTCTCGTCTCATACTTCTACGGTATGGAGCTTAACATGGGACAAAACTGGCGATCGAATAGCAACGTGTAGCGACGATCAGACAGTCAAGATTTGGCAAGAGTATAAACCTAATAACGAGATTGGAGTGGCTACCGTAAACAATGAAGCAGTCTGGAAATGTGTTTGTACCCTCTCGGGCTATCATACGAGAACTATTTATGACATTGACTGGTGTAAGACTACTGGTCTGTTAGTGACGGCTTGTGGGGATGACGTTATTAGAGTATTCAAAGAAGACACCAATTCAGATCCGCATCAACCTACTTTCACAATGGTTTGTTCGATGGACAATGCTCATACGCAAGACGTCAATTGTGTACAATGGAGTCCTACCGTGCCAGGCCAACTGGCGTCTGCTAGTGACGATGGTTCAGTAAAAATCTGGTTTTATAAAGAATAAGAGCTAATTGTTTCCGAAGCGGAACATTGTTTTGTTTTTATCGTATTTAGTTATACTTTTTCATAATAAATATATTCAATTATCCATTACTTTATTATTTCTTTCACAATCCTACTCCTATTTGGTGCAAATATTTAACTACGAGATATATGGTTGCCTATTTTTTTTTTTTATAGATGCCTATATAGATGTTTAGAAAACTATTTTCATTGGAATTACGACGTAGTGTATTAGCTATCGGTGGGATATCCAAACCGTACCAAGTTGCATTCATGATGAACCACACAAAGTCCTGTGACACGGGGATACCCTTGGTTCAAGTTGTAACAGAGATCCAAAAATTTGCGAATGTATCGCTCGCAGCTGACTGGGACAATGTTGGCCTACTCGTCGAACCCACAGAGCCAAAAAATATTTCCCATATTCTCTTGACAAATGATTTAACCGAAGATGTGATGGACGAAGCCCTCAGTTTAAAAACTGACTTGATTATCACCTATCACCCTTTGATCTTCGCACCTTTGAAATCTGTGACCACCCGAACGTGGAAGGTATAAAGTCGTCTAAAAAACTGAAAATTCTCTTGTATGCAATAGTCATTTGTACATAAAACATGTAACTATTTTTTAGGAAAGAATAATAGCAAAATGTTTAGAAAACAAGATCGCAGTGTATTCACCGCACACTTCATTTGATTCTGTAAAAGGTGGTGTTAACGACTGGTTGGTGGGAGCATTTGAAAAAGGTAACAATTCTGACACCATGGATGTTCATTGATGTTAATTAAAAATTGTAATTAATAATCGAATCGATAATTGCCTAGTGATCGATACCAGTACCCCTATTGAAGTGAATCCGAAAGAATCTACTTTTGGTATGGGTAGAATATGCACTCTAAAACAGGCTGTATCCGTGGAAGAAGCAATTAAACTGATAAAAGAACGTACAAAACTGAACCATGTGAGACTGGCTCGTGCTCGACGGTCAGGTAATATATTTCCATAGTACATATTTGGAGAATACAAATATATTAAAGAAAATTTATTATATCATATTATATAATATTTTGGTATGTAATGGTTGTTAGATGGTCTTATAAGTACAATTGCGGTGTGTGCCGGATCTGGAGCATCTCTTTTAAAAGGCATACCGGCGGACCTCTACTTAACCGGTGAAATGCTGCACCACGATATTCTTGATGCAGTACATAATGGAACAAACGTTATACTGACAAACCATTCCGATTCTGAACGCGGTTACCTCAGGATGTTTGCAGAAAAATTGCACAATGATCTGAATAAATTAGTGAAGATCTGCGTATCTGAGCGCGATGCGGATCCACTAACTACTGTTTGATTCGCTCAAAGTAAAATATGTACTGGTGTATTACATCCGATTTAATTACGTAATTATATACTTTTATTCAGCATGAAATTGGTATTTATTTTATTAATAACGTTGGTTTTCGACCTGACCACCGTTCCGATATCGACTAATGTGAGAAAACCAATTAATTGAATATTCGATTCGACATACTCAAACAGAAATTATTTTTTATACATTTTTATCGATTTTATCGCTCGTTATTGGTATTGGGAATTTTCATGCACGAAAAATTCGGAATAATATTCGAAATTAAACTCACAGGAGCATATATGTTTGTATAAGGAAGAAATGGGCCACGACTCAATTATTTGTCAAATTTTTATTATTAATGTTATAAATCAGTTTATCTTCTTGCATATTGACATTTTTTATTTCAATCTGGTAAAATAAAAATGTTTCAGTAAAACCTAGATACAGAACGAAATAATTTGATTTCAGTGAGCATTCTGCCGAAACGTTGAATTCAATGTAACAACATACAGAAAATTCGTCAACCTTGCAATTATATCGCGAAAATTATTTGAATTATTTGTCTCTGGAATTAAATGTACAATATTTTAATTAGCGAAATATTTTCGAAATTAAATTGCGATTCATTCATACACGACGTCTACAATCACATTCGCTCCAAATCACGCACCGAATGCCTGAAATGTAAGCAAACCTTAAACATTCTATAGAATTCGATTTAGCTAATTTATCTAAAAACAAAAAGCCATAATTATTCTTCTGGTCCAGTCAGAATATTTTTAATTTAGGTCGTCGCATCCAATTGCGTGTCGTTAAGTGTTTATTTTATCTTATACTATATTCATCGAACAGTAAGTACTGCCCGATTGCGAGATTTTCTAGTACAACGCAGGTAAAGTTTATAATCTGAATAAAATTCAACCGCTTATCTATCTTACAAGTATGACTTAAAATTTATCTAACGACTGACTCTCACGTTATTATTATCGACATCGTATAGTTCGATGGCGAAGTGCAAAGTACACAATGAACACTTTACAAGTTGCAAATCTACATCACCGAAATGGCGTGAAAGTATGCCCTGAGCTGAAGATGCCCAAAATATCGATCGCATCAGTCATCAACCATCAAGGTAATCGCAGAAGAGAAAACGCAAAACTTAAAATGTAATCACGCATGAATTTATTTTCAATAGGTCCCTCTTGCATTTATGTAATTCTTTAAAATCCCATACACTTTGAGTTTAACATTCTCTATACCGCGATGGTGTTCGGTTATTTGTAACATCGTTGTTTCCCGACAAGCGGACTAATCTAAACTATATGCTCCTCTTGTAAATTTTCAGGTAGATATATATATATATGTACCGTTTACAACGTTTTGTCAATCGACGGCATCAACGTCTCTTACAGTATTCGTCGTTAGCGTGAAATCATAAGAATATCACGACCTGGTAGGTGTAGCGCGACCGATAAGAAAGTAGAATATGTAACTTTTTAGATTTCTTTTATTGGATATACAAATAGGATAGTAATTTTGTATTTTCTGTCATAATTTCTCCTCAGCTTGAATTCAGGTCTTTATGTACCTCGCATCTATTTCAATTTCTAACAATTATAAAGATGACTTTTTAACAATTCTCTGAAAAGTATGAGAGTTTCATTTTTAGTCTCGAAATACCTTTCATTTCACAACCTCATTATCAGGGTGAGAGTGCGAGGTATGCGTTACTATTGTTGCAAGTCGAGTAGTATACACTATCGTCATGACGATGAGTACAATTGAACTTGAGATGGAAGTCTGGGGTAATTTATTTGCAGAGAATTTCCAATCTGCATCTTATTTAACGCAAGAGCCTAGTTGAACACTGCCGTGCGGAAAATTACTTTTCCACGGTATGCTAATAGAGCTAATATTTGAGCTACATTCTCTCTTGGTAGTCAAGTGCAAAAATTTCCATACCGTTCGTATATTTGCGAGAAGAATTTTATCCACGTGTAAGCCTTTAAATTGGGTCGCGTATACCTTTGTCTTAAATATACAGTTGTCAGCGCTACGGGTTATCGTTTATGTAGTGGTGTGGCAGTAGACATTACCAGGCAGTAAACTTTGGGAAACTTTGACCTACATGGTGGAGGATTGCTTTTGCTTTGCAACAAACGATCCCTTTACTAGTAAATCAACTTATTATTACGCTCCGATGAGTCCAACTATAACATATTCTATACACCTTTGAATAAGACTCACAATCATTTGTAACGAAACAATTATAATCTTTTCTGGTCTTTAACAATAATTCGTTCTTTTCCTTCACGAGCAAAGTGTATTGTCAACACATCAAATTAAAATTATACCCCGTACCTGTCGAACAACTGGCTCTTTCATCTAAATTTCCCTTACCTCCAACCTTGGTATCTTTCTAACGAGAGACTAATTTTCTTATCGTACATTAGGGCACCATTTTCGCTGCAATCTGGTCCAATCTTTCAGGATTTTAAGGACCTTAATCTTAAGCTGAATTGTCACGCGGCCACTATACCATTCCATTATCATTCCCTCTCATTGTTATATTTATTAAGTCTTACAACGACTGGTTACCAGTCTAAAAATGCAGTACGTTGATGATTCAATGTTAAAAACTGCTATCGGCGAAATTTTAATGTTATTCGAAATCGAAACAAATTACAGTATGCCCCGGATTGAATGTAAAGAAACCAAAGCCCATAAAGCAAAGGCGCTTTTCCGCGTTAAGGAAGAAAAAGTTGATCGGCAAGGGTGAAAATGAAACCTGGAATTAAATCCCTTTACTTAGGGAAAAAGAAGTTACGGGTAACGAGAGAGGCGGTAATATAGCCCACTGAAGCGAACCTCTGAAAGAAATTAATTAGGCGAAAAAGGATTACCCGTGAGCATAATTATGAGTATTTATGATCGGGCTGTTACCGGTGGTAATAGCTCAGTAACGGTGGTTTAAAAAAGCTAACAGTGTCGTTAAGATCATTACGAAGGGTAGATTAGCCAGTTTCAGCTGACCGCCGTGTTGCATCGCAGCTGGATATTCACCTGAAAATCAAGAAGCAGAAGGTGCTATGAATCGCATGGCCGCATTCCTTGATTTAATGAACACCCAACTCTCACTGAATACATAAGAATAAGAGTTTATCACCGACGCGGCCAACCTGACGTATCCTTCGTTTCTAATCCCGAACTCTGCTTCTACCAGGAATCGCGGCACAGTTTTGCGCGGTTGCAACAATAGCGCGGCTCCACGTTGCACTCTGAGAAATCTCTCTAATTACTCTTCCCTTTCAGCTTGGCGCTTTTTGCCGCTTGGTGCTATCTTCTCTCTGGAGTGATCGAATTAATTCATTCCGCGAGCACGTAACGTCAAACCCGACAGACAAAGTGGACCGGCCGCACGCTATCAAGCGCCTCCGCCTGGAAAGCGGACCAGCAGAATGGGGTTGAAGGGGGTAGGCAACACCAGAGAGAAAGAAGGATAGAAGAGAAAGAGGAGCGCGGTAGCTTGCACCCGGGACAAAGCATACACAGGTCGACGCCATCGTTAGGGAGGCTTTTTTTACGGAAAGAGAGTGAAAAAGGGTCCTCGGTACGAGCAGCGTAACGACGTGTATTAGCAGAACGCGAGCGTGGAGAGCGCGAGATAACGGCAAAGGCCTCCCGCGAGCGACGCGATGCGTCCCACGCCTGTCGTTACGCGATCGTTTTAAATTCGAAGGATAAATCAGTCCTGGGCTTACAGTACTACTGCTTTAGAGCACTATTTTATTTCCACGGTACTCTTCGATTATATCTTCGGTGAGAGCGAGGATCGAATTAATCCATTGATTGCCTGACAGATTTCTTTCGACCAGAGATTTACATGAAAATTCAATGACGTTTAACAAGAATCTCGATAATTTCTTTTTATTTCTTACGGAATGGAAAGTGGGTAATTGTCTTCTGCTAAAAATATTATTGTAGGAAATAGGGCAATGTTGTGAAATTGGTGACAAATTTCAGACATCGACGAAGGTGTTGGAAGGTTCGAGATACTTGCATACTATTACATACCGTTGAGAACGTGTACCAAGACAGTCTTTGTGTTAGCGTTGCTGGGATGGCAGGTATACTGGCCACTATCCGCAGGCTGAGCTCGCTGCACCAAGAGATACGAGGTTGTAACTTCTCCCTTTTCCGTGATCACCGATACGCCGCCTCTGGGGCTGTCGTAGTTAATCACCTATCGGATAAAAGTGACAAAGGTAAGTAAATCAGAGCCAAGAAAAAAAAAATGTGGAAAGGGACGTTGCGCTGAATGAACTGATATCTGGTCTATTATTGCAAGAATTATATCCCACCTTTGGCCATAACCAGCAGACTGGTTCGCTAAATGGAACGATTTCTTCGTTAACGAATTGAATTATCACCGGGTGAAATTGAACGTGAAACGTTTCCAATCCCCTGAGTAATTAATTCCTTGAATACGTTATGCACCTGAAAGAATTCTCGCGGGACTGAACATTTGCAGAAAAATGTGACAGCGCGTGACCGAGCGTGGACTGACAACGTGTGTTAATCAAATTTCTAAACCTACTTCGATTTTCCGAAATACAAGCGGTACATTTCGCGATAGGAATTCGTGTTTGCTCCATTTTCGTGTATGTTCCATGAAAATTCAGCATGCCAAATTATCAGAGTATATTGCAGGGACAGAGATAAAATCAAAGACGGTCACGAAAATTCAAATCCGCAATGAGATCGTAATGAAATTGCCAAAATTCAAATCAACTCGACGCCAGATTTGCGAGGTGCGTTATTACCATAAAGTCAATATACATATAATGTTGTGTAGATGGTAATTGGATCTTGGTGGCTGACGTGTTGTAATTATTACGTTCTCGTTTACCAATTAATAAACCCAGATAATAATAAACAACACGTAACAAATTGCCAATATTTTAATAATTAAGTACCCAGAGCTGTTTTGCGTATTAAAAACACAAGCCATATACACAATAACTTGCAAGAACGAGAGTCTACAATAACAGCCGACAACCAGTTGATTTTTCGCGGTTTATGCACTGCATTCATGCAAGCATAAACATTTTCCAGAAAATTTACAAATCCAGAGCTATGGACGGAAAACATTGGTGAATTTCGACATGCCGTAAAACGAAATAGGGCGGCAGAGATAACATCGCTCGGAATGTGAGCGCACGGGTAACTCTTGTGTACCACTTGGCAAGCCAGCCTTAAATATATGCAAACCAAATACGTGCTAACGCGCAAACTGAGTTGGCGAAAAGTTTGAAAGATGATTCGAATTGTGCGTTAATAGTAACAGAATTAACCGTGAGATAGAAACACGCAACCGGGGATCCATTATCGTTAGAACTTGGAAGTTTAGCTGGGCTTGGGATGAGTAAACGCTCGCATTTCACCTTACTTTGTGCTCTGTTTCTCAATTTGCCTTTTCGCTAGTCCTAATTTTGCTTGTGTGCCAGCCTCTCATTACGGAAATGTTATTTCACAATATTTTGGTGTGTGACGCAATGTCACCAGTTCACTGGTGCAAATACGTAGCACAAGATGTAATACATTCGAGATACGTTATTCGCGATAATTTTCCAGTTTCCTTTTCACTAGTTTTATACCTGTTTCTACCGAGTACAGGCGTGCTACGGCCAGCTATGGCCAACTGCGGCTCGGTAAACTTTGTCGGCGTAAGCTGTTAAGAATAATTGCTTTAAATGGAATTGGATATTTTAATCCGTCGAAATTTCGGTCCCAACCTTCTCCGAGGACCAACTGTAAAATTACTGGTTCGTGCCCAGTACTTTGCGTTCGTATTTAATAGATTCTTACTTTTCGCTGCACGTTCTACGTTCAGACTCACCCGTGCTTCGAAACTTTCCCCCCATTTGCATAGAAGGTGACTATCATATTCTTTGCCCGCAAATGGTAAAACTTGTCTTGAGATAACTCGATGCAATGATCCAACAATGTGCACTTGATACGATGCTTGAATGCGCTGTTTTCGATGCATAGTGGAAATACATTTGAACTTATCGGAAATTGCGCACGCGAGATACCGTTATGCAAAAGTCTACCAAGCTCCTATGTACATACATATATACCTTTTGGTTTGAACGTCGTGTCGCACGGGTTCGGATAGTGTTTGGTGCACATCGTTCGCGAAATCCTCCAAGAATCAGTTCACCGCTTTTCATTGGGAGCTTTGTCAACGATCTTAAGAGCGGTTTAACGAACCGGATTGAAAGATTGCAAGCTCAAAGCGAATGCAGTAAGTTATATATCTGTGGGATTAAAAGAAATCTTGCACCCGTCAACGCGATAATTATATCAGAGTCAAACTTCATCCTGATACACCCCTTCTGACGTTCTTATTCATTCATTTTAAAATAACTAGTCGACCGCTTTGTCAGTGGCTTATTCTGTTTTTTTTTCTCCTCCTTTGTATTCACTGACGTTTGAAAGCTATTGTTCTTCACTTTAAATAAATATTTTGTCCTTCTTTCTACTTCTGTCCGTATTTTCTCGACCATCACTCTTCTTCGTACTATCAACGCTGCTATATCGTTCTTGCATACTTTATTTATGCTCGCAGTAAATGCGCTAGATTTGAACAGTTTACTAACTGTTCTCGGTGTATGCAGGCACGCGCGCGCACGCGTTCGCGATTAATGCTCGTTTTCGTCGAGTGCCATATAATGGCACTACTTCGCACGGGTGTTCCGTGCGCACGACTTTGCACCGTCTCCATTGGATTGTTCGGTGCACCAGTGCTCTGGAAACTCCCTCTTGCTAAATGACACGCTATTGTAAGGTGTACCGTGCTCTCGAGAGGGCGACGACACTACCACCACCACTGTCTCGACATTTTCTTTGTCGACTATAGTAATTGATAATTTTCGAGTTTCGGCCGGATATTGCCAAGAGAGCTAATGAAGTTGACGATTGGTCCGTTTAGGGTAAAGGACCTCTGGTTTATAACGGCCGTAGCAGGTTCCGTGAAGGGTTTCCACCAGAGTGGAAGCTAAAGTATTGAACGGCGTCGGGCGATATTGTTCGCAAGAAGGTGGCCCACTCAGCGAACGGGACCTTTGAGAGAATATTCGCTACTACTCCAGGTGCTCCGTCGAGTTTTGCATGCAACGCGGCGTGGCGCGATGCGGCGCGGCACGGCGACGGTCTCTCACTATCAGGTGTACATAGTTGAGTTTCTTCGCGCTCGCGGAGTTCGACTTTTCCAACTGTTGCATAAGTGTGTACTGGCTGCGCGTCTTTTTTACCACGGCCGACCCTCTCTCCCTCTTTAGAGCTTATATTGGCATTTAAATTCCGCGCACCGGCAGCCAAAGGCGTTTAAAAGTGGCGAGAGTGCAGGAGCACAGCAGTGCGACTCCTCGAGTTTTTAGATATTTCGTAAGCAGGCCGCGCAAGTATTCCAAGTACGTAATCTTCAATGAGTAAATTAAAAAACTAGAGAGGAACGAATTTCGCTCGGTCACCGCTCTCTTTTTCTTTATCTGTCTCTTTTTTTGATCCCGAGTTATCGTTACGGTCGCTTTCACGAGCTTCGGCGGGATAAAGAGCAGCACGGTAATTGCAACACTCGCACGGTGATAATCAAAGAGCCGGCACGCGAGAAACGAACTCGCGAAGAAGCCGCGAGCTTGAAGCCCGCTGGTGGAAGGTGAAATGGATGGGTGACGTTGATGGCAGCCACCGAGAGCGATACGCGAGCAAGCATGAAAGCCAGTAGGAGTGGGACAAATCGCGAAAAAGAGCGAAGGCAGAAATAGCTGACGAAAAAAGGGGAAACGGCTGGAAACGGGAGTCGTTATCTTAAATACCTGCACCAAACAAGATAGGAAAGAAGCGCGGAGCTTTGGCTGGATAAGTAAAAAGGGAAAAAAAGGCGAGCGAGCGAACTAGCGAGTGAGCGCGGGAGTAAATACCAGCTAAACCAGCACGACGATATATACCAAAGGGGAGAAGGCGCAAAGAAAGCGAAATCCAGCTGGGTCTCGGGAAGCAACCCGAGCTACTGACTGTCACGGAAATGCGCTCCATGCGCCCCAACGAAGGGAGTGTATACAGTGTGATCCTCCCGCCACCGGACTATGTTATGCATCCACTGTCTAGCCCAGACTTTCTGGCGCGTCAAATTTCGGCTCACGCACAAACTAGGGTCTATGTGTGGGTCAGAAGGGTCTGTGCTATCTGCGCGCAGGCCGTTTGTGTTGGTAAGGCCCTAGCTTGTGCGTGAGGTGAAATTTGACGCGCCAGAAAGTCTGGGCTAGACAGTGGATGCATAACATAGTCCGGTGGCGGGAGGATCACACTGTACATAGAAGTCGATTGTGCCCGAGGTGCCGTAAATCACGGCAAAATCAAGTTAAAGCTCATAAAAAGCGGTAAGGAAGAACGTATCAACCAGGAGACACGAAATGCGCGGATGCGCGCCAAGAGTACGAAGATTGCAGTCCCGAATAAATAGGAGGCCGTGAACAAAAGGTGGAACAAGGATGCCAGTACTCCCATTGACAAAAGAAAGGATCCGCAGGAGTTACTGGCTCGGGGGAGCGACTCCGCGTAAACTTGTGCCCGAGTGAAAGCCTGCCGGAAGAATCCGGGAGGAAAATGGACGAAATTAAAGAAAATGGAAAAGACTAGAGGCAGAGAGCCGCCCGTGCGCGCACCCTCGCCCGCGCCCTCGTCCGTGCCCGCGGAAAGTCTCAAAAAAGTTTAATGAAGCGCCGAGGTGTATAATAGCTCCAGCGAGAGTAGCTCTCGGCAAACTCGATTGGCGAAGCGCGGCTGCACGAACAGCGACGGGGTGATCGTACGATTAGCTAATTGATTCATAAGTTTGCGAATTTGCGGCTGAGTAAGCCAATCATCCGGTTTCACGAAGACTCATTCACCTCTCCAGTCTGGCATAGAATGTCCACTGGAGGAAAAAGGAGAAGAGAGCGCAATCCGCACCGCAACGCGAATAGATACAGAGAAAGAGAGCGAAAATAGAAAGTGACGCAGAAGAGTATGCAGGCCCGTGAGGCAAATAATAAAAGGGCGAACACTCGCGTCCGAATGAAAAGAATCGAAAAAAGTTGGGTCGCGTTCGCGCAGGAGAAAAAACAAGCAGCCGAATGAAGTGTAGAAAAGTACGCGCGAAACTTTTTTATTGACTAATTGATTCATTGCCTGATCGAATTTGAGGCGAGCAGAGAAGGGCGCGTCGAGTCACGCGCAGAAAATAGGGAGGAATAAACGAGTACACGCTACTGCCAATTCGAGTGGAGCAGAAAGGAATGAACCTACGGACTCGGGCTTGGAACGAGGAAATCCACTGCATAAGACCTACCGCTGTAAACATCTGTTGGCCGAAAGCAAATAGGTGTATGTACTTTTAGAGGCGCAGCGGGAAGTTAGTACCAAGCGGCCAGGGATATTTCAATGAACCAAATAACTGGAGTTCCAAGCACGCGACCCTGTAATCAACATTAAATAGCCAGAAAACTAACTGCGGAACACAATGCTACCTTGCGAATGAATCATAATGAACGAAACGCCGATCGACCAACGAAAGAGGAAGTTGGAGTGCTCGTCAGAAGAGGCTGATCGACGAGCTAAAAAGACGAGAGGGCGGACGACTGCAGGTGTTAGCTGTCCGTAGAGCCAGAATGACAGGCTCGTATACATTGAAGATGATGCAGAGGGGCCTGGTTACAAGCGAACAGCGTGTAAAAGAAAGATAGGAAGGGCCGAAGGTAACCAGAAGGGAGCGGAGGCCAAAGGGGGCCGGGTGAGATAAATAAGGCAGAGAAGGCGAGGGGTAGCAAGCTGATAGGACGACAAAGAAAAGAGGATAGACCCTGCCAAATCGATAGACCAGGAAGGCGAATCTTGATGGGAGCATAGAAGGTACCAAGATGAGAATAGCGAACCCTGTCAGTAAAGATGCTAGTAGGAAATCTTACAAGGGTAAAGGAAGTGGGTGGGCAGAAGGGATGAACGACTCATGTAAGAAGTGCAGTAGACCGAGCGAGTGCACTGAGGAACGCGGGCAGAAATGTGAAAGACTGTTGGATATTTTCAATTCGCATTTTTACCTGCAAGTCGAGACAACGGTAAAGCAGTGCAGCGGAGGGAGAAGCGCAAAAAACAAAGGAGAATGTGGAGAAAACAGAAGAGAGGCGAGGTGAAACCGCTGAGAAAAGGAAGTCTGACGTTTACGAGGAAGATGGACAGCCTCGGCGGCACTGAGGGGGACGAACGAAAAGAAAGTTCGAGCGTGAAACAGGGGTTAAGAAAGAATGTCGCAAGTGCAGAAAGCAAAAGAACCACGAAGCGAACTGGAGAGAAGAAGTAAGTAGTATGGACAGTCAGGTGGGACGAAGAAGAGGGTTTGAACATAGAGATAAATGCAGCAGGAAACTGGAAATGATGGCTGTTGGAATAAAAGGCGAATCACCAAATAGATCACGCTTTATTCATTTGCCCCAGGTGAAATTCAAGATAGTGACCTCCTGTACAAATGACGTTGTAACATAGTTCACGATCCTAAAGAGAATTTATAGGTTGAACAGACTGACTAAACCTAACTTTCAGTAAGAAAATGAAACGCGCACACAAAGTACTGACGGCCAATGGACATTAATCATGCACACTGATACGGAAACAGTAGCTCGAACGAATCCGAGGTTAAATCGTGCAAAAGAGCAAGAACAAGTTTTCGCAAAGTCTCGGATATATTTAGTTATCCGGAAAGTCCCTATTACATCCTGATTTCACGATACTCGGATGCTCAAGGATATCAAATATGCCCTTAGAAAAATCAGATAAGATTCCTCGTAGACTCAAGGAATAATATATATCTTACTAGTGGAATTTCCGAGTGAAACGAGAGGAGGTCAATTCTTGAAAGATACGCGCCCCAAATGACACAAACGAGCTGCGCGAATTTACCTCAGAAACTTGCGCAAACCTTTTTTGTCCTAATGGGGGTTGATTAAACGGTTAAGTGGATCATATAGCTGGCTAACTTACAATTAACATAAACGGTACAGAAACTCGTAATTTCCTTCTTACTCTCCTACAAGCCTATTTATAGTAGAAAACTTTAACCCGCTTTGCAGCTTGGTTAGGTGACTTTAGAAAAATTCATGCTCATGCAAAATGGCTCTTATTTATCAAGCCGGAATTACGAATGGGTTGGCTTCTGCTAACCAGTCGTGTTCTCGCCAAACGAACCGTAAACTCTGTTACTGTGATATACGAGTGAAAAATGTGACGTACCGCTCAAAACGAATTCGTGCTAATAGGGTGAAATTTCATTTCGCGTGGACCCGCGAAAACTGTACAGAAAAGAGAAAAAACGGAAATGGCACGAATGACTCTTCTAATTAACAGCACACTTCCCAATGCGGAGCATTATTAGTAATTAATCAATACCTAACATGTTCCGCATTTCTCCTTCGCCTCTTGCGATCCTTAACTACTATCGGCGTACAGCTCGGCCTCGTAAATTATAAGAAAATAAGCGAAAATTTTTTTTAATAGATAAATATTGTTATTTTCATACCTCGTCATTGTGGGTCCAATAAATTGCCGTGGGTGGCTCGGGACTGTGTCGGACGATGCAGGTGAGGTTCATGGTGCTACCCCTGTTGATGTACATTTCGCGCTCGCCAACTATCGTTGTAATGGGCTCTGACAAATTGAAACAACAGCCGTTATTTAACGCCTGATCAAAACCGCATTATCTGGTGTGCGAACAAATTAAACGTGATACAAAACAAATGAGAATTTACTGCCAGGTAGCCATTGCACAAACGAAACAGTTGTTCCTGATCGTTTGTTGGATTTTTGACAAATATTTCACGAGAGACACTACTGTCAATTCGTCCTTTCTTCTATTTATTCCGAGTTTGAAGCACCGAAATACGCTTCGAACAAACGAAAAAAGGCTTTGATTATTTTCACTGATACAAAAAGTGCACAATTTGACAAGCTACAAAGAGTGCTCGAACAAAAAAGCAAAATCCGGAAGATGAAGCAGTGATAGAGCATCGTTGCGAGCGATACACGAAAGAGATTAGCTGTAAGACAACGGAGGAAAGATTGAAAGGGGGTCGTAAACCAACCGACAACGGAAAGATGCATCGAGTGACCGATCGGTGGTGTAGTGGAGACTTGACACTCGTACGTTCCGGAATCACGTCGTTGCGGATATTTAACTTGGAGCGTCCAATCTTCCGTTCGTGGAAAGTGGGATGCGACGAATCTTTGATCGGAGGTGTAGGTCTCGATACCGATCGTCAAAAGATGAATGTCCCGGTGCCTCACCCAGGAAACCTATCGAGAACGCAAACAGGCTAGGCATATATTTATCGTAAAGTTTCTTAATAATTGGTAGTTAATTAAGGCATACTAGGGAAGAAGTAGGAGTACACTTCGACCGACTTAAATTTTAGGCAGAACGCGCACTCGCGTATTTACCCTTAAATAAATGAAGAGCGCTGATTGAAATGGATTGCATCGTTGGTATCTCATTAGTGCAATATTAAGCGGCGCTATCGCGGTTAGCCGGAGATATACAATTTGCCCGTTCGTGAATCAACCGCGCGAAATGCTATGAATGTATAAAATATGATCGTAGCCTCGCACAAGGGTGAGGAATGAAATAGAGAAATTGTACGAGCCTGGCTGCCTTAATATCAAGAGGGCTCAGAGTGCAGGAACCCGCTTCAGTGGTCTCTTAAATCACAAAAGCATGCAAAGGGAATAAGCGGAATAACAATATGAATTTGTTACGCTGTCCCAGGTTTCCTCGTTCGAGTTGGACAGCTAAAAATCGCCGCATATCTTTGTTACATCGAAAATGGGGAAAAACGCCCGTAGCTGGGAGAACGCGTTCGATACTGTGGATAGAGCGGGAGCAAGAAATTTGTTGTTGCCAAGGCAACAACCCTGTTATCTATTTGGATAACCAGAATTAATACCTACGTAACACGCGGCCCGATGTTCTCGCAAACATCAATTTGTGTCGCTATGGCAAGCAATTTGGGTGATGCAAATAATTGCTAACTTCGTCACCCCAGGAGCTCAAGTTTTTGCTGTTCATCGCTCACCACTATACACAAGGACACGTGTAGTCTCTATGTGCTACATGCGTACGTATACAATGCAGATTATGGGCTACACGGTGAATGACTCGTCGGTGGTAGTGACCTCATCGCGTGTCATTAACCAATCTCATTGACTGTGGTCCTTCTAGTTGTTGGACTAGAATCTGCGAAACTATCCGGGTAGACAATGTCTCTCTAACGCGTAGCTATTCTATATCCACTCTATAGCTACTCTCGAACGAGCTACGAACAAATTTTGGAAACTTCATAATCGCCTCGTCAAAGTACGAAAATATATCATCCGCCGAGACGTAAACTGTATCAAAAAGCCATCGTCGATCAATTTACGGTTGTTTAAGATTCGGTAATGAATCTACTTGAAATTCAACTGAGACTTAAAGTATTACTCGTAATTAAAGTCGATTCAAGAACAAGCATTGGCCGAATGCAAATTTGGCTTAAACTGTAAGTAGACACGTTTAATCAGCTTTGATGAATGCTACGTAAAGGTACAAAGATTTGTAGAATTTCAATGCGAAGCGGATTTAGCGAGAAGTAACTGCAGTTACGTGATTCTGCTGTTGCCGAGATGATTGCTAGTACTGTATCCACCCGTCTCCAACAATACCCGCGATATTCTACAATGAAATTCCCCAACTAGAAAATAAGTTTCTGATAGTGAATAGAACGGCATCGATGCTACACAGATCGGAATGTACAAAGTGAAAACTGTTGGAGAGTATGTCTACTACGGAGGAAATAGAGCTTTCTTTTTTACTTAAATTCTCTGGACAAACGTGGGGGAACAGAAGAGAAACAAACTTTACGCAGAAAGCGAACCAGGAATCTTTTTACCGTGGATTCTGTGAGAGCCGAAAAACAACACCGTTATGCAGTTATTCTCGCCGATGGATAAAGTTAAATCGTATTCTCTCTGTATTGTTTGCGAGCGACCTTTACCAATGTAAAAAGGCATATTTTTGCATTCGCCAATTTATACCAGCAGCATTCCTAGTTGTCGCGCGCAAAACACGATGACAGAATCTAAGATTTATACTAACTGCGAAAACGGTGCTCTCGGTAAGTAGTCTGGATTAAGAATTTACGTAAACGCACGGGCAGCAACAAACTCGTAACTATACAGATTCGTTTATTTTCGTACTCTTATGTTAATCCGATTACATCGAGGCAAACGATGAATTACGTGTGATTACCGAGAATACAATTTCAGCAGGATTTCTTACAAAAGTCGTTTAAACTTCGCACAGTCCATTTGCGGGCTTTGCGAGTGGAGAGTGAACTAGTTGATAGGGATTTATCGGTTGTACGTACCGTGCGATCGCCCAAGTTTCGAACCCGGCAATTGAGGGTGGCCGTTTTGCCAACCAGTGCCGTGACATTGCGAGAGGCCGATACATCGAAGTAAGGTCCCCGGTCGAGCGGCTCCAGGGCATGATTCTCGTACATGCCAAGATCGCTCGTACACCGGGCGGGTCCTTGAGCTTTAAGAACAATATATCATTGCGTTATTAGCCATTTTCTACTTTCCTCCGTTCTCTTTGTCTCTTTGTCTCTTTCGCACCCATTTACATTCTCTCTTTGTCTCTCCGGTTGTTTCTCACCCTCCCCCTAGTCCCTAGTGCAATCACGAGATTGCGAAACGGAGTGTTCCATGACCGGAAGGAGAATAGTTCTTAGTTTCGATCTTGCTACTTTTGCCTTGGAATAAGAAAAGCTGCTGCCGCCGGTTCACGCGGATACCAGCTGAAATATTTACTCTCAGCTATTAGCTGTTATCAAGTTTCCGTTTCCTCCCGCTGTTTACCGCTCAAGATCGCGTGGGCGCGACAGCGACAGAGTATGTATTGTACGAGAAGGTAAGAAATCATTTGAGGGCAGTTACGAGCATTATGCTCTGAGACCCGTAATATTTCTCTTTCAGTCGGGTCTGGGCCTCAGACTTCCTGATAAAGTATTCAAGTAGCCGCTAAACTTTCTGCCGCGGTTTCAAAATCTACTTTATTTCACGTTGCGCGACAGTGAGATATCGTTAAGATTTCTCTGCTACTTCACTATTTTTGCACCCGAGAACCCCCACGTATGGCACTTCGAGATGAAATATCGTTTGTGTGCGTGTATACGATAAATCAGCAGCTGGTGCATCAGACTGCTCCAGTCCGCAAGCTCATTTTTCTCAATTCTGACAGTTACCCGCGTACGGACAATTATTTTTTTCAATTTACCGGATTAATAAAGACTAAAACGTATGTTTGATAATTGCGTCGAAAAATTAAACGATTGTGTGACCGCGAGTTACCGTGCGGACATAGTTCAGGCAGAACGCACTGCGCGAACTTTTATTTCGTTTGATCTTTGTCCGTTACCGTTTCCCTAACGAGTTTAACCTACTTCAATGCAAAACGCAATATACTGTGTACACCTTGAATTTGGAGAAGAATGGTGAAACTCGACTTACCCGAAAATAATATAACCAGGGTAAAAAATAAACCCTTCATTTTTTGTTTCTTTCTCTCATAGTCGTCCTACGATTGCCTCCAATTTGACTTGTCCGCGCTTATCAGCTGCACCACTTGCACCACTTGTTTTTTTTTTGTTTTTTCTCAACAGTATTAATGTATCTCGCGTATAGCCCTGCCGCGACTTTCACTTATCAATTATCTTCGAATTATCCGTTCGCCGCCGTGTAAGCTTCCCCCAGGAGTGTGGCGTAATAATCCAGCGGTTAGTGTTCTGTGCCGCATCGTATTAAAGGCGCGTGAAATCAGGATTACAAAGAACTTATAGGCCACATCGATAGGATTGGATTTTCTTCTCTTTTTTCCCCAACGCTGCCATTACGTCCTTTCGGCAAGCTACGATTTACGGATCTACGTGCATAGTAGGGAACATCGTGCGCGACACTTCTTTCCGTCAACCGCACACCCTCGAGGGCCTTCTTTCATCCACTTCCCGCAATGCTAATACCCCTTGCCCCTCTGGCCCGCTATTCGTTTTGCCAGCCAACGAAAACACCGATACCTCGTGAGAAAAGAATCAGGGCAACGGTACATTCGATCCTTTTCCTTGACCGACTGTCCTAATACGCGCGTTACGTATCCTCATAGATCGCGGTATCCGTTAATAAGGAATTTGCGTAGGTGACAAACAAGTGGTGTACTTGGTTAGTTCAGGTTGAAGGTAGAAGTACGGGTGAACGATTGGTGCAATAGCCTGAATTGAATCCCTTGGGGTTAGTCACGTTCGCAGCGTAGGGTAACGCAGCAGGACAACCGGGTGGCTCGCTCACCAAGCGAGTAAAAGTAACGCGAACGTGCTGGGAAAGCGCGATAAAATTCGTGTTCGAACATCCGAGCGAAACTGATAGTGCACGCGACACGGCCCGGGAGAGACGCCCTGCCATCTGTCCTCGCACACGCCCCGCTTTCCCTCTCCCAAAGTCTACGAGGAAGATGGGGTAGACATCGTCCGGCGCAAGCGTATCCCTTTGCCTCTATTACAGCACCCACGACCCACGCACACTCCTGCACACTTCTCCCTTGACTGCCATGTGAGAGTGCACATCAGCGCACAGTCACAGCATCCTTGCTTGCCTATTTGCCTGCCTGCCTACCTACCTACCTACCTACCTACCTACCTACCCATCTACCTACTACGCTACGTACTCTGCTAGTCAGAAATCGAATTCCACACCGGCAGATCCTGTCCATCCGTCGGGATTTCTATCTGTCGCACGTGCACCACAGTATTGTATCACGAGGGCACGGCTGTCGCGCTACGTACTTCCACACACAGGCGCGCTTACATCCTTCTACACTCGCAGTTTCGCAATCTCCGCGGTAACAAATTCTATACGAATCCTTGCGCTCACACCTGTATCTCCTCTGTCGAGTTCTTCAACCTAACGGCTGCATAAAGCTTATCGCACGATTTACCCTCATTCGCAACGACACGATGCAGAATAATAGACACATACACACACGACGAGCTTCGATTTCGAAAAGTTGTCCTGCAGAGTTTCGCAAACTACTACCCACAACGAGCGGTCGCTTAGGTAGATTAAATCGGCCGCTTGAGAGTGAAATTGATAGATTATGTATTTGTTGGGTCGCTCCTTGAAAGCTTCCAAGAGTTGCCTGCCTGGAAGTTCAATCATCCGCTTTGGAAGAAAAACATCCTAGAAAAATATATCTGAGTTCTTCCTGAGGAACCGAATTAAAGAACTTTGACGATTGAAATACTTTCTTCCTAGCGGGTTTAGTATCATTCGGATTTGCATCCATAGTAATAGCAATTTAATTAAATGCCATAATGAGCGGAAGGTAAGTTTGGCTGGAAAATGTAATAATCTTTACTAATTTAGTATTGTTCGATCGAACCGCTCCTGGAATCGATTTCGAAAGATTTCTTGGTGCATGATTTGCAAAGCCAATTGAGAATCATGAGCCGATAGTCAAATTCAACCGAATTTAAATGTGGCTGTTTACGGAAGCAACGTCATTGTGCGCTTTCGCAGAATGAGTCGGGGCGGTCGTTGCACAAGGGGTTAAGTAATGGGCTCTTTAGCTTGGTGCATCATCACGCGATCGCCGTGAAGCACTAGGGAGAACGATGCCAGGGACCTACCCCTGTCCTCGTTAAAGCTTAACGGGCACATGGCGTATCTCTTTGTTTTTTCCGCCGATCTTTAATCTGTAAATTACAAGACAGGCTTGAATGAAAAATCGATGCCCCAGATCGTTAGCTCCAAGCAGTACTGCTTCTGACGCCATGCAATTTTATGCGTTATTGTGCGCGAGAAATTCGGTCGAATTTTTCTCGAAGATTACTTTTCGTTATTTGCCTTGCCAGGCATTGCAAACTGCCGCGAAATATCTAATTCTGAGAGATTTATTTTAGAAAGCCAAAGCGTTCGATCCGACGTCGTGCGGGCAATACGTCTTCCGATTGAACTTGGTTTCGTAATTTGTTCGAGCGTCGTGTTTCCGTCGAGCACCATTCGAAAAAGAGGAAATGCGAGCGATAATGATTAAATTTCATGCCAGTCGGAAGTATTGACATATACGACGGGAAAAAACACTGCAAATAATCAATATTTACATTGGACGTAAGCACGACCACTTTCTATTTGATTGTGAGTTGCGAGTACGATTATTGCGCGTGATACTTTGCGGTTCGGTTACACAGATTAAATCGATTAAACTGATTAAACATCGTGCAATTATGCAATTTCGTGATTACATTAATTCTCGTACAACATTGTAAATTTATAAGGCGATAAGTAAGCACACGAGAATTGTTAGAAACTTTAAAAACCATTGGAATCTCCGCCGCTATTATTCTGTACTAGCAGTACGCGCACGACATTCCCCGTGACAAAGCTCTTGTGACACAAAATATTAAATAAAAAATACACTAAGTTACATTTTTTATTTGGAGCATCCAGGTGCAAATTTCATAACTGCAAGTGCGATAGATTCGTTTGGACATTGCACACACCGATGCACACACACCAACACTTTCTGTTATAAGTTTAGATGCTTATGGATATTGCAGTTTATATTGGATCGCTAAACGTTTTCGATATTATCGATATCGTTCAACACATTGGGTTTGAAAGTGTTGGTGTAGCTCAGCGGCTTAAGCTCAAAAATCCGATATTTGCAAATAGAAAACATCTATGTCATAAATATGTGGAGCTACTTTATGAGATAAAGTATGGATTAATAAGAATAAAATGTAGAAGTGTAATTAAGAGAACAACACTAGAAATAGATTTTGTTTGAAAAATACGTATCATGCGAACTCTTTGGATATGTGGTAAATGAGCCAAGCCGACGCAGTTGCTATTGAATGCCTATTGCAGGTGACTGCTACAAAGTAAATCGTTTCAAACGTACGTTTTTGCTGCTGCTAATGTAAGCTAATATCAACTGCTCGGTGCAATGCCCGTCTAACTTCGGTGCACTTCCGCGCAAGCTTTCCAACTGTTTCCAACATATACACACTCCAGAGTACTAAACCTATACAGTTGGACTTTTTGATGCGACTAACTTCAAGTGGTACATTAAGCGTATGAAATTGCACTCCCAGTTGCAGGTTATTATTTCATCATGCCGGAACAACCCTTTTTTTAAGAACTTTAATGAAGACAGTGAAACATAAAAATTGAATCGATTCTAGTTAACATAGACGCGAACAAACATTAATCTTACTCAAAGTTCCGGATAATTTCTACTGCCAATTCTAATGTAAGTTATGTCTGATTTGTTGTCACTTGGTGTACACAATAAACGGAATAATTGATAATTTAAGAAGTTTTATTCAGAATTTTCTAAAAATGGATGAACAAGCTTGCCCAAGATGCAAAACCACCAAATACAGAAATCCATCATTGAAAATGATGGTAAACGTTTGCGGGCACACGTTGTGCGAAAGTTGTGTGGACTTACTATTTTTAAAGGGTCTGTTCTTTTATCAGAAGTAGAAGATAGCGTAATTATTTATTTCTTATTACTCAAAGGCAACTAAATATGCTCTTGACATTTTGAAGGCTCCGGATCCTGCCCGGAATGCAAGATCCCGTTAAGAAGAACAAACTTCAGGGTACAACTGTTCGAAGATCCTATGGTGGAAAAAGAGGTAAATATACGGAAAAGAATACTCCGAGATTTCAATAAGAAGGAAGAAGATTTTGCGAATTTGAGAGAGTACAACGATTATCTGGAAGAAATTGAGAGCATAATATATAATTTAGCTAATAATATTGAGGTCATTGAAACGAATAAAAGAATCGAACAGTACAAGAAGGACAATAAAGATCAGATTACCAAAAGTAAAGCTAAACTTGGTAGAAGCGAGCACGAATTGGAAGAAATGATAGAGTTAGAGAAACAAAAGGAAGAGGAAAGAAGAATGGAAATAGCTAAAGAGGAACTAGAAGCTAAAAGAAAGAAAATTCGAGAGAAGGAAGCATTGATCGACGAACTTACGTTCTCAGAAGCAAATGCCAAAAACATTGTGGAAACGTTCGCTTCTGCTATACAAGCTTCGAAGAGAGAAGCGAAAGCATCCACTACCATTAAAGCTACTCAATTTAGTACAGGAATTAAATTTGGTCACCAAGGAGCTCAGACCTATATGCCTGTACCAAAGATCGAAGAAGGACCGTTATATTCCTATACTCCTATTCTGCAAGAAACCGATGGTCCATCTCCGCCAAGCTGGAGAGAGTTACAAGCCAGAGGATACGTTGCCCACGTTCGAGTCGAGACACAGTCTGACAGAGCTGGTGGATTCAAGGCTCATGTTGCTTGTTTGAGAGCGCTGCAGGAATCGATGGCTGGACTATACCACAATCCATCCCAACGTCAATCTGATTTTGAACCAGTATAGATACATAAATTATTTTCATACAAAAAAAGTGTAATTTTGTACATAGATAGGAATAACAAGTCTTCAAATGCATATCTCTTCGTTACTTCAATTTACTTTCGGTGTGAATATCCAGTCACCTGTTTGTACGATACTTCTGTAAATGCAACTAAATGTGCCTCGAAACGTAAATAATTGTAATTCGCATTATTTATATCTCGAATTTACAATTAAGCAATCGTAGATATTTCTACTTCCGTACCTGGATACGTATACATGTTTATCTGACATGACTCAATATGCATTGCATAATCCGGCCTATGTCTGACTTAAAACTAATTTTGTTTTATTGAATGTGTTGTGAATTATGTTTCTGACGTAATATATTTTTTTTTAAATAAAGTTAAAAAATAAAATTTAATTATGTTAATGGTTGATCAAATATGTTACTTTCTATATTGCTTAAATTTGGACACGGAATACTGATTTAATTTACACATTCAATGAATTCATATTTTGAAATTTGCAACATCAGCATTGTTCAACTTTATCACAGGTTGCTTGTGAAAATAATTTGCCGGTAAAACATAGCACGGTATTAAAGATTCCGAAATTATCCACATGTTACAAACTGATTGTGGGTAACAGTTTGTAAATGCAGCATATAATACATAGATGTCAGGATCAGGTAATAAATTTCCCGGTGAAATGATACGAAGGATTATAATAGTTGTATTTACAATTGCAATTCGTAAAACGTACTAAACATCGATTTTAGAGTGCCATTTTATCCAGCGACATTTAAGCGCATATTCATTTGCAATAGCTAGTGGAAATTGAACCATAGTGAAATAAATATAATTTATGCACTTATACCACAAGTTATCCGGTTCATATCTTTTTACCGTTACTTACTACTTATCACTGTCCGTCATCACATTTTAATTAATGAATCTGCGTGTTCGTACTGCTATATTTATAGTTCCCTGTGTGTATATTGGACCGGGCTGGTACTTTCCGTGACAATAACACACTCTAAAAACATCACCTTTTGTTTCGAGCTGCTTCCATTAATACTTGAAATCCGGAAAATGGATCCCCATGGAAATTATAAACACAAATAAAATTCATAGTCATATCAGTTATATTTACTTACGAATGTTATGCGTATACTACCGTTTCAATTCCCATTTACACATATTTCAGTACGCTTGAATAACCTTGTTATCAGGTAATGTACTACAGTTCTAGTGTATCATAAAATGTATAATAAAATTTATCTGTAATTTCTAACTCACGTGACTTTATTGATACGAAACAGATCCGTGATAAATACATCAATATTCCTAGTTAAATACAAAAATAATTGGATACATCTGGGAATTTATAAACCACTTAATCTAGTCGAGCGCAATGCTAATACAAGAACAATTATGCGATTTGATGTTAGAGTATCAATACTCGTGGTTCGCGGAATTTAGCTGTGATTAATATATCGATCATTATAAATTGATCAGTTCAGTCAGTTGTGCAGGTAGAAAGAATTAAGCCAATTACGAGAGGTAATATGTCCTTTAATCCCCACCGTAAGGCATTCAGCTAGCGGGGTTAAAAAGCTGGAGATATTGGTGCAAAGAGTGGTCCCAGGGTTGAACTTTCGTGTAGGGTGATTGTTCCTTGTTCCTTTCCCGGAGTTTCTTACAAACCTGGCAGAAACAAATGTGCCTGGCGAACGAATCACGAGCGAGCGAGCGTATGCGCGAACGTCGGAGACGGGACGGTGTGCCGAAATGCTTAATTAACGCGAGTGGAGCCTCGCAGGCTCTTCCAGGAGGCAGCCAATCGCGTGGCCGCACCGACCGGAGACCCCGCCCATCGAGAGAACCCCGTTGCCCTTTTCCTCGTGACTGCCGGCCACAGTACGTCCGCGAGCGTTCACGGAGTGTCATCTCGCTGGTGTTGACTCCCAGTTCAAGAGACGACGAGCTTCGAGGCATACACTGCGCGTATTGCAAACACACCAATCGTACCGAGTACCCTTCGCAAAACCGCCTTTACATTTTACCGGTCTTTTTTCTCTCGTTCGCTTCTGGCTACTTTCGCTCCTGATTCTCGCGTGTCAAGCGGCACAGAGTGACTGAAAGCGCAACAAAGAGAAACAGAAGGAGAAAGAGAAAGAGGGTGAGAGAGAAAGACGACAGGCTAATTGAAAAGTCGCCGTGAACGGTCGCGACATCAGTGTAGCTGAGCCGTAAAATCATGTAAGAAGAGGTGCGAACGCCGGCATAGGAAACTCGAGTGAAGCAGCAAGCGTCATCGTCGTCGTCGTCGTCGCGAGACTGGCCGCGAGAGATCGAGGCCTGTAGTGATCGAAGCCCGCGGTTCGAGTTCGGTCTGTTGATCCGTGAGTCGCGCGGGATTAGCCACCGATGCGAATCCTCGATCGATATCGGTGCTCGTAAGAATGCGAGCCTGAAGACAAGCGGCGGCCCCCACGACCTTGCCTCTTTTCCATCGTCCCGCAGCAACGCCGACCGATAGACGATCCTACGAGCAAGCAGTGTGCGTTGAACCTTGCGAAAATGCGGCCCCTCGTGTCCAGTTTCCTGCTGGTGCCATCGTTGCTGCTCGTCGCGTGGCAGAACGGCGCACAAGCCAACTGGTGGTGAGTACCCTCTCCACACGATTGTTTATTGTTTACGTGTCTCCCATACGGATAAGAATCTCGATCGCCCTCCAAGGTAGGAAAGGGGGATCTATCTCTGCTAGCGACTTTCTTCGGCGCACCTTGCATCGAGAATAACCAGGAGTGAGCCGCGGTACGATCTTTCGACGATAATCGCGTTTTCCCTTCGGCCACTTACCTAGTCAGATCGCGCTGTATCTACATACTTTCGAGGATTTCAATGGCTGCTTCCAAGAGGCTAACGTTCGCTCATTGGAGTGCGCGGGATATTAGAACCGATCTAGCGGTGTTCCTCGCGGTCTCTCGTTCCTGCGTTAATCTGCGACGAAGGACGATCACGATATAGCGCGAAAGGTCAGGAGGAACGAATTTCGAACCGGTACGAGAGGATGTACACCTCGCGGAGGTGGCGCACGGTAAATCTCCCATCAGGAGTAAAAAATCGCGGCTCGCGTAAGCTTAACAAATGAAGAAGATTAGAGTCGCACGTTCCGACGAGGTAGGTTGCGCGCGCCCGTGTGCTGAGATAAATACCTACTTCTCTACAGGTGGAGCGAGTGGAAGAGAGAGAGAGAGAGAGAGAGAGGTAGGTTAATTCGTAGCGAGCTAATCGAGCAAGAGTGACCGCTAATCTCGCGATCTATGCTCGTGAGATCGGTATACCGCTCTCTGTCTACTGCGATTTCCTGTTGAGCCACTTTATCCGAAGGAGCCGAGCGATTTCTCGTTGGAAAAATCCACCTTCTGGAAAGTCAATTACTTAGGTCACCAAGCGAACCAGCCGGCAAGCTGTTCAGCTCGGTGCGTCTCGCGTGCTTTTAGACAAAAAGCTTCGTACCGCGCCGCCTGGCTAGCACACATTGCGCCATAAGTCACTCGGAAAGCTAGTGCCGATACCAGGGTAATGATCTCTTAAATACGTCATTCACAAGGAAAGGTTTCTACCGCGAAAATTCCATTTTGTATAATTGGCAATAAATTTCCTTTCCACGGATCCCGCTGAGTCTTAACGGAGTAACCGTCGCCCGGATACGCGCCGCGAATCAAAGATTTTATCCGCGATAATCCTGTACCTTATGATGGATGATTAAACGCGCAAACGCGCACGCTATCAGAACGCAACTGCACCGCGAATATTTCATGAGATTTTGCAACTCTCATAATCATGAGCACTACAGGGAAAATAATGCTCGTACGTCTCGTAGTTGCATAGTTAGCTTTGAGGTGTCGACTGTTTGCAAACGCTTGTACCCGTACGACATGATCTACTGTCTTATTAATACGACATATACCGTTAGTAGCTAAGATAAACTGTTGCTTTCGATTGCAAATGTTGTATCGCTTCGTGTAGCAGGTATTCGGGAGAGCAAAGTGTAATCAGGTTTTCGCATATTGGGAGGTAAACGTATGTCAGCAAGAACGTTACCGAAGCATACCGATCGAAAGCTATTTTCATAGAGATTGCTTCATTATAGTATATTTGATGCATGTGGTCAAGCAGATTTTCATTACACCCTGCGGTCAATTGATATATCATACGTATAATAGGCTGTACTTATACGAGATGAGACCCGATAACTTCCGTTGAAACACCAAACCTATTTTCATCGGACGTTCTATTTGATTTTACGATCAAAACCACTTTGTACACTCCCACCTATCGGTAAGCGGACCCATAAAAAGTACAAAGTCGCAATAACCGGACTACATTCTTTTCCCAGGGTATGTGCGAAGCCCCGATCCAATGTTGGGTGGTTTTGTACTCTCTGTTAACAAGCATTAACACTTGTTCGCAGCGCACCACGCGACTTCCACCGAAACGCGATTAAGTCCGGTCTATTAACCCATTACTCCGCACTTATCACTATCGGTACACCTACCGTTATCCTTGAAACTTCCCCTCTGATTGAGTTCCAATCGGAGTTACCATACCCGCCAGTCTAAATGAACCCATTGAAACCGTTGAATCGCATTAGCGCAAACACAGAGTACCTACTGTAACAACTTACAAAAGAGATACCAAGAGGCTTGCTGTGCGTGCGAGAACACGACTGTGATTTCGCCTGCGTTATATTGCGCTGGATCTCACGCGGTTCTTAGCAGAAGAGAAAAGGAAAGCCAGGGATAAAATTGGCCAGCCTTAAATGCCCGGTAGACGAAGAATCCCCTTCGATCGGAGTGGCGAGTTGCGAACGGCATGCACGATCGGGGAAGCCCCGGTGGCAGAGCAGTGATGCGGTGGTAGGTAGGATGCACCGGTGGTGTCGACGCGCCCCTGCAGAGAGAGAGAGAGAAAGAGAAAAAGAGCGCACTCTTTTAAAATGAGAAGGCCGCGCCAGCGCGCGCGTTGACGGCCTACGGTCAAGCACGATTCCACCGAGAAAGAGAAAGAGAAGGAGAGATTTTATTTCCGACAAACTGGTTCCCCCAGCCGATTAATCGCCCCCACTGGACTCCGTCGAGGCAGAACAGCCTTCCGGTATACGACCACTGTCTCTTCTTCTTCTTCTTCGTCTTCGTCTTCGTCTTCGTCTTCGTCTTGGTGCTCTCCACGCTTTATCTTTCTTCCAGGCTCCCTTTGACTCTACTTCACTCCCTCACAAGACGCGAGAAAAGCGCGAATTGCGGAGTAGCGCCTCAAGCGCGCTTAATAATTCACCGCGAGATGCTAACCCGCCCCGTTAACCTTGCTTAGTGAACACATCGCCACAAATTTCTCTCTTAAGTGGGGCTGCTGGCCATCGCAACAGTCTCCGCCGCGACGCGTCGCGAGCCGAGTTCCTGGAAGATGTAGGGGTGCCCTCCCTTTGAAGAAGCATGCCGGTGAAAGAAGAATTATTTCGGTGGCAATATTATGACATGCTACCGAGAGTTAGGGCTACGACATAGTGTGACGTTGCAGAAGAACGTCTCAAGAATATAGCACAAGTCAAAAGTACTACTCTCGTATTTGTGCCATGGTTGATTATGAGAGTGGTCTAAAAGTCAAAAGAAGTCCCTTCCCGTTGGTTTCGCAATATCGTAATGCCAATATGCGGTGAATTTCTTTCCTTTGGATCCTTTGGTCCATCTTTGCTCATTCATTCGTAATTGAATATTGGTCGAGTGGTCTTGATAGTTCCCTAAGGTTTCAAAGTGAATTTGATTCCAAACTTGAAAGAACCTCGAGGACCTTACACTTTGGATGCATTTTGAGAAACATCCAACTCCGTGATTAACGGCAATGCATTCACCACGGCAGGCGAGAAATCTACGGATAACATTGCGAGAAATGACTTTCTCGAGCGCGAGTCATATACAAAGCACTTCAATTAACTAGTCCGATGTAACCGTAGAAGCATAACGTGAGTCACGGGTAAACCTGTTGTTCCACGTTGAGGAAGTTATTTTTTAAGAGCGACGCTTTCGCTGCCGAGATCCGGTCTTTCGTGTCATTCGAAGGCGATCGACAAAGCGGTCGGTTCGGTCTTTTCAGTCGGCACGGTCATCGCCATGAAGAATCAGAAGCGCGCGTACCATCCCACGACTGACAATCGCGTTAGAGCCCAAGGCATAAGATAAGAGAAGACAGACCAGCGTTATAACGAACTTTGTAAAAGGATCTTTACTGCCAAGCGCGATCTGCACTGTGCGTTAGGGTTGCATACGTACCGTTTTACGACGCGCGATTAAAGTTCGTATTAGCACGTGGTACGCTTTCTTCCGGCGCGGCGCCTATTACTCGGGCCAAGCCGATTTAAATGTCGGTTCGAGGAGGGACGGCCTGCTTTATTTCGCTTTATTTCGCGTTGCGAGCCTTTATCCTTGCGATAGTTTCGTCTCTGGGCGTCATAAGTCTGCCCATAGGCAGAGAGCTTCTCCTCGGGTTTAACGTACGGTCGTAACTCGAGGAAACGCGGGGTAGCGAGCGCTCGATGGATCCGATCGGGGGAGAAGTTTACGAACGGCGCGCTTACGCCGACGAATTGCTTCGCAGCGCGTCGATGCGAGTCGCTTCGAATCCAACCAGAACCCCAAACTGCGCGTCTTACGAGATTCAATGGGAGGATAAAGCCGGACGACCCTATGTTATACGTTTTCGCGGCACCGGATCACTTTATAGAGCGGACGTAGTGGCCAATATGGAACGTGCCGCGCTAGTACAACGCGCCCGGCTCCTACCCTCCCCGTCATATTTTTTATAAGACCCGTATAAAAAGTACCGTAATATATGAGCTCCCCATCTCGTAAAAATAGAGAGCATTGCCGATAACAGGTTCCCTTGTAAACCGCTCCACCCTCCGGAGAAAGTAATAGGAGTCTACGACGACCGTCTACCGAACGTACTACGATACGTGACAGTACTACCTTTGCACTGGAATCCAGTAGGACCATGCTACACCGATATTTGTTCCAAATGTGCAATAAGGATCCCGTTGTCGACTTCTCTTAACCAGATCCAACGAATAAATGGAATTCCCAAATGGAACTGCACGCGATGAGATGTGCTTACTGACGTTACACGCGCGTCCTGGTCGCGCAGACAATTCACCATTTGGAAGGAAAGTTTGGCACGCTACTTCGTGATCCAGTGGACCTAAGGCCAGAATGTTTCGCTAAAAGAGGTTATTGAACCCTTACTTTCAGTTTTACTCGCTATTCGACTGTCTCGAAATTCTAGATCTAGATCTAGACCATCGAATCGCTCTCGGCTATAACTGCTCGACGTTACGGATACGCGGAAAACAAAGCACGACGCGAATTCTGTAGGCAAACAATGTGAAAAAAAATTTACACCGCTCACTATCGCTTTCTCCTTGCACCGGAGTAACGTGAAAATCACACAGCTGCCCTCGCTCAGACTTCAAAGAAGCATTAACCATTTCTTGGAGCCAGAGCAATAGCCAAGCGAATGTCGTGTTCCTTCAATACGCTTCGCTACTCGGCCAAGTGGAATTGAAGTATAATGGGTTTTAAGTTGAATCGATTGTCGAATTCAGACCGTAAAAGTTTGCCAAAGTATTCATGGAAGAATTAGTACGTTAACTACGAGAATCATTCTAATTTGTCTTGAATTACCGTTCGATGCATTGAGCAGAAATAATCGTAGGAATAATCGTAGACAGTGTTAGTGCGAAAATCGCAGTGTGTTTCTTTCGAGATCCGTGCATCGGCTTCTGGCACGAAGGTTTATAGCCTAATCGCGAACACCAAGACATTGTGGTATGCTGATAATAGCGAAGGCAGGGCGAAGAGGGATTCAGGAGGATCCAGAAGAATCTTTGGGCAGTAAGGCGTAGTACGGGCTCTTCGTTGGAGCGCGGCAAAAACCTAATAGCATCCTGTTTTGTTTAGTACTTCTCGTTTTACGTCGAAACCCTGGCTGCCGTTTGCGCGGGTTCCTCCTCTCGCTCGAAGAATCTCCGACAAAGGAGGCCGCCGCAAGCTTTGGGAGGATGCCTCCAGGACTTCTCCGGCAATGTTTCCCTGGGGCCCAGATATATTGTCATAACGAAGAGGCTGGCTTGGTCCACGACATACTCGCCCTTTTTCTTCTTTTCCGTGCTCTTTTCCTGTCATTCTTGTTTCCTCCGAGCGCTCTTCTACTCTCTCTCTCTCTCTCTCTCTCTCTCCACCCCCTCATCCTACGAGCTCTCATCTTGACTCTCGTTTCGTGGCTCCTGTCCCGGCATCAGCTGAGTCCCCCGCTCTCCTCCTCGAAGAACCTCCTCTCATTATATGCGAACCATTATCCGCTCTTTCCTTTCAAGAGATATAAGAGAGACGCTGGAGCATCTTCCACTTCTCGGTAGCATCTGCATCGATGATCTTGTCTGGGCTTCCACTTTCTTTTCCTCCTCCTAGAACGATCGTACCTCTTTCCCTCGTCGCTTCTCCGATCTCTCCTTCTGCTCCCATTTTCCGTTCTCTGCTTCGCATCGTGCATCTTCGATTCTTTTTGCGCTCTGCCTCTCCGAATGTTACATCTACCAGGCAGCCCTCTTCTCAGCGCGTCTGCTTGCCGATGCCTGCCGTTGCCTGTCGACTGGCTCCGCGCACGCTTTTTTCTTCGAACGCCCGTATTACTCTATTGACAGCGGGACATTAATTATCGCGATGTTGTCGAGTTCCACTGACGGCTGTGAACTCGTTCTGCAAGACCTAAATGGGATCCAGCTCGGTGCTAGAGAATTCATTAGGAGCGAGTCACGCGAGTACGCCTTCTACGATTCGCAATGCTCTTTATACTTTGCGGTGGAAGGTGCAATTTGTGGTGAGAGAATTTCACGAAAATTGCCGTTACGCGGCGTGGTCATTGTTTCGCGAGCTCGGCGGAATTTTTCACGATTTTTGAGAACCCTGGAAAGCCGAGCGACGTAGAATATGCAAAGTAGTAACGCGGTCGCTGGGTCATTATTTGCGTGGGTTTCAGCGAGTTTTCGTATAATACCCATTCGTACGAAGTCGATTTTTTTTTTTTTTTTTAAGCGACCGCACATTGCGGTTATTGAGGCTGTTATTTGTGCCAGTTCACCGCAGTTTATTATTTCGGTAAGAAGGCACTTTTCGCCGGGTAATTAACCCCTGTGTACCAATTGATAAAAGTTCCGTCGAACGTGTATATTGACTTAGGAACAAGAAGAGGGGTACTGGCACGCGAAACTTTTAATTGTGACGCTTGAAACGCTGCATTCGAATTAACCCTCCGACAAAATGAGGGCTCAGGTCATCGACAGACTTTTACTTGAAAAACCTGCCATTCTAAATTTTTCACCTGCCACGTTATTGCGCCTTTATTTCTCTTTTCTCCCTATTTTTATCTCCATTTCACGCGGAAACATTGCTTGTTTACCACGTGAATTTCGTTTCGCAATTCTGGAAATGTACACGGAGCCCCTTTATCTTAATAGCGTGCTCTCGTCGATTTTAGATCGTGCTTCGGATTACCGAAAAATTCGCATGCAACGTCGAGCCGAGGTTGAGACGGTGCACTATCGGCGACACACACTTGTTGAACGCGTGGTTTATCTTTGGCCATAGATCACTCAGGGTGTCTAGCGTGTCTTCCGTTACGCTTTCCCTTATCCACCTTATTTCTTCGGGCGCTCGGCGCCCTCGTGCTCCGTTAACCTGGCGCGCGCGCGCGTGTACCTTGCGAGGAAACGCTTTTAAAAGACGCCCCTTCCAATATCTTCGGTCAACTGCCTAATCTACGGGCAACCCGCTCAACGATATTCCGCAAACACGAGACTATCCGCCGAGCGTGTTTGCGATCCGGCAAGAATTTTCGTTTCCTCTTTTTCCTCTCCATCTGACTCTCCTCTCTTTCCGCTGCAACCCTTTCCATTTCTACATTTTGTTTTCTACCATTCTTGAACTCTATCATAGTCTATCTTTTATAGAGAATTTGGCATTTTTCAATCAGGTATCCGAATCTCTCTTGGCACCGTTATCTCTCCTTACAGCTAACTGGTCAAGATCCTTGTCGTTTATATAACTCGTATTTTCCACCCCCATTGCTAGTTTCCCTCGTGCTCGCTTCTTATTCACTCTTCTCTCTTGCACTCTCGTTCTCTTACTCCCTCTTGAAGCTCGTTTCTAGCTTTCCGCTCTCGCGTTCCTTTGCTCTCTTCCCCAATCTCTTTCTCGCTCTTTCTCCATCTTTCTCCCTCTTTCTCTTCCCTCTCGTTCTTTCAGCGATCAGCGGTCTCATTTTTATTCGGTTGCTCCCCGTTCGCCGGATTCGTCCCGTTTGCCTCCCGGCCAGTCTCACCCCCTTCGCCAGGCCTGTGTGTGTCCCGGTATCTCGGTGGCCATAAATTACGCTCTTCTTTTATTTGCAGGAGCGCCGAACTTAAGTAACTAGATCCGAAACTCTGGTGCGAGGGGTTAAACGGGCGCGCTCCTCCTTATACGGCTGCGATACGAACGTGCGCGCGCGCGCGCGCGTGCGGGTGAGTGCGAGTGCGAGAACGGCCGGTATACATAGTGAGTGACCCACCCTCACCCACTCTCATTCCGAGCAGATGCAATTGCGTTGTCCCGCGGGGGCGAGTGAGTGTCGCACAGCCGGACCAAGGGGTCCAATAATGGCGACCTGAATAATACAAGGGACACACGGTGCTGCGGAGGGGAAGGGTGTGGAGTCAAGTCGTTCTCGCCGCCATGTTCCTTCTATTCATGTTAAATTTCATGCCCGATCCTCTGACGAGTCTTCTTCTTCTTCTTCCTCTTTGCCCAGTTGCACCGCTGTGCCGAGCAGTCGAGGGTGGGTGGAGGAGGACCAGGAGGGAGAGAGAGAGAGAGGAAGCTCTTCCATTCTCTTCCTGTATTCTCCAAGATTTTGCCTCGGTAGAGATTAGGAAAGCGAGGTTGCGAGCCTCGGTTCCCTCTCTTTCCTCTCTCGCGTCCGTTCATTCGCCCGGCGCGCGGCGTGGCGCGGCGCAGAGCTGACAACGTTCGGTGCTCGAGGGAGAGAGAGAAAATCGTTGAGAGTCGACAATCCCGCGGCCTGACATAAATTAGTCGCGGGTTAAATCCCGGTCTAATCCATCATAAATAACTCCTGCAGATGCGTGTATGCGCCTGCACGGGGATTCCGTCCCCTAAATTATTTCGAAAAGATCGCGGCCCACGTGCTGCTGCTGTTGCTGGACCCTGGATTGGCGTATCCGCGCCAGTCCAGTGCTTAACCACCTGCCAAAACCCCGACCATTTTTTCATCCCCATTGACAACTCGCCTACCAACATTCGAAATTCCGATACATCGCTGTCGCGCGATAGCCTTTCAAACGAAACAAATCCCAAAGCTTTCAATTTATTTAACTCTTTGTTGGACTTAATTTTTTTAAAACTGGATTTATCCGGTATCTCCCTTGATTTCCAAAACATTGCTAAAATCCAGTTTCTAAGAAACCAGCTAGCTCTTTCGATCATTAAGATTTGCAAATCAAGCAGATTACCATCGGGTTTGAAAATCACCAGATTGGCTCTGCCCCACACCTTGCATAAGAGCGTCCGGTACGCTCGCGAGTCTAATGCCAGTGGGACCCTCCGGCAGCGACCGTTTCGAGAATAATAATAGCAGAGTCATAATCGGTGCGCGCAGCCTCCACTCTAATATCTTTATGGGATTATTCTTGTCTGATGCGTTGTTACCGCGGTCGGTGCAGGCTGCCGCTCGGTAGGTGCCCGTTCAAGGGTGTCTGGTTAAACAGTGCGGGTCGAGATACGATTGTGAGTGCAGTCAGCGAGATGCGCGTGTCGATAACGCGACTCGAAAAGTTCTCTTCTTTTATTTACGAGTTCACGGGCAACGGAGGGCCTGAATTGCCCGGTGCGCACGGGACTCGACGCATTTCGCGAAGCTAAATCTATCCTCGGCTGTTGTGCGCGCGTCGCGCAACACCCCCTCGCTGCACCTCGGACCTTTAATATTAATGGACAAGTTAGTAGACACCCTCCTTCCTCGGCTTGAGTGTAATGATAGCGGCAATGCGTGCCATACCACACCGCACTACACTGTGCTATGCCGTTGCCGTTGCGCTTACGAATGTGCCGCGTGATTCCACGTGCACGCGCCAGGCTCGCGTGTGCGTGCTCTGCTCTCCAACTTGCCTCGGTGAGAGGAAACTAGAGACGAATGCTAGCTGCCTCTTTCCATCGTTCGCTCGACATTCTTTCCAAATACATACCACAAGGATTTTGGTTTGCGAGCCTACTTCTCTATACGTACTATGTACTCGCTCGCATTTTTCTTAGCGAACAAATCTTTTTTCGGACAACATTCCCGCTTGACGCAGGACTTTATGGAATAATTAATTCAGTTATGCGTGCTCATGCGAGAAATACTGTTCATTTGGTAATTAAAATTTATGGACTGCCAGTGGCACTGGTCTCGGATGAATTGCTGATACCCGAGCGGCAAGCGGAGATGCCGCAACATGTGCACCATGAATCGCGTCAAATAATTGCATGCTGGATACGAAATTAAATGTATTAATTATTAGTGTGTAGTTTGTCGCACACTAAAAGTTGCCAGCTAGCGAGTTAATTGTACGTCGTGCCTGAGAGACGATCCTTTATTCCTAAAGCGCATGAAAATAAATCTGTCGGTGAATATTTATGGACGGGTGCACAATCCACCTCCGACACATCTGGACACATGCTCTTAGCATGAAATTTTTTACTTTTAAAGCCAACATGATACCCATCTTGCGCACAGAACCTATGTATTCCTTCCACAATTGAGAGAATCGATGAAACTTTGAAACTAAGGAACTGGAATGTTTGTAATGGAAAAATATTATTTTTTACCCAAAAATTAGCTTTGACCATGTTCTCGAGTCGAAAGTCGACTTGGCGGTCGACGCGTTGAAAGAGTGACGAGAGCGCGTACTTGATCAAACAAAGATTTACAATCTCTTTTGGAAGTCAACCTTGCGACGATGGTATGAGACGACGGTAGAGAAGAGACGGTACAAGATGAAAGGCACTCGAGCATTAGGTACGATTCACCTGAAACTTTCCCAGATTTTCTTTCCCGAGAAGACTCGTTCATTCAGACTGCTCGAATCGGGATAGGATGCAGCAAGCCTCCACACCGATCTTTTTTCTCCAGACTATTACCGCGGCGAGGGTCCAGGTAAAAGTTAGACCCTTTTCTTTCCTGTGATCCGCCCTCGCTCCGAACCACCATGCTTACTTATATAACAAGCAAACAGGAGTTTTACTTTTTTACCGCGTGCAAGATACGCCGATACTTTTCGATCGAGTTGATCCGCGTTCAATTTATTTTTTGTACCCATCCCCAAGGAGAAGAGTCTAAGAAAATAGGGTCCTAAAATCATTGTGAGACTAGTGTGTTAGCTCCCCTCGTTGGAAGGTTCACCAATTGCGCATAATTCATCGGGAGAAACGGGCGCAGTTGTAGCGAGCGTCGGAGAAAGAAAGATGCATGCCGATACTACTACACTACTGTATTAACCGCATCGATCCATTTGTCAAGAGGTTCGCTCGGGGCTCGTGAAAAATAATAACGAGCAGACGCACACGTCGGCTAGACAAATTGACCATTTCCACGACGCGCTGACCCTATAGGTGGGCAGTCGAGCATGCATGTAGGTATAGTATATATACATAGATCTATGGATGAAGACCGAGGAAAGGCAGCAGCCGGAGCTACAGCCGGAGCCGCAGCCGGAGCCGCAGCCGGAGGAGCCCATTACGGTGGCCGTGGTGCGGCCTGGATCTGCGCGGCTCCGTCTATGTGCTTACGTGCCCATGGGGTGGCCTTTTTTTCATGCCAAGGTGATTTCCGTTCGGTTCGTTCCCGTGACTCACGGCCTAGGGAGGGAACAAGGAAAAGGAGGCATCGATCGAGTGCACGTCAGGCGATGGCTATCCTCTTTGTCTCGTGATGCTCGCCCGGAGCGTATCGCGCGGCAGCTCGAAAGTGAGAGAAGCACTCGTCTCTTTACTCTCAATTTTCCCTTTTCGTTGCTCGTTCGTACCTAAGTAAGTCGAAGAAGTAAGTATATGTACTTACGTGCTGTAAGCTACAGGTCGTAAGATAGGTCGTAGGTCGTGGATCATCCGCGTGGGTCGTTCGCGAACAGATGGTTGCGCGGTGATGGTGTGCTCTCGTGGCTCCGTTCGATCTTCGTCTCTTGGCATTGTGGCTGGCAGAGTGGTATGAAACTAACGAGAAGGACGGGAAATCGCGGTAACTGGGGCGTAATGCCAGGAAGAGAGAGGAAAGGGAAAAATGGAGAGGTCTCTTGATTCGCCGGTAGACCGCGTAGATCTTGGTGGTCGACCTTTTGTCAGGAGCAGAAAGGGACGGGGCACGATCGAGGATGCCAGGATGGAGGCGGCCTATAAGAGGAAGAAGTAGGGGAAGGAGTGGAGGCTAACTGTAAGCCTAGGTATGTACTGAGAATGTGGGTAAGAATGAGAGAGTATGAGGGAATGGGAGAGTGAGGGATAGAGAAAGTGAGAGAGGAAGTAAGAGAGGAAGTAAGAGAGGAAGAGAGGGATGGAAAATGGCGAATCTACTAACAAGCTTTCGAGCGAGCTTGTGGGAAACAAGCTCGAGGCTGGTTCCGTAGCTCAAGTACACTCCAGCGGAGAAAAGCCGAGCGTGTAGGCGCGTGTGCCCTCTCCTCCGCGTAGCACGTACGCGCTGCTACACCGATGCTCGAGCGCCCTGGAGCATCCTCCAGCGCTCCACCCTTTACGCCGCACTGCTCTCTCGAAAATCCAACCCTTTTTGGCTTGGGCGACCAATCGCCGTTCACCTACGCTCTAGCCGCACGTTTACGCTCTACGTCACCGACCTTTTCGTCCGTGTCGCCTCTCTCTCTCGGATCTTATGCATCCTCCAGCTTCCAGCCCGAACCAGCCGCTGCCGCCTCGAAATTCCATTTTACCCCTTAAGAGTCGAGCCCGCGAATGCCTTCTGCTTCAGCTTCTAGCTTTCGCTTTTCTACGCGACCGACCGCTGCTCGACTCGACTTGACTCGAGCACGGGACCCGCTGAACCCGCTCGCGAGGAGAGAGCCTCTCTCCGATTTAACCCCCTGATCCTCTGCCTCCCTGCCTCTCTTTGGACCCTCCACTTCTGGAGAACTTGTTTGGTAGTCGCTTCGGTACCCTCGTTCTTCCTCGTTCCTCGATCATCTTCACCGCTGGTCCCACTAATTTCTCCTAAGAGTTCGATGCCCCCTCGTCGCGTGCACTGTCCCTTGGGGCGGTTCCTTATTTTCCATGCAATTGGCTCGAGTGTCGTTCGTTTTGAGTGCCTTCCTAGGAATTCGCCGCACCGCGCGCGCGCTCCAGTACCACTGGAAAAACCTGCTCTCTTCACTCTCGGTGAGTCGACCCCGCGTTCTCGCGCCACCAGCCTGGAGAAGTCGTCGTCGGTGGCATCGTCGTCGTATCCATCCCCGAAACACCAACCAGTGCTGTCTTCTTCGCACTACATTGTTTCCCCGAACGGTAACAGGGATTTATATCTGTGGCTGTGCCGGCAGCCACCACGACGATTTGCGGAGACTCGGAAACTTAAACAGCTCAAACGTCGCGAGGCATGCGTTTTAAGTGGATCAAGCTAGAATTCCTTGTCTCCAACGAATCGTAAAATAACGAACCGACGTGCCACCGTGTCCCCTCGGCTCAATTCAGTACTTCCTATGCTCACTGTGCTCTTCTCTATTGGGGCTATTACCCAGGAATCCGTCGCGGCTTTCGATACCGCCGCCAGAGAATCACGTCCTTTTCCTTGTCTATCTTTTCCTTCTATGTATCATTCCAACAATTACGTATATGTATTTTTACTGCTCGAAACCGGGAAGCACGCAGCACGTAGCGCGCGATTCCTGGAATCGGGTTCCATCGAGATCTTACACGATTTCTCATCAGCGCGCGGCATCTTGGATATCCGTGTCCTCTGTCGTGCAATCGGCTCCGGATTAAAAAGGGAAGGAACAGGGGAGGAACATTGCAACCGAAGAAGCCATGCAACGAACGGCAGAGAGAGGATCCGTTCCCTCGAGGGAACTCGCCGCTCCCGTCACGAATTCCTTCCTACGATTTGTTTCTTTACTTTGATCCAGTAGTGCGGTGCCGTGGCGTGCCGCCGTCTTCTTCGCTCGTCCCGCCCGGTTGCCACCGACGCTCTCTCAGTCGAGACAGCGAGACGCTGGAAATACACGAACGGTACTCCGAGGCCTTCTCATTTTTTTGGCCCGAGTGTCGTTGGCTTCGAAAGAATCAGGTAGAAAGAGAGTCAGGTAGATCTGTTCGATTCTTTATCTGGATTCTACAGTACCTCTTTGCCGTGTAATACCAATTTCGTACGAGAGACTGTAGAGTGGACAGAAAGCCATTCGAAGGAAAACGCACACGCGAAATACCAAATTGAGCTCGGCTGTTTTGCGCTGTCGTCTCTCGTTCCCTTCGGCATATTATTCATTCCTCTCGTTGACGGGGAAAACACGATATGCAGAAAACAGCGAGCAAGAGCCGAAACCCAGCTCCGCTGCCCTCCTTTCTCCTAAGAGCCACATCCACTCTGAGGCCAAACCCACGTTCCCGTCTTATTTGCTCGGGCCTCTCGCTTACGAATTTCTCATATCTGCCCTCTGGAGCGACGAAACCTCGAGAAGAAAGGGAAAAAAGTCGCGAGTACAAGCGCAAAATACTTGCAGCTCGCGTCGTTCCCCCTTTATCTCGTTATCTCCGGCTCTTTTCTAAGCTCGGATCACGCGGTGAAACATTGTCCGCACGCGGCATTGTACCCTTCTCGTTCCATGCTTTCAGACACGATGCGCGAAATCGTCCCCTGTTTGCTCGCGCCAAATCCGTCCGTCGCGTTGGACGCGTTATCACGATGCATCTTGCGCTAACTGAGCCAGGAGTACCTCTCGAGCGCCTTGCCCCACTGGCTCGTTCGGGGTCAGAGATGCTTGCGAGAGCGAGAGAATTTTTTCCAGCCGGTGAACTGCCCCGTGCATATAAACGAGACCGGAAATAGGCGCGCAAACAAACAGACAAACAGACAGCATTCAGCGGTCGTAGGATTGTTCTCTGAATTTTGCAGGAGTCATATTCATTTCTGAGATTGGCTTCTTCCAGCTCAACCCAGGAGAGTGTCAGGAGAACCGAGCGATTTCATCTATCGGAGATGCGCCTGGGAGCAAGCGACTGCAGGAATAAAGCCGAATGAACGGAAGAGAAGGGGGGGGAGGTCGTACCGAGGAAGAAAGAAACCGGACGAGGCCGATCGATCGATTCATCTTGCCAGAAAACTCACCGTTTCTCCTTGCCTACTCCAGAATTTTGAAGGAAAGAGATTCACCAACGATACTTTTGCAATGGTGTTGTATACTCATCGACTGGCAGATACACGGTATGTAGTATCATCTTATCAGCGGATCCGCAGAGCCGAGTCCGATTCACTGAATCGTACCGCCAAATAGGGCTCGCCATTCTTCCTGGACTATTGAGCAATTGCTCCAATCAAACACACGTATAGCCGTCATTCTGCACTGTGCGTGGCACTTGAACTACTTGGCAAGAGTTCCTTCGGCGAAACACGAGCGAGTTTCCCCAGTTCCACTTAAGCCACGCTGCTCCCAGGTTGCATCCAATGACCCGCGAAAAATTCTCCCGAGCACAGTGGAGCTCGATTCTCGCGAGGAAACAGAGTGAGAGAAGCAAAGAAAGAAAGGTAGAGGCTGAAGGATCAACTCAATTTGGCGCAAGAGTCGCGATCGAATTTATCGACGCTGCGATACGCGATGGGTTGCTTTCCATGGAAGCGGCGAGCAGGAAGAATCGGAGCTCAAAGTGGTCGGCGAGGTAATGTCCGATGTAATAAGATAAAAGAAGGATCGTCCGTCTCGCTCTCTCTCTCTCTCTCTCTCTCTCTCTCTCTCTCGGAAGAAGCGTTCCGACGTAGATTGCACCGAGTGGCTTCCTCGGAATTGTATCCGCTGGTGCAGCCGTGCATCGGCATTTCCACGGGCCCGAATCATCGAGCTCCGAGCCGCAAGATCCGAGGCAAACATAGAGGAAGCACGAGGAAAGAAAAGGCAAAGGGATGCCGGATATCGCAAGAGTTGGGAATTTTTCGCTAGCGCAGATGAGTTTCTTCATCCCGGCGTAGAAGCGCACACCGAAATATTTCTACTTTCGGAGAGAAAGAGAGACGATCAAAAGGAGGATAGAGTCTCGATTCCCGGGGATTGCTTCCTCGGCGCTTCTTCTCGAGTTCATCGCTCGAACTACGGAGGAATGCAGAAATTTTTACGAAGCACGGACCAAGAACCCTGACGCATCCTGTCGAAGTCGAAATCGTTCGGAGAAGATTCGACCACGGGAAATATTGCTCTTTGGAAGCTCGTCATCGGAGCAAGCTACAGATAAACGGTTTTACGATTCTTCGTGGAATTCCACTTGGCAAGGATGCCACAAAAATCACGCTCTTTCCGGTTGCTTTTACGGCCATTGGTTCCTGCACTTGTCCGCCTTTATCTCTTGCAAAGGTTTACCCTTCGCGAAGGACTCGCGTTGCCCATGTCCATGTACTCGTTCGATTCACCCTAGAGTCGCCAGGGGCTTCGAGCTCACGTTTCTCTCTTTGGATTCGAGTTTAATCTTCGCCTCTCGTGGCAACGTTTTGGCATACTTTCGGACGTAACGAGCACTTCTCGTCAGCAACCATCGGCCGTGAGGCTGTTGTGAGGAAATGTTGAGTCCTCGCTTGTCAGTGCGAGAGAGCAATAAAATTTGTGCTGCTGGAACATCTGGGGTAGAAATTTAAATAACTGCCATCCACGGCTCGCTCGCCATTCGATAATCCTCGCACTGGTAGCGGGAGGATCTCGTGAATCGTTAATGGAGAGGCCGAGGGAGACCACGAGTACAGCGTGCTAATGCCTCTTCTGCGGTTCTGAGCCTATTTCCGATATCGGACAGCGGGTTTATAAAGTTCACCCGCAAAACGACGTACTTGACTGACGTACGGTTGGATCGTACTCGTTAATAAGTACCGCGTGAACGCTCCCAAAGTCGAAAGCCGTTTTTCTACCTCTACCATTCCTTTTTACTGCATATCCACCGCTTAAACTACTCCGAAGCCTTCTCCTCTTGCGTTTCACCCACCTTTCCTCGGCCTTTCGCAGCCTCTTTTCTCTCTTCTGCTTCTCTCCATTTCGAGCCGTTTATTAATTTGCTTTCCCACCGCAGCCGGTATACCTTGTACACTCCTCGTTTTCTCGTATCCCACCCTTCTTCCCTTACCATCCGCGTAATCCAGTTTCCTCTTATCGTGTTCCGCTCTCACCTCTATTCTCTTTTTTTTTCTTTCTTTTTTCTCTCGGTTTTTCGCTAGCTGCTCCCAAATCTTCCGACGATGCCTCTCGATTATCCCGTTTAAAGCTGTAGTCGAGGGCGAAGAGGAGACGATAGATTTCTTCGTACGTCCAGAAATAGCCGCGACTGTTCACCCTCGCGGTGTGTATGGCCATCACCTTCGCATTGCTATGTATTTATGCGTGTATTATTCCCATGTAGGACAGGCTCTAATATATGATCATACTTAACCGAATGGCTCCTCTGCTTATTTGTGTCAGGATGTCTCAAGCGAGTAGTCTCCTCTCCGACATTCGCTGGTTCCCCGGTTAAAACCGAGGATGAATCGCGTTTATTCTCGGAGAATCCAACCTCTTCGGTTGCACTGGTCCGAAAGACGATGAAGTAGCCGCGATAAAGGGAGTCCGTGCAGCGGTATTCGCGACATTTCATACACGCGAAATCAATTTGAATCTGCTCGGGGCCGCGGTCCACGCTGGCAAATGGAGCTTATTTATAATACTGGGCCATTTCCTGTATGGCATCGCTCCTCTTTGCTTCACTGTGGTCTTCCGCCACCGTGTGCGAGACGTCTCTCTCTCTCTTTCAATCTCACTGTGACTCTTCCTTTGAGGATCATTACAATTTCCTTGTCAGATCTCCTCCAATATCGCTCTCCCTCGAATACCGGCTGTACGTAAGATGCGTGTGGCGCTATTAACTAGTACCTTAATTGAGTCAGTCACTCTTAGCATGGTATACTCGATCACTAAAAATAAAAGCGGTAATAGCACGTATCGGTCACCAACTGCTTATTACCCGCGTTCTTGTCATCGGCGATTTATCATATTAATAATTCATGAGCTCATTTCCATGGACCGCGGGAACGGCGACTGGGCACCAGTAGCGACGTTTGCTCCGAAATGAATTTCAAATTCAATTGTGAGCGTGTCCTCGTGTCCTATGGATACGCGGTATCGTCGAACCCTCCAGGTGATGAGACTTCTCCCGCTCGATCCGCTCACCTGGCCCATTCTTGTGGTACGCTAGAAAATTTAATTAAACTCCCACGTGGCTGTGAATTATCGCAGTATCGACTGGAACGCCGGATAGGCTGGAGGGTGAGAAATCAAGCGAAAAGGAAGGCGTAGGAGACAAAAAGGAGGCGGGATGGAAAGTAGAGATCGCCGGTGTAGCAATACATTTAGTGTTGTGGCCGCTGTTAGCACCGTTAAACTAGCCTTTACTGCTCCGAGCGGGTCTTTGAGCGGGGCCGACTGTTCTGGCCCGCACCGGTGCGGCGGCGTGGTGCGGCGGACCACTGTAATAAAACGCGTTCGCCATAAAATGCTGTGGCGCGACGTCGCCGACGAAAATTCAACCTCGAAGACTCGATGTGGGCAATATTCATTCTCCACTTTTATCACGAGCCACGGTACATGTCCGAACTCGTTTATGCGAATTCCGTTTTTAAAACCGCCTAACTGAATTTGACAGAATTACTCGAAACCAATTGCGAATGCAGTCAAAAGCATTCGAGTTAAATCCTTAGGTTGATCATTAATGCAACATCGAGGCTGCATTGAGCGGTTGAAAAAATTGTGAGGATGCATCGTTATCGTAAGATCGAAATTTTATATTCATTTCGCGATGCCCTCGGACGTAAGAGCCGACGAATAGTGACGAACGCGGGAGCATTCATGTTTAAAGGTAAATAGACACGCGTTCGAGGTAACAATGCGGCATTGAGGAAGGAAAGCCGGGCACATCGAAACACAAAGAACGAAGGAAGCTAGAAGAGAGAGAATGACGATGTCGATGTCGATCCGAGGGGGGGCGGAGAGGGCTAGATTCAAAAGAAGATTTCCGAAGGATACCCCGCAAAGTTCAATCTCCACGGGAATGACTTAACAAGCAGAAAACCTATACGTAAGGGCAGAGGACCCGAACGCCAGAGAATAGAGTCGGGAGCAGGTTTAGAGGGTAAACAGCAAGGTAATTGGGAGAAAGCATAAAGAATTTTCTGCTAAATTGAGCCGCTTCCGTCGAGATGGAATTTCTCCCCTTTCGCCAGTAGCTCCCACCCAATGCGACGACGTAGCCGCAATGAAAGTTTTCCAATAAGAAACGAAAGAGCTAATCAGACTTTCCCGGATACCAGCCTGGAACTCAATGGTCCGTGTACCTACGTTTACGCCTCAACCACCGTTTTGCCCTCTCTGTTCGTCCTCCGCTCGATTTCCACCACCGTACTCTGCCTCTACCCGCGACACTCATCGCATATATTGCCATATATGCCCGAGAGCACGATCAACACATCCCCTTCGCGAGATTCGCCCTGCGAACTTGCTGCTGATTTCAGCAGAGTTCACTTGTTTTCGCAAGCCGCGGCAATGCACTCGAGCAGTTGATTATTTGTATAGGGTTACTAGGGAAACTTTGAACGAGAGTGCTAGTCGAACAGCTAGAAGAAGCCACACGGAATTGTTTTGCCAAGTCTTGCTTCGAAAAGTCTAATCTCTGTTGTGTCTAGGTGGCTAGATATTCAGCGCTCTAATCTTAACTTTTCGGCGACTCAGCAGTTTCCTAAGCTGACGAGCTCCGATACTCTGTACACAGTGAGTACACTGCGCTTTTCTTGCAATGAGTTTTCCAATTACCGTAATACAAGTTTTCTCTTATTTCACCAGAGACATCTGAGAATGCGTGTAGTGCGTGCACCTGATGCAGTTTGCGCAAAGTAAACGTTCCAACGTGTTCAATTATTCCGTACGAACTCCACCTTCTTGCTTATCTGTCAGATAATCCTTCTCTTCGGCGGCATTCACGGAACAAATATTTAAGGGGCTTAACAAAGGGTTCGCCTTGCCTTTTACGTTGCCGTGTTTAACCGAGCAGACGAATATATACATATTGTAGGTATATACACAGACACACATACAATATGTATGTCTGGCAAAGGTATCCGCGGGATACCTTTCTCCGGAAAACGATAAATCGGTTTTTGGCCGGGGAACCGTTTCCGCGAATGACAAATGCACACCGTATCGACGTGGCACTGTTTGTACATTATCTCGGCGTAAACAAGAGTGTTGATACTGGGTAGCATTATACACCGCATGGCATCATGATACATCGCGCTATCCATGCACACAAATTAATTCTGCATTACTGTTTGTCAGAGCTTCGATCCATCTCTCCCTCGGCGTTTCCCGATAAGTTCCGGTATACATCACGCGCGGATTAAAAAACAATATCTCATGTTTTGGTTTTGTAATACTCGCGCAGCTAGGTCGCTCGATGTTTATTAAACGTTCAGTGCTTTCTTTTTTTATTTATTTATTTTTGGTTACCGTATAGAACCGTCATCCATACGGGGTTTCGAATGACGGACGAGTGGTGTTCCGTTTTTTTTCAAAGCGAGTTTTCTGAAAGTGCGCGCCACGCATCCGCTCTCTTCTTCGATCTCTGTGAACCAGAAGCATAGGAGTAACCCGTCCGAAATTTATCGAGCGCGGCTGTAGAGACGTCTTCTCAGTCGTCAGTGATTATTCTCAGCATACGCGCCGCAACGCTTTGATCCTACTCGGTAAATAAATTGAAACAACTCTGGATGAGGATAGTGGTATGTTTAGAATTTTTCATGGGAAACGGATTTAAGAGCGATAAATTCTCGACCGACAGTGCAATATTTTAACGACAAATAATAGTATAATAAAAATGTATTACAAAGCAAATAAAAATAATGTGTGTTCCTTTGTCGAAAAGCGTGGATCAATCAGTTTAGATCCTATTACGTTTCCTTGCATTCGCCAAATTCTTCTGTGGTGACCGTTGTGTCCCAGTAATGCCACTTCCGGCAAGTTTCATGGAGCTCTCCAATTTACGTAAAACTACCGCATGCCAAATTAGGGTCACTCCATACGAAACGAACACTGTCACCATATTTCATATATTTTTCGACACAGTACAATAACGCGTGTGCTTGGTCGTCTCTCGATAAGAGTGTAAAGCATTACGCTTCGGAATGTAGTAGCCTTGCCAGAAAGGCCAATGCTTAACAACAGTACACTCAAAGCAATGTCATTCGCATTTCCAACCAATTCGGAAAATCAACACGCACACTCGTTGATCCTTAGTGTCATAAAGAAATCGACGAAAGGCAATAACCATTGCAGTCGCCCACTAATCTATCGCAAAGACAGTTTTACGTACTTTACATATATCACTCAATTTTTTGGGTAGAACAGTGAGACACAATGAAGTAGTGTAAAGTTGTATTAATTAGCTAGGTGTGGCATAAGATGAAAATGGTTGTTAGTCGATCTACGAGCGGACCTTATCCGAGTATGAAGCAACCTTTAAATGCGTAGTCGCGTTCGGTAGAGTTCAGTTCCGTGACGGCCGTTCCAGTTCGGCGAACAGTGTCCGCAGAGAGACCAAGTCAAGAGTCGCACAGGATCGTTTGGTAGATTTGACGAACGGGCCTTTTGGAAGGCAAGTCGGCCTTCGACATAAAGCGAGCCGCCCGGAACTGGTCCCCACGAAGGTAATTGTCTTCTTAGCGGGAGTACACATACCTCGCGAGCGACGCAGCGACGGTGGCCCGCGTGCGGACTTGGACAAACAGGGGATTCGCAAGTGCTAAAAGCTGTGGTAAGCTAGCCGACGTTTCATCCGCGGATACACGCACGGTTAATCGGACGACTTCGCGCTCCATGTGAGCATGAGGTCACCTATCTGTTTGGTTCTATTTACGTACGGTCAATGAGGCACACTCTGAACGAGCCTTCTCGTGTCGAGCTCGCGCCAACGGCTGGTCGACCCCTGCAGCCGCCCTCGCGACAGTGGTCTGTTTATAAGTAATGAGAGGACAAATATTCGCAGTCAATTTAGAGTTTCTATTAGGCAAACTCTTAGTTTGCATGACTCGAGGGGAGGACGAACCGCGTGTAGTTCGCGTCTCACGGGCGGTATTCGCGCATGTGCCAACAGTGTACATACCGCTCGAGAGAGCGGCAAACCCATCCACTCGAGTCAAAGCCTCTCTTCTTCTTCTTCTTCTTCTTCTTCTTCTTCTTCTTCGGTTTCTTTCACCTCTTGGCTCGTCGTCTACTTCAACCAACTGAGCCCTCACCCTCTTGCGATTTCGTTTCCTCTCTTCTTCTCTTCTTCTTCTTCTTCTTATCCTCTCGTTTTCTCAGTCCCGCGACTGGCGATCTTCCACGACGAGTGGGCGGCGAACGGCAATTAGCATACTCTCGTGATCAAAGCGGTAGGACACGTGCGACAAGAATTAACGACCACCACCACCACCACCACCACCATCACCGCCATCAGGACGACTCTTTCTTCGCGTGGACCAGGCGCGCGATAAATCCTTCTCGTGATGCCTCCGCGCTGACACCCGCCAACTCACCCACGTTCAGCACACTCGCGAATCTTCGAGCGTGCTATGGTTCACCAACTGCAATTCCTCACATTGCACCGCATACGAGAACGATCAAACGCCGATCGCAACGTGGTGCGTGGTCGTGCTTTCTATCTTCGACATTGTATGATGATCAGGACACCGCAGCTCCAATTTGCAGGATGTATTAGCATCCTCCGCAGACGGAAAGTACGATTGTGTGTAGCTAGTCACTTCCTGGTTCGGGACAACGAGAGAGAACGAAATTCATTTGAAAGGTATAATTGGAGTGGAGATCGATTCGCGGGTTGTGTGCTGTGGGTGGGAAAGATTAACAGCGGCATGGATCACGGTGTCAGGATCTCGGCTGATAACGCGGTATGCGTAATGTATAATGTATAATCTATATAATGTATAATGTATTAAGTATAAATCAGTATGGCGGAATTTAATTATATTATGGATATGTAGAGAAAGAGGGAGCGAGGGAGAGAAGACTGTAGCCGAATTAATCGATTGACTGTATCGGGCGTCGCGTGCCGCATCCTATTTGCTCTAGGCAATACGGCATGCTCTGAAAACATGGAGCGGTGCCTTGGTACCCTGGGCCGATAATATCCCGAAATGCAAATCGCGTGGCGCGGAGCGCGGCATGGAGCGCGGCATGGAGCGCGGAGCAATATGCTAATGCAGCGAGGGGGTGGCCTGGGGTGAACGCGCGGTATCCGACAACGTTTGTCTAACCGAGCGTTAAGATCCCGGCAGGGCACTCGCCGGCTCCTTGTTTCACGCGTGAACGACGCTTAACCCACCGGTGCCGCCGCGTTGCAGCCACCGCAGCCACAGCGAAAGCCTGAACCAACACCGACTGTTTTCGCGCACTCCTATATGCCTGCGAACCTCCCATCGGATCCGCGGTTGCACGCCAGATCGATATGCACCAACGGATCGGGAGGAACGAGTCGCCGGAAAAGTCGCGGCTACTCCTCGCTTGGCTCTGCCCGCCTACGCGCGACGCCTTTCCGATATCCCGATCGACTGTCTTTCGTGCATTCTGAACTTTCTGACGTCAAGCTTTCGGAAGAACGGAGATTAGCGCGACACCTGACCAAACAGATTATCCGGGACTTAAGGAGCATAGGGGAATTCCGTGACACGTCCATCTCATGGCATTCTATAATAGTTTGAAAATTAATAATTGTACGTTGAATAGAATTGGAATTGACAACGATTTCTTGAATCAATATTTTCTGCCGCTAATGCGCACGTAAATAATTTTGGCATTGGAAATAATTCTGTTGAGAAAGGAACGTCAGAAAGGTTGCTGTTTGAGGATGATATCTAAGAATAATAAACCCGAGAGAATGCAGCCAGTCATTGGTAATTTTGAGTCGAATGCCGAGGGTGCTGACGTTATTGACCGCGGTCCAAGGCGCAAAAAGCATTGCGGGTCGAAGAAAAATGAGCGCGCAATCCCCTGTTGATTCGATGGCTCCTTGTTTCACGCGTGAACAGTGGTTAACCCGCAGGAGCGAAAGCCTGAACCAACACTGAGTGTTTTCGCGTTATTACTATACTCGATCTGCCACCGAACCCGTCAAAAGTATAACAGATTGGCTTATGCCAACAGAGATAAAAGCAACTGGTCAAAGCTTTGTCATTAACTATGAAACGGTAGGAATTTATTTTCACAAGCAGACGATAACTGCACGTGAAACTGACTGAGTCAGGCACAACGTATCGAATAATTATCCGCGCAATTACAAACCGGGAGGACAATTGGCACAAGGGCGTATAATTAGAGAAGCGGACACTGCCTACACGTGCCTGGAAGTGAGGTCGCATTCCACTTGGTGTATCATTACGCCTGCGTCTCGGTGTGCTTTCGAGGAAGAAGAACAAAAAGCAAATAAGAAAAATAGTCTCGGAGAGAAATTTACCATCGAAGCTGTCTCCGGAATCACTAATTGGAGTAAGCCAGCCTCGAATTCATTCGTGGCGTCCGGCTCGTAAGTTGGTTTGCGGGATAGCATAAATAACATTAGGAGTGGAGAGCAAGAGCAGGTAAAAGCCTGCTGAGAAGAGCAGGTGCCGTGCGCGCACGGGTGTGTACGGACCGACATACATAAATACGACACCCGGTTGCAGAACGGTCGACTCGGTGCACACACAGTGAGAGAGAGGCTCTAGTACTCTGTTTGATATCCCAAGGGTTCGGAGGCTGCACTTTTCGATTCAGCGGATATTCGCATAGATGTACGCGCGTGGAGGGGCGACTGATGGGGCGGAAGAGAGAGAACGGGGCAAAGCAATGCAAAGCAAGGCAAAGCAAGGCAAAGCAAGGCCAGGCCAGAGCAGGAAAGACGAGGCAAGACGAACCAGGGCAAGGCAAGACAAGACAAGGCAAGAAAAGAGGCATGGCAAGGGATCGAAGAGGAGCGAAAGGGAAACAATGAGAGCCTCAAGGGAACCGTTGCATCCCCTAATTAAGATTGGCCTTGTTTTAAGCAGCCCGCAGAATGATTTGCCAATCCCTCGGGGAGACGATATATCGGTTGGTGTACGCCACGATCGACGGACGCAACCGTGATGCAATCCTCCGGTCTTTTGCACCCCTCGTACCCCCGCGGCGACCATCGCTCGCTTTGTTGCATTATCTTTCTGGAACGGTGGATTCTTGAAACCGCTTAACAGTGGAATAGTCGAGCAGCGTGTGCACCGCTGACGCAGACTCCACCTACGGGTGGGAATAAGCTCACAGAACTTATTTCTCCTGGAGTTTCAACGATCGGGCAAATTGTGCCCGTGCATTGGAATTGTGATTCGTCGTAATTCGTGTCTTACGTGTGCAGACTCGATGGCTGCGGACGATACCGATATTTCCGTGGAAAAGGAACGAAAGAATAGCGGCTGATTCTTTGCTAGCTGGGCCCTGATGCTCAATCTTCTGCGACAGTGCTTTGCATGTGCAGTCTACAATCTTTGATCTTGTTAGCGTTAATTCCCCGGCCTATCCTATTAGATTCTATGTTTAAGCCATCAAGCTTACTGCTCGCATGAGAAAATTAGTGACCTGGGAACCGAAAGTCGACCATGCGACGAATCTGCGAGAGTGCATCCACTTGCCGGGGAACCTGCATTATCGCCGTCTCGATCGAACACGCTAAGAGCCGTCAGCCGAGAACTCTTTTTCGAGAGCGTCGTCAGACTTTAAAACGCGAGGAAAAGCAGAAAGATAAACCGAGCGCATATCGCTTCTTACGGAAGATAAGTTTTATGGCAAACCCATTATTTCCGTTGTCCTTTCGCGTTATGTACACAGCCGCCGGTGGACCCTTCGAAGAGTACGATAATTTTTATTGTCTTCGAGTTATTTACGAGCGACCCGCTGGGTCATGTGGTATCGCACTTTAATCGGCCGAAGCGTCGCTTTTGCGTTGAAAAACCTCTGACACGCAATTCCATTTCGATTCGATCGCAATGCGTTATAAATTAGACATTTCCAAATCCTAGTCGGTAGATTTTGGCACGATGACAAGATACAAAAGGATTGTCGAATGACGAGTAGCAAGACCACAAACTCCATCGATAACGGACGATGTCTCTCATCGCGAGCACACGCCGCGCCGGGTTGCTCGAGATGCGCTTATACAGAAGCGGGCCGCGCCTCGCTGCGGCTCGTCTGGCAAGGATTCGTTTTGACGTCGCGCTTCATCCGGCTTACTTCCTCGGTTTACGAATGGCCAGGCGCAAAAGGAGCACAGATAAATATCAGCCAGTTCGAGCTTTTACGAGCACCGACAGCACGAGCCTGCTTCTCGTGTCAGCCACTTCCAGACACGCGAGTGTCTGCGACGATCACTGGTTAACTCTTGCCGTAAATGTGATCTGGGACCTGTTAACGCGCGATGAGTGAGGGAGAGAGAGAGAGAGAGAGAGAGAGAGAGAGAGAGAGAGAGAGACTAGGATTCCAGTAGGCGGAGGAGCTCTACATACATACACATACATACACATACACGCACATGTGTGTATACACATGCCGATCTAGTGGCTCTAGGGCTCCAGGGTACGCGAGAGACGAGGGTCAGGGGAGGAATCGTGGAGGAGAAGAACGAACAAGCGCGGGGGTTGTTGGTTCGGTAATCGATACTAATTAGGACGGAGCAAAGTTTCGACGGTGGAAACAGCGGCGAATTTCCAGGGTGAGGCGGCGTACAGGCACGCTGAACCGGTATATCTACCTACTTACGGGTTAATACTGCGATGTACGACGTATTGTGGGCTTTCGAGGATTTATCCCCCATTATATTGCTGGCGGTGAGTGTTCTCGACGTAAATGGGCCCTATCGCTGTCACGTGGACAAAGCGCGGGCCGACGTGGTTATGACGGCAACGCGATACCTCTCAAATAATAATAATAATAATAATAATAATAATAATGATAATAATAATCGTCGTTGGTCTCAGCTTCGCGCAGCTCGCCGATGATAATAGCAAGCGGACCGTGCACGCTCGCGGCTTTTCTCCTTCTCTGTCTCTTTTCCTTTCTCTCTCTCTCCCTCTATCTCCCTTTTCTCTCTCGCGCGCGCGCTCGCTCCTTTCCAACTCCTTCCCCGTTCCTCCCTTTTCAATGGAGAGCAGTCGAGCCCTCCCGCGGCCCCGGATACATCATCGGATCTGAATATGGATTTCTTTCTTTCCTACCGACGCTTTGTCGAATTATTATTCCCCTCGTTGCGTCCCTCCTCTTCTCTCCTCATCCGAGCCGCGCGCTGCGCCTTATTCCCTAACCGTCTCGACTTACCCTTACCGCGGCCTCACTCTCCCTGAGTGCACTCCAGTGTCGCATCCTTTTCTCTGCATCCCCTTATCCGCAACGCCAAAGACTTTCTCCTCCGCGCTTCGTCGTCTCGATTTCATTCACCGCGACTCTAATTGCGATATGCTCACTGATGCTCACTGATGCTCACTGATGCTCACAATCACCCACTGTCTCCATATTTCGGATAGGAATTTTGATCGGTTCGACTCTATCAACTGGAGTATCTTCGCAGCCAATGTCCGGTTTACGATCGAACCTTTCCCGTCGAATGCTATCTAAACCGCTCTGGCCTTGACCGGCTTAACCGACCGACCATTCTACCATGCTTTCCCCATAAAAGTAGTCTCGAAGCTGGCCGATTCAACACCCGCCACCCATTAGCATGCCCGAGTTCGAGGTGCGAACGCTACCCAGTGGGTCGTCGTGACTCGTGGGCCGCGCGAGTGTGTAGCAACTGTAGCAAGTAGACTTACGTGTACGTATGTAGGTGCACGCGTGACTATCGATTGCAATATCGCACGATTCTATGCTACGCTCACGGGGGTGCCGTGTAAAGCGACTGTTTGAGAAGAGGCTCAGCCTTATCGTCAATATCGTAGCCTGAGGATGACCGAGAGGATGATCGGAGAGCGCGCGCGGCTCGCGCGGCTCGCGGACAAATCGAAACGGCTGTATCGCGAGTGTCTCGAACACGCGGCAATGGTTAATCCCGTGGCAGAGGATCCGACATGTTCGGGCCCACGACAGTTCGCCGGGATACACAAGCGTAGTAGACATACAAGATAACAGTGGAGAGTCCGAACAGGCAGGATCTCCAGGCGGGTTATGCCCGTAAAACGGTACTCTCGGAAGGGCCGTAAACCGTACCCAAACAAACCCGAAATAGCTAGCCAACTTGAAGAGCGCGCGCGCGGCTCGCGTATTCTCAGCCGCAAACAAATAATAAACGCGCCTACGCCGCTCCTACAAAACCCATACCTGATACGGACTCTCCCCTGATGAGTCATGCAATTTTCTCAACCACCGTCGATATTCAGAAATCGCCTCCGGGATCCTTCGCCTCTCAATTCCTTCGGGCCAAATGATTTCGGTGCATAGGCTTGTCCCACCCCAGTGGCTCGACACATAAATCAAAGTCGTTCGTACCGAAACTGTCAATAAACATGGAAATTTACGATTTATTTAAACGCGCTCCGCGATACCGTAAACCGAGCAAAGCACGTAATGCTTTATGGTCGATTAACATGTGATACTTTGTACTTTGGAAATGGGCGGCCTTAATCGCTTTATAGGCGGTACATTATCTCGCGGTCGTAGACGGTTATCTCGGGAACGTGACGACCACCGGTCCTCCCGATCGTGCCTCGAGGGGTTGCGATCATCGTTTTCGAGCCAACCAAGAGACCACACCCTCGATTCTCATTAAGATTTACCGCCTAAACGAGCGCTACCTATGTCCGGTCGGGGCTACGAACCGAACTCCTATCCATAGCCCCCCTCTCGAAAAATAATACCGGGGCCTGTGGTGGCCTGCGGTCGTTTTTCAGCGGGACGACCACGGCGACGATTAGTCGAAGGTGAAAGAACACGATGTGCGCTTCGACCCACCTCGACTCCCTTCGTCTCCTCTGACCGCAACTGACTTGTGGTTTCTTCGTCTCATCTAGTGATAGATCCGATCCGATAGACTTTCTACCAAAGTGGTTTAATATTTCATTAGTACGCGAAAGGGGCGATGATGAATACCACCGGTTTCTACCAAACTGCTCGGTATATTAGAGACAGATATCAATTACGAACATGATTGGCTTTGGCGTATACGAATGTTGTAACGTGAGACACGATGCGATGATCCAGAGGTCCAAGTTTCCGCTTAATATTACAAAATCCTTATAGTTCTAAATAAATATATAAGACTTGGAAATCGTTAGACGAGAACTGGTTTAATTTATAATGATAAGTACACCTGAGGTGTATTTACATATTTTTAGTTGTTGCGGTAAGATATTTCACTCTGCACATGTTGGCTTATAGCAGCAAAATGTTATTCGATACCGTCAGCCGGATAATTCTCCTAGCAGACATTCCTCAAAAGCGGGGACACCTGAATCTCATGAGAAAATATCGGTCCCATCGCTACCTCTTGACTTTAGTTCCCCAGCTTTTCTCCTCGCCCATATTACCAGTTCGCGGTTGCGGCTTTACCACTCGAGCTCCCCTTTCCCCGTCCACGTTGATCGTCCGTCCAGCCTTGCCCTTCGTCCTCTCCCCTCTATAATTTTCACCCGAATACCTGCTCTAATTATAGGTGGTTCGTCACGCCGAGAGTTTCTTCTCGCGGCGTCCTCGGTAGCTTGTACGCTCCGCCAACAAAATATTTCACAGCACAACCCTATCAATAACGCGATCGACGCGCACTAACTCCACAGAGGCTCGGTCAAATTGCACATCTGCAACTCGAAACTAGGTACTTACTCTATAATTCATTGACTCGAACAAGTTTGCCAAACAAGCGTAATAAATATGGAGAATGGTAACACAAGTATTTAATAACAACGATAAGACAAATTATTTACGAGATCTCGTATGCGAATCGAAACGAACGATTCTTCTTCCAATAATAATTCAACGCTGCTTGCCAATCAAGGAACAATTCGTACAAAGTGGATTTCATAGGAAGCATCAAAATAGGTTTTATGAGTCGACGAAAAGATGTGGCAATAAAAGAACCGTCACGAGTTTCACAGGTAGTGTTAGGGCTCGAGAGCGACAGAACCGAATCAGTGTACGAGTCTGACATAATGAAGCTGAATGGTTGCACGATTGTTCGGCAGGTACCTGGGACTAGAGCCGAGGCTGAGCAACGGACTGGGGCAAGGAAACGGCGCCGAGGGACAGAGCCCAATCGCTGGCGCGGGTGTGATCGGTCCAGCAAGTGCCGAAAAGAACTGCAAAAGCGTGCACCTGACCGCCAAGCAGCAGACGATATGCTCTCGCTCACCGCCAGTCCTGCAGGTATTTACCCCGAGGCATAGGCCCAACCTCGGATTAATGCCCGCAGAAGCACGCGAAAGCTAATTCGATTCACGGGACCTACACTCGAGGCCGAGCCGCGCCAGAGGCCGCTTTAAGGGTTCTTTTAATACGCGCAATCTCGCCGAAAGCCAACCTACCGCTTCGCCTACACCCCCTTCGTCACTCGATTCTCCTCGATCTGTGTAAAAGTATGATTATCGTCATCTTGATAAACTTTTCGATGATTCTCGCGATATTTTCGCTCGTTCGAAACTCGAAGGATATTGTATTCTGAATGAAATCCAGTTTAATGGTATGTGTGTTTCTGATTTCATTCGTGGGATTTCGAGACTGCTCCATTGAAGAGGATCATTTCACCGGAATTGTCACTCCCTTGACAGGAAGCCGCGATGGAAAATTAAATGTCTCTTTGAAATGCTCTCGTACGGGCGCGCGGTGTCGGCATTGCACTCGTGCCGTGAATTTGCGCGATTCTAAAGAACTCCCAGAATGCCGAGCTCGAGTTGTAGCTTTCGTTTGCTGCCCCTGTAATATTTAATGCTCTACCTCTGGAACAGTCAGGGTCTTCAGTCAACCCAACGCGACCTCCTTTCGAGATCGTCATAACCGTGAAATGGACTCGCGGAAACTCTAATCTGAAATTAAAAATCATATAGCAGAATTCTGACAGTACTTCTCGTGACGAATTTTACGAAACCGCTTTTACTCGCATACAGAAGTGTATCATCGGACATAACACATTTTCCTCATTCGTTTTATGAGATTCGTCGAAAGACACAATTTAGAGAAAAAGGTCGTTTATTCGTTATGAACGGGTTTTGCTTTCGAGAGTGTGAGTTAAACGGTAACGTTGAGTTTTAATACCCAATTTAATGTCAAGAGTTTCGTATCGTAAAGAAAACGTGAGCCACGATGCCGAAAATCGCGTTTACCTTTCCCTAATGCACAAATCTTGTCGGTTTAGGCAGCACGAAGGTGTTCGGTGAGGAACCGGTGCCTAGGTAAACTCGAGAGACTCGGGTCTCGATATCTCTTTGAACGTCGCCGACCGTTCGGCTTTTCCAGGTTTGACTTACCGACAAAAGACCATCCATGAATATCCATGAATATTCATTCGCCGATGAGCCGTTTAGGTTTAATTCTTCAGGATTACCCGAGTACGTTAAGCAGCCATCGAACACCCTTACGGCCGTCATCACCTATCGATCAATGCTGATTTACGATGCGTTAAGCCGAATCAAATTTCCAGCTTAATCTTCGTCCCGGGATATATAGAACAATCCATGTCATTCGTTCTCATTTTCGCGATCGTGGCGTACGTCCGCGAATTATATTATATTATCAGCCGTTGAGCACGCTAACAGAGGGAGTACAGAGGGAGTAAATTAGATTTTCCATAATCGTCCATCGTTGAATGTCTATCTTCTGACGTACTCACCGGAGCGTAAAAGTAGAAAAGGGTTTCGATACTGGCAGCATAAAGCTGATGAGTACCTGTCAATCGTTGATGCTCTTCATCCACCGCTTTTATGGTTTTACTTCCAGGCAGTCAGCGCGGGTGCAAGATTGGCCATAGAAGAGTGTCAGCATCAGTTTAGATCGGCAAGATGGAACTGTTCCGTTAGCCCGGAAAATCCTGAGAATGTTTTTGGTGGCGTCATGTTAGTCAGTAAGTATAAGTGCAGTATCGACAGGGATCAACTCGATACAGAGACCTTATAGCTAATACTCTACTACCAGAGGAGAACCAAATACATAATGTTTTCCTCTGATTTTTCAGGCTTCGCAGCTTACATAAACTATATCTTCATATCCGCGTAGACCGCGTGTGCTCGTTCAATAATTTATTTTTAATGAGCTGCACTGTCAGACCAGCTAACAGAGTAGAATGTATCCCTCGTGTATTTTTGCAGACAGTCGTGAGGCAGCGTTCGTATATGCAATATCAGCAGCCGGAGTTGCTTACAGTGTCACGAGAGCATGCTCGAGAGGCGAGCTCACCGATTGCTCGTGCGACAACCGAGTTAGAACACGCCGACCGAATAACTGGCAATGGGGTGGATGTAGCGAGGTACGTACGGCATTTGGTTGATTTTTTATTCGCCCTACGTCTTACTCGAAGAATATTCGAACCTCTCGGAAGTGGCTCGTGGAAAGGAAAAAGCATTGCGGCTTCAATATACATACATACGTACGTCTACAATATGTATGTTATCGATTTTATCATTTAAACACCGCGATGGTAACCAACGATTATTTCCACCCTTTTCTCTTGCGGGGGCCGAACATGGGAGATGTAACAATATCCTTTTTCGAGTTGGACGCATATGCAGGGTGCAGGCCTCAACGCTGACATCACTGGTTCGTAGTCTCGATCTCTCTGTGCGAGCGGCCAACGTAAACTTTAACCCTGGACGAAGACAAAGCTCGTCCTGTAAACGGATGCATTTCATGCGAACGGCTGACCCCTTGTAGACATTACCAGCTTACAAGGGGATTAAGGGGGCTAAGCTTGTTAAGTTGTAACAACCCCCACCCCATCGGGCCGCCCACATCCACAACGAGCTCGCCACTCGCATGCGAGTGGTGAGTGGTCTCCGCGTACGTAAACGCACAGAACCAGAGGGAAAGGTTCGAGGGCCGGAGCGAAAGAGCGCGCACCAAGGAAGAGGGAAATAAGAGAATGCGAGAAAGGGAGGTACACGGTAGAGGAGGGTGAACTCTACACAAGAGTGAAGGGTACGAGCGAGAGGGAGGAAGAGAAACGTAGCACGCGAGTAACTCACGTGGCAAGAAGCATAAGGCGCCGCGCTGCGCCGCGCCCCGCCACGTTACCTTCGGGATTACACTGACAATGAGAATAGCACCCATTTCTCTGTCTCTGATTGTCGACGGTCACGGATTCCTTAACGAGGAAGATCCCGTGGGACAAATGTCTTGGCCCGACCTCCTGACAGATTTTAGAGATAATGATGTTTGCCCTCACCGGCCGGATAATCCGATCCGGAGTTTAACGAATGAAGGTCGGTACCTTTTGCCGATAACTCGACATGCGTGGCACTCGGTCGCATGAGTGGCATTCCACTCAGAGATGGGTACAAGTTACAAGTTGAAATGCATCGCAACTTTAAATGCACTACAACGTGCAACACGAGAAAGTCTTTACATTCTTTGACCATTTTCAAATACTAAAAGGCACACTCCACGAGACGGAGTACGAGACGAGAGAAAGCGACGTTCGAATATTTGCTTCGACATTAGAACCTGCATGCCTCGATGTACGTGTATCATGTAAAAAGTATAAAGCGGACGGACGACTAACAGAAACTTGCGCTTTGTTTTAAGTCATTATCATCCGGGTAAAAACTAGCAAAATCTAATGTAGGTTCGTCTATGAGTGTAATATTTGCAGGATATACACTTTGGAGAGAAGTTTTCGCGAGAGTGGTCGGACAGTGGTGAAGAAACAGTGAAGGAGGGTGTTCTACATGGACCCAAAGGGCTGGCTGGCCAGCTGATGAGGAAGCACGATAGCGAAGCCGGCAGGCGTGCTGTTCGCTCGAGAATGCAGCGCGTATGCAAGTGTCACGGTGAGCCATTAATACGTCCCACAGATAAGAACGGGTCTATCTGGTGTCGTATTCTTCATTCTGTTCTCTTCAACGATACGCATATTGATCTATTCCTCATGCTGTCTTTTGCTTACACCTACAGATACACGAGTACAAGTAGGTTTGCGCATTGAGTTGCTTCGAAATAACTTTAAGTCAACGATGCTGTACTTGTTTTAACCGCACCAACTACATACATACTTTATTTCTGTAAGCACTCTACTCGACTCTATTTCAAATTACCTGTTTTACTCGTTTATAGGTATGTCCGGTTCGTGTAGCGTGCGCGTTTGCTGGAGAAGACTTCCAGCATTTAGAGCGGCCGGCGCTGCCTTGGCAGCCCTACACGAAGGTGCAGCTTTAGTACGATTGGCCCAGCGCGGTGGAAGAAGACCTGCGAGATTGAGGCCTGCCCGTCCTGATCTCAAACGACCGAATAAGACGGATCTGGTATATCTCGAGGACAGTCCCGATTATTGCGAGAGAAATCTTACGTAAGTCTAGCTATTACAATCCCAATCGTGTATTATTGTCACGATACCGCAATCCTTCATATAATAGTAAGTGAAGAGCGAGTTTCTTGTTTTTATGCTCAGCCGGGTCGAATGTTGAATTTAAGCTTAATGTTCGTAGGCTTGGCATTCCTGGTACGAGAGGGAGGATATGCAACCGAACGTCTCTCGGATTGGATGGATGTCGCCTGTTGTGTTGCGGACGGGGCTATCAGACAAGAGTTCGGGACGTCACGGAGAAGTGTAATTGCCGATTCGTTTGGTGTTGTCACGTGAAGTGTGAGCTCTGTCGGCATACACGGGAAGAGCATGTCTGTAATTAGGAAGTAAGCGTATTTCTGCCGAGTTACAGAAATATGCTTCACGGTTCTGTACGTTGAGGCATCTTTTTTCCATGATCGATTCGCTGGGTTCGATTTCATCGCATAAGGATCGAGGTGGCTCACACTTCTGCCACGATTTAAGTTATTCGGCTAAGGGTTTTGATCGGCAATTGATCAGCCACGAGCCAGAGAACCGCCGCGAGAGGCTAGACAGTAACACGTTGTGTTAAAAACATTCTGTACCTGACAGTCAGAGTGTCGTAAGTCCACTCTTCGGCAACATTGACTTAAGCGTAGTTTTGAATGGATAGAATACATATCTGTCTTGCTTGTACGAGAATCCAGATCGAACATCCACGCAAACTGTTGAATTCTCAGTATTAATATCGTAAGGGACACACACACACACACACACACAGTATGTATGTGAAGTTGCAGTGATGTGGCTTATTATGCTAGTCTGGCTCTCAGGTGCAACATTATTCCCGTAAAACGTTAACGCCATTGATCGAGCATCGACAACGACACTGTCGAACTCGATAAACTTCCCGTTATATGGAAACGTCCAACGGGATTAGTACTTAACACCGAGAACGCATTGGATAATTAATCTACTTTGAAGGCGTCACGCATTCACCGCTTGAGCGCTCGCGTCTCACTTTCGACGTGACTTCACATTCATCAATATAGCATTCGTAAGAGAAGGTACGTTTAAGTCAAACGACATATTCAATCTCCGTTCTCGAGAAAGGAACAGTGAGTACTTTCTTAAACAAGGTCTATGGCTAATTTACCGTAGAACGTAAATATACGCCATTTACTGTAGGATATTGGAACTCGATATGTTAATGATTTGAGAGTTCCACAAACGAAGAAGGAAAAAGATGGGTTTGGACGTGGGAATGTGTACGGTCATGGGTATACATGGGTGTGTAAAATTGTGCGCATGTATATTAACGTGTACCGTACGTATACATGAGTGGATGAGAACGAGCAATTGACGGGCCAACGAGCGATAGAACATGCGATAGAACATGCGAGCAAAATGGTAAGAGTAAGTGGCGAGACTAGGCCACTCGATGACCACTCGATGACCACTCTTTTTATACTCGCGAATCTGCGTATCACGCGAGAATATTATTTATATCGAAGTAAAGACCTCCACGATGTGTGGGTATCATCTCATTGTATACCAATGCTCTCTAGCGCGTAGAACCTTGTCTTTTACCTAAATATGGAGCAAGCAAGCTTAGGACTCGCAGCATCGGTCGTAAAACCGATAAGAATGCGAGTAACGAGGAGCGTGGCGGACTACGAAAGTGTGAGAGCAAAAAGAAAGATGATGCGACATCCGCTGATCCACTCTCGGGAGTTCGCCGTGGGTCACTCGAATCGGGAACAATTCTGCCAATGAGTGTACATACTGTCTTACTGTTTTTTAGATTTTACGTCCACGACTGTCACTGTATATAGGTAAGCATGTTCGGTTTATCCTTTACACTTGAATCGTGCGTCGAGAGGAGACGAAACTGGAGCTTTAAAGAGTGATCGCTCCTGTGTTTTCCGCAGCCCATACTATCATTAGTACACGAAACATTCGATTATCCCATATACATACATACATACTTTGCATTAAGAATCCCAAGTGAATAAAGTGTCAAATGCATAAACCTGCGTATGGCCACAAGCTTTTAATCTGCAAGGAGGAAACCACTATTTTCTCGCATGCCGCAGTAATTCACACTACAATCTAGTCAATTACAAAGTCCGAATTTATGTCAATCGACATCGCAAAAGCTTTTCGTATCAGCAAAAATTCTTTGTTCATAACGCACGTCGAACAAAGTCACCATGGTTTACGGCTTTGTTCTTCTTTCTCAATGTCTACACTATCTACAATTCTACATACTTAAGTGTGCATGTGCAAAAACATGACATAGATGTAAAAATTCAAAGTACTTAAACTACTCAAACTGATGACTTAATTCTACAATTCTGTATGTAGTAATATGCATCGTGCGAATAGTCATTCGGGAATTGCATTTTTAACAAAAGTGCTTCGAGTTCAAGTGCTTTGAATAGCATATGTATTAACAATCCGGCTGCTCGATGAACTTCCATAATGTACGACACCCAGTGACACAATCTTAAACAAGGGTAAGATACAAAATATTTAGCGTAAATCGTTTTTTATTACAAACATCGTAAACAAAGGCGGCTCATTTTTTAAAATATGGCCTTAAACGTAAATTTACTAGGTACCGATTCGTCCGTACATTTTAAGGATTTAGCGATAAACGCACACGAGCGAGCACTCGTGCAACGATGACACACACATACAGAGCGCAGTATTGACAAATTGTAATTTATTTTCCTCACGATAATATATTACATTATATACCTAGCTTTTCCAACCAAGTTATGATCAAGTATTCTCGTAATAGTTACGTCTCTTCATTAGTAATGAGATAAACCTTAGTATGTAACATTTGTATTTGTATGTACCTGTACTCTACGTGCATTTATATAAATACATATGCAAAAAGTGTCCGTACACCCGGGGGAGAAGTTCAGTACCATCGATACAATTTTTATCGCTTATACCTTCCCTTTGATTTTTGCGCACTTCTCAATAACACCAAATGTCGTATCATAATGCAAACGAACGTAGACGCGACTCCGAGTATGCTACCCACGAACAATCCGAAAAAGAATTCCAAGTCCTCGTTGTAAGTTCTTGTTGGTTTCATTGGTTTAAAAAGGTCTAAGCTGGCATCCTTGGCACGCGCCATGTAACGAAGCCAATAAATCAACCGGTCCACAGCGGGATTGATCCTATCGCGTATACCAAGAGAAGTTTTGCGTGCATTCTCTCGGTAATCTCCAACTTCATGGATCTCAAATATGGTATTTGCAATTTCTCGAGCACTCGCATCTCGGATTTCATCCGTCGACCGTGCAAAACCAAATTCCACGATGCGAGCAGCATTTTTGGATTCGTGTGCATTTCTGGGGAAACAAATAACAGGTGTACCGTGAAACGCAGCTTCCAGTACTTCTGTATCAGCACAATGACTCAGCAACACCCTAGTACGACCGTTACCTGAAAACAAGTAAAAACATACCTACGTAACAAGGTATTCTTGCAATTTATTTACCTCAAATATATAATATAAACTCGTAATTATGTTACCAATTAAGTCCTGTCGATCTACTTCGGAAGTTACAAAAAGATTTTCAGGCAATTTTTCTTTAGAAATTTCATGATCCCTATTCTTCCAAACAACTGCTTGACCTTCCCGACCTTGTGGTAATATGGCTGCCAATTCATGGATTAAAGATTTATAATTTGAATCGAGAAGAACTGCGACAGAACCTAATCTATGTTCAATTAGTGATTTCTGAAGTTCTGCTGGTAAAGGTTGCGCCCCTCTACAGTGGTGGCAACCAACCTGCAATTATTAAAAAAAATATTATTAGCCACATTAAATTATACAGTTTTAATATATTCGTACGATGATAATAATGTTACCTCAACAAGATATTGAGTTAACGAAGCAAAATCTGATCGCAAAACAACATCACTTCCCCACAAAATTAATCGAACATCCGAATATAAATTTTCCCAATTGTAAGTTGTATCGGATATTTGTTGTTCGACAATTCGAAGAGTATGATATACGTAGTCGTCTCTAGCAGACGATAGCAACGATCTACGTGTTAAACTTGCACCCAGTCTCGAGAAAAATCCAGTATTTTGAACGGGCAATGCAGCACCCGTCACTTCAAATACGTATAATTCTTCGTCCGGATTCCGTATCCATATCACCGGAATAGATCCGATAAGTTTCGCCCACGGTATTAAACATCCATCGTGTCTGAAAAACACAAGCCTTTTATACTTTTCAGGGTTTTTTCATTCCCGTTTGAAAAATTCGATATTAAAATATTTTTAACGAACACCAAAATCGTAAAAACATAAAAAATTCTCATACCTCAATGCTGGAAATATTGCAAACGTGGGTTGAATCTCTTGTATCTTCTTTGCAATTTCATTGTCATCCCAGAAACTTTTACAAATATCGATTGCTTGCTTCTCCGCATTTACTTTCTCATCGATATTTACATTTATTGAAAGCTTTTCCACTTCGATCAAGTTTTCGTATAATTCATTGACTTTGGATGCCGGGAATATTAATGTTGTATCGATTCCTTCGTCCGAGATCGTGTTCGCCAATAAAGATAAATCGTATAGATCCTCAAATGCAATTACAACTGCGGAGTGCGGGGGTGCTGTTAACATTGAACTCCCCGTGTATTGAACAAGGCACAAACTGACACATAATCCAATTATTGCGAACATCATTGTCACCGATACGCCTAAAATATACTGAAAAAATATTTTCGCGCACAATATTGTCTGAGTTTTTAGTGCAAGTAGAAATACAAATTCACTGAAGCATAAGTTTCTTGCGGTATGTACTAATGCATCCTAACGAATCTTCGTTTCCCAAGATTCCCAGTAACTTATCGCCCACTAGGCCGTAATTTCGAAAGAGGTCATTCATTCATTCATCAAAAAATCTAAAAAACTCCTATGTGTCCCAAACTTAGATAAGTTTCTATAAATTGTCAGTCGAAGTATTCTTCTAATTACTTCGCGGTTGTTATCACTTTGACTCACTATTCAACAATCATGTAGAGTTAAACTTTATCTAAAGGCACACGACACTTTGCTCTTTATTCTCGAACGTATCGAATGAGTTTCGTTAGCACAAAAGAGGACGTCCTAATTTCAGGAAACGTGGCAGTCAAGTACCACTTTACTCACTGAGATTTATCCAATTCAAATCAGATAAATATAAAAAAAATTCACGATCTTTATCAATAAGAACACCACCCTCCAAAATTTGAAAGGTAAACGTGATGCAACACTGGCGCCTCACATGCGCATTTATATAAACAGGTAAATACGCAGAAGAAAGGACAGTGCAAGCACCGAGAAACACCAGTCGTTGAACGTAGTAAAATGGAGTTTACGACACTTATGCTGGCTGTTTAGGCGATTTATATTAAGCTTCTGTCACAAATGTGGGGACGACCTCCAACGTGGAAGTAGGAGCAACTGCGTAGGCTGTTGATTGCCTTCTGGTAAATTGAATACTCCAAAAATGATTTAGGAATAATAACTACTAGTAAAATACGTAATTCATTAGCAACCCTCTATTTATATGCTTATGCACATTTGGTTTAAGTTCTCCACAAATTAAAACACTGCACAATTAACGTAATACAAATCGTGAGACTTATACTATGTAATTAGAGTAAATTTCAATACACGTACAACGAACCGGCACTTTTAAATTAACAATTAAGTTCTCACTTCAATTTGACAGATTAGCATCACTATAAGATTCTGCTTGATCAGTCAACTGATCTATCAACTCCAAATTAAAATCACTATCATTTATTTCGATTTGTGGTGAGATTTAGACTAGGCATAACCTCGGACTCGGACTTCAAACTCAATGAATGCATTGGGTAGAAACGCCTCGACTGTAATCAACCCACAGATGTTTTGCTGTGGAGTGTGTAGGTTGGAATGGAGTAGGGCTGATTTCTCTCCTATATTTCATATCTCTCCAATAGAAATATTTCCAAAATAACCGGCATTATAAAATGTTTAAACTGTTAAATAATTGTTATTTTTTTCATAAAGAATAGATCTATCCGAGATACATGCACATATATCCCAACCTAACCGACGCGGATTTTGCGCGCCATCTGTAAGGATGTGAATGGAGGTGAAGCTGCGAGCAGTTAGTGCGTTCCAGTGCGTTCCCGGTTCCCAGTTTCCAGCGGTCAAACAAGAAATTCGCGGTGTTCGTTGTTGAATAGTATGGTTAGCGCGTTAGCGCGCTGCATTCTGCATTCTACTTGTATTGGGCAAACCGTAAAAGAAATTTGCAATCTCTTATTTCGGTGAGTAAACCCTCATATACTATGAATTTGACACGTCTTATTACAATGTCACAAAGCATGTTTTATATTTATTCGGGTATAAACTACATCCTATATTGTGTATTCATGGTATTGACTCTATAAATTATAATCTTTAAATAAATCTAATTGCACTATATAACATTTACAGGTTGATGAAATGGTCTAGTTAATGCTCGGAGCTTGTAGCTGAAAAAAATATATGATCAGTGCATAACCGTCAGACTACTGATTAAGGTTAAGCTATTAGATACGTGTAATCGAGTAATAATGAGTTTTACATTTGATGCCGCCAAGGCACAAGCCACCCCTTCTGCTGCACCCACTACCACAGGAGGTATATTTTCTTATATATATATCTATCGGTGATACTAATAGATCGATGCAATGCTACAAACCGTTAATCTTTTTCTCTGTATATCGCAGCTTTGTCTACATTCTCATTCGGAGCTTCCGGAGCAGGCGATGCAGGAAAAACATTGACGCAAGGAGCGACCCCTGGATTTGGTCAAGACCCAAACAAATCCAAGGGTCTTTTTGGCACTGGATTAACCGGTACTATTCCACAAGGGACTGGTTTTGGTTTCGGCGCTACAGCTAGCACATCTGCACCAACTATCGCGAGTGGCTTTGGAGGTGCAGCCACGACCCAACCTGCTGGATTAGCATTTGGCACAAGCACTCTTAATACTGGACTCAGTTTTGGCTCCATTAGTACTTCGGCGTTAGGAAGTACACCAAACTTTGGTTTGGGCAGTTCCACGGCAACGACAACAACGCCAACTACTGGTTTATCGTTTGGGGGTGCTAAACCTGCTACTACAACAGGTTTCGCGCTTGGCGCTGGCGAAGCAGCAGCTCCTACGGCGACAACTGGTTTATCTTTCGGTACACCAAGCACAATCGCAGCAGCCGCAGGATTTGGGCTCGGTAGTATGCCTACGGCAACAACTACGTCGTCTGCGACAACGTCAGCACCAGGTTTCAATCTTGGCAACCCTATAGCAACCACCAGCTCCTCTGGAATTCCTTTGGACAGTTCTAAAACTGCGCCAGGACAACCTGGAGTTAGTCTTGCCGCAACTGCAACAACTTCTGATTCAGGCTTCGGTATTAGCACCTCCAGTACGACAGCCTCCACAGGATTTTCGCTAGGTACTTCGGCAACTACATCAGCCACACCAGGGTTTAGCTATGGCGCAGCTGTACCCACTCTTGGATCTACAGCTGCGCCAGGAAGTCTGACAACCCCGAGTACTCAATTGTCCTTGGGTACAACAACCACGTGAGTATAGTTTACTTACGACGAAGAATACATATAATTGTAGAAATCGTTAATTCTGCAATAATATTTACAGTGTCAGCTCTTCTGCAAGTGGCACTCCGCCAATGGCAATAAATTTCTTTCAACTCGAAGAGTCAATTAACAAGTGGACCTTACAATTGGAAGAACAAGAAAAGGTGTTTGTGAATCATGCTGCACAAATTAATGCTTGGGATAAACTTCTTATTACTAACGGAGAAAAAATAGTCGGACTCAATCAAGAGGTTGAAAGAGTGAAAATTGAGCAACAGCAGTTGGAACATGAACTAGATTACGTTGTGAGTTATATGAACATTTATAAATTTTGGGTATATTTGATTCGAGTATAGTTTCATTTCTGTATTTTTTCCTACAGGTTGGTCAGCAAAAAGAACTTCAAGATTGTTTGGTACCTTTGGAGAAAGAATTAGCTTCCCTTTCTGTCTCGGATCCAGAAAGAGAATATACCTATCGATTGGCGGAAAATCTTGACACTCAGTTGAAGCAAATGTCGGAAGATTTAAAGGAAATTATTGAACATTTGAACGAAGCTAATCGTACTCAGGATTCTAGTGACCCAATTGTACAAATTGGTAAAATTCTAAACGCACACATGAACAGTTTACAGTGGCTCGATCAACAAACTGCATTATTAACTCAAAAGATTCAGCAAATCGAACAGATGCATCAGAACTTTAGACAAGAAAATGAACGAAGTTTCAATCTAGCGTATAACTAATTTAGCCAATAGATTTTGTAACTCATTTAGTAAGCGATTAAGAATCACTTTTCTAAGGATGTTTTGTGTTAAACGTGTTGGAACTACAGTTTAAAATAGAACAGGAAATACTGTGTAAGAAATAAAAATATATTTTACATTTAACTTGTACATAATTTAAACTTTCAATGCTGGAATGAAATTATTTATTTTAAGGCGATTATCTAATTGTATCGAGACATTTATCATACGGTTGTTAAGCATATTACATTTAACGCTAGTAGGATGAAGAATGTCCCATAGCGTAAACATCGAAAATTTCTTGATGTTGACCGTCACTGATACCTTTTCATCTTCTTGTGTCTCATTGATAGACGATACTTGTAAGGCTCGAAAATGTGTCGAGACAGTTGCACTATCTGTCTCAACTTTGAAAATAAATTCACCACTATGGTCAGCTATCAATGTTATTTGGGAGCTCATATTTTTCATTCGTTCAACCACGAAGCGTATGTATCTAAGCTCTGGCATACCGATCGATACCTGAAACAATTCAAATTCTATCTGACTATACGGATATATGTCATTTGAAGATTTAATTATGCAAATACTTACGTCAAAATTTGAAATATTTGGTGCCTGATGTTCAGGCCATTCCTTTCGTGGAATTACTTTCACTGGAACGTCGTGTATACAGTGTCGCGTATTTACTGCTAACGAAGGCATTACAACTTCTAGCGTAAGACAAGGTTCTCGTTTATGTGTTAATTTGAGCTTCGCGCTTTTAGCGGTCATTCGTAACGAGCCTAAAGTCCTGGCAAGCATAGTTGCATCGAGATGCAAATAAATTTCATTGTTTTCTTCCGATACGCCGTGCATCATATATTCGGTGAAAAAATGCTCTTCGCTAATTTCGGCCCACACTGTAGGGAGCCGATTATCACCAACTTTGAAATTTAAACCTTGTGGAGTTATGCGTAGAACACACTGCTTTGCCATACGCGAAATCGTGTTGATAATATCTAGAAAAAATGACAAGCCTATATAGCAAGCTTAACAGCAAATAAAATAATAATTCTCTGAAAGTATACGCCGGAAGACATTTAATTATTTAAAGAAATAATTAGGATGATAGTACTGAGATTTAATCCCCTAGACAGTACAACAATAATATGAATTATATTGTACAAAAGTAATTTTAACGTTGTTACGTACGACGATGGTGATAGGTTAGAAATGAATTTATATTTTTACACTTACTTGTAAAATCTCGCATCGCAGTTCCATCCACCAATTTACATCGAAACTTCATTTTTCAATTTGAATCAAAATTACAACACAATACACTAAACATAATCTTCTTTTCACAATAATTCACTTTTGCGCGGGAACGTATTCCACACCTGCTATTACTATCCTAAAGACGATATTTATCATTGATAAACAAAGTGCCGTCGATGTTGAAAATTCACGGTACTCTACGAACTACATCTCTTTAATAGTTAACATCAAAATCATGTAATTTTCAATAATTATGCTATAATAATAACCAACCCTTCAACTTGAACAATTACAAAATACGATCACGTGCAGAAACGTTACACTTTTTGGCACATAAATTCCAGGGTGAAGTATAAATTCTTCATTATCATTATATTAATAACTCAACATTGGTACTTATGTGTAGAGTAATAAAGATTGGTCGAATTCGTAAACAATCCAAAATGTTCAAATTAGAAACAACATATTATAAGTTTTGTCTCAGGCGTAAAACTATATCCGATGTTTTACCCTAATTACACGTATAAATAAATTAAATGAATTTCTATTTTTTATCATACAGAGTGATCCTTCTGTCATGCGAAATCAAAAGGATGCCGCAGACTAATGTCGCGATCCTAGTCCATTCACAGACGTCACCAATGCAGCCAACTTGAAATGCTAGTGTGGCTGTGTGTATCCGAATTTGTTATACGGATTAGTTACGTGTATGTTCACCAACACATAAGCCCTAGCTTATGCGTGAATGGGTTAGAATCGCGATGTTTAGCTGCGGCGTGTCTTTGACTTCGCATGTCCGAAGAATCAATCACCCTGTATATCAGAGTCAGAACTAACATTTAGATGTCAGTTTAGTTCCCGTTGTAGCCGATAGATGTCAGACGAAGGTTTCTCGTGCGGCAAATCCCCGAACAAAGTTACCCCTGTGTGAGTCGTGTTCGCGAATAAACTACAGCGGAATCATAATACTCGAAGGAGCTAGCTAGCCTAACACTATGTAGCATTTGTGTGTAAACAAAGAGAAGATACAAAAGTGTCTGGAACCACGGACAATGTCAACAAGTTCCACGGAAAGTACCTGAAACTGATCGGTATTTCGACACACGTATCGACAACCTTTTACTCGAAGGTTGCGAATTTCTGCTGTTTAGTTGAGGGTGAGTTCGGCCATATTGATAAGTTCGCCGACTTACTGAAATATACCAAAGAAGTTTGCCCCATAACGATAATAGTGAATTGTGAGAGCTGAGTTCTTCACAAAGGATGCAACACTGAACGATATGCGGTTTGCCAGAAAGAGGTGAGTAATTTTTCTTTCGTGTAAACTTAGCGGCAGCTTTTGAGGCTAGTCGGTTTTTCCATTCCCATTAAAGACTGGCTCGTCAAAGGAGTCTTGTCATCTGAAAAGGCTAGTTAAGCCGTAGTTGAGGTCTAAATAAATTCACGCGCAATCATCAGATAGAATTTTCGTATTATGAAAATAATTTTCTTTGAATCTAATTTCTAGTGCTTTTAGTGCGAAAGAGTAAAATGCTAAATTACAATCGGCCACAGTGCGAATAACCCCCGTGTGCGTAACCTCATCATCATTCGAACTATGAATAATTTTATTTCAAAGTGTGTTAAATGCACGAGCATTTAAATATCTACTTTACACAAGTTATTTTATAAGAGTCGCTACTCGATTTATCGTTCGTTGGCGTCGCATCGAAAGAAATTTTTACAGGAAGCATGTCGTTAAATGTTCCCTGTATTTTTTTACATCTTAAAGCGTCTAGTTGAAGACAGGTGGTAAAACACGTGGCATCCGTAGAGAGCATGCACCGGCCTCTGATATTTTTCCCTCCACTTCTTCTGTCCCATTGGGACTCTCCTTCTATCTCAAAATCTTTCCACTTTTTCTTTTATTTTTCGCGGTATCTTACCTATCAAATATCTGACACAAAAGTATATATTACGAGAGTAATTAGTACGCGTAGTTCTGATCCGCAGAAGCTTGAACTACAAAAACATGGATTACAATCACAATTGAACAATTTACATCCTTGATACATACTATGTACTGCTTAACGATACACGTAAATACTTGGATAATTATTACATTTCGTGTCGGGTGATGCTTAACGTTTTTCTGTCGCGTTACTGGTAGTAGAAATGATTCTGAAGCGCTTGGTCTTTAGTTTGAACTTGAAACTTATCCTGACGTATAATACGATCTAACATTTACGATTCGTTGACATGTCGATGAGAGAAGATAGTTTTAAAGATTTTCGTTTTAAGATGCTGCGGGCGCCAATTTCCAGGTTCGTTCGTTCTTTTCGTTACCGAGGTTTTTGCATCGATATCGTCTTTCTTATTCGTGTATCCGGTAACCCAAAAAGGTATAGGGTGACACGTAGGTGCAGCTCCTCCACGAAAGGGTCAGCTTTCTCTTTCGGAAAGAAAATATTCGAGAGAAACAATAAACTTGTGTATGCCTTATATGCGCTTACGCAAAGCGGGCGAAAAAACTGACGTAACAAAATACAGCTCGTGTTAATAACACCCGGAGCATAAGCGTGGTTGGTGCAGCAGTTAGTTTCCAGTGATATCTACATTGTGCACTGGACTGCCAGAACCCGTATCATCAGTTTAATTCATATTGTATCTTTTTATGAGTGGTAAAACTCAGATGTGTCATGGGCTCTTATTTTTTAGCATGTGACAAAAAATTGGAAGTGATTTCACGAGTGTTTTAGTAGCAGAATGCTGTGTGTCAACTTCCGTAGGGATTTAATTAAGGATGCGTATATTGACTCAAACCTTCGACTTCCGCCTTGAGAACCATCAGACAACATATCAGCTTCTCATACATATAATATTTGCTCGGTTAGTAACAGGAGATCTCATTTCGACAAACTACAGTGATCTTGATGAAATGAAATTCGACATATTGTATTACAATTTCTACTTTGACCGCTTTTAAAGATGAATGAAGCAAATAAGAGTGATAGATTAACGCGAAAGTAAAAACATGGAATGTATTCTCCTAATTATGAAGATCAGGAAGTGCTAGATGCTAGATCGTCGTGGTTGATCAAAGTAGTTGGCATGTTTATTGTCTAAGATCAGTCGACAACTGTGCCATTTCGGTGTCAATATCACCCTGACTTCCAGAGCATGTAATGCTTCCACTTATCAATATTAACTCGCCCGTTGGGAGATAGAGTGACGTCAAGTTGCGAAGCCGGCGTCTCGCATGGCAACTGGCAAGCCAGGCGTGCTGAGCGGGTCGCAAGGACAAACAGACGCCGCGGCGCGCCGCACCTACATGTACGCGCCACGCGGTTGAGTTGAGAGCGATACACATTGCCCTCACACACCCCTTCAACACTTCATTTCCTACTACGCAACTTCCTATCCCCTATTTTACGCTTGCTTCAACTCATTCGCCACAAAAAGATAAGTGTATGTATTTCTACATCCTACCCCGAGCTTTCTTTCGTCAAGAGACCTTCTCTTGGTCCCATTTGTATCCCGCTTATTCCCGTTTCCCGCCTTCTCCTCCCTGGCCACTCTCTTTCACGCGCTATTATACTCCTGTTTGCTTTCGTCTGCCGCGTTTTCCTGCATTCTTGATTCTCTCCTTGGCTCTTCGTTAGCTTCGACTCTTTTAAGGCACGCTGGACTCGCTCGGTCCCCTTTTTTCACGCGCTCTCGTCCACGTTCGGGCCGGCCGGCCGGCCTTATGGCTCTGTCAGTCTCTCTTCCTCGGTCGGTTCCTCGAAAGGGCGCACGCACGGGCTGCGCGTGCTCTGAATGGTACACATCGTTCACGGGAGAAAGAGAAAAGAGCAGAATGCGCGGGATACCGGGAGCGCAAGACCCGCTCTCGCGCTTTCTTTCTCCTGAACTCGGCAGCTGTCTCCTGTTTGTCTTCTCTCATGTACAGCTCACACAGCTCACACTTCGATGGGAACCTCTGGGATGGATAGTAGTCGTCGTCCCGTCTGGATTGGCGCCCTATTTCTGCTCCTCACTGACAGGATGTTTTAATCTTGTATAACAATTGATAAGGGGCAACCCTGTCCAGTTCCGATTGCAGATGTCATCGGATCGCTTGCGATAGCCAAAAAATATTCGATGAGATTGACTGTTCGTGTATTTCGATATTCGAGCTCATGGCGTCAGGCAGTACGTGCTCTAACTCTGTAGATAGACTTAATTGGATCAAACACGTGGCGGATCGGTTGACATGTGTTCCGAATGTGCATACACGCCTAAGTATGTTTTTGCGAGATTTGCTTCGGCGGATATTTAATAATTCTATATACATTAAATGTGTATAACGAAAACCTGCTGAAACATTCTTAAATTGATCGGGATGTAGTATAGAACAATTGCGATCTTCGGATAGCATTTTCCGTAGAGAGTGCAGTCCTCTTCGGATTTCAGAAGGAATTTACTACTGGGATGCAATATGTAAGCTGCAATTTCTGAGTACTGCACGTTAATGCCTCTGAAATTATGGGGTACCTGATGTTTCTTTCACGAATACCAGCAACAAACCCGGAGATGGTTCTCAATCATTGATTACCAATGAGAACCGAGTCAGGTAGAATCATTGGCCGATGTCGAATGAGAACCCGGAAAGCGGGCTTCCAACGCTTCAAAGAGAAAAACCTGTCCATATCACGGAACGACCTGCATCCATCCTCTGACATATCGCGTTAACTACCTATCCATAGGTGGTAGTCCTTTCATCTCTTTTCTCCAAGGATCAATGCAAAGAATGTCGTACTCCGAAGACACCCAATTCGTAAACTCTAATACCAATAATTTGTAAAACTGCAATACACTGAGCAATCTGTTAAATATAGTCTGCAGAATAATCTTTTACTTGAGAAATAGTTTTTCGTGGTTTTCGATGTATATGCTTCTGAATAGTAATTTTTTATCGCCATGCAACATACCTCTTGGGTCCAGTCCGAAGAATTTCGTGACCTGCTCTCTGAGCATTGCATTCATTTCCATATTCTATGTATTAGTGTTTACGTCTAGCTCATATCCGGTCGTTTGAATATGCGTGACAAAGGGAATGAACTCTCCAGACGGGACTCGAACTTATGTTAACTGTTACTAATTATAACACTTATCGGAGAAAGTGCATATTAATCAGTAAATCAGACACTCACAAAGTGCTTCAATGATATCTTGCGTATACCTTGGTTCTTGCGCTACTGCAGTTCTTTTATCCGTTGCCAATGACTTCCGAATGAAATTGAGCTACACCAATCATGATTTTTTGTCTTAAATATCAAAATTCTAATCAGTTCGTCCAAGTTCAAATTCGAGAGGCTGATAGGATTTATGTCGATTTCACGTGGTTTCTTGCGAGTTCTTTCGCATTTTGCCCAGGACCGATCGGTTCTCAGAACACAACGGCGATACCGCAAGGCCTTGCAGACTGAAATTCTGGACCCTTTCCTCTCGTTTCTTCGTCTTCCTCGCGTCTCCTATCCTCTTCCGTGTTCACGACCTCCCCCTCACTTCCTTTCTTGCTTCCAAGCTTCTCCTCATCTTTCTCCTCTTCATTTATTTTTCATGCTGCACCTCTCCACACAACCATCCCACCTAAAGCTCGATTCACACCGCTTGTTTGTCCGAACATTACTGAACAGTACACGGAATTCAGAACGTTCTTGTGAACTCGCGGATTCTCTGTGCTGCGATATCCTTTGTTTTCGTCGATGATTAAATCCCTTACGCTCGAATTCCTTCGCCCGCTCATTGATGCTGAGCACTGATCCTTTCTTTCGCAAGCGCGCTACGTCTCTCACGAACATTTCGAAATACGTACATGTTCCCTTCCTTTCTATTCTATCGTAACAACCCGATCATTCGAATATTTGAAATGATGCGAATATCATTGGATGTGTGAACTTACAGTTTTCGCGTCCAATTTGTGATCCAAACAATAAGACAAACGACATGTACTGCATAATTAGTAAATACTATTAGAATGCTTTAGTGGTCGAATTAACAATTTCTTATTTGACGAATATATTTCTCACTGATAATTTGATTTATTCAAAATCGGCAATGATCGAATTAAATTCCCAAGGTAAACGGTGAGAATTGAGCTTAGGCTTACGCAACCTTGCATCCATCGGGAGTCGGTGCATCATCAGGATCGAGCCTCAGAGTTTGTAAATATTTTGCTGCAGCCGATTGACCGTTGCATTTTCCTTGAGTCTCAAGGTCTGCAAAGGGTTAGACGGGCTGACATTGATGTGTCCTAACGGCCTGTGACGTTACACAAGTGAAATATCTCGAGACCGAGGCTATTTAAATCTTAAATACCGGTGGCTCACGTCGAGAGATACACGCACAATAAAGAGCTCGCGATGATCAGGCTCCAGATGAATGCTGCTTAGAGATACCGCGAGGATGTTTACGCATATATTTCTCGAAACTTGCTCCATGTATAGCTTCCACGGTGGGAAAGTACCTTACTTGCGAACAAACGCACCCTGAAGCCTGCACCATCCCACTGGTATTTACAGCTATTAAAGTTCGTTCCCACCGTGCGCATCTTTTGTTTTCAAAACATTTGTTCGCATCTCCAGCAATTACCGAGAGGTTCCAGTTTATTAATGGAGCAGACCTCGATGAATTAAACCCAGCGGCACGATTCACTGAGCCTCGGCTCAATTCAGACAAAAACAGAATAAAACACCATTGACATGAATATCAACCCAATGAGATTATGCAGCAAAAAGTTTGAGTCAGTGGTTGTTGACGACCCGTTGGACACTTGGCAAGGCAATATTCTTATTTCAATTTTTTGATACACCGTTGAGAAAACTGAACTGAAACGTACTGTTTCAGGTGCATTTGGCAAAAATATATATGTATGCAAATGCAATGACCTTAGTACGTATGTGTCGTGCAACAGATAAGACTTTTTGCTGTGTCTCACAGACTCCCTGTTGCTAGTACGGAGCCTACTAAACTCGGTTACACTTAATTGTATTGGATAAATCAGCACTGATGAATCAGCATTTATTTTTGTTGGATGCTAATGCACGAATTGCTTTAGCTTCGCTTAATACTGATTTGCATAGATGCGTTTTGCTGCAGGGCCCAATTAGTAGCCTTATTTAGAGCATCTCATTCTCAGCCGAATTTGGAACGAAGCTCTGACCAATTCTGTGCGGAGCACAGTCACCGGTTTACGCTGCCTAGTCTATATTAGCTAACCCGTTTTCGCTGCATATAATAGCATACTTGTACCGACCGATTCGGCATTAATTCGAGAATTGACTCGGTAAGGGTTAAGAGACGCATTTTTAGTGAATCGATCGTGGCAGAGTGCTTTAGCGAGAGAACGAAGCTCAAGTTTAAGGGTATCTTCACACTGAGTCATTGACACTTATGCCTTCATGCATCGTTACTTCATATCAAATTAAATACGATTTTTTAATATGATCATGTGATATGGTTAATGTTAAAGGATGAAATGAGTGAACGCTTTCCGAGCAGTTCAATAGATCCAAGTACATAGTTTAGTGCTAATCAACAATATCGGTATTGGTTAAATTCTATTAGATGCAGTTAGATTCGAACAAATACCAACAATTAGGGTATCTTGGAAGGATCTTTGGTATTGGAGGAGTTGTTGATTGTTGTTATGCATAGTGCTCATTATGAATATACCCTTAAGAGAGACTTACAGGGAGCATATAGACGTAAGTCCATAGGGACGGTCGGCCTTTCGTTTCATCGGCCTCTCGTTCCCGTGCTTCCCCTGACCGTTCGTCTACCCCTGCTCCTATCGGCGTCTCTTTCCGTCCTCAGCTGGGTTTGCCCTCGGTTGCCCATCCTCGAGCGCCCATTCCCCTCCCTGCATCCCGAGAACCCAGTGCGGAGAGCACGTTAGGACCCTCCACGCAGCCGAGAGCCGAGAGCCAAGGCAGCCGGTGAACCTTCAGTTCAAATCCAAACGCCGTGCCGTCGGTAGGAGCGCGCGAATTTGCTCCATTTTGGGCGCGCGTCGCGGCAAAACACGAGATACTATACATATACCTCTTACGCGCGTTATGAATAATACCAATGGAAAGAAGATCGTGGTGTATCAATAACAACTTGGAAAAAGTTTCTCGCTTCGTTTGGACTTGTACAATTGCATGGACTGAAAAAAACCGACTCTTTGTCCAGAACCTTCGGCTGTTTAGTGTACGTTTATTCTGTCGCGACGCGTGTACCCTAACCGAACGCAGTTTCTTGCATACCTGTTAATTGGCGTGTCCTGCTCGATCGAGAGATTATGCTCGTTGCAACTTTGTCGAAAGTGACTGGAAACGACGGTTTTTAACCGAGAGGTTAACTGTCGCGACGAAGCACAAAGAGGCGCGAGGGTGCACTGTTACGAGCGATAAACGACGAGGAGGAAAAAGAAACAAGGAGATACGGCCTTCTTATGTTTTCTCGCAAAGCGTGGGAACGCTGAGATCTGCATTGTACTTCAGTGCTATCGGTTCAAGCTGATACCAATGCGAGAAACTGCAACATACTTGTGTAAATATTGTACAGAAACGTTGTGCGTTTAACGTCGCGGAAGTACACTAAAAGACGAGAATCGTGGGGGAAAGTTAAGAACGCTAATCGTGATGTAAAGAAAGGAAACGAAACCGAGAGTGTCCTCGATTAATTGCAGAGCTTGGATTCGTCATAAGAAACTGACAGAATTCCTGAAGATACTTTGGACTAAGGTTTCGTAGAAAACTTACACGTGAGAATGGACGTAATGCAGAGTGGACTGCTCGTACCAGCAAAGATCGTGGATATCACTTCGTATCACTCATCTTTCTATTCCCCTCCACCCACTGAGGCGTAAGTACCCTATATGTATGCGCTTTTCTTTTCTTTCTACCATTGTAAGCAGGTGGAATTCTTTCATACGCCTAATTGTCGTAGTTTCATGAACACTATAATTCAAATCTGATTTATCGTAATCTAAAAACGATTTTAGATTGTTATTTCAAATTTCAATTCGATATACTCTTTTCATTTCTTTTTACATGCTTTTATTCGCATTAAAAATGCATTTGCATGATAGATACTAGTTTACACGCATGCTACATGTCAACATCGCGGTATGTTTGTTTTCATTAAAAACAAAGACCGTATATACAGATACATGCATAGTATTTGAAATGAAGTAGAGCGGATGTAGGACCGATATCAAAGGATGTAATGTTATCGCAGGCTAGATTATAATGGGTCCATGTACGAGTCCCGTTCCTTCTCGTTCTCTAACGATGTTGTAAATTCATTTGGAAGTTAAGAGGCTGTCTTTGGAGCGATAATGCGGCAGAGCCACAATGTAGAGGTTTCGAAAAGTCTGTTGCAACCATGTGAAAAACCCGTATCTTCCATTTTGAGCTCATTAACCCACCCTATACTTTAGTCGGCGTTCACGCTCCCACAATGTGCTGCGCCCAAATTCCTCGAGTCAATGTTGACATTTTCCAGAACGAAAAAAATCTGAAAATTATCCACTATCTATCTATCTATCTATCTATTAACCCATTGTGTTGTACAGAAAATTTTAATGGAATTTCATTCTAAATTGGATTCGATTATGAATGAGAAGGTAGAAGTGAAACATTTCTCAAAAGTCATTGAATAGAACCGACAGAGGAATGGGGGGAGCGGGAGACGCAAACATGCAGCTTGGCAGGCTGGCTGGTAGGCAGGCTGGAAGGCAAGCAGGCAAGCAGGCCAGTAAACCGGGCACATAGTGGCACGGGCAAGAAAAGCGGACTGGCACCTCCGCTTCGTAGGAAGCCTAGGTATATCCCTCGTGTTGCCTAGCAGATATCCACTTTGTCCCGTACCCGTTTAGCGCTCGAACCTATAGACTATAGAGGACTGGGCCCATATCTCGATTTCTCGCATCTCCACACAGCCTCGGCGAGACTCGTTCGGCCAAGGAGATTTAAACCCGGTTTCGTGTCTAACCCGCTGGGAATTCTCCCGTCGTCGTTTATTTCGTCTACGGTCCGGTGAACCTACTTCGTCCTTTACGTCGTTAGGGCCTTAAATATTTCCAGAAAAAACAGTTACCTAAATAACTATTCGAAATATGTGCCACAACCGGGTAGGACGCGTCAAACGACCAGCTGCCACGTATACATACATTTAATAGTTAATGAACTTCCGCAAGGTGCATCTTTTATATACAATTGTGTCTGTAGTAAGATTTCTTCCGTTTACAATTTCCGGTAGCGGATGAATTTAATTTTTTAAAAACGTACGGTTTTGTCAATGAGGGTCCTTTTTTGATCCGTGAAACACGATACCGCGTAACGTGAGTTCTTAATGTAAAGTCGTCTGAAAGGTAAGCCTCTCGTGAATCGAGATTCCGGCGCTCTTCTCAGATGCAAAATCAGTTAAAAAGAATGGGAAGATCCCGTAGAGGGATAACAAAGACCCGGGGGATTTTAGCGCAGCCAAGACTTCGCACGTACTTGAGATCTTGGGAAAGGGTCGTTAAAGCCGCGAACATGGAACTCACAAGCACATATTCACATAGTTTCCTACGAAACTGACAGGAAAGAAGCGGCTGCTTTGTCAACGCGATTTGCTGTTTATGAAAGCCGCACGGTGGAAAAGGAAATGTACGTTTGCACGTGTTCAACATCTTCGACTACTTTGGCGTACATATTTAACTATATGTATACAGCTTCCACGTGGTATTCAAAATTTAACAATAAAAGCCGTGAACGTGACTTTTTCTCGGGATCTTACTCCTAAGCTCTAAACTTTACAACTTCGAGAGGTAGAGAACTAGTGGAATAGCTATCCCCATAAATACTTACTTTCACCACGTGTGGTCCGGTCAAAAATGTCCCCCGGCGCACTGAGTTGCAGTCGACCCCGTGGAGTGTAGGTCATTTATAGTATCGCGTTTACGTTCAAGTACTCCCACGTTGTTGACAGCATACTCGAGCGAAACGCAATAAAATCGAAAATTGTTACAGAGCTATCCTCTCGCCACGCGATTCCAAAGACATGCCGCGGATTAAATGTCTGGGGCTTAGGTATTGGTGAACGTCTGGTGACGTCCGTGAATGGGCTAGGGTCGCAACGTTTAGTCTGCGGCATGTCTTTGAACTCGCGAGACGAGATGATCACTTTGTTAGGCGATCGTTCTTTCACGTTGCCAGTTATTTGTATAACATCGTACAGAGTGTCCTCCGGTTGATCTTCCAGACTAAACAACTTGTCCCTCGAAGTGCCGGTGTATAGCCTCAAAGTTGTCTCTGGTTCTTGAATAACAAACGGGTTACCGTTTAATTCACAATTAAATGGCCCTGTGCAGCAGCTGCAATTCTTTGCCGAAAACTATGCTCCGAGGAGCGTTGTCAGGCAACAAGAGAGAACCGACCCCAAGATGTCAAGTAACAAATTTCGAAGAGGGATTCCAGTTCGTCCGGCGAGATTCGCGAGCGGGCCCCTTGAGGAAGTCCCCTTCAAGATGGAACGAGCCGACCTTTCTCTCTGTCTCGCAGACCGTTCTTCTCTCTTTTCCTATCATTATTTTCGATGTCGGTTTAGTACACTCGAGGGTTGACGATGCCGATCGTCGAGGTACAAGGGCGAGCCTGATTTCCAGCATCTGCTCCAGTCAAGAAAGACCGCAGTCTGGAGCGACTTTACCTAGCAAAGCCTTTGCATGTGCCTTCTATGCAGTTCTTGTCTGCGACGCCTTCGTATTTTCTATAGGGCGCTTCAAAACCCGCGGCATCTGTTTCGCAATTGTTCTCGCGGCAACGGAAGGGCGGGGGGAGGGAGAGCAGGAGCAAATGATAGACCAATGCTGTTTTCATTTGACAATGACATTTCGTGATAGCAGCACCCTCCTCTTTACGCAAACACCTTAATCAAACTACTGAAATCATATCCCAAAGAGTACCGCCTTTCAATTCAAAGGAATTCATATTAAATTTCTCCTTCCGAACTCAAACATCGCATTGTTCGAAATCGCAGTCACTTTACTCAACCTCGATACGCATACTTCTCCAGTCGCGCCTGAACCATGTGCAATTTTGCGTTTATCCATGGAATCATTGATTGACACCCTGCGCTGGATGTAAAAAGTAAAATAATTCTCGCATTGAGTTACATCCGAGCAGACACAATCGGTGGTGGGCACCCATAGCTTCTAATCAGGTTGCATTAGTAGCGTGCGATCACCTTGCCAGGATCCGCAGGGTCGTCGCTCGGTCCCAATAGCGATGCAGCCCAAATTCCCACGGTGGAATTAAAGATTCACGAGGAGAAAATACCCATCGCACTTGTCATGGGAACGAGCACCGGGTGGCTCCTCGCATAGGATCTACAATTGGTCTCATGGTTGTGCGGGCTATGACGAGGCGTGGTGGTGCCTGGCGCACCTCTAGAACCAGAGGGGGATGAAGCACACACCACGAAGGGGCTTCCCGCCCTTTTTTTGTCGCGACATGCGGAGCCCTAAGGGACTTTCCCCTAGCTACGCGACCTCTCTCTACCTTTCTACTGTGGCGCGCATGCTCTCACTACCACGCAGCTTTTGCCTTGCGACTCCCGACGACGACCAAGCGACATATGTACACCCTCCAAAAAACTTTGGAGAGCTATGCTACCATGGGGTGAATCCATTCTGATTGCGTGAAATTATTTAAAACAGTCGAGTATATTTATGAAGAAATTTTCCTCACCAGTCTAGTACGTTTTCAAGAGGAATATACATTGACAATATATACAAATAGTTGATAACTAATCGTAATTTTTTCAAAGGGGTATTTTCCCAACAGTTAATTGTTTAACAATTGCAAAAAGAATAGAAAGAAGTTGCAGCAATACCATTCGTTGGAATTGTAATCAGGATTGGTAATCGTAATGACTGTTGATAATTGGCGGGTATAAGTGCAGCTAGATAAACGTGCAGTGTACTACGGACACGTGCACACGTGTATCCACATGCATGCGTCATAAGAGCGGGTGCGCATGCTCAGGGAGGGTTCTATTGGGGAGAAGTTTGGCAGTGCGAGTGCGAGGGCATCGAGGCAGGTGGTAGCCAGATGTCTCCCGTAAGGACTTCCACCCTGATGTCGTTGGCTGGCAATACCTCTGGCCGCTGGCCTCGGATACGCATACGTGTGCGCTCATCCTCCATACACACCATACACGCTACCATCGTCACGTAAATGCGAGAGAGGGTATACCTATCCACTCACCCCGTAGTCACGCCAAGCGTGTTCGAACCGGCACACAAATTCATCTTCGCGTACACGCTGCTCCCTTTTGCAGGATAGGTTCGTGAGCGTATCACACGCTGCTATTTCTCTCTCCACGAGACTCTCGCATGTGAAAGGTAGCCGAATAGCTCGAGTCTAATTGGGATGGAAGCTCTCCCAACATGGGGAGTCGGCCACTTTATGCTACGATACCGAGCTACCTCTAAAGAGACAAATAACATTTTTTACGTACAAGAGATTTTCATTTTTGTTCGTTTAGCGCAGATGCGCCACTTTAAATAGTGGAAAAAGGGGGATAGTATAATTGGTACGTAGCTTGGGGAAACGCACGGCAGCTGAGTTCGGATGATGCCAAATACGAGATTACCAGTGTACATATTACCTTGGTAGTGAACTAGAGTTTAAAGACGAGAGCGGAAATGGATAGTAGTAGTATGTACCTTGATATGTCTACAAGTATATTCGGAACATCTTTTACTTTCACTACCGTGAAACATACGTAGCTAACATAACTGTACCGAAAGGAAATAGATAATCTTCGATCCTACAAAACGGCTATTTAGCGACAATGACACTGCATAATTATATCGGAAGATTAGCATAATCATGCCAATTAGTTTAGATGATTATTATAGTACGGGTGTAGTAATCTTTATGGAGCATCGCACCTGTAACATGAGAAAGGCCAACCGATGCATTTGTCATCGGCACCTGTCTTGGCAATGGCACACTAGTTTGCATACGAAGCTCCATGAAGCGGAGCGTTCTATGCTTAAATTCCGCATATTTAACCAGGGCGGCGTTGCCTGTCATCGGTAGTACTCTGGTGTGTGCGGGGTGAGGAAGAGGAATTTAAAGGCAGAAATTGGAGAAGGCGAATGGGCTCATCGCACTCCTCGTGGCGCGAGCCGTGTGGCGAGGGGGTGGGTCATGGGGGTAGCAGCTGACGCAGGACGGCCAGAGAGACCAATGGATCTCTGCACCTGGTCCCTTAACTTTGGAAAATCGACGACAGAATCAATTGTGTTGCTCGGCGCACGCGACCAGACAGGCGGCCGGACGATAACAGTTGCATTGACCCTCCATCTCTTGACCCGTTATACTGTATATTCGCAAAGACCAGCCTCTTCGTTCTTCTTTTTCTAGTTGCCCGATTTCCCTACCACAGAGATGATACCCATACTCACTTTCTCATATGGAACTTTATACACATCGATTTGGTGGTTGTGAGAGAGTACACACCGAACCGTATTACTGTTCGATTGTGATAGTGCTCGTCGAGCTATAAGAGCACATCAACCGTGAAATGAATCCCGATTCCCTTATTTTACATGGTGCGCTCGGGGGCATTCTTTATTTCGGGCATGACCCCTCACGCTATATTTACTTGACCAGACTTGAATGTACTTTCTGGCCGTCGTCGATGCGATCTCGGGCACAAAAGTAAAGCACCACAGGCATCGTCTGGTTTTTCTGACGAACCATGACCACGAGTCCCGGTTTCGAGGACGATGGACATCGGCTGCTTGGGGACTCGGGGTGCTGCTGTTCGCGCAACGACCTTATTATTGCGTGACGAGGAACGAGCGGACGCCCGCGAGGAAGGAAGGAAGGAAGGAAGGAAAGTGGGCAAGAAAAGGAAGGGACGAAGGAAAGAGGAAGACGGCAGTCTGAGGGGCGACAGCTCGTTGCAAAAGGGGGGACGGAGGTGCGTTCGACGAGAACGAAGGAAGTGTGTCCGAATAGAGGGGAAAGTGCGGAACTTCGGCAGATGTCCATACGTAGCATGCATGCCCACGGGTGCTGCATTCCTCTCCTTTTCTCACGAGACGTCCCATTTTCATGGCGAAACTCGTAAAACGAGGGATCGACCGTGCAAGCGTATCGATAAAAGTGTGATGAATAAGTTCGTTAACCCTTCGCTTGATAGAATAGAGGGGTGATATTTATTATAGGAACCTTTTGGATATATTAGACCAATGCCTTCTACTGACGTAAGATCGGGGTAACATGAGGCCAAAATCGCTAGTTAGTTTACAATACAATATTGCTAGTTGAAATATTCGTTTAACAAATATAAATGTGTTATCGATTATTGGTGTATGCTAATGAGGGCAAAAGAAAATAAGTCTATAAATTCAGCCTTCTCGGTCTCATTACGTAAATTATTTTTATGATTATCATAACTAGTGTCCCCAATGCAAACTCGGTAATTAACGATTAGCAACGCCGAGGAATACGTAATTCATGTCTCTTCTTTATTTTCTTAAACAACTCTCATTTAAAAAAAGCATGTTGTCACCCAACTATGTACGACGATTATTCTATTAGACAAAGAGGCAGCTGGTACGAAACACCTGCTTCTGTCGCCACTTTTCAAGCAAAGCCGAATATGAACGTGTTCATTCATTTCGGTTCGCGACAAGACGCGGCCTTTGAAATGCCGAAGCCAACTTCGCTTTAGAGACTTTTCTTTTTTTACGTTCGACCGCGTCCTCGACCTCCGACACATTCTTACGACTGTGGCATAATTTGGCATGCATATGTGAGGAAGGAAAGGGCTTAGCAACAGATATGTTTGGTTTACCATGTGATAATTGAAGAAGGGACAATCACAATTCTTCGACCTATTTACGTGTCCTAATTCTCTCTCTCTTTCGAGTTGTACTGCGTTTCACGAGTAAAAAGAATTTATCCAAATTTAAAGTCATAAATAGTTCGTGAGGTAAAAAAAAGTAGAATTTAATTTAGAACTGTATTTGATTGAGATATGCAACTACAAATTGCTATTTGTTGCGATAATTTGCAAATCATTCGGTATTAGCAGTTGTGCCAGGAAATTGAAATTTTATGCTGGGGTGATCGACAGGAAACCAAGACCACCACCGTGGTTAAAAACGAAGGATAGTACTACACAAGATGCGGACGAAAGTTCAACCAGATACGACCGCGAATTATTTCTTTTTGACTTCCTCTCCACCCTTTCTGCACCCGTCCCTTGTAATCCTATTCTGGACAGGCCCTCTCGCATGTCCGTCCTCAATTTTCTTCCATCCTTTACCGGGATCATTTCCTCCTGCGTTCCTCTCTTCGCCCCGCGAACGTATTACGAGCATACGCGCCGCCCTAAATTGACTAATGGGTCTCATTTCCCTCGGTTTGTTTCGGTTGTCGCTTACTTCCTTCGCGACACAGACCACGTGTGCCGTATAAAACAATCGTTCCGATCTTATCAGTTTCCTTATACTTGTCCACGTGCCTTACATCGGCTTTATCCATCTTTAGGGTCTTCTTTTACTTTTCGACTGACTTCCGTCTCTTCCCACTTCCGGTGTCCTGAACGCAGGATGTTCGGCTTTCCTTTGGTTTCGCGTGGTTTTCGACACTGTAGATCTTCATCAACATAGTGTATTATTAATAATAATAATAATATTGGTACCAATTTTGGAACGATGTAGGCAAGAATAATGAATTTTGAAATGGTGGGGCTTTTAAATGTAAATGTATCTCTATAACTATAGTGTACTGTGGTGATCTCAAGTCAACAGTCAATGGGTTCTTTCACTCATGCGGTAAGTCATATGGTTGTGGCGGTAAATCGATACATATCCAGGTTTTAGCGGGTCGTGGGAAGCGGTTTCTTTAGCCACGTGCCTTAGGATTCAAACTCAAGGGTATCTACGACCGTTAGGCTTTCTTAGAAGGCGAAATCCTTTACATAACGCCATCGACAGGTATCGATCGTATTTTACGATTCCAATGCCTTTATACAGCTACTGTTTACGACATTTTTCATACACATGAGAATGTAAATTTTAAACTTTATGTCATTAGGGTTTCCGTCAAGAACAATTATTCACTTGTCAAAGTTTGTCAAAGACAATGAGGAAAGTGTAAATTGTTCTATGTGCTATCGGATGGGTGGGATATTTAAAATGAGGATTTTGCAATTTTAATTCGGTCAAATGTTTATTGCACACGGCACCCACGCCGCAAACTCGACTGATCAAATTCACTGATACCTTTGAATTCTACGCTGCTCCAAAACCTCTGAATCTTTTTAACACAAATTGGAGATTGCTTCCAGTCCTTCCATGCCGTGGCATTACAATTTTAAAACTCGATGTATGTACTGTTCGAAGGGGACTCAAGGTACGGTATTTAATATTTATAATTACACTGTCTCATCGTTCCAAGTCAGATAAAATTGAACTGGCAACAAGATGTGTATACGTGAAAAATTCCACTTAAACGGCACTCCCCTGTTACTTCCTTGCATTCTCTTTCGACGCAATGCATTATGTATTCTCAGTGCGTTCATCACAGGCGCAATAAACATACCTGCACCTGCAGAAAGCAAATAGTTGCACGTCGTAAACCACATTCTCCGTCTGGTACTCTCCCAATTCACTCGATTAAATTGTTCTAATCAATACACTGAACGAAATCGAAAACAACTTATGAGATTTTGTAGATTTTGCAAAAAAATTCCGAATATAATCATACCTATATTGAACGTGTTTATCGCTGCAAGTAAATTTATTCGCGTTATAAGCTATTATTGGCGAGTTACGCGAATCGATTTAGGGATGCTGACGAAATCGAGAGGGCGAATAATGCAAATGATGGTTCAATTGATCGTAGCACGGTAAGGGAGTCTTTCTCACCCTCGCGCTCGCTTCCCTTTCTCTCACCCCCAACAGCTGCATGTACCGAGAGGAAGGTCCCTATGGCGTACCGTGCAATGAAGTACAATAGGAGGTTATGCAACGATAGCGCTTGTAGAATACGAGGAGCATAAGCGACATATAAACATATGCGAGCCGCAGATGGCCGGTGAACCTTATCGGTTCTGTTCCTTTGTGTCTTGGGCGCCAGCAGTGTTCGAGACACTTTCGTTCTCTAGGCGAAGTCGCTCGCGCCGCTTTGACCCAATATTCGATAATGGAGACGTACTTACTCGGACTCGGACGAGTCAATAAGCTTAATTGTACTCCAGAGAACGAATAATCATTTCCGGTTATATGACATCACTTTTTACACCTGCATATAATTCTTTTATCATTCGACATTTCCTAATTGTGAATTGTGAAGCATTCGATGATTTTTTCATTCAACGAAATCTTGGATGAAAGCTCGTACGTCTCTTGGTTCTGAGTAAACCTTAGTGATCATCAGGCGACCGTTGGTATTTGTTACATGTGGCGCGTATTTCATCTCGAGTTGACTCGCTATCGTGGAGAATTACGTCATTCGTCGTAGTTAGGCTCCATTGCGTGAGGAATGTATGCACATTCAGACCCGAGCTTACTTGCTTAGGAAACAATTTCATATTGGAACAGTGTAAGAAAATTATATTCCATAGACTGCTACGTTGTTTGATAGTGTTGCATAGGATTGCATCCGTTGCCATTTGAGTGGAGACAGGAAATCCGCGAATCGAAAGAGGAAGAAATCACTTAACCGCAAGAACCGAAACTTCTGCAATCTGTGGTCGCGATTGTGTCTTAGCCACTGGACGGGGTAGGGTAAAGAATAAAGGGGTGTTGGTCTTGGCAGTTATTTCGCAAAGGAAGGATGCTTACCCATCCGTGATTTCCCGTCTTAACCGTTCATGAAAAAAAGTCCTATATCCGTTACACTTCGCCACTTGCAATTTCGTGGTTCGTATCCCACAGTCGAAAACCACACGAGTCTGATTACATACTGTTTACGTACTTTGGCTTCTATGCATCCATCTTTTTCTATTCTCATTTATTTATTTATTATGTTTTACTTATATTTACACCGTGAAGCTTCGTATCACATAAATAACTTAGTGCAGTCTTCTCTTTGATTCCAGATCACGATCTGGTTACGAATCGAGCAGTGGTGGAGAATCGGACAGTGACTTCAATGTTTCCGCATGTCGCGGGAGCAGTGGTCACTCGCATCATGCACCCATCATAAACACAGCGAACCCTGCCCAAGGGAAGCACATCAATAAGGGAAGATGGACCAAAGAAGAAGTAAGAAAATCAGAGTTTATAAGAGATACAATATTCGAACGTATTACGGAAGCATACAGTTGCTCGATAAAACTTTTTCGAGCAGGCTGATCATACTGTGTAGCTCTGATTTGATGTAACGCGAGGGGGAAACAATGAGTATGGGGTCTCAAAAAAGGTCCACCCTTCGTGCCTTCCACAACGAGTTACGTGGCGTCCGCAGACAGATGCCTTTGGCCACCCTATAGTCGTAAGCGACCATAGAGCATAGGGTAGACCGTATGGTTTCCCGTGGGAAAGATCACAGAAGCCGATCGATCTCGTGCATCGGTTGCTAATTCAACTTCTACTATTTTTCTCTATCGTAATCCGCATTTGCGAATTAAAATCATCCCTTGAACAGAGCACATACAATTTTAATCGTGATATTCTCGATAAGCCAATAACGGTTCCTGTAAATGGTGGAAAGTATAAATACATATGTTTTCAATTGTTAACAGGATGCACTTCTCAAGCAATTGGTGAGCACTGCGGAACAGAACGGTACCGGACTTCGATGGGACACTATAGCTGGTCATTTTCCGGACCGAAGTGACGTCCAGTGCCAACAGAGGTGGGCCAAGGTTGTGAATCCTGAACTGGTCAAAGGTCCATGGACTAAAGAGGTGTGTTCTTTGGACTGAAAATTTTGTTCATTTTGACAAACACATGACGTATAGGTAAATAATAATGCACATATAGGAATTTTTCAATTTCGAATTTCTCAATTTTCCTTGAGTTTCGCTCAAGTACGATGGTTCAAGTTTCAAGATAAACTCATACAATCCTACGAGGAATGTAATTATTTATATGTAGTGGACATCTTCAACGATGATCATTACAGATGAAATTTCCCACGATACTTAACTTTGCACCTGTTCCTTACTCGCAGTCTCTGTATTTTGGCTCTTCCACCGTTTTACTTATGGTACTGTAAGTGGAACAGTACGGGGGAAAAAAATTGCTCTCGGAACGGCAAAGTAACCGTTACGTTCTCTTTTCTCCGTACTTCCCCGAAATGCACGCGGAAAGACTCGGCAGGCTGTTGCAGTGTCCCGATATGGTAGCGAGTCGTATATGCCACCCAGGCGAACCTCACGATTTCACGGAGGGCTCGAGATTATAACGGCACGGACCTGCATGTACGCCTACACGTAGCTTGGCCACAAACGAACGCTGCCCGTTCGTCTCGGTGGGGTATGCAATAAGAAAAAGCTGGAAGTCGCGGAGATGCTGCGACGCCGCGCCGTGCCAATGCACTTGGCAACAGCCAAGGGCAAGCAAAAGGCGCTCTTACTGTACTCCACGCGTACATGGGATCATGGTTTTGCGTTAGTGTGCACACTCCTCTCTCGTTGTATAGGAGTGCAGCAACGCCATTGCATCCTCGTCATTGGTCCTGTTTCTTCTTCCTCTTCTTTCACCGCACCAAGCCAACATCCTCGCGTGCGTTCTGTGCTTTGCCATTTCTCAGCGTACCTCACCTCGCGTTCTCCGATGTACCAAGGATTTTACTTCGAGTTGAAACTTCTCTTAACGTTCCTTTCCTGCGATTAGGGAAAACGCACTGGAATCTTGCAGTGTTTTTCTTGAGCGAGAGAATCTCAAAGAATTTTCTGGTTTTGCTATCTTCATTCAAGATCGCCAGCGGCACCGGATCTGTCAACCTTTAGCCTTTTCTCCAGGCTTCTATTCTTCTTCTTTTCCTTCTGTGGTAGATCTTGTTCTTGGCAATCTCTTACTATTTACGACCGCTTTGTTCAGGTGTATATTACGTAAATATAGTTATTTCGTTAGGCTTGTTTCGTGGAAGATGCTAACTCAGTAATTTTCCATAATTACACAGGAAGATGAAAAGGTCGTGAAGTTGGTAGAACGATACGGACCAAAGAAGTGGACGTTAATAGCGCGACACTTGAAAGGCCGCATTGGAAAGCAGTGTCGCGAAAGATGGCACAATCATTTAAATCCTGGAATAAAGAAGACCGCGTGGACGGAGGCGGAGGATAGAATAATCGTTGAAGCTCATCGAAGGGTTGGTAATCAGTGGGCCAAAATCGCCAAGTTACTGCCAGGAAGGACTGATAATGCAATTAAAAATCACTGGAACAGTACTATGCGAAGAAAATATGAAGCTGAGGAAGGTAGAGGGACTGCGACTAAAGGTATCCTCACATACCAAACTAACAACATGTCAATTTGCAATGAAACATTCTATGCATTATGTTATATTCAACGTTGAATTTTGATAGGTAGGGGAAGAAGAAAAATTGACACGATTACGAAGGATCCCCTCGGATTAGAGGATGATCCACCTGGTCATGGCAGTGCTAAATCTGCAACACCAGGAGTTGGCAATAATTCATCTCTGACGTCTATGCAAGTTTCACACACTTTGGATATCGACCAGCTGGACTGGGTCAAAACATGGGACAATCAGCAAAATGGACAGACATATCAAGGGCTTCTTACACTCAACGAACGAACTCACAGTACTGACACTCGCATGGAATCACCTTCGAAATCTTTATCCACCAGAGTCAAGACTGAACAAATGTCGCCGTTTACAAAGTAAGTACGCCTTTCTGTGGTAGACATTCTAATTTTTGCGAACGAATACATTGTACATGAACCATTTTTTGCTATAGGTACTTTGATATGCAAATACCAGAAGAGGCGACGGCATCGAGGAGTTCGGAGATAAGGCTGATGCCGATGCCAGATTTAGAGGACATAGGCGCATCTCTCGACGAGAAAGAGAGAAGCAGTCCACCTCCAATTTTGCGTAGACGAAGAAATCATCTACACCATCAGAGAACCGAAACTCCCGACAGTGGAAATCAGTCAGACTTTTTATTATTGAGTCAACAACACGACGACACACCATCCACGCCAATCAGACAACTTCCATTCAGTCCTTCACAGTTTCTAAATAGTTTAAGTCCAGAAACGTCTTGGCCACGGGCAAGTACTCCAAAAGACAGTAGCCCTGGACCACTGACGACACCACAACCTACGGGTCTTCGGCGAAATCAGAATGGTGCCTACACAATTTCCATTAAGCATCTAAAATTCAACAAATTCCTATTCAATAATTCGAAATCATTTTTTTTTCTCTAGATGGCAATACGCCTAGGACACCGACGCCTTTCAAAAACGCTCTCGCAGAATTTGAACGGCGAAGTGGTGCTACTACACATTTACCTGCTACTCCAAGTCGTCTCGATGCCCTTACCGAAATCATTAAACAGGAAACGGATCGCGAAAGCTACGCGGGAACTAGTAGTATCCTGCAAGATTCCGGTTATAGTACAATACGGCGAAGAGGTAAAGAGAATAGTGCACCAGGTGGAAAGAGGGCTCGCAAAGCTCTTTGTCAAGCTTGGGCGAGTTCGTCTCAGGATAATTCGGAAATGAGTTTCGTTGTAGAAACGCCGGTAAATATAAATGATATTCTTTTTTCAAGATAATATTTCTTCGCTTAGAGTACAAAGTTGTATCAGTAAGATGTTTCGAATTTTATTTTAGAGCAAAAGTTTGGATACTTCGGTATTATTTTCTCCTGCATCGATGGCATTGGAAGACAGTTTCTTGACAGCAGGGACGAGTCCTGTTAAGGTAGATCATCATATCCATAATCAAAACCAAGTTGAACACCAACCTGCCCTTTCCTGGTATTATTCCCGTACCAATCGCATTTAGACACGCTAGCCGGCCTTTTCATACCACTTTTGTTTAACACTTTGTTTCTCTTTTTGTTTTCTTCGTTTAGCCTCTTGCCTGCCTCTCCATCATCTTTTGCCTCGTTGCTTCTTTTTTTTTTTAATTTATGACTAAATGTTACACGCCACGGCGCGCGAAAACTGATCCGCAACCCCGTGTCTCTCTCTTTCTTTTTCCCTTTTTTTTATTATTATTATTTTTTCCTCCCTCCGCGATACTTCACCTTCCCTTTCGTCGCCTGGTATCGTCCAATCCAAAGATTATTAGCATTCTGTTAGGATTAAGTACAAAATAACATGACTAACATACGGCACAAATGCCGTTCAATTTATTTATATTAACTTATTTCAATAACGCGTAGCTTTTTTTCTGTTAATTATTTATATGTAGCATTAATGTCTATTCGTAACTTATAATCCGTAATTAGAAAAGGAGAAATGGTTCATGTTATTTAATTATGCTGAGAGAAAGGAAATCGTCTCGTTAAAGATATCAATTGAAAAGTACTTAAGTTATTTGCGTGTATACATTTATCGTATCGGGCCTCGTGTCATTTTCGAGAGCTTTACACTGAGAACATCCAATATTCAGTGGCCCTAACGGAAATAAGATGTTCTTGTGCTGTGCGTACGGCCAAAGTACGCTCGATCTTGTTTCGTTTTTGTTTGCTTCGCTTTTTTTTGAAAATTATTTTTGCCATGAATTTACAATCATTTTTTTTGTTATCAATACTTTTTCCGTGTAAGCATTCGGCTGCGTTAACACGTTGAAAGTTACCGCGTGTATGATTCATTTCGAATCATACGTAAAAACGTTACAATCAATATTTCGTACTGAAAAAAAAAACACTTCTGAAATTTCCTTTACTTTACGTAAGATAAGCAGTGGAACTGCTTTTCCGTAATCCCAGTGTTGAGAAGATATGTATTTTCCAAGTGCAAATCAGAGTCACGTTATAGCCTTCGGTTTCGAACAATGCAATAGGTTTTTAGTGATGTCTTTTCTATCAACGTGTTGATGTACCTTGACAAACAGAGTATTATTGCATCGCGAAAGTTTCTAAAGTCATATCCCTCCGAACGTTTAAAAAACATTTTGAGTACATCTGTGACTCCTTGATCCTCAAATCGCCATCCAAATAAGCCCGCTCGATTGTATAGTGTCTCTCTAAATATTTATTATTGTATTAACATATACTATTTGTATTTGGTATTAACGTTGAGTTGACGCATGTTGTTGCACTAACTCAAAAGCAAACTCCCTTAAACAGGCCTGGCCTAGCGTACCAAAGTACCTCGATCCTGTCCCGAACTAAGGAATCCAAAGACATTTGTGCGGCGACGTAGCTGTCGCGGAACGCGCTTAGTCTCTTGCAACCGTACAAAAAAGACAAAGGCCTAGTCATTCCACGATACAGTGGCATTCAGTAACGAGCATGTGAAACGTGCCGTATGAAAGAGGAGAAGTGAAAGAAACGATAAACGGACGAGCCTGACACGCTGTCCTGCGACTTTCGCGTAAGCTCCTTGGACTCCTTTCGATCCTATCCTTTTCCCAGTTTGTTATCTTTCCAAATGACGCGACTTTTTTTTCCAAACACTTTTTTGAGGCATGGAATCGATATAGTCTTTCTAGGCATTTTTCTAAATACATTTCTTAACTGCCGGCTGTAGCTAGTGTGTCTATCCTTTCTAGACATCCCACGACTTTGTGTCCGTACAACGGAAGCCCAATGCCAAGAGGGCAATTACGTTCGACGCGTTCGACAATTCGTCTATCCTCAGCCCTCTGCCTAAGCGACCGGTCAAACGCGCAAAGGTGAGTTCCTTTTAATTCCAAGAGATCGGATGATACAAATGTTATTTTCCAATATGCAACGTGAAGCAATAAAAATCGTACTTTCAAATAGTTTCTTATTCATTGTCCGTGTTAAACGAGGTCTTCGATGACTTATGTTGCCATTAAAAAAGACTTACCGGATATATTGAAAAATATAGGATATAAAAAATCTTGATCCATCCGATGATTCGTCCATACGCAACATAATTCATGTAAATCGTTCTTTTTTCACGTAATTAAACAGTCATCAAAAATCTTAGATAAGAATTTTCGTTGCTTACACCGAGTACATATTCGTGGATCTCATGAATTATAGAATCTTTGTTGTTTCAATAGACAACGATTAAAAACGATTGTTATTCCTTTACAGTTACACTTAGAAGCGCAATGGACGACGGTTGCTTGTGGACGAACGCACGACCAGCTTGAAATGACGCGTGCTGCCCGCAGATTTTTAAGCAGCCACGGATTCCTACCCCTGCGTCCTCGTTCACTTAACTTTTGAGAGTCTTTGTAGCCGTCGGAGCTCGGTCGCACTTCGTGGTACAAAAACGCAGCATTAAACTAGTCGTAGCTAAACTCTATGCGGCGCTTCTGTTTAAGGAATATGGCCTTCCATCAGATACGCCTTGCTGGATAAGAACAAAAGATAAATGTATTAGAGAATTTTACAGGCTGAACACAATGTGTATTCGAATTACTCTACAAATTGCGTTATTCAAATCAGAAAACTATTAACGCACACTGTGTACAACCGGTTAAATTGAAAAAAGAAAGAAAGCCACGGTGCAACCGAAATTGCATCCGGAAAAAGAGAGAATGTCACGCTTTATCAACACTATAGAACATGGGAAAAAATGGATGGTCGTGACCAGGCCAGTTCCTGGCTTGTTCGCCGTCCCTACTAATTTAATATTATTTATCTATATCGGAAGATTCGACAGAATCTCGTGTCAAATGCAGAATACTTTTAAACAATTATTGCAAAAAGAAGATTCTTTAGTTTTTATTTTGGTAAAATTAAACCAAGATTGGGGATTTTACGGCAGCACTTTTTGCATCTACGCCAGGAACGCGGCCCTGATCGTGACAACGATAAGCTATCGATCGAGACAAAACAAAAGAAACAGATTTTTGTTTTTCTTTCGAATGCAGAGAAGTTGCTACAGCGTGGCGCACTTTTTATCGTGCAAAGATGAATCTCCTTATCGTGTTAAGAAATCGCTTCTACGCATCGCAAATAGCACTAAATCATCGGACTGTGACTAAAGTAAATATGTAGCAGGTTCAGAAAAAGAATCGAGCCATTGGGCATAAAACTAGTAGATCGGTCAGTTCGAGAAGTAAAATTTGCGGGATGTAGAAGTGCTTACGAAGATGTGTATTTTCTCTTTGTACTTGAAATTTTGACATTTTTCATACACGGTGTAGCCATCTCTCCTGTCGCCTGTATATGGAGAATATATATAAAAAATTGAAATAGTAGCCGGTTTATTTGATACAATAGTATATATTATATATCTATATATGTATGTATATACTATATAGATATATATATAATATAAAAACAAAAGCATTATTGCGGCCGTTATGTACAAAGAGCCTGTGTAACTGGTATTTAATTTACAACTGAATAATAAAGAGGTGATATGAAAATCACATCAAAATTTATGAAAGTCTTAGGTGTTTCGCGTATAATCAGAAAAGAAAAAAATGATTTCATCTAATGATTTAACGAATGAATAACACTTGAGCGCGCCGATGAGTATAATATATATGTATATATAGATATGTTGTGGGAATATATTATGTGTGTATCTCTACTTATAATGACTTTAGTTTGTTCAGAATCCGCTTAGCTTCTGAATTATCTCATTATCTGGCGGATTGGAATGCCCTGGAATGATAAGAATCGGCACTATGATACATAAATTGATTTATTAAGTGCAAGTTGCAAAAGTAAAGGCATCCTCAAACAAGATCCTAAGTATTCGATCTAATAGTGTTATACAGTGTCGGAAATTTCCAGCGAAAAAATATCATTGATAATATCATTGGTGATGGAGATATTGAGACTATTATTATGCGATGTAATTGTCAATGGATAATTCGCACGAAGGTCCTATCCTCGAAAGGAGAAAAAGATGAACAATAATTAATTAGCGACTGATCTAACAAAGTGCCGCGCCAACGTGTTGCTTTTGGGAAGATAATGCCAAAAAATTGATCGGAGGATCGCATCAGCGTCGTTTGCCAAAAAAAGGAAAGAAAAAAAAAACTAAGTAAGAAACTTTAAAAATTGTTCATTCTAAATATTATGTCAATACCTCTGATTATCTAAAACAAATCTCTCGCGCCTTCCTACGCAAGCATTCACACTTCTCACAAAACTTAAAAACAATAGTTTCTGACTAGATGCCGACTAGATGTGATCTTTTCGAGAGCCGAGCCTGTGAAACTCGGTGAAGAGAAATAATAATTAGCTAAAGTTTCGTTTTAAAACAAGATGATTCATGAAATTGTATTTATATTAATTCGATGTCGGTCCTACTTCCCACACAGGCTACAGCATACAAAACAATCGTTTATCGTGTATCGCGTAGGAACAGTTGAGCTGATCTTTTTATCTATTGGTAGAGAGGGTTGTAGAGTATTATTGAGAAAAGATCGCATCGCAAGAGTCGTGCATCGCGAATCAAGTGTGAGCACGTATTGCAGATTAACGCGAGATAATAATAATTAAAATTCCACGAGACTGATCTCCTACTGTCTCCAACTGCGTCCGCAATATGTACACCAAAAGATGGCGGTTTTTTCACTCGTGGAATTGTCATAATTTTTCAAATCCACGAAAATTATTGTTCGATGGACACCCCGCCGAATATTATAATTTAAGATAGCTGTACAGCTTCGCGACGCAAGATTGACTATAGGTTTATAATCAGTCACTACTTCGAGCCTCTTTATGCGACAGCCAAAGTAGCCTACATAAAATTCTATCAAATAATCAACAAAGATGCGAAAAATTTTGCGAGAAACAAATTACAAATAGAATGTCTCGAATCGACAGTTCTTTGAATTGCATTAGGCATTAGGTTCGTTAGTACACCGAACTTCATTCATTCGTGGTACTGCCGCCAGCTGCATCGTCGACGGCGTTAGGATCCGCTAAAAATGTAAAAATCTCAGTATTAACGGAGAAAATTTTTAAAAGGAAAATTTGAGTTATTTATAGAAGATATTTTTGATAAATAAAATATAGTCAATCGATCTAATTCTATAGGATTCTGATAGTTCTAATGTTAGTGTAACATCGATCAGATTAAATTTTTACCTGGTGAGGGAGAGCCTTTAACTTTACACGTATTATAGCTGCCACAACTTAAACATTTCAACCCTACTACATGGAATTTTACTGTCGATTCCTAAAACAAAGGCGCGAACTCACTGTAGAAAAGCCGATGTAAACCAATTATGCGACAGGAAATACAGGAAGTGGTATTTCATTTCTCACCTCGTGACAATCTTTACATAAGATATCGACTTTGTAATCTCTGTATTCTTCGGGCATAGGTGTTAACGATACTTCCATGTCTAGAAATCTCCACAAATCGGTCATGTCCAGAAGAGATACTTGACAAATAGGACACGCGTAGTGACCCGATCGCAAAAGCTCCTCGAAACACGTACGATGAAGTAAATGTCCGCATTTCGGAATGTGGCAAGGAATGCGGCTTGTATGAATGTCCTCTAGACACACTGGGCAGTTTGCATGAGATACATTCTCCACGCACTGAAAATAACAATGAAACGTAAATAGAAGAAATTCATTAGAAAATTATCTTTTTACCCAAATCTTTATGAAGATGTTAATACGATCGATAAAATAATATTAATATAAATTGAAATACCGTATGTCCATTTTGGAGTTGGACAGGTAAGCACATGTTGCATTTAGCGCAGTGGAAAAATCTATCGCGACCGCCAACCCTACAAATTCCGCAGCCATCACAGTGGTACTGATTCCTGTCTTCGTCGTCGAAAAGATTACATTCCAGACAGGTGTATTTGCCGAACCTACAGTGGCAATTTTGGCAAGTCGCTTGGACCGGCTGACGGGTATCGCATAGGACACAAATCAATTCGGTTACTTCCTTCCTGTTTACCGTATGTGTCTCTTCTTTGTCATGACAAAATCGACATGTGTACACCTTATTACAACAAGGCGTCTGGAAGAAAACAGAAACATTTTACGAGTCACTCTAATTTGCTCTTTCGTAAGTTGATTACACATTTCTAGCGTGTCGTTTGCTTCCTCAGTACTTAAACAGCAATTTCTTTAATGGAAGAACTGTGCGAAAAAAACGAACAGTAATTTCTCAACTAATCTACATTTTCATTGTCGCAAACTCTTGCCGTGTTCACTAGTACGAATTGTCAATGTGTGTGTGTTGAAATACCATGAAACCAGTTCTGCTTTGATCAGTCTTTCTTGAGACAAGGATAACAATAGCACCAGAACATCGTTGCCACCGAGATGTTTGACTGATCGCGGCAATTGGTAAGCAACATTTAAAAGAGGGCGTATCGTTACACAACACGACTAAACCTCATCGATTTGCCTGTCGATGCATACAACACACATATGTATGTAATATGTAGCAATGCGCGTAGCAGAGAATCTTATTCCTTATGTTTACATACAGAAAATTAAACCGAAAGTAAACGTGAATCTTTTGGAGTAGATTCTTCATTACGAACGGATATGCACTCTTGCCGCCAAGAATTCGTATGTATAGTTAGCATATTGATCGTAACCCAGGTTCAAGGCTAAAATAACAATAATGGATCGAGAAACTTGTTCTTGCTCCAAATCTTCGGATAATGTCAACATGATCAATTTTCTCGCCCATTAAAGGTAATGGGCCGATATTACTAAAGAGCAATTTACAAAATGAAAAGAAATATTATAAAATTATTATCGTAAATCGTAGGTATCCTTCTGTTCTATTTCTATTTAGTACGTATGTTACATGTGCGCATTGCCCACACCAACTCCTACTTTACTTCCAATCAATTGCTACAGTTTCGCCTATTACGTATAAGATTGGCTCGGGAATAAATTAATAATGAAGTATGCGAGGTATTTCCGTGAGCAACCGAGAGAATAGCCGACTTGATAAAAAGCTTCAAGTTCCGCGAAAGGGGTGTCATAGAATAATAATATTGATGTTGATATTGCAGGTCTGTATGCGTGACAGCTTCTAGCAAAGGGGCACTCACCACAAACTTGGACTTTCGCTTGTAGTGCTCACAGCCGTAATTGTCCTTCGTGTTGACAAGTTCTTCCACGGAAGTGGATGCGCCATCGACGCTTGCATCGTCATTTTCCTGAGTTTCTTGTACCGCAGCCTCTTCAACCTTCTTATTCTCCATCGTGATTTACTCTTCGATTCTAGTCTCTTTCTTACTTTCTCACTCTCGTTTTCGCCACTTCACGCAACAATCTCTCATCGACCAACGCGTACTTTCCACATTTTTTCTTCAGCCGATCCGAATTAACACCGACAGTCTGGAGTTTGTTGGGACAATTATCACGAATGCGCCGATTTGAGATCAAGAGAGGAGTCGAAAAGATAGCCGCAGCCCGTTTCACTTTACACGGGAACTTTCTATTGCGAAAGGGTTGACCGTGCGCTAGCGGCTAATGATTCGAATTTATGGTTTTACTAGCAAGAATGCCAATAATATTGAATCGAACCATTCTTCATTGACGTAGATCTTTCGCATCAGCAGCTCGCGGTGAACCTTTAATATGCGTGTACACGAGTGCAAGCGATCAGTCTTTTCTTACCGTCTATAACGCGACTTACTTCCTTTTCTTCTCGGATGATTAAGTGCAACTTCGATCCACGCTTGCTCGCCAAGCGTAACGCACACGGGACACATACGCTTGGCACCGATATCAGCACGTTACTCCCGTTACACCCGTATTTTAGAGGGTGCCGTTTGTCACAGTTCGCCACTTGCACGACCCAGACACAATCGAATGCTTCACGATAGCTCACTACTGTTCACCGTTCACCGACTTACCACTTGCGAGCGCAATATCGCCACGGTATACAGATTGCAACGGCAGCGGGCATCATGCGGAAAAAAGGCATAGAGCTGCGCCCACACGTCGTTGTGGCACATCCGTCGTAAACTGTCGTTTGGTAGAGGCGCTAGTGTACTTCCGGCGGACGTCACCGTTTAAATGTTTTATCAGATGCGTATAGATTTATCAACAAATGAACCTTGCGTCACACGGAAAAAACAAGTAAAATTGCTATTCATAGGAAAGTTCCGAGCCGGCAGTCCTAGAAGTGCTACTGGTCAATTTACAGTGTCAATAATTGCGTGGAGAAATGGCAAATCGAAATTCTGGAAGCCTAAACTTCCCGCGTTTTTTGATGTCCTGAAGATTTTGCGGATTTCGAAAAGATCAAAGGTCAATCGAATTTGAGTAGATTCGCAATAACAAATTTGTCGTTAGCCTTGAGAAGTGAGGGTGTGAAGTCGAAAATGTGTAGAAATTGATGGAAACGGGAAAGGGGATTAGGTTGGGGGTAGTTTTTCTGGTTTTTTGTGCATTATCAACATATTTTATTTGCTAAATCACAGTGCCACGATTTACATGATTTTGGTTCAAACCTTTCAATTGTGCTATTGCAAATTCTCGCATGATCGCAAGAAGTTCCCGGAAAACAGCCAAAGTTGTGGAACTTCCAACGATACATGATCCTCTTAAATTTTGCAAACTTAATAAGCAGGTTTAGAGGACTACTATAACCTGTTCGGTGCTTAATTTAGACTTTTCTGATGCTATAACAATGTTTAAAGTGTCGAGTTCGTCGAGTTCGTCGAGTGGTAGAAAATGCAGCGTATACAGAGCGTGAACATTCTCGTGATGGCGCCAACTGCTACTCAACCCGTGTGAAAAAAATACGCGAGACGCAGCTTGACTGGTGTCGACAATTTGACATCAAGAATCACGATATACACACTCTTACAATTATGTATGTAGTTGTGTGCGAACCTCCAACTATACATTAGCGATCGTGAGTTCTCGATAAAAGTGACAAATTGCAGTGAGTGAATTTACGCGCCATCTCTACTCTTTACTATGCAAGGTTCATTCAGCAATTGATTTCTCTCTTGCTTGCGTATTCTAAATGATGGGTAAACCAGTGAATCTGTCCAATCCACCTCGATATCCAGGTAAATATTCAGCTGTATTCAGCAGAAAAGGAAGCTTGAGTGTCGTGATGTATAACATAAATATTGATTCACGAGTTTACGTTGTCTAGCAGTCGACCTGTTGTGCAGGGAACCAACATCAGCAAAGTAGAAGTGGTTGATATAGTGTTGGGTGTTGGATAGTGTGTTAAAGTGGAAGGAGCATCTGCGGTGGTAGAAAGAGTGAGAAAGAGAAGGTAGACAGGAGTCGTAGAAGTGAAAAACGGAGTACGGCCAGGGGACCAGTCAGGATCAGTCAGGACTACAGTGCATCAATTCTTGGTGGTTGTTGTTGGTGTTCAGACAAGTCGCGCGAGAGTTGGTCCAAGCTGCGATTGTTATCTATCGTATGTAGCATTGGTCAATTGGCGCATCTTACTGGTGACATTGAAAGGATTAATGATAAGTGGGAAACATAGGTTCACAAATGTTGAAATGAAGCAGAACCGCGTCATGCACGGGGACGCGCGAAATCTATGCGATAAGCAGCCGCAGTTCGCCCCGGACGGGCTCTGCATCCCGTTGGATTAATAATCAATGGCTTTATTTGAGAAGAAATACACGAATAAGGTGCTGCTAGATGATACAGAGAAGCTAATCAGCGTCATCGAAAATGCAAGAACGATCGACGGACATACGGTATATACCTAATCTAATTACGTATGTTTTGACATTTTTGGGCAAGCCCTCTTTGATTACGTCGAGAAATATTCAACTTTCTTCTCAATCTTATAGTCGAGACACAGTGTTAGTTGTCGCGAAATCTTTCTCACGTTTTTTGTCTTTGAGTAATTCTCTCTCTACTCTTATATAGGCTATTATTTAAGAGCCGAATTTTTTTGGGTGCGGTACGTGGAATTTAATTGCTCACTGCGAGCATCGAGATTAATCGGGGATTTACATCAATCCGGCGTAAACTTGGGAAAATTCCAATCGACTAGCACACGAAAGTGCGCGTGAATATAAAAGTTTTTGTTGTGTCAAGTGTCGACATATATACGCGAGTACGTACAGTAATAATACTCTGTGTTTCTGTGGCTGTGGCTTGTGGCCTCGGTGTTGTAATGTTGATGTTCGACATGAAATACACGTCAACTTTATATTTACTATACGTCAAAATGCACATAGTTCCATTCTATCGAATGTTTGCTTCCCTGGCGTTCAGTGTTTCTTTTTGCATGAAATATATATACATGCATATATATATAATTCTATGAAATTAGGAGTACGTGATTAGAACGCAGAGGGGCCCACTTCCTGAAAAATCTTGGAGAGTAAGCAGACGCTACAATGACTTTGTTCAACTCAATACGGCATTATCGGTATCAGGCATCGACTTGGCATTGCCACCAAAGAAAATCATTGGCAATATGGAACCAGACTTTATAGCTCAACGACAAATAGCCCTGCAGGTTTGTCGCAAAGCTTATTATATGTATATTGGAAAGAAGACTTTTGAAATAGCCATATGTCATATTTCTTGTTATTCCTTTTTAGAATTATTTAAACACTATACTAATGAATCCTATACTCGCGTCGTCCCTTCCTATGAAAAAGTTTCTCGATCCAGACAACTATACAGCACCATTACACGGTACGTTCAACTTTGATATTCTAAAATCTATTATCGTTTTACTATCGCTAATTCTAAATACTTTATTAATCTTTAGCTTTCTAAACGTGGACATATTTATATATCGTTTTACAGAAATAGCATTGCAACAGGTGTCATTAGCTCTTCGCAGCGATGCTAACTTTGAAGTGTGCAAAGCCATCCCCGATATGGGGTGGCGGTTGAGAAAACATTATTATAATGTTAAAAATCGGCAAAATGTCAAACAAGAACTTTTACTTACTTGGGTTGAATTTGGTCCGGATAAACACCTACAAGACAAAGATATGCAAGGTATATTCAAAAGTCTAGGGACATTAAAGCACCACTATATAGAACCTCTAGTTCACCAACACGTTACCGAGAACGGAGCACTAATGATTAGAAACTTTTATCCACTTGGAACACTAAGAGATGTTTTATGTGTAACTAAGCCTAAACAACCTTTCATAAAAAAATATGGAAATCCAAAGCAAGTTAAACCTTTAACCATACCCGAAATATCGACTTATGGATACCAGGTTAGTATCGAAGTTGTTTAAAGTATACCACTTCCAATGTACGAAGTACGATCAATTGAAATAAAACGTCTTTTTAGATTTTAGAAGCATTGGGATTTTTGCACGAGAAGGGCTTACCTTATGGGCATTTGCACACGGGGAATGTTCTTTTAACTCAGGGGTGCGCTAAATTATTGGATGTAGAAAATGGACTCCTAGGCCTGCCAGCGTTTTATCGACCATACGTTGTACAGAGAAGAAAACTTCACGCAACTGTGAGTATGTTATTTCGTTGAATTCAAAATTTAAATATTTCACTACTTACCATTCTATAATACTATAAACTTATCCATTGTCTACACGTGTGTATAGATGCAAGTGGACATTTACTCGTTTGGTCATGTATTATACGAGATGGCATTTGGAAAGCCACTTTTGGAAGCAACGTGTTCGGAATTTCCACACTGTGAGAGCAGCTTGAAAAATTTAATGGAAGTGATCCTCGCTCCGGAAGCCCTGAAACAGGACTTACCAACCGTATCTCATCTAATGGAACATCCCTTTTTCGATACGGCCAGAAGAGCATCATTGGCTACAGGCGTAACGGAGAAGCCTCATTTTAAGCTCAGCAGTCATCTGAAAGAAGCACTACTAGAGGCGGTAAATAAGGCAGAGCAAAGACTGAGAGACGAACAAAAGGTAGCGAGACATCAAAAGAAGCTTGTAAAAGTTCAGGAGAAGATGAGCTCGGAGAAAGAAATTGAGAAACGCAAACAAAAATTGGTATATTATCATGGATAACTTGTTCATTATTTAAATTTAGGGAACGTATTGAACAATACTAATTTTGTTGTTATAGAAAAAAGAGCAGAAGCTGGCACAGGAGCAGCGGTCGACAAATCAGCTGGGAACAAATGGAGTGAAACAGATAAATGGTAAGAGTCCAGAGCGGTCGGATAGTCCAACAAGTACCTCTACGGCTACTAGTGTTGGAACTCTGACGCCACCATCATTACGTAAGTGTAATTTTATTATCCTCACAATATATTATTATAATACTAACAGCATTAAAATTCATCCTCAATACTTATATTTCCTGATTAGCTGGACACAAAAGTTGATGGCGTATAATACGTTTGTATTTTTCACGTAGGTCATATAATTATTAAAAATCCCGATAACTATGTAGCATACTGTAGCATAGTTAGGAATTATTTTCCAGTCATCCGGATATAGATACGGTATTCTTCCTATTTCGAATAAACAGGAGTTGATTGTAATTTTTCCTGTAATATAGTATATTATTCTGTCTTTACCTTCGGCTGTATACGCAAATAAGTTGTACAATTCTCTGTTTCCTGCTAGTTAGCTTTCAATTTATTAAACATAAAATTGAGTCTGTAGAAAAACTAAATTGTGTTCATCTTAAGGGTCCGTAGATGTTCCACAAGGTGAGAGAACGTCCGGTAAAAATACATCGGCTCTTCTTTCGGTACCACCGCCGTTGCCATCTAGTAATATTACGGCTAATGTACCGAAGCCAATCAACGAACGAACTGCTTTACTGGGAAGTATCTGTAACTTCGACAAAGCTAGTCTTCGGAAAATTCAAAATGGTAATCGCTAATATCGCCTATTATGTGAAATCGCAATGAATTTTTAACGGGAGTTTCACGTTGATCGTGCTAATGGAAGAGATGTGGTCTTTGTGACTGAGCAAGTGTTCATGGTCTGCAATCGTGATAACTCGAGGAACTTCCACAATGGAAAGTACGAATGTACCAAGTTTTGTTTGGTCGAGATATGTAAATCGTTTCGATGTATAAATCAATTACATTGCTGTACCTCAGAGTATAGAACAGTGCTGGTAATTATGATATTGCGTAAGGTGGCTTTGCTATAAAATTAATACTGAAAATTTCTTCCAAAATCTCACCTATCTTTCATAACGCTTTTCCGAAAGGACCGTCCAGTTTGCGACCGTTGGCAACAACTCAATCAAAAGAGATTTCCAAGAAAAGTGTACGATCATATTTTTCATATATTACGGTCTTAATTTTATACGCAACTATATGTACATATGTACATATTTGTTGCAGTAGAGCTTACCTCAAAAAATCTCTCGAATAAGAAAAAATAGTTTTTCCATTGTACAATCTCTCCTTTTGCTTCAGTATTGATTTTATAGGGGGGAAAAAAGGTGAAAAATATTGCTGTTATTCTAAGGCAAGGTATCTAAAAAAATCTAATGTTCTCTGTTTATATGTATATTTATTTAAGCTTAATTTTCGCGATCTGAGATATCTGCCTAGATTTGGTGCCGTTTAAGTGAGTGCAATATTTTTACAGTAAAACGGGGAGGCATGATTAATGATAAACGGTCGCGAGCGTGATAATCTTTACGTGTAATATGTGAATTTCGTCTCGTTAGTGTTATCTATCGTTCTGTCTATTCAAAGTTTATAATATACATAATATATAAAAATATATCAATGACGTTCGTACTTGCTACGGTAAATTTGTGGCGATCTTTCGTTGCTTTTTCTATTCACTTTTAGAAGAATATAGTTGAGGTCAAAAGTAAAAAATCTTGTGCCAAGAGACACGCGACCTTTTACGTTGATGAACAATATCACGATAACACAGTCGATATTTATAAAATATGTAATCTATTTCTATATGTCACAAATGGTAAGTGTCCCGCGTATGATGTGTCTGTGAATATCACAATTGAAAAATGTCCTATAGTCATCATTTTAATACACAATATTCGTTTGTGACTGTAATTCATGGAAAAATATTAAAAGATAAAGTAAGGTAAATGTTTTGTTTCGATGATTGATGATAGAAAAGCAAAATAAAAGAATTCTATATTTATTATCTATAAATATATTACTCTTTTATTATTTTAACAAAATCTTGACTGTCTTACAATACTAAATGTTTTGCTGGATCGATGTTTCTCAATATACAAACAGCATCCAAATGAATTCTTCCAGTGTCAGCATTATAAGAAATATATATTTGCATGATTATACAATTTAAGACTGCTCTGAACTGAACTTATGAGGTATATACCGTTGCGACAATGACATTTAAATGCTCTAACCGTTTTTTGATACTTTTCAGTAATTAAAGATAAATATTTATTTTCTTAGACGTGTAAGTTAAACCATCTGTGGGATTAAAAATAATGTATTTTCTTTACAGTATTGATCGCGGCCTTTTTTTTAGATGTTGTATATTTCATCAGAAACTGATATAAAATTTCTGTATGTATATAAGGTTTTGTTATTTGTAACGTTATGTGCTTAATACGATTCCATGATAAATTACGACATTAGGATACTAAAGTAGAATTTAACGTTTGGCTGGATATTAAAAAATATTATTAACCGCGGAAACGTAATTCCGAATGGTATTTCAAAAGTAGTTGATATGAATTGGTAACGATAGAGTTACCTGTCATTATGCTACATTATTTTTGTATACTTACTGATAGTTTAGATTTATGTATACTATTGTACAAACTGGAGCGTGCTCGAAGATACGTGGCACAATTGATTAGATGATAAAGACTCATGCTTAAATTAAAACCAGTACATACATATATCATATATTGTATATCGATTCACTATAAAGAAGCCAGCACTGTATAACAGCGCTTTTTTTTACACGAATTGCAATTGCAACTATTCTGCATACACACACGTGCTACACGTGTTTTTATCGCTTTTTCTGATTTCGATTTAAGAGTGAGTGTTAGCATCATCTTATAAATTACAATATTTTTAGATTTTTGGCAAATTAAGGCTAACCGAGGTAGCGAGATAAAAATCGCCATCGTCATAATTTCTTGTGCAGGTCTTCTGTGACGGTTTTCAATCTGAAAGTGTTATAATTCGAACAAATTTCACGTTACTCTTTCTCGTTGTTCAATATGATTAATGTACAGAAAAATGTTTGGGGTCTTACCTTAAGAGTTCATTTTGAATACGATCCGTAATTGCTTTTCTAGCTTCTACTTCAGTGGCTTTCGAGGATCGTAATTCATTTAATAATTCCGTAAAATCTATTGGCTCACCATAATTCATAGTAACTTTCTTCCTTGTTTTAAACATGTATGGTGGTTCGTTTGGTAGTACGTCATCCATTCCTAAGTGGCATATTGGAATGACCACTGGAGGAACTGGTGATTCCAATATTAATCTGCCTACACCCCATTTTAGTCTGAAAGATTCTATCAATTCGAATCTATTCGTTTTCGATGGATAACAATCTACAAGTGTTGGTTTTCTTTACCTCATATTTTCTTTAAGCATATTAACTTTTCCTTCTGGAAAAACGTGAACCCAATCACCTCTGGCGAGTTTCTCTACACAAAAATTCATAGCTTCTTGATACACTCCCCCACCTCTTATGACGGGTATACATCTACCGAGCATAAAGAAGTAGGAGTGCCAAACATTTGTAAAGCAAATATCTTCTGCTGCGAGTGACCATCTCATTTTACTGCGATTCAGAATATGTCTAAAGTCCAATGTTCCTAAAATGGATGGAAATGATAGATACTTATGTAATAACACGAAGGATACTCTTCTTTCTAGAAGAAATTATAATTTACAACCCATTGCGTACGTTGCGCGATAATGAATATTTCGTTTGAAAATTCACAAATCGATTGATGAATTTCTTAAATTAATTTCAGGATAATTAAATTAGTCATTTGTGTACCAATTATAGAAGAGGTAATGCGTTGTAGAGGCCAAATGTCATGATCGAAGAAATATCGAATTCCTGTAAGCGCCAATACGTACCCCATAATCCTGGATCGTCAAAACAACTATGATGATTCGACACAGTTATAAGAGGCACATTTTTTGGACGCATATCCAAGGCTCGGACGATGACATGTTTGTTGTAGACTGTTGTTTTATTCAGCCATTCTTTCGTGAAAAAAAAGAGACAAAGTACGTTTGGTAAATTACATCGGTACGAAGAGTGGGCAATAGGATTACGAGTGCTATCTGCATCTCCTCTACGGGACAGAAAGCTTTTTAACGATACGAAACTGGTGTAAAATCAACTGACAGCGAGTAGTCAAGTTTTGATTCACTTACTACTGACAAGCAGTACTCGTGCATAAATGACCTATTTAGCGGATAGCATATTTCTACTTAAATATCTGTGCAGTGCGGGTAATTGAATCAAGCTACTATTCGTGAGCTTAATTCTATATTTCCTGGAATTATTACAATATTGTGTACTACATATATACGTATACTGGCATTGTGTACTGGTGTTTGATGTAGGACAAAGGTGTCTATTGTAGAAGAAAATCAATGGAAATTAAATCGAAGATTTTTGTGGAGAGTGACGCTTATGGTGGGTCCGTGCGTCTATAAATTAATCAAACGAATGAAGTGGCACAAAGAGAATGAGGAGAACGAGGGACGAACTGATAACATACGAGTGTCTAAGCATTCGTTCAATTGAGTAATGTTCTTAATTTCCGAAGTTTATTGCTGCTAAGTCGGAATAAAGGTCCAGCAATAAATCGGCAGTACTCACTGGGCGTGAGGCTACAGTGAGGCATATAATAAAGAGATTTCCCGCCACCCTCACCAGGAACCAATTTATTCTTTTTACCTGTAATTAAAAACATCCTGTTTTCTAAATGGTATCCGTCAATACGATACCATTGAGGCTTTCATGATTGTTCATACCTCTCTGTAAAAAATTCTTACTAAAGTGGGGCTTGCGTGTATCCCCGCTTAAATATTCCAAATAATCGTCACGAGAATGATTATGAGATGAGCATAGAAACGCATTTAATATAAATGCCTGGTGCATGATGGTAGTCGTGATTGTTTATATAATGTATGCCTAATTACCATACGAGTTTCATTTGATTTTCCACGCATTAAGTTTCCTGATGCGTCACAACATTAGCACAGCAGTAAAATAATTGTGCAATCGAATATTCGATGGCTGTCATAATACGGAAAGGCAAAGTTAAAATTCAATTATTTGTATCAGTGGTACGCTGAAAATCAATAGGGATCCGAGATCCATGCATCGCGTGTCACGTACGGTAATTTGAAATTGACTTCGTGAGTTTTATTTCGACGCGTGTTGTCAAGTGGTTTCCAGTAATACTCCGTAAGCATAAATATAGAACTCGATGACATTGTCGCGTAAAGTATGCTAATTAGTGCAAAGTTTATGTTAAAGAAATATTTTTTTTTTTCAAATATTGCGCGTGTCATGCCATGAAATCGTAAGATCGGCCAACACCAATGGAGTTCGAGCACTGACATTTCTTCACGCTAGTAATCCGCCAGTGACACTAGAGATACTGCGAGTGACAAAGTGACTTGCCACATTATATCATATAAGCGTCATTATTAATAGGAGTAACAACAGTCGTATAAAAAGTCTCCTTACGAACAGAGAGGATTTTGTGGAAATTTCCCAATGGATCAACAAGTAAAAAAAGTATGATATTTTTGCAAAAAACCGGCTTAATTGGATGCTTACCTAAAATAATTTTCGAAAAAATCCCGACCGCCGCCACTGTTATACTACTAGCGATGTTCCATAGCCTCGTGGGGTTCCGGAGCTTGGGTATAATCCACTGGATGTTGTATACCATTGCACTACTTTCAACTCGTTGACATCGGAAGGAGATATGGGATCGCGGCTCCTTTGTGCTCGATCTGCTCGATCGGGAAGCGACTTCCCCACGAGAAACCGTCCACTCTTTCGTAACTGGCAACAACCATCTTCGTGCCAACTTCACGCCATGTTTTGCCATCATGGTCACGTGCCTTTCCGAATAACGCCGATAATGACCGAGTGTCGTGCTGAACGAACCTGCTTCGGCGCTCAGCGCAATTTTAAATACGGAATGACCTTAGTTTCTTGGCGCCAAACGTAATTAGGACAAGAAAACACCGTATTATCAGTCCGACTATTGCAACTAAGTGATTAGTTTTGTTGCAGTCTCAGTTGCGTGGCTGTAATGGGTCAGGGTTCATATTCGTTTTGCTTCAACATGTAGAAACGTTCTAATTTCAAAGTACTAACATTCGTGCTTCACGAGTCTTTCACAAAAGTGATTAGCTCATGTTTATGGAAGTCCCACCGGTAGTGTTTATATTTATATAACGCTTACGTAATGTGTATCTCATATTAGCGTACTAGTATTATCTTGCATAGGGAATATGATCGATAATGAATCGATGATACATGATCTCTATTGTCGTATTACGAATCAGCGTACGTAAATGAGCAGCAGACTTACAATTAGCCGTGTAAGGTTAAAAATTAATAGGTGATTATAAATACATTCTTCTTTTAAAATAATATATAATACTAGTAGTGCAATATGCTTTATATTAGTTATGAGCAAACTTTAATACGAACAAATAGGACATTCCAAGAGCTTACCAATATTCCTCCTTAAACAGTCATTAAACAGTCATGAGTGAATCCGAAAAGAAGTAATATCAGATAAAACGTCGACTTTTGATAACACGATCCAATCGCTTAATGCAATACCGGATATCGGTCACCCATGTAGTAGATAAGAAAAGAATAATTGTAGAGTATGAATAGAAACCTTCACTTTAATTTCGCAACTTGTCGCGTTTCAAGGTCAACTACAGTGTCGCAAATTCCTTTCTTTGAGTTTGCAGCAACAAAAGAAGTGGCAGAAAAACGCGCAAAGTATTCGAAATCAAATAACACAAACGGGTCAAACCGTTAAGGTACAAAGGCGTAATATGTCTTTTAAGGGGTCGGATGAAAGATATTCGAAAGGATGGAGACTAAAAACAATTGTTCAGTGAATAGGAAATTGTGAAGCAGGGAGCATTCGCCGAAAGAGCAATAGAAAAGAGATTGGGTTTGGATGACGGATGCGACTAAAATACGCTATATCATCCTACACAATATTGTGAAACTTAAGAGAACGACAGTTCCAGTGCAAACGTACTTCTCTTATGTCCATAAGCATCAATAAGAGTTTTTACTACGAGCGGATTTTATGAACATATATGATGCCTGTGAAACTTCGTTTTTGTCTAGTGTAGATAAAGTCTGACGTTCAGCGAGTCTGGTAAAATTATAAAAACAAGTGCAACAACAAGTAAAGAGATCACGGAAAACTGAAGCGGACAGGTATAAGGAAGGTAGAAAGTATTATCTTATGCTCGCATGACAGTAATAAACAAATTTATGGACACATTATCATAAACGGTGGTAACGGAATCTCGTTAACGCGAGTGGTAACCATAAAAGATACATTATAATAATCCCGTACCGCGAGAGTAGAGGGAAAAGTTAATGCAATGGCAAAACGTTCGGAAGATCGGGGATAACCATTCACGGCATGAGCGGATGTACAATAAAAGGCAAATGTCCACAAAGTTGTGCCCGCGGCACGGCATGGTGCGGCGTGGCGAAGCGAGTCGAAGCGAGCATGCACGATACATGGGGGTATACGGGCTCCTTAGTACACCATGTATACAGGAACCAATGTTACTCTCATAAAGCAGCTTTTCTAATAAAGTCTCGAGTGAACCCATTGGAAGCATGGGTTAAATTCACGGTCGCAGGCAAAAAGAAAGAGAGAAAAAAAAAGTATGAGACCTGCATCGGAGTAGGAAAAGAAGAAAAGACAAGAAAGAAGAGCGCTACAATGATGCGGCGAGAGCGGCGAAGCGTGGGGGAGGGGCACAAGGAGAATGTCCAGTGGCATGTGGAAAGTGGGGGTCTGACGAGAGGAGCGAAGCAACCAGTTGAAGTACGGCAGAGTGGGGAAAAGGGCCTCATCTCACAGCCAGTCCGATTCGAGTCTCTTGACTGCGTGTTGGCGCGGCATCCTATATACTACAAGCAGCACCCTTCCAAGTACAACTCCGCGGAAGGTAGTATACTTTGCAGCCCACTGTTTCGTCGCGCAGAGTATACCTCCTACTGGACGATTGGCCGCGAAGTGTGCTTTCCGCCGCGTCGTCCTTCGCGTATCAATAAACCGCAGCAACGTTTGTCGTCGTGACCTGCGCCCGACGCGGAAGAGGGTCAAAGGGGTCAACCTTGCTCTCGAACGCGACCGGTTGCGCGGATATCCATGCTCTTACGCGCCGATTCACGGCGCCTACGATCGCCGTCATTATCCGCTCCTTTCCTCTGGATTCTCCAGGAGCAATGTGACAGAGGCCAAAGCTGATGGCGGTGGTGGATGCCGCTGCCACTGCCGCCGCGCCGCGCCGGTGAATTATACCGGCTACCGCGGGTCGCGAGACTCTCGTGCCGCGAACACTTTCGAGTAGACTTCTTCCGCGAACCCTATCATCGCGAAAACCGAGCCGTGTTCCCCGCGAATATAAGAGTACGCGGCTGTAGGGTACAGTATCACGGTAGACAGACAGAGAAGATCCCTAAGGCCTAAGGTAAACGGGAGCAAGACGGAGAGAAAAGAGGCGGATAAGGACGGCAAGTCGAAGAGTCAGAGGAGAAGAGAAAGAGAGAAAGAGCGAGTATAAAGAAGAAGTATCGAGGGAGCAGGAGTGAGAGAAGATCCAACGAGAGAGGGAAGAGAGTGGGCCGAGCGTTCGGCTTGACTCGAGTGCAGTGTACGGTGATGCCGCGAGGATGCCACCGTCGTCGGTCCTCTCGATACGATATAGGACGGCGCGACGGTACCCCGTGATCCGGCGGGGCTCCACGGTTCTGTGCCACGACATTACGTTCGTATTCGCGCGGTGCGGTGCAAGTGCAAGTGCAGGTGCAGCTGTGTCGTCGTGGTGGCAGTTCGACCTCAAGAGCGTTCACGCACCGCGGTGTGCAGGACGTCGAGGGTATCGAGGGCCCGCTTCTCGGTCATGTGTTAAAGTTCCGAAATTCGCGATCACGGAGATTGACCTACCAGTGACGCGTCCCGCGACGCAATCTGCATCCCTCCTTCTCCTCCCCCTCCCACCTTCCCGCCCCGCGAATCCGATCTTTCGCGTTTCGCGGACCCCGTTGTCTCATCGCACAGTCAAGGCCGCCACGAGCGAAAGGATAAGAACGCTAGGTTCATCGTGGGAACGGACCAATTCGTCGCACCAGGTGCTGCTGCCCGCGGTGACGTCGAGCAATCCAAAGACTACTACTAGGAAGGATCCGGTGCAAGGCTTCAGCATCTTGGCCTCGGAGAGAAAGCAACAGGTAACGCATATAGGGTTCTGTATTCTTTGGCTTTAGCGTTGCACGTTGCACAGTCGCGCGGTGCATTTGCGCAGAAACGTGCGCATGCTCTCGATCGAAGATCTCTCGGATGCAATATAAGCTCACCCACTGGTTGTATGTGTATTCGTCTCTATCATTCCGGAAGAACTGTGGTACAGCCGGAGTGAGTGGACTCGAGGTCGTCTGCGTCGCGTCTTGCATCTGTAGCCTCTGTAGCCTCTGTACGGACTAGCTGAGACTACCTTTATGCACTCTTCGTCTTTAGGTCCGATGACCGTGCAGAATATAGTTCATACTTGCACTCGTTAGGGTTACATACTTTCGATTTGCACCAAGTATCCGGAGAACAGGTACGATGGATACTAGGATGTGTGTACGCTTGAAATTTTCTACCCGCATTTTATCTGTCCATCGCCACCACGTTTTGCAGATAGTACACGGGACAATTACCATATGCGATGTCGGTCCTTGGCTCTCCTATCTTCCGATCTCAGGGCACGCGGAGACCGAGGATGATTCTGCTAGTTTGCTTCCAGCACGCCCACTATTTAACTTGATACCAATTAGATACTGTATTAACATTCACTTTGAGGGAAGTCGGAGACTACTTCAACAACGCATTTCACGATTTTACAGTCGAATTTACGTCGACATTAAAGTCGAATTAGGGTCTCGCTTACCCGTGTGTATTTTCGCTTTCCGATAAGGAGCATCCCAATTCGGTGAAACCTTTACTCTCCGCACATTTCGCACTGTAATAAAACCGGTTAATGCAGTAGTGAATCAGTCATAAATGTATCGATGCGGTTCATCCATGTAAGTTTCGAATGATGTTTGAACGTAACGTTGGACCGAGTATCGTAAATATATACTATAGGAAGTCAGTGGATCTAGGAACTTCGAAGACCACCTACTCTTTTCTGAGAATGTTAATTGGCCGTTTCACGAATTATAAACCAGCGCGGCGAGAGGGCTCGCGACCGTTCGCTATCTCATCCATTAACATACCTGAGTTCGCGCTATCGTCGCTCGTTCCTCGCTAGTTCGCTTAACTCTAACGACGCAAAAAGGTACTAATTACAGCAACAAGCGGCAAGTTCTTTTTCCCGCCGGGTCATCTAGCCCGCGCTTTCCTTATTTCCCGTTTCGGGTTTCGTTTCGGGCAAATAAGGCGAGCAATTATGGCAACCTGAGGCAATTATCTACGTTTATTTACCTCCCGATTCCAGGGACGAAAATTGCCATCCCTGCCGCGAGTGTTAGTCGACGCGCTGTTGCTTCCAAATTTCATGCTAACGATATTGAGTATGGCCTCATTACCATTACGTCGCATTACGAAATAGCAGGAGTCGGTGAAATTTTATTTTATTTCTCCTTTTTCCATTATACTAATTGTAAGTGGTTACAAATGAAACACTGTCAAACGTTATTCTTTATCGAACATTTGTCTAAATAGATGTTTCATATTACGACTGATCAAAAACTACAGAGACGACAATTTACAGTTGGCTCACGCAGAATTGTGGTCATTGACTCTACACAGGTGAGATTCAACTCGTTGCGCGTTACGTGATTCTGCGGTTGAGAAACTGAATTACGGAAAATTGGTCCTGATGGTGCAGCTTTCCAGGCACCAGCTGTGTGTCGTATACAGAGTTATGTCGACCAAATTTGCATAGATGCGTACAAATTACCCCAAGTGTCAGTACATGTCAGTATACGTCAGTATATGTCGATGTCATGGATTTTCGAGATATATGTATACGATGAGTCGTATATCAGTGATATCCTAATGAGAGTATTAGTGTCATGTTACGAATATTAATTAGATCTTTTATTTTTCGTGTCTCGCTTAATTGCTTATGCAGTAGGTAAAACTTTTTGTTACAAGCATTTCCGTCATATTCGTCATTAGATTGCAGAATTGTATGCAAAATATCTGGATCGCGGAATATGTATTTTAAAAACAATTTTAGAATTCATATTCGATAGATATCAATTAGATTTATATTTGCATAAACATGCGCATTTTAAGCGTATGTATATCAACTAGATTTGAGTTGAATGACATAGTAATCCTTCTTTTCCGCTCTACGAGATTTTGCAGACAGTGCCACGTGGCGGCTGAAAGTCCATGTGCGTTATGTGCAGCCTTGTACTTCTCGTCACGGTTCCGTAGAAAAGTATAAGAGTAGCATGGTGTCTCCATGTTTAACGATCCAGCACTCGATAATTCGCTTTTTCCTTTACCACTGTCCACGTTGATATGTATACCTTGTTAAGGCCATGCTTATTTTTCTCTCTTCCGAAATACCAATACTTTTTCTTTTATGTGCTTCAACTACCGAGTGGTAGCGTGTCGACTTTGCGATTAATGAATCAAATTAACAACTGTACACTCGTGCTTCGAGTTTCTTCTTATTTTAACTTACCAGTTTTGCTTGTGTTTTGTTGAATTCATTAATTGTAAGCTGCGAACAGAATGATTTATTCCAATTGAGAATTCCTGAGCACAATGCTGGATAGTAAAGGGTTTTCGGATCTCCGTAGTTGAGAAAACTAACTTACAGGTGACGCGACAGTGTAATATGTTTTATGATCATAAATCGGTGGATCTCGAACATCGATGCTCAAGGACATCCAGAATTTTCGCGATAAGAAAAATTGAGGAAAGGGTTGTAATTACGCGGCATCGGTTAATCGACGTAGATCGAATCGTCCAGAACATCGTTTATCCGTTAATTACTGGCTTCCGTTATTAATTCGAGAAGGGCGTAACCGCTCGTTTCCCTCTATTAGATGGCGCCTTTAATTAATTATTCGCGCGAGGTAGCCCGTCTTACCGGGTGGAAGTCCGGTTAGTGGCGGGTCTCTTCTGGTCCATCAGCGAATAGAACCGCGCGAACTCGGCCAGCAGGAAACGATTCTGACATGGGAAGATGGAGAAGTGTATTCTTGAATTCGACCAAGATTGATGAGGTCTCGGTTATCTTTAGACGTTTTCCAGAACGAGATCTGTTAGCGGGCGAAGGGCGGATGCAAGAAGCGTGTTGGGTTGGTGTTACCATTACAAAATACGCACTGATACCGCTCTCTGTCTTTTAATCCATTAATTCCCATTTGTCCTATTATTTAACGTCGAATCGAACTATTACAGAATTTGATCAAAGAAATATACCACAAAAAGAAAATTTGAAATTTATTTAAATTTTCCAACTAATGTAAATCTTATGTTTATGATCTACTTTGCGGTTCGATAGTGATAGCGATGCGCTTCTGGTAGGTTGGAACTGTGTTATTGGGAGTAGCGATAGTATATGGCAATATCCGCAGGTGATCTGCCCAGGACAGATAATAACACCAATGTTCTTGGTTGTAGAATGCTGTCATCCGGTCAAGACGTCCAGCCCAACAGTTATTCGCCTGGTAATGTCGTTCTTCAAGGTGCACCCTGCAGTCAGTGTCGGGATTTATGCCCCGCGGGATACGTGCCCCACTTTTGGCGGTGAGTAAACTGTCTGCGTTTTGCATATTTCATACTGCCGTGTCTGATCACCGAACCATAATCATCATTGTAATGGACCAAGCCAACACTTGTCGGAGAAGATTGAATCCGATACGAGGATTCGTCACGCGCAGTACTCTTTGACAACTCATTCTCTCCTGAATCTTCAATATTACAGCTTTACGCTCTAAATATAGTCCAAATGCTTTTCATATTAATTCCTCCCGGTTGGATGTTGATATCGCGATATATACATATCGTGTAAGGAGAATTTTTCCCGCGTGAAAAGTTGCGAATTGACGTTCGTCGTATTGATAGACACGTTGTTAGATGCATTGATCGTCATTAACGTCAATTCCAGAGTGGTTTGCCGCCACGCAACGCGAATACCTTGCGAAAAAGCAAGAGTATCAAGGAGCGGCTTGCTTCGAGTGAAACCTCATAATCAGGTGCGGCCGATGAGTCCGCCAGTGGAAAATGATTGGCCTATGCGGGAAAAGGAGGTTCATACTATTCTGGCGTGTCAGCCGCGATTAACCGAGCGATAAAACGACGCGATGCCGCTCGTTCTTCTCTCAGAATCACCGAGCAACTGCATAACTGGCAAGTATTGCGATGTCGTACCTATCACCAATGTGCGTCTCGCGATCAAGCCAGTTTATTTCTGATATCCGGACAGACTCGTCGGATGATTCCCCTCGAATGGACAGGTTTGCAGTTGAGGAACTGGTAGAAATTGGCAGTTAAAACAAAAGAAACGAATCTATGACTTCTCGGTAAATAAACGAAGCAACCCGACAGATTTAAAGGAGCGGAACAATTCCACTTCCTATCGTACAACAAAGTTACTTTGGAAAGAGTGATCTATTGGCCAATAGAGGATTGTTTAGTGGGACCATTGCAAATATTAGTTCGCAGACTGGTTTACTCGAGTCTGGCAATGGGTAAAGGCTGAAGCCGCCTTGCCGCCGTGCCGCTGCCGTATCGTGGGCCTCAGCCAGAGGGAGAGTCGAGATCGAAAGAGCGCAAAAGGAAGATTTCTCGGCTTCGGGTCGTAGGGTCGACGCGTCGGTCTCACGCGAGGCCTGCGTGCAACGAGACCGGCAATGGGCCGTTCCAAGACGAATCGACTGGCAACCGAGCTAAGCGAGCCCGATGAGCGAGAGGAAAGAGCGTATTCGAGGGATGAGGCTCGAGAAAGAGAAAACGGGGCGTAGAGTCAAGGGGGAGGTGAGAAAGAGAAAGAGAGTATGGGAGAGGTGTACGTTGGTCTGTAATTAACATACCGAACCCCTTCGCTAAGGTTGGTCCACTCTTTTGCAGGTTCGCTCGTTCGCGAAATGCAATAGAGTTTGCACGAGGTTCGTTATTCCCTTGGAACGATCGGGTTCTATCCAGACTGTTATCCAGGCTCCTCTATCCAGCCACGCTCCCTCGTTCATGATGATCGAACGACCTCGACTGGGCTCAATAACTACATCTGGTTTCCATTGAATCGCGAGTCTCGTTCGACACCGGCAAATAGCCCTTTCTCTCTTACGTCTTCTTTTTTTTTTTTCTTTTTCTTTCGCGGCTCAATTATTCATTAACTTCGCATCATTAGACGACCGTTAATGTTGCTTCGCTTCGGCAAATTATGCAGGAAGACTCGAGGCATTACCGCGTTGGGTGATTTAGAGCACATTTTGAACCGTCGTGCTGATTGGCACTTATAAAGCGGAGTAGTTAATATGTATACGACCGTTCGGGTAAAGCAGCGTCTTGTCGAAAAGAGTCGCGAGTATTCGAGCTGAAGTACACGTGCAGCGAGATAGTAGATACTGTTAATGAACGAGCAACCGAACGCAGCAGGTTCGACATTACTCCTAAGAGACTAAACACACTCTTGGATATACGTGACACCCAAGCGAGATCTAAAACCACGATAGGCTTAACTTTCTAAACTTCTCGTTTCATTTCAATGCTTAACAAGCGCTATCCTGGTGAGGTGAAAAACGATTCGATCCATGGTTTCTTCGTGAGTCCCTCCCGATTCGGGTGTGAGTATCAGACCCATAAATCACAAGTGAGCTATACCATTTTTCTCTCGGAATAATTGTGGAATGAGTTTACGAGAGAAGAACACACCTATTGTGTTGTCGGATGGGATTTTCATATTCTTGGTAATCTCGCACGCGAACGCTATTCCCTTAATTTTCATCGCGACCCGTTTTAACTTCTCAAGATCATTAAATTTCTTCCCACAATTTCACACAGCTGGCACAATGGGAATTGTCGCGTCAACACTTATGACAGGACGTATAATAATCAGCAGGTTGTAAGCGCACGCTTTGTACGACCCTCGTCACGTTCCATAGTTGCGCTGTGGGGGTCAAATCTTGGTAGCTTCTTGCAATAGCAAAAACTTGTGAATTTATAGTGGTACTATGGTAGGAAACTTGGCTCTTTTAGATTCCGATGCACACGCTTCTTCTGTCATGATTGCACTGATTTCTTGCGAACAATTCTCGATTTAGTCATTAGATTTTATTGAGATTACATTATTTTACAAGATTTATATTGCATATTTGATTGGAACTATCGCGATCGAAGATTCGATATTACGAAGATTTAACATCTGGATAAGTCAAGATTGGCATTCTCCTAGAATAATAAAAGCCTTCCGTGAAACGGTTGACACAGGTTTTTGTCAGAACTGCTGGGAACAGTTTATCCGAAAAGAACACGGTCTTCTCGTGCCAATTTCTATACGTACATCGAACTGCCGACTGGAAGGCAAAGGGTTAAGAGAGAAGAATGCTGCCTCGCGTTGCAGGTTTCGTATACCTTCCGCAAAAACTTGAAGACCTTTGGTCCTTCTCGATGTGTTCACTCCCTAACCCGTTCTCTCCCTCGGAAACCCGTCTCTCTTCTTTCGACATATCCCTCAATACGGAGTGGATTTTCACCCGACTTCCACTTTGTAACTTTAGCGGCTTTGTTTTCGAAACGAAAACATTATAATTCATATGGACAGATTTCCATCCATAACACGATCAGTTTCTAAGGAAGTAGTACGAGAGGAATTTACATGACACAGGATGAATTTTAATGATGCATTGGATTTCTCTGTTATACGAATGAAACTAACAGATACCTCTATACGAAATTGGTGGCAGTTAAATATTTGAGTGTTATTTCGTGTATCGCCATAACAGGAAGATGCTCTTATCCCAGAATGATTTTTATGGGAAAGAATCTGGCCACTTTTTCTTATTCCGTGGGTCCTACCCAGTATGTATGTGCTGTGTGTATGTATGTATGTATCTTGCAAAAGGCCCGCATCGTGTCCTGCCTTTTACGTTACCCTGCGACCGCTTCGGTAGCCGCTAATTAGCTCTACTCGTGTTCATCTCGAAACGTTTAATCGCACCGACCACAGTTCTACAAATATCCGGATACTTTGTTCCGATTCACTTTACTCGAACGTAACTTTCTTCCCTAGAAGTGCAATTGACCTGCAGAAGCCAGACTCCCGAGCAGCTTCACGATTGTCGAATTTAGTGTACGGTACCCGCTCTTGGTACCGTAACACCTCACAAGTTATATGGACGGTGGTTTAAATCTAAGGTCGAGTGTCGGTGGTTTAGCTACTGTGGCTCGTAAACCAAGGAATGCCGACACTTTGGATATCGTTTACGACTCTTCTTTTACGATTGCGTTATTTCATTATCGTTTCGACCGACTTTCTCGGATGGTTTTTTTGGGTTTTCGTTAAGAGAACGAACTTTGCTAGAAAAAGTATTCCCTAGTAGGGTGAAAAAGAAAAGAGGAATTTTAGTAAAATTGAGAGAGAGTGAATCCGTATACATATATGTTTTTGGCCAAGTTCATTAGCACGCTAAGAATCTCCGATAGAGATAATAGGCTTCGGCAAATTAACGGGATGCCGGCTGGCTGTTTCCCTTTGCTCCGTTTTCCGTGTAAGGGCTTCGCAGGCAGCGATAGATGTGCGTTATGTGCCAGCGGGCCTAATAAAGTACATCTCTAATCAAAGGCACACGAGGAGAAGACAAACGCACAGTGGAATGGACCGTACGTGACCGGCCGCCAAGGAGTCTGCAATTCCTGTGGAATCGCCTTCCACGATTATCACTCGTGTAACACGTAGAAAAAGCACACGAAATCGAGTTTTGTTACATTCCTCGCGCGCTTCACTGCAGTCTCTCTTTCGAGGACGACAGATTTTTCTGAATCCAGAGTTTCGCTTACATTTCTCTTGGACTTACTCCCGTACTAATGAACAAATCGAGAAACAAGTTTACATTTCGGCCCGCATTATTCTACTTAACGATCGCCGCGATCTTCCTACAGCATTTCCACGCTGCTTCCAGTCTTTCCTCACGATAGACCAGCTCAATTAGCTTGCTACGCACTCTGAATCCTAATTGAAATAGCAAATCCACTGAGAGAGCGAGACTCTGCACTCAGTCAAGAACATATTAATATACCATTAAGATTATTGCTATCGTTAAACTTTCCGTCATTACCATCGAGTTGTATCATGAGTTCGAACGAGCTGAATATTGAATTTCAAATTTTCTCAGATTACATCTACACCGTTGTGTACAAATTTGTTGAAAAATATGTTCTATTCCTGTCTACCATTGAAATACACATATGTGTATGTACATACTTTCGAGTATCGGTACGACTCACCCTACGTGTTTATCATGTTCCGAAACAAATAACCCTGACAGTGCTACCGCAACTTTCAACCACGTGACACGTTTCCCAATAAATTTCAGTCGCCTCGGAATTGTTACTGGGTGGGTAACGCGTGGGCGCATGGTTTTTGCCAAGTTTTGGTGAGACTTCGTGATCTCACTCTAACGCGGGTGCATGTGGCTGGTTTTGCGCTCGACACGTTGTTTACGCGACCGCGTAGCTCGCCGGTCGTTTGTCAACCGTTAAACACTGGTCACCCTCGTTCCTCTCGCAGGTTCCACCCTACGAGCCTCGGGCGATGGCTAGCCTCTCTTGATTAACGAGACACCCCATATATCCGGGGTGCGCCCTCTCCATAAGGGGAGATCGCATTGTTGCATCCATGCTTTACTGCATATTGCGCTGGCCGATCGCTCTCTCGTTGCGACCTTTTCAACGCGGTGCCTCTTCTCTTCGCCTTAAGTATCCTCTTGTCTTCCTCTCACCAGCGCTCTCGAAAGGTCTAAAAACGGCACCTTTCTCGATACGTCTTTCTTTTTTACTAAAAATCTCTCAATTCAGATTCCACAGTTCGATCATTCTTCGAGATTCTTACTCTCCGAGATTCCTCCCCGAAAGTTCAGATTTACATGGTAATTCGTAGATAAATCGTTCTTTAGTGCGCATATATTTCCGGTGTGACGTTGAAAAAGTAATAGGACTATAATAGGTTTTATAGGATATTGCGCTGTCAATATTCTTTGAATAGTCATGAATATTACGAGTATACAGGAAGACTGTCTATCATGGGAAATAACTTATTATATTCCATCGGACGCTACAATTCCACGGTGTCGAAGAGGAATCTTGCTATGGAATTATTTTCTTCATAGCTCGAGAAAGTAACTCTGCATTCCGATAGATCCTGCGGTACGAGCAGTGCAGTTGAAAAATGTGTATGTATCGTCACAGTGCAACAAACTGCGGCAACAGCGGCGGTCTGTGGTCTTTCCCGCAGATAGTCTCCGGCCTCTTCTCCACTTTCCTATCTTTTACATTTATTTCTTGCGCAACGTTCTTCCAGCCGTTAAATTATCTTTAACATTTGTTCGACTAGCGGATTGGAAGATTGCTCAACGTCTCATGTTCCTTTTTCTATCACGCTTTTAAGATGAATTGTTTCCCTCGCCTCATGTGAGATTTCGCTGTTTGGGCAATGTGCGAAAAAAAAGCGGATTCGCATTGTGAACGGAGCCTTAGACAAGCGTAACCTTCGACGACCCTTTGAGTAATGCGTCTGGTGTGGCTTTAACTTGGCGCATAGCGTGTACTTGTGCCGGTGCGTGCTTACGATGGGCTGTTACTCGTCCTCGTAGTCTCATCGTTTTAATGCAGCGTTAAGTATCGATTGTCAATCAAATCGATACGCTATACGCGATAAGCAGCGCGAAGTGATCCTGCGTGACCAGTCCATTTCCAAATTTTCATATCTGTCAGACTCGGCTGACTCTAGTGCACGTGTGGACTTTCGTTTGATGCACGCGATCGTTTATACAACCACTTTCCAATTATTACGGGATTTACCCTGTTGGGGCTATATACTTGGGGCGAGATCATTATGTTCTGACGACTTGCCGGACAAGTTAATTATTGGATGGACCAATTAACGCCGACGATATTTTTACCAAAACTTTCAAGAGGGTCAGTTTACTGCAACAAGAAGCCCACAAATTGAAGTCAATTATTTCTCTTTACTTTTATCGCTATAGAAAAAGTCTTGGTCTATTTAAGAAACTTCAACATATCTAAAAGGATTAAACGAATTTGATTCTCGAAATAACGTTGAAACTCTTGTCCTTCGGATAGCTCGATAGCAGGGAGTCAGTGATATTTAAAATTTCATCGTGGGCTATTCATTATGGAGCCGTATTTCCACAGGCTGGCAGTTAAAAATGATCCCACGATAATCTTCGGGCTTCTAATAACCTCCGTATAAACCGCGCGCGCTCACGCAGGTAACTCTCTTTACGAGGAGAGTTGGCCGCTCATACGGCGCAGCTGCTCGATACACGATACACGGGAGGACGATGATTGCCCGCGCGCGAAAGAAGGCGAAGCATTCCAGAGAAAAGGAGTGGATGTACGTGCCGAGGAAAAGAGACTGAGAGAGAGGGAGAGAGAGGGATAGAGAGAGCCCAGGCCGGAAGAGCGTGGCAGGAGGGGTAAAGGGATGTGGAGGAGGCGAAGGTGGAGAGATGGTAGAAGGTAGAGGAAGAGGAGTGAACTGGATGCGCGGAAGCCTCGGTAATAAGGAGAACCGAAGCAAAGAGTCGGCAGCAGCAGCAGCAGCACTTGTCCGTGCAGTGGAGTCTGGGTTAAGTGCGAGAGCACGAGGGTGGGAATTAAATGGGGCGGATTCTTGATTAGTTTGGCCATCCACCCTGGTCGCGCTACCCCAGAGCACTCCCACGCTTAATCCAAGCATTATGAATATTTCCTTCTCGTCGCGTCGTTGGACCCACTCCGGGAATCGACGAATATCACGGAGAAAGTATGTTCCGCATCTGTGAGAGTTACTGGACAGGGTAGCTAGTGCTCCCAGTCATCTCTTCTTCCTTCTGTACTTTATTGTCCTGGGAAATGAGTGTCGCGCTCATATTTCCCCTGCTTATTTCGGCTCCAGCTTGGGCACGGACAATCGTACGCCGGGTATCGCCAGGATAAACACTCGTTAAGGTCAGCATTCTTTCTGATAAGATACGCTACAAAAAACGGAATTATCCTAGGCCTGGACACGAGTGCGTTTAATCGGATCCACGCAACAGGTCGCGTATCGTTCGGCTATAATTTCATATTGTCATAAAAGAAGTGACTGTGTGTGGTTCTAGAAAATTCACGGTGGTCGATGGTGGAAAATAAATATTGGTTTTCGTTAAGGTTTTAATGCTACGAGATCGAATGATACGACTATCAAAATGCTCCTCGGCAATCTTTCGGCTTATTCACTCGCTCTTCGAAGTGCCGGGGATAAAGTTAAACGAACTAGAAGAGCCTCGCAATCTGATGACGGAACTTGCTAGAGCTCGATCTCGAAAGCGCTAAATAAGTTTGCGCGCTGTGGTCTGAAGAGTCTTTAACTCACGGCGGCGCGGCGAACCCTGGAAAGGGGGAAGGAAACTCGGGTCTTTTCGCTCGAGGAATTCCGTTTGTCCGCGAGCAAAATCGAGCCGGTTTTCAGTGTTGAGATGCCAGCGTGTCGCATATTTGAGAAAATCTCGAACGTGGCCGCTCTTTCTTTGAGAAAGAGATAGTACACGGGAAGGAAGAATAAGTGGAAAGAGAAAGGTAGAGACAGAAGTCCTGGTTTTACGAGAGAGGAGAGACCTCCCTTTCCCGAATCCCGAGGTAGAATGAATCTCTTGCTGGGTAATTAGGCAGATTACTTTCCGGAGTCGTTCGAGTCCCGGTTTCTTACTCAACGGTCGGACTCTGCTAGGTATAGTATATATTTCGGGTGCTGTGTCGGGCTCTGGGGTGGAGGACAATTAAAGGAAGAAATTCTTCGAATAGGTGGGGGGGAAGGGGGGAGACGATAGCGGTGGCAGAGCGAGTCCGCCAAAGGCGAGCATGCGGCCGATTCCAACGGAGCTTAAATTCACCGCAGGGCTAATCGACCAAAAGGTGCGTTTCTAGCGGAAGTAATGTCGCACTTAAAGCCCTCCCCGTACCGAGCTCCAGACGTTGTGCCATGATTACCGAAAATATCGTGCCACTAGGAGAATTCACCAGAGGACGAGAAGAAGCGACCGAAAGAGAAGCAAGGGTCGAAAAAGAGAGAGGGAAATCTTACGTACGACGGGAAGAGTAAGAGTCAACGGGAAAGGGAGAGAGACTCGAGGACGTACAGTTTTTATTTACGACCTAAGGAAGATCCAGGTCTCGACCGCAGTGGTCTCCTCCCGTTAATTAAATAATATTTCTCGGGAAGCCCGCGGGAGTGCCGTAGCGCAAAGCTACGATAAGAGCCGTGGGGGAAATCGCGTCGACGAAAAAAACATGGCCCTGCTAAGAGCACTTATTGCAGTATTGAGATCGTAACTCAGAGGCGGCTTCGTCATAAACGCTCCCGGGTGGACCTCTGGTCACTGGCTCTTTCCTTTCTTCCCTTCCTTCTCTTGCTCACGGTCAGTGTCCATCCTCCACGAACCCCCAGGATCTCCTAATTCCTAGGAGTCGGCTGTGTCACTTAATGGCAAGCCCATCCTGATGAGCTCTGGGCAAATTAAGACCAGCCGCTGTTCCGAAAACTCACGAAAGTCTCTTTCGGCCGGTACGAGCAAAACTGCAAGCGCGTCGTCCCATGGCCATTAACCCTCTAAGTGTTGGCGCTGAAGCCGATCCCCTCGTTAGGTTATCGCGAGTCTTCTTGCGAAGACTGTCGCAAGAACGACGCGGAATGCCGCGGCTAATCGGGAGCCCTGGGATGTCCGCGATACCACGAAAAACGACTTGGGTTTATTGCTCGCCGCTGTAGGTTTTAATGCGCCCGATGTCCGATCTAGAGTAGATTTTTTTTTTCATCCCTGATGCTGAATATAAGACCGCGAGCATGCGGGTCAGGATAAAACTTATCTAAATTGCGAAGCCCTCAGTGTGTCGAAGATTAATGATTCTGAAAAATGTTCTTCTCTCTTCATACGCAATTCTGTACGAGGCGGCGCACGTTGCCATGAATAACATATTAATCTTGGGTTGTGCCGCGCGGTGAGGAGAGCAATCAGGTTTCTCGCGTTTTCCCATACTTTGGATAGCGTCGCAGTTTCTTTTCGTTTCCTACCCATTACTTACCGAACTCTTCCTTTTTTCCTATTACGCTCTTCGCTCTGTTCTCTGGCCGCACTCTATTTTTCGTATAGTTTTGCGTCGCTATTGCTCGTCGCGCTCCTTTTTCTGGCATTTCGCTCGACAAACATCGCGGTCGTTGTCCCGACGAGTCTAGGACACCCGGCGCCCGGCTCCCGGCATCCGGCGGCGTCTGGCGTCTCGGCGCCCGCTTTCCCAGCCACCTTTACCCCCAACCCACCCTTTTCTCTCTCTCTCTCTCTCTCTCTCGGTCCAGTCAGTACGCTACCGGCAGTATACTCGCATGTACCACCGTCACTGGTGCAGTTCGTGAGCACACAACTCTTACCAATGAATGGACTAGACAAATTGGCAGCATCCGCGTTGCTCTGTCACGAAAAGCTCGCTGTTGCCTGCCAGCTTGCCTGCCAGCTAGCCTGCCAGCTAGCCTGCTCGCCTTTCTCTCGTCTCTCGTCAGTACCAAAGAGCATCGCTTGTAAACCGGCGCTTACCTGGAGGCTTACCACAAGTGGTGAGCTCGAGTGCTCACCCGCCAACGGGAATCGAGCAGAAACTCAGCGTTGAGTACTTTGCAGCTTGTCTCTGTGAATTTCACACAGTTCTAGATACATCTCCCGTGCTCACCAGTACGACTCATCCTCGTCATTTCAGTTTCCCTTATTCAATTACCCGTTGGATTGGCGAGCGTCTGCTCTCGTTCGTAGTGCGTCTGCAAACTGGTACTGCCACTCAGAAGCATTTAAATTACAAATGACCATAATGTATAAATATCCAGAGTCGCGAACGGCTGGATGTTTGCACGCGATACTGAATCGACTGGTAACAGAGTCAAGTTTCATGGGAAGACGTAGCGAGAAGGAGGAAAAGAGAAGCCCTTGCGGTTGATGAAGATGGAAGATTGACGCCCACATACTCAGTGTAGAGATACCTTCTGCCCAAAGTGATCGCTGTTTAGATATTCAAGAGATCATCGAGCGTGGTTTCGTGTTCGATCCAAGCTGGAATCGAGAACAAGCAAAATCGGGAATTTGCTTCGTGCGTCGATAGGACGAGAGAGAGAGAGAGAGAGCGCGAGAGAATTAAGGGTATGCCTGGTGGATTGTACGTAAGGGTTCCGGTAGTAAATTAATTACGGCTTAAAACATCGTTAGGATCTGCCACAGCCGGTGTGGGTTCGGTTATTAGCACAGTACATCATGCTCGCTCTTCCGCTGGCTCTCGCTGTCTCTACACGCTTTGGCTTGGATTTCGCCCCGGCTTTTTCGCGTGGACCCACCCCTCCCTGATTCCGCGGAACGCGCTACGTTGCGGTGGTTGTCGCGTCTAGCTGGGCCACAGTTGATAACAGTCGCCAAACAGTCTCACTCTCCTAGGTGAAAAAATCGAGAATAATTATGCTAATATCTCGTGAAGTTAAAACAGTTCGTGGTGGGTTAAATGATTAATCAGTGGGGTGCGGAGGTCGGCGGAAATATCGGACCCAGAGGCACGATAATAGTGTCAGCCGTTTATTGGGCTCTACCGCGCAAGTACCAGCGAAGCAGATAAAAGTGACCCCTTGGCATAGCGGTAGCTTTCCCGGATTTTCCACGATTTTTTCGCAACAGCCGCATCATTGCCAGCCGTGTCTCGTCGTATAAGCGAGTCGTGAACCACGGATTACCTCTCTTTATCTCTCCCCTTTCCAATCTGTCTCTTTCTCTCTCTTTCTCTTCTCTCACTCTGCTCGTTCGCTGCCTCGTATTTCAGGCAGGGACCACTTTTACGCTTCGAGAGTGAGAGAGAGAGAGAGAGAGATGCAGGGGAGATCGGGATATTGTAAAATATCGGCGAACGCGTTGGCAATTGCAGATATTGGAAAGCCGCGACGTAAAGAGTACAAAAATCGTATCGGTAGGGTTCGGGTCGGGTGATTAAGGCAAGCGTAATCGGGGCTTAACGCCGTTTTGCGTCCACCATGATTTTCCATAGGGTTCCCTCGGCATAGGGTACTACACACTTCTGGTTACTACGGTGAGTGTTTATGCCAGCTCTTCTGACCACTCGTCAGGAAATCCCACGAGTTTAAGCCATCGCAAAATAGAAAAGATGTAACCCGAAACGACGAGCTTAAAGAGCTTAGCCAATTACTGTGCTACCGTTACTTCTACGCTCGCCTCATCGAGGGATTAAGGTACTCGTTTGAGAAGGAAGTTGGCTCGTTGTGGGATTCTTTCCCCGTAAACGTTCTCCATCTTTCTCTAACCTTTCTACAATGCGGTCGAGTTGGGAAAAATGATGTCAGGTGTCTGCGAAATCGGCACGTACATCGGCGAACAGGTCGCGCCGCTCGCTTGTATGTGCATACGTGTAATTGGCGGAATGCACCGGTGTACCCACGGTAAGCAGGTCGGCTTTCACTTTAAGCTTGATTCACATTAAAAGAGCCATCGCGTGAGCCGCGAGTTAATAAAACCTGCTCTTACGTGGGAAATTGCAAAACGTGGGATCGTGGTATCTTCTCGCCTCGCATTGCACTCGTGATCTCGATCTCTCATTAGACGCGAGTGGATCATCGTGTCAGGGAATAGTGGGATCTTCGAAAGTCGAATAATCGATCGAATCTAGTGGATTTAAATTTAAGGAAAATATGAGAGGAGACAATTTGGTAGCATCTTTTGGGAACTGTACTTATGCTTACGATATGATAACTATCGATCGGCGGTGCACTTGGAGTTTCTCCCGTCCTGTTTGCGGCTGTTCGCCCTTATGCGTCTTCCTTGCGCAGAAGATATCGAATTTCGCGTACATATGCCTAGGAATGCGGGCCGCACGTAACTCTATACGTCGGTCACGCACGGAAGATTCGCGCAGGAGCGACACGCATACGCGCGTTGTGTATTATATGTTCGTAGAAGAAGGATTTCCAAAGCTCACTTTTCCTTCGATGATCACCCTCTTTCCTAAATTCATTGGGATGCGAGTAGCTTCGATATCGAGAATAGTCTACCTTTCTTATGAGGAGGAGGACAATCTCAACGGAAGCTCATTCTCTTCGAGAACGAACAAATTCTTCTCTAAGCGTTATCGATGAATGCCGTTTCGAGCGTCGATTAGGAGGATTGGCCCATCTGTTTCCGAGTCCTGACACGAACAAATGCAACCAATGCCATGGTCTGGTACACCACGTGTTCCAGAATACTACCCATTGTCTTATTTCGTGGTATAAACAAGATTGACAAGTATATTCCGCGCATGAATGCCGAAGATCAAATTGAATGGAAAGATAGATTCGGAAAGGTGGGAATGTGCATCTTGCCAAAGATCGATAAGACTAAGGAAATTTGCACGATTCATAGGTGTGGCTTCAAGGTCTGTTTTATTCTCGTCTCGTGTGTCTCCCGTAGAGTATTCACGCTAATCGGTTCCATCGCAGCGCTTCTTCTATCTTGAAGCAAGAACATAGCCGTGAGGCGTGTCATGACATAGGACAAGGTTTCCGCTTTAAGTGTCAATCCTTTTTCTCGCGTGCTTCCGAGGAAATCTTCACTAGACTCGAAGATTTTCTCCGTTCACGAGAGAAGTACCGCTGGTATCGCGAGAGCACCGTGTCCTCTCTTGTTCTTGCGCGAAGAAGAGGCTCCGGAGAAAGAGGAAATCCTCGCATACACCACGTGCCGTTTCCTCCGGCTTTATTGTGCAAGAAGCCTCTAATTAGCTTTACTGCCTCCTAATGATCAGGCCGCAATGCACCTTTGTCACGAAAAATTACTCACAACGCGATATATCGGTGGAAAACCAGGCTGCGTGAGCAGCCAGAAATTTCCTGTTACATCGCTCACGTTGTACGTATTGGGAATTGATATATATAAATAAGGACTACTTGTACTACAGGTTCCCACTATTTTATGAAACGCACACCAGGTGTGTCGCATCGCCGATCAGAATTGCGGAAGTCTAACGAGAAAGAGCTAGGAACATGGGGTGGTCGAATGGTTAGTCCTCATGGTTGCTTCGGGTCCCGTAAGTGCGGCACTGTGGCACGCTTCAGAATGAATTCGCTCTAAATCTCGAACCGTGTGACATTCTTTCCAGGAGTGTATATATACGGTATCCAATATTCCTCGCACTCCCTTGACGCCAAGCGCAGCTGCCCTTGCCCCGTTCGGAACTCGTTTTTTACGCGGAGCAATTTTTAGGGTGCCGACCGAACCGTGACCATCGGAAGGGAAGAACTCTTCCCAAAGAAAGATCGGGCCACTCCTTTCGAGCCGCGCGCGCGCGCTCCTTTTCGCGCCTGCCGCTGCTTCATCCGAGCGTCACCCCTCCAAATGGGAGAAACTCCTGTAGAATACCGTATGAAGAAACCCCACTACCAAACGATTTTTAGAGATAATGATCCCAAAAGTTTCCGAATAGCTTTTTCTAACGAATAGCTCTTTAGATACCATTGAGATCACGGGGGGAGAGAATTGATTGAGGTCGGAACTCGCTTTCACGCGAAAAATAGCGTTTCGCGAAACGGTGCACGCACATGGCCTATCTACGTACATATACCTAGTTATCTCAACGAAACGTAATGAACTGCACGTGAGAGCGTGCAACCGGGGAAGACCAGGTCTTACCGTGAAGTATCGATCCATGGTGTAATGAGAAATCATTACGTTTCGATTGCAGCATCATTTTCGAGATATCTTGTACGATGGTAGGAATGTTCACGGTCATGCTACCATTATGCTACGTGAATGGAAATACTAGACGAGGAAAGTTGTTTCGTGGGGAGGAAATGGAATCGAGCACGCTAACCACAGCTATGTTATCGATGTATGTTATTGTGTCGTATTAATTACCACAGAGATGCGATTGTAATTATACAGTTCTCGCGTTTACCAATGCCCAGGGGGCTACTAAAAGTTCAATTTCCAGTTGAAACACGATAAAAATGAATATAGCTGCTGGTAGGACTGCGCCGTCAGATCAAACGGAGGATTGACGTTCATAGATTTATGATGCCTACCTTTACGACACTGACATTGCAGAGATTTCCGGGATTGTTAGGAAAATAAAATTAAAGATTTTTCGCATTCTTTCGCATTGTACGAGAGCAACAATGGATAATCGCGTAATGGAACGTTGGAATCCTCGGGAGGTGGGTAACGTTGCACAGCGATCATTACGGAGGACGTATCCCGCGTAGAGGGCTAATATAAGATTTCGTATAATCTCATACTTCCGCATGTTCCTCTCTCCTCTTATTACATTTCTTTTCATACGTGGAATCGATTCCCTTTCATCTTCTTATGTTACCGTGCGCTACGATACCGGTTTCCCTGGGAATCCGAGTCAAATAAAATAGAGATACGGCCGAAGCGAGCAGAGAGTAAGCTAAGAGAGTTCGCATAGAAACCCGAGGGCACTAGCGCATTCACATCGATCCGTTTTTTTCCTTATTTCCTTATTTCTCGGGTCTTTCGGCTGATTCGCCCAGCAGCGAAGAGGAGAAGAAGCATCATCACCGGAAACGAAGAAGGTGGACGAAGGTAACTCGGAAGAGGGTAGCGCCTGATCCGATGCGGAAAGTGAGTTTTCCGCTAGGTCCGTACCACCCTTCCACTTTTTCTTCGTTTTTCATCCACGGAAGCGCACGCACAACCACGCTGGAATTTTCCGTATATCCTTAGTCGCCGGAGGCAGCACTCACTCTTTGGGATAAGTTCGTTAGAGACCCCGTAGTAGCGTCTTCTACTCGAAGACACTCCCGAAGGACGAAGGGTCCTTCAGAAGTTCGCGGGGTATTGCCCTCGCTCGAAGACGAGGCAGCGACTCCTTGCCCTTCGCTACCGGCTGTCCTCTAATTTCAAGCCTCTCGACGAACGTTCAGTTTTCCAAATTTACCGCCACCATTCTCTCCCTCGTCACCTTTCCCTTCTTTTTCTCCCTCTCTCTTTTCACCCAGAGAATGATTTATCATTTGCTTAACCTCGGTAATATTCCCCGAACTTTGTTCTCTTCGGGAGGAGAGTAGTCGTTCGCGATAAATGGTGCGTTTTCTTTATGGAATCGACGTCGTCTGAGATTTTTATTTTACGGTTGTGCGCTCCGGAGATCGCGAGATAACGCCCAAGAGCGTCTTGAGTGGTTCTTGGGATAATGAGATTGCCGTAAGGAGATTTCGGAGCGAACGTCGCCGAAAAATTTGGTAAACCAAGTTAGCCCAACCGCAAATTGACGAAAATTGATCCATTTTTCTCTCTTTCTCTCTTTTGCTGTAGGTCGATAAGAAGCGAGTATTATTTGAGCACGACGATAGTGATCGATGCAGTGTACGGTGGATCTACGCTCAAATTACTTGCGTTTTACTCGAGCGGCTCTCAATACAGCCGTTGCACAGGGACGACGACTGGTCGGGCAAAAAACGCGCTCGGTCGACCGGCCTCGTACCAGCCGAGAAACCCGCTCTCGAGAACGTCGAGCGACCTCGAGAATCCCGATTCTCGAGAAAACTCTGTCCGGGAAATTTATTTCGTGGAACGCGTTGGAATAGCGCGACACTACGCCGTGTGGTGCAGTGTCACGATTTAATTACAAATGCCTTTTTCAACCAGTCATTTTCAGTATACTCATCCGATTTTCTCTTTCCCTCTGATGTCGGTTCTCGCAAAAGGAACAGCCTTTTTATAGATTTACGAGAGAAAGTCGGCGACAGGGAGCAACGACCTAATCTCACAACACCATTTTAGTCAAGAGCTATTCAATTATAAAGACGAATGGCATCGTTATCCGTCTATCGCGCACTAATCAAAATGCCGCATTGATTTTGAAATGAAATAATTGCAGTTTTCAAGTAACCAGTCATTGCACGATTTCAAAATTCTTAGAAACAAAATTAAAAATCGCTTGTTCGCATGACACTGTAGTATTGTACTATACTAACAGGTATTAGTTTGCCTAGTAAGTTGGTCGCGAGAAACCAAACACTGGAAGCGACGCTCTAAAGCCTCTTTAATCTAATTAACCAATACCATTGGCTGTACATATATGTACATACGCTCGTGAAAGTGTCCGATCCACCGAAATACGGCCAAGGTCCATCTGTGCGGGCAATCCCGTTCGAGCAACCTGATTCATGCGAAATTGCGAAATCCGTGCTGATGCTCAATTTGGTGGTGCTTATCCGACACACCGGTAAGGGTCGTGCATTCGACGAGTGGCCAATAATGGACTAAGCTCCAGCTTTACTGTGTTTATCTTAATCATTCGGTGTTTCTCATTTCGCTCGTGAGGTCTCGTCGAACTCGTCGAACTCATCGACCACATCGACCATCCCCAAAGCTGATAAAGTCTGAGCCGTAGGTTTTTCGATCGATCGGCAAGACCAATCGAGTGTCGAGAGGAAGAGGATACGGACCAGTGCGATTTACGAGCAGTCAGCTTAAAGCTCGTCTTGCAGATCCTCCTCTTTCTGGTTGCTCCTTACTAGCGTAGGCGTTCTCCATCGTCCTTTTCCCTCGTTGCTTTGAATTTCGGCTAGCGTTTTGCCCTGTCGTCGATGTCGGGGAACGGAAGAACCCCCCTAACGATAAACCCTCTCATCGAGGACGGGCTTATCGCCTCGAATTATCCGGAAAGCTTTGCCGAAGAAGAATGAAGGGAAGAATGAACGCAATGTACCTGCTCGATTCCTGCGAAGCTGCGCACTTACTCTTGAGTATAAAGAAAGATTGTCCCTGAAGCTCTGCCAATTGTCGGCTGAACGTCCTTCGTGAAATCGAAGTTACTTTTCGCGCATTGATTTTCTTGGGGCGACGGGATTATTAGTCTCGGAATTGTTGGGATATGGTGAAAATAATTTACAGACAATATTTCATTTTCTTAATATAACTATTTCGTAATGGTACAATAGACCATAAAGACAATTAAAAAAATCTAATCGATAGTGGGGCGCTTGGTGATCGATAAGTAATAACGGTGATTATTTCATTTATACGCGAACTCGACCTGTCCAATTTCGAAAGAAATTGAATCGATTTCGATTTTTTCCCAGAGAAAAGTCTTATTTCACTGTGAGTAATGCGCCATCGTAAATCCGACGAATCTTCTAATTCGACATAGCTGGTGCGAACTTTACACCCGGCACAGTTTTTGTATCATGGTCCCTTTCACGCGGGGGCAACCTTCGATAATTTATCGCCAATAATAACGCAGCCGGCAGTCCCGCGCTCGTCAAAACTTTCTTACCCGATGGGTACACATATATCACGGCCGGCAGCGGCTCTTGTCCCGTGCCGCTCCTTCTCGGCCGAGCAACTTTTCCGTTTAATAAGTCGCTGCAATTTTTCACCCTTCCGACTGCCCGAGGCTCTCCAGACTCATAGCTCGCTAGGCTGAAGGGGCTCGGGACATCCGTTGCGACCCTCTTCTTACGGGGCTTTGACGTCAAACTCGCGTTAAACTCATTTACCCACCTTACGTGAAATCTCATGATAATGCGTATAGCTACTTTATGGATATAACGAGTGCAATTGAATTTTCATTGGTAGATAATTTAGCTCCGATAATTCTGGTGTTTTAAAGATTTTTCGAGAGAATGATCGATGATGAAATTAGTGGGTCGACGTGGGCATGAGTGCGTGGGACGTTTTTTTGCTTAATGGTTTCCTACCGACGCGATCGAAGTGGAACTTTTGCCCTGAGGGCTTGACATATATTTATATTTAGATCAAAATTCACCTCCGATTGAAAAGAGCCTAGACCAAAGAGATCTGGAACGCAAAGCACCGAGTGCTATCCAGACTTGACGAATTATCGAGATATTTTCAATGGAGTCTTAAACCACCACCACCACCTCCATTACAATATTTCTATTCATCTTTTCTACTTTTCTTCTTCGGTGATGCCACTCCGAAACGCGACCAACTTTTCGACTATTTTCATCTAAACTCCAGACGTCGGCATTGCGATCACTGCCGTTTGTCAGGCCAGCAGCATTTCCAAGTCGGTATCCCAGCGGTTTTAGTTTGCGAATCGAGAACACTCAACAACAGAACAGCGTTCATCAAGACAGTGAGGAGAAAGAATCGTTCCGAGTAGAATCGATCGTCCAGGAGGCGCGAGATGAAAGACAGGAAGAGTTGAGGAGAGTGAGCCGAGGATAGAGCAAAAGACTCAGGAGGAAAAAGGAAAGAGAGAGAGAGTGAGCTAAATTAAAGGGCGTCGCGAACAAAGGCGGATGTGCCTCGAGAGTAAAACAGCCGCGGGTAGGTGCCTATATAGAGGTGGGTGAGGAGAAGGGGTGGGTGTCTACGTTTGGCTCTTCGCCTCGGATCAAAGCGCGTGGCTCTGGTCTCGGCTGACAGGAATAGAGATGGAAAGCGAGATTCGCGATGAATTTCAATGTGTTCCACGATTCGTGCTTGGAAAACCATTTTCGGGACTATGGGGGTGGAGATCCTAGTGTAGAAAGAGCGAGAGGGAAGGATCACCGGTGACCGATCGAGACGTTAGTCGGTCCCAGTCATGATCGTTGGATCGAGAAAATTGCTTGGCGGACAAATCGTATTTACGCCTGGAATGACAATCGATCGGTCCTTGTTTTGCTACGACTCCTAGAGTCCAGGTGCACGTGGAAAATGTGCAGCCGTGCATGGTAATGCAGAAATTGAAACTTATGCAAATAGTGGAGTGGGAGAATGCGCTGAATCCGTGTACCCCCCGTGTTAACGTGCTTCAACAGGATTATGTCGCTTGACTTAAGTGACTGGTTATTTATACCAAATGCGTTCTGTTCCTGCTTCCTGTTTCTGAGTCTTCCGAATCAATTTCCAAAGACAGGAAACTCGTTTAAGTAGGTATCGATTCTAGGAACCGTTATCCAGATGGGCTCACAATCAGTGGCATGGGTATTTCTTCTCCTTTTGCACTTGGCCGCGGTAAAAGTTGAACGGAGCGTATCGATTCGGGGATAAAGCTCTCGAGTGAAAGTTGGATTGATCGTAATCGCGATGTTCGCAAAGTCGACTTTGCCCAGCGGTTCCGCAACGCTCTCGCGTGACAATCCTCCCGGTGCATAGATTTGGCAAGGTGGTCGTTCTGCCAGTAGGGTGGAAAAATTCTGCGGAAGATCGCGGAGGGTAAGCAGTTTACGGATAATCGACGATACTAACACAGTCGGAAGCATGTAGAGAGGTGGCACGATACGCGCGCAAGGAGGTGTAGCTTTACAGAAGCGGCGGCGAAGACCGAATCACAGGCACCCCTGGTTTACCATAAGAATGGTCCCCATTATCCCGTAGATCCGCGCCAGGAGATATTCCAAGTCGGGAATGGCCGAAGCCAGCTAAGGGGCTGGTGACAGATGCTCTGTATGCAAATTCCCGAGCACCCGTGAAAACCCCATAACACGCCATCCTCCTTGACTAGAGTCTCCTTTCCCCTCCTACACCTTATTCCACCCCCGCGTCCCGACTTCCACCTGCTCCCTCTTTACCACTCCTTCGGCACAGCCCTTCCCCAAAGCCAAGACGTTCGCCGTGATAAAGACTTTTCTCTCGATCTCCCTTCCCCCTCCTTCTTCTGATTCCTGTCCTTCTTGGGTATCAAGAGCTCGCCCTTGTTCTTGCGTACCTCTCTTTTCCCATTACTGGTCCCGTCTTTGTGGCGCACGTGGGCGGCGGAACAAAGGGAAAAGGGAGGACGCACCGCGAGGACGGGAAAGGCGTTAATTGAAAGGAGTCGGGCCATGGCCCAATAAGATTTCCTCGTTCCTACGGACGCGAGAAGATGGTCCAGCGCCAATTTCCTCGATCTCCGCGGGAGGGAAGCGGCACTGCCCTCGTCCTTCTTCTTCTTCCTCGCCCTTTTTGCCTCGCCCCTTGGCTGACCTCCAGTACACTCGCGAACGAAATTTGCTCGTGCTTCTGGTGTATCGGGTTGTACGTGCCCTGGTGTGATCGGGTTACCCTTGTAAATAAATACCCGTGTCGTGACTGGACTCTGGGAAGCCCATCGACAGAATCATTCTCCATGCGAACATTGGCCTTCTTATAAATCATATAAAAGTACATCTCGCATAGCCAGATATTTCATTTTCGACTTCACTCACAAAATACATATTGGGTATCGGCTTCTTCGTAAAGTGAGTCATTCCAGTTATTCTCCTGGAATTTCGAAAGTCCGATCGAGCGATTAACAATAGGTATCGTATTTTGGGGGTTTAGAATTTTTGTCAGGATTTAACGGGACATCATTTTTTATCCGCATGAAAAAAAGTCGATCGTGGAATGACGTTGCGGAAATTGTTCGATCGGATCAACTTGCCATTCATACCGAAACTTATCCAGTCATTCTCCAGCTTCGTCCCCCTCTTCCAATTGCTCCACGCGTGACTGGTACTTCGTTGGTTGCAGGGCTCGAAGAGAACGAAACGCAGCTTGAAATTAATTTAATTAGTGGTCGCTCAAGAGGCAAACTTTGGTGAAACGCTCGTTAATCGCACCTGCCGTTGGTGGTATCGTGGTCCTCGTCATTCTCTGGCACCTTCTTGATAACTTGCAGTATCCGTCTCATTAGTCAGCTTCGCCAAGGAAATGCCTTCTCGACCCACGCCTCACTATCCTCTTCCAATACAAAGCTTAACAAATCTCAATCCTCTCGAGAAGTTTACTCTGACCGATCGCTCGATTTATCAAACGCCTTACCATCTTAACACACCGACAAGAAAGAAATCGAGTTATCACAGTCGTAGCAAAATATACATATTTCTCGAGCGATTTCCATACTATTCGAATACTCATCATTTCGTATAGATAGACTACCTTTCCCAACCACACAAGAGAAAAGACAGTTCGAAAGGAAAGTGAGAGTTAGCTCCTAGCACGAAGTAGCAATTCACGATAAGCACGGGCCACGTATAAATAACAGTCGGTGAGGCGAGCAGCAATATTATGCAGCCGGTACTCTCGGATGCAGCAGATACAGCCGCAGATACGACGTCCGGAATGTGTCGCTCTTGCGAAGGAAACGTTATGTGGAAGGTGGAGTGGTGTAGCTATGTACACCATAGAATGACTCCGGGACAAGCTGTGTGCTCCTGCAATGGTGCTTCCTGCACGTACTCGTACCGCGAGAGCACTCTCTTTCTGGCAGGAAAGAGCGCATCGTAGTAGTATACGTCGTAGTGTAGGTAAAATGGCTCGAAAATCAAGTGTACTGCCGGGAGAAAGGAGGCTCCGTGCGGATGACGAGCAGCAAGCAAGGGGTGCAAGGGAGGATCGCGAGGGAGAAGTACCGTGCGGAAGTGAGAGAAACGAGTGATGGGCTGCGAAATGGTCTCTCGACTTAATACAGTACGCGCAGATGCGAGAGGATGAAACAGAGAGAGAGAGAGAGAGAGAGAGGAGGATACGACTAGAGGCTCACGCGGATGAAATTTCATCGCGGGAATTCAATTAAAAGTAATACACCGGAGGCTCGGATTCCGAGAGAAAAAGCATCATGACTGATGGATAGATAAGTAAATACGTAAATAGACGACAGATTTATCATCGCAATACGTTTAACGTCTCCATTAGAGCATCAACCGTGAAACGAGAGAAAGAGAGAGAAAAGGTAAAGCTTAAATGCCGAGTCTATCCTTTCCTCGCATTCTGCAATTTGCGTTATTGGAGAGTACGAGCGCATTTGAGATACATTATTCCGCCTCGCCGAGTCTCGCGAGTAGTGCTTCCGTTGATGACACAGCGATACCTTCCCATTTTCGTAATTACGCGTCTTAGGAAATTACACGAGTCTGAGCATCTCTTTTAACGTCTACATCGGATCGCATCTTCGAGCTATAAGGTAAATGAAACACTCAAAAAGGGAATGAAAATGCCGAGGCGTTTTGTAAAAAGGTCGCGAATCTGCGTTTCGACGAGGGGAGAGGGGAGATTGGAGACCAGCCAGAATTTTCTACCAACGGCTTCTTATTGTTTCGAGGACAATTAGGAAACATCCGAAGGAGACGAGGGTCCTTCTTCCTTCGCATTGGTTCGCCTTAACCTACCGAGTCGAGTCATCGTAAATTTTCTCTTCGCGAAGGACCGGAAAATTCGTTCGAAATGGTTTGCATTCTTGTCTCGCGAGACGAACGGCCGGAGCGATTTCGGAATACTGATGCGTCACACTGAATATCGAGGGTTAGCTTGCCGTGCTTGTTTCGTTATTCCGTCGCTCTCACTTTCCGCGATCGTTTCGCGTAACGGGGGTGGAAAACCATAGTCGACTCGTTCGCTCGCGGCAAACAATACATCACTGGATTACAAAACAACCGTGACTGGCAACATTGATAAGAGGATTGTTCAAATGTTAATCGTCCTGTAGTCGATTTCGATTGCACGTAGGATTCATGCATCTCTTATCGTCGATCGAATCGTTGCCGTGTAATGCCAGAGTTATCTCAGTTTACGATTCGAACCTTCCACCTTTTCCCAAGTCAATGAAAATACGTGCATGTTATTCTCTACTAACTAAGTAAGTGTAATGAAAGAATTCGAAGGCGATGATTACAGCGCTCCGTTCGTTTGATTACTTTTAAACTCGATTGCAATCCTGTCTCATGACGGAGGATATTGGAGAAGCAGGAACGCAGTGGTGTACCTTTATTTCCTCGCTTTCGCTTTCTACGATCGTATTCGCGGTCGCAGCCGACGACGAGCTTCGTTTATTCGACCATACGCCAATATCCGCACCCCTCTTCGTACCGTTAGCTCGAAATTTATGAGAGAGTATACGTATATGCGATTCTTCTTCAAACACCAGCCAAACAGCACTGAGATCACGAACTAATTCCTCTGCAGTTTGTTTTAATCCTTCCTGATATTCGGCAATCATTCGCATTCTTTCTTTTATGTATCTGATTGTGAGAACCACCGATATTACGAGCGTTCCGCGATAAAAAATAATGAAGCTGAGATATCGGCATCTTTACTGTGTACATATTATCTGATTTGCTGGCGTCCGATTACGTTTCTCGATTTTCTTGATCCTCCGTGAAGATCGAGTCGATTGTATGGACTTTATTTCATTGGAAGTCATAATCTTGAACGACGAAGCTGCTTTGAGGGAGAGACCGCACGGGACGCATTCGTTCAAATCCACGTTCGACATTTCATTTTCATATACCACCAGTGTAAACGACATCAGAATTTTTCGAGAAGCCGCAATGTCATTGCTCTTTGAAAGGTGAGCAAGATTCACGAGGTACTAGAAAAAAAAAAATTGTCGCTAGAGGGGGTGGACGAAGCGTGCCAAAAATAAAAAGTAACGATCGCCCGTTACCGCTACCGATAAACGTCGGGAAATGAAACGCTTCTTCTTCCCTCCGGTTTAGCGTTCGTCCACGGAAATGCGCCCTTCGAAAGTTTAAGCCTTCTCATTTCCCCGTTTATCACGGCAAGCAACTCTCGCGAACTTGCGTGATCCTCGTAAACCGTCGCTTTTTGCCAGATAAACGCTTTCTTGGAACGTGGCCCGTAGGACTCGATACTAACGCTGGCTCCTGAATATCTGTCGAATACGAATTGCCTCTCTTTCTCTTTGTATCTTTATTCCTTGCGATCCCTTCCCCTTTCACAGTTTAAGTGCCTCAGTAGGATTTCATTAGAGTTCAGAGAACTTGAATTAAAGAGCCAGATAATTGTACATTCCTACAAAAGCTGACACTACAACTTTCTTGCGTCTGCAGGTGGCACTGTTTAATCAATTTCGCATTAACATAATAAGAATAAAAAAACAGGGATGTACTTTTAGTAATATCCATTATTGAACTTCCACGCGATGTTTAAATTCGGAGAATCTGGTAATGAATCCGTGAATGGAAACCGTAACCAGCTGAGAATTTTTGAAAAATATTTACCTTCGAAGGTTTCAAGCCAGCGCAGCTGCTTAAGGCCACCCGGCTGTTTACCGTCAAGTGGCAATAGCCATTATTTCCGAAATATCTTCGATGGAATCGGTACTGGTTGAGGGAGGGGGTGTGTAACTTTCAGGGAGGATTTACGGCGTGCGGACCGCGCATGGTAGATCCATTAGAATTCGCACGCGTATACGTGTGCATATTCGTAGTTGTTGCGTGCCACGTGTGTAAGTGAGTATAGCAAGCCTATCGGCGAAATATAACGGGGCTGTTCTCCATCTCTATGTATCCCTCTGTATACATCGACGCATATGTGTGCCCCGGTGTTACGAGATTCGCAGGGTGGAGTCGAAGCGGTGGGACACAGTTACAGGAGACCCCCTTCATCCAGCAGACGGTGTACGCATTTTCCATCAAGGCAAATAGAATTTGCGGTCGTTCCTGCCCAAGCGTGCATTCGATCCTCCAACAGAATCGTCGTCTGGAGCTCGTCGCTCCAGAATTTGGTCCCGCCTCCTACTCGTTCCAGATTGCGCTGGTAAAGAGGTCTCGCGAAAGCGGCGACGGCAACGACGACGACGGTAGCAGCTTTCCCTCGAAAGGGATAAGGAAAGAAGAGGCGGACCGGTAGCAGCAGGTGCCTCCCTCGGTTTTACGAGCGGTCGCCAAAGGGCAGTATACCGGATGTCGTTTACATGCGAATCGCTCATCGGGGAGGAACTCTCTCTCGCAGATAAACTCTAGATTTGCGCGGACCACCACCGAGGAACCCTCCCTTGAAATAATACTTATGTAAACATTTAGGATGGACGGTAGTTCGTACTCTTAGAAAAAGAAGATTCAAAGTGTCATTCTGACTTTTTAACTTGAAGCAAATGCAAATTACTTTATATTAATAATTATATCGCTTTTAATGTAGTCAATGAATTTATATGATACTTGAGGTAACTCGATAACTAATTACCTAGTTTAGGTCGACAAGTAGCTAATGTAGCGATGTGAGATTTTTCACTCATTATCGGTGTCGTTACCGCGTTATTGAGGTATTTATTACTAGACTGTGAGTGGCGCGATAATTGTCATCCGCTGATAGCTCGGCTGCACCAGCGGCGGCGGATCGAACTTGGAATAATGTACTTTGCACGTAGCCTAATGGAGCAGCTGTAGAGAGGAGAGAGAGAGTTATGACGCGACGCGTGGTTAAATTGAGAGATACAGCGGTGTAGATGATAGGAGATAACGCAGAGCAATGCATTAGACGCTTGACGCGACGCCATCTCCGAGATAACGAAATTCCGAGAAATATTTTTTCCGCGTGTCGTAAGACGTCTGACAGGTTTGTTTCGGGTGGTGAGATCCCTTGGGATGCTCGAGACAGTAGCCATCGATCATGCGGCCACTGTTTTCTGCATAAGACAGATCGGTCTGCGTATTCTGTATTATGGAGAGATCTCGTTATCGCCAACATTCGTTTGATATCGTTGGAATTTTTTTTATGCTACTCTGAATTTCAAAGTTCTTTTCGTAAGCAGGAAACGCGGAAGTTGGCGCACGATGTTGGGGGATGTGGTACGTCGAGCCGAGCTCATCAAGCGAGCGAGGATCCATTGTGAATACTAATGCGAGCGACTCGCGGGGATGCGGATGCCTATATCCATACTTATACGCATAACCGAACGGCCAAACCCTCTATTCTTGTGGTCGTCCACTCTATGGTGGTCGTTATCCTATAAGTCCGACGATAGAGGGACGTCGAATCATTCTTTCTTCTCTTTCCGATAGTTTCGCTTCTTTTACGATCGTTTTCGCGTAACGGCAAACTTGACTCAACCGGTATCCAAGTTATAGGTTTACGTGTTTACTCACGAAAATATATCTTTTCATTGCCTACCGTTGACGTCATAGTTGGTCGTTGTATCAGGAAACTCGTTAATGTTTGATTGCCCGGTATTTAGAAAGAAATAATGAATTCAGAGATCTGCTCATAGTCGTCCGGCGAATACAGTATTAGGGTCCGCTCCAATTTCAAGGATATTGAATAATTAAATCCTGCAAGAATTCCGACTCGACCCTTTTCCGTGAGATCCGACTACGCTTTCAAATTACTCTTGGTATATTTTTAACATAACGCGCAGACGCTGAGATTGCTCCCGTAGCATTATTCATTACTGCTCGGAAACTGCCGAGCGAAGCGAGAAGCGGGCAATTTTTTGATAAATGAAAAATTATGCAGCGTGGAATTAAAGAAGCCTTATTGAATGAAGCAAAAAGGAATTTAAGAAAGTTGGGACGAAAGGGAAGGTGTTAGGAGAAATGGTTCGTGGAGTAGCGGCGGAAAAGGATAAAGAAGGACAGGAGAGAGGAATAGGAGACTGGAGTATGGGGTAGCGAAAAGCGGAAGGAGACAGCGTGGTCGCGCGGCGGAGCAGCCACGTGCTCGGAGTCGAGGTTCGACGAAGCTCACCGAGCTCGGCCGAACCCGAGATTTCGTGTCGGGACCCGGTGTCGGAATGCTTTGCTCTCAGTCGTAGGCGCGTGCCACGTACCGCCGTGTCACCGGCGCGGCTTTTCACTCTCCTCGAACTCTCATGACCTCACATCATTACTCTGAACAAGTGTATCGTCTGTGGCAAACCGCGATCAGTGATACACACAGCATCATTATCTTAGTTCGCGAATCTCATCGTAAATACGCAATTTTCCTTGATCGATTAGGATTAACAAAAATTGTCTTTTTTCCTGGGTCAAGTGTCGCGAGAGACGGACAGTGTTTACGAACAGTTACCGAACATTGATAGTGTGTCACCGAGTCTGTCGATGATCGTCTATCGAGAAAATACAAGAAACTAGACTAGTAGTATCAGTGAGAAATTAGGGAGAAGCCACGCGTGGTCATAATGCAGCTACACGTGAGATAAAAGGTAAGGGCCAACCAGTGACCTCAATATAAGTGACGATCGCCGGGGTTTCACAATGCGTACTCGTCGAGCTTGACAATTGACATCTCTCTCGGTGGGTGAATCTTGCGCATTGTTTGTTAGAAAAATTGGGTACGGTTGAGGGATACGGTGAAGATGCGCGCGGATGGTTGAAAAAGGACGGAAGAATGAGCTTTAGGGTCGACAATCTTTGAAGAAGCACCAATTAGCGATCCCAGTTTTCAAGTCTCTCCATGTACGAAGGTAGCACTCTTTCGTGCGCATCCCGCGTTATGATGTTTAATTAGTCTCCTGGGGTGAGATTAAAGCTTTGCGGCATATATTTCCTCTTACAGTTAAGTTTCCGCAACTGATGCGGAATGCTGTGTGGCTCCTCTTGCAGCGTAAAGTCAAAGTAGAAAGATTCCCCAAGCAACAAAAAACGATTGAGAATAAGTTCAAAGAAACACGATTGCGTAACGTCTAACGCGAAATGATTAATTTCAAAGAAAAAGTTTTCTTTTATGATTTTGTAATTTATCGTGGTCATTTGCTTTACTCATTAATTATTATGAGGCTCTATTGTTAGAGTAGAATGACATTGGGGCGAACAACTAACATTCCTCTCGATGTCAAGAGAAGCCAGAGTTAGACCAAACAGTCACGAAAGCAAGAACACCTTCAGACGCGCTGTAAACACTGGCTTACGTATCTCCCACAGCTCCTGACCAATTTGTGTGGACGGGTTGCTCTTGCATTTGTCATTCTCGTTCCACCGTTGGTCCAATTAATTCTGATTCTAGCGATGCTTTGTCACGATCGCACTGACTCTAACCAGATAGATACTTTACCGTGATGTATAGAGCATTTTAATCGGAAAATACATACAAAGCTTGGATTGTTTAATTCTTCACAGAGGAGTTTGTTAGAAGAATTCTTCTTGCAAGTCGGTAAACGTCTGGTGCATTTAAAATCCACGGAGATAGGGAGATAGTGCAGGAACTGAGATAATACATACGATCCTGGCTGCTTGGAGAGAGACAAATTCCAGGCGGGCTTTCCAAAAAGAGGGATCCTTATCGGCGACCTCATCTCAAAGAACCTCATCCAGGTTGCCGCGAGCATGCAGTACGGATCTTCTCGGATCTCCTTTGCCAGAGCCTTTATCTCTCTCCGGCGCTTACCCGAAAGGGATTACTTTCCCATTAGGATCTTGTCTTTCGAGGACAAATAGTCGAAACTCGAGCCGACTCTGCTGCCCAAATGGCTACTGTAATTTTTCCCCGGTGGTACCGGCCTTATCGGCCCGTTCACAGAAATCCTCGATTCGTTCGATCTTGTTCGAGCTTAACTCTATTGGGCTTTTAACTAAAAAATATTGCTTTCCTTTGGAGGCTTTTATTTTAGCCGCCGCCGACGACGACGACGATGACAAGAGTAACAAAACGGTCGTAAAGAATATCTCAACACGGATAACGATGTCCCTCAGCTTTGACGATGACTCGTGTCAACTTCTTTCGGAATTATACTTTCGTGTTTGGTAGGGGTCGAAAGAAGGGATAAGTAAATAGACGGTAAAGGCAAAGCTGTTACTCGACGGGAGATTTAGCAACGCGCGCTCTTCAGCCGCCAATTTCTTTAATAATTGCTAATCTCTCAGCGTCGCCGAGCTAGAGGGAGGTTCCACCGGTAGGCGACAAAATTACGTATTTCACGAGGTCGTTGGAAATAATAGCTGTCTCATCAGTCGGAAATAAATGCTTAGATTAACGCGATAAGCGGGCAGGCAAGCGTAAATCGGGCCTTACTCGGGCCATCTGTAGCTCGCGAGGAGAGTCTCGAGGGCGCGTGGAGGCCGACGCGGTTGACGACTCCGTAACCTGGAAATTCGTCAACGTCAGACCCCATTAGTAGGAGCCCTTCGTCTACCGTTGACTCGCTAATTCCCTTCGCGGCGAATATACTTCACCTGACGAGATACGTAATCCACGATTACGCTCGAGCGAAGACCAAACGCGGAGAAAGGCAGCTGCTGCGGTTTCTCTTCCCATATTTGATTGCCTCGCGTATCCATCAATTAGCAGAACCGACAGAATTGTCCCCGAGTATTTGAATACGGTATCAGCAGAGAGTTTACCGTAGAGAGAGGTCATCCTCGCGGTCAGAGTGTTTACTCGAGTAACAGTGTAATAGATGGAAGGTTTGACCCGTGACACTTGGCGCAATTTGCCATGTAACAGTGCGAAGTCGATGAATTATCGAAATGTTGTACTACGCTTGGTCGGCATAATAAAGTAGATTGGAAAACAGATAGAAAGGTGGGTAATAGGATAACAGTTGAGTAGCGCGCGCTTCGCTATGCAGTGGTAAATAGACAGTGCATTGATAAAGGGAAGTAGTAAAAGGGTGCCGAGGCACAAGCGTATCTAGCAATTTTTATTCGAGCTTTACAACGGAACACCGTTGAGACTACGTCGTGCGCTTGTCGCTCGGTGGCAAGATAAAGCTTAATTTAACGCCAGTGCAGGGTGCACCGTACGCCAGAGGCGATCGTATAGTTCGGACATTAAATGCGCCCCGTAAGTTCCCTCTTCACGCAAAATCGTAAAGCTCGCCCAGGATACCGACTACTGACTTTTCGACCCGTTTTTCATCACGACCACTCTCTCTACCCATGAATTATCGAAGATAAGCAAAAATCTCTTCGGCCGTGTCTGACTGAAATATCGCGAGCTCGCGACTTTTGCTGACGGAAATTTATGTGAAATACCACCGCTTCTCCTAAACCACAATGATTTACATTGTGAATGCAAGTCGGCGGAATTCTCTGAATATAAACGAAACTCCGTAGTTTCCTTTACAATAGAGAATCGCGGGTGGAGTTCTTAATAGTCACATATAAATCTTTGGTACTTTTTGAGATTAATATTGCGGACTGTTCCCGAAGAAAAGTTCTGGGACAGTGAAATATTGTTTACCAAGGACTGTGCGTTAAGATTCATCGGTGACTAGGAATGCGGGGTAAGTGTGTGTACCAAGTTTCGTCTCTGCGTGTCCTTTCTTTATGCAACGGAGTTTATGGCTCTCGGCGATACCTGCTGATTTATCGCGAACGCAAAAAGGGTTAACATTCTCGCGCGTGCGAGCTTTCGCCGCGAAAAGCAATCCGGCCGATTTAAGCAGGCGGACGATCGATAAACATTCGCGGTGGAGTATCGGTGGCCCTTGAGTTTTTCCGCGAAAGCGAGCAACCTCGAGAGAACGACTTTTTGTCTAGCACTCGCACGCGCCCGCCACCGCCTTTGCACCCTATGAATTACGAGGATAAGAGAAACTCTCGAAAGGCGACAGCAGGTCGAAAATATTGCGTCTGGACGGTTGATGGTGGTGGTAGTACGTAGTGCTAGTGACGATGGTAACGTGCGCGCATATAATACCACAGAAGGTGATCCTACCCAGAGGGGAAACGTCGGAAACCTTAAAAATATCCAGCGAAACGAATGGCAGTGCGACGCGCCATGCACCGACCAAAATAGAAGTTCAGTGCGCGATCTTCGGGCAATACTCCCCTTTACGTGGCGCACCAGGACCAAGGACCCCTACCCCCCCTCCTCTGCCTTTTTCAGACTTTCAGCTCAACCTGTCAGTATGTCGAAATATTTTTGGTCACACGCCCAGACTCCGCTGGCTTTGAAGAAGAGCTTTGCATCTACCAAACTACCGAAGCAGTTACACAAATCGGTTACCAACTAGTCTTTTGTAAAATATGTCTTTTGGAAATATTTCACTTGGCTAGTAACGAATTTCCCATGAAAACGTTATGTTTTCGAGTGAAACATTTTTTCGAAGTCCAGTCATCTCTCTTAGATAGTAAAAATAGACATTGATAATTGGTGGTAGTTCCTCGGGTTTATTTTAGGGATGATCAGTCTCACCTTGGGACAAACTTGTAAGAAGAGACGGGGATCGAAGGGCAAGATATCGCGTTTCGTTTTAATCTTTTCGAAAATAAGTTTACGACCCGAAGCGTGTGAGTCATTGACAGTCGATACGTCGAATGGACGATGGGTCGCGTTTAACTACTCCATCAATAGTAATTGGATCTTTGGTATTTGCAGATCATCGACATGAAGAGATGCGAATCCCTCTGACTAATAACCCACTAGACTATCGTGCACTTTCCCGATACGATCCCGCAAAGTTAAATATTTGATGCAATATTTCCTTGTCTTCTCTTTCCATGGTCAGTCGGGTTTAATCTCACCCGACTTGTTCAGGATCCCTTGTTAGCCCCAATATCGAGTCTATTCGAGTCGAATGTCTCCCAGCATCACCGTATTCCGCGTTATCCAGGAATCAGCGAAACCAATAACGAACTGAACAGTCCCTTGAGCACCGCTCGTAAGTCGAATTGACTTAGGACCAAGCGCGCTCATAGAAATATAAAATTTGATCCTGTACGAAGCTATTGGGTTTTGCAACTCAAACGCAGAGATGTTTGTCAGTAAACATAGTAGGATCAAGTGGGGCGCATTCGTCGGATTTGAGAAGGCCAATTCCCCCTGGATTCTTCTGCTGTCAGCAGACTGGTATTCCTTGATTTCTCGATTTTCCTCGACGACACCTTTGCGCACAAGAGTAAATATTTGATGTGATTTTTCTTTCTCCCCTGGCATTCAACCAGCTGTCCCGTTTTCTCCCTCGCACTACACCATCGTCTACTCCTTCCACGGTGATTTTTTTTCTTTTCTCCGTATTACCTCGTTGCCAGCGATAATCCATTTCTACGCTCTCCACCCGGACGTTTCACTGGATTTCGTCGAGCGTTACATCAATTCTGACCTTTTCGCATCGCTTCTGTTATTTTTTAGCGGAGCGTTGGTGCCCTGGAGCAGTCGAAGGGAAGAGGGGAGTGAGACGTAGTCAAGGTACACGTGCCGTACCTCTCAGGGAAAAATGCGGTGCCTTAAACGTTTCAAGGGTTGCGAGGGTGTAGATTGTCGCTCGCACATAGACGTACGCTTCATACGCGTACCATTGCGGTAACCATTCTCGCGTGCTCATCTACCCTGTATTCATCGCGTCGCTTCTGAAATGGGTCGACACGCGTTGCTGGATACGAGCTGGACACGCACAAAGCACCCAACGCATCCTACATACTTAAGAAGACAATGTTCGCGTTGAACAGTATCTATTCAACGAAGCTTGGAGATGGGGGGCAACAGTAGACGATATTGTAGACTGATCCTCGATGAAAGAAGTTGTAACGATGTAATTACTCCTTCGAGTGCGCACTCCCCTTTCTTCATCGTTGGGAAATCTTGGCTTATATCTTGGCTTTTACCTCCCCCCCCCCCTCATAAAAGCGCGCTACCCCTCTCGAGTCTCATTTGCATTGTTCGCTAGAGAGGACAATCTCAGCGGAATCGAAGCCAGCTTCCTTCGACGACGACGACGACTCTTCTCTCCGGAGAATCGTTTCGCAACCGCGCGAGAATGAGAGAACCCACGAGGAATTTGAAATCGCGAGTTTTACATGTGTGCAGAACGGTGATCGCGACACATGGGGCACGTCGCGGGAAGAAAATTTGATGTACTAACCGTTTCGGGGGCTACGAGAGGATACAGAGGGTGACGAGCTCGCATCTGGTGCACGTTCCGTAGTGATAAAAAGGCGACACGGCTGCTCGTACACGCGCGCGCGTATGCTTCGGAGAGAAAGAACCCAACCACGAGAGAGGGTGAAACCGAAGAGCAAGTGCACTAAATCACGCAGACGGCATAAAGGCGGTCAAAGGAAGAATCGATGCTGGATTCCACCCCCACGGAAAGCACTTTGCGAATTGTTCGCAATCATTATTGTCCTTTTATTCTGTCTCTTTGCGGTCCTCTTCTGGTTGTCGCGTGGCCACGAAACACATAGATCTTGTGGATACGATTATGCGAGTACGGGGAAAAGGAACCGTTGAACTAAAGTATAGACAGGAAATAGATTAGAGTAGTGGGCTTAGATTCGGGGTAAGATCGATAATATTGTTATTTCTCAGAAGTCCACCCACCGGTGAACCCGCAAAAATCACCATCCTCCAGACACCGTCGAGTCACCCTCACTCACTCACACGTGACTACACGCGACCGTCGAGACATTATCGATAGAAACTACCGTGACCAACGTCTTGTCTACCAATAATAAATCCCCTGTCAGACCAATATTTCGCTATTTCCCATTGATCAACCAATATTTTATTCAAGTCATAGAAATAAAATCTCAGTTTTGATATAATTGTGATCGCAATTTATAAAATTGTTTGCTGCATCGTTGTTAGAATTCAAAGCAAACCGGTGTAACGTAACATCGAGTGTCGGTTAATAGTCGGCGTCGCGACGCCGAGGTAAGCGCGATCGAATCAGCTAACACGATACACAGAGGGGTGAGTTTCGCATCGTTTAACACGGCTCGGGCATGCTCGTGTGGCAGAGTCTTCGGGTTCTTATTAGTCATAGCCACGGCGGCAACGATGGGTCGAGAGAACCCCTCGTGGACAACGTATCGTGTATACTGCTGCATACAAGCGCACGATCCTCGTATTGGGGGGCCTCCGTGCGAAGGGGCGCGCCCCTAGCCTAGGCACCCCGATATCGCAGCTAGTATTTCGTCCGCCGCTTACCCGTTCACCTCATCCTCGCTGGCGTTCCGACTAAGAAAATAACTCGAGGAATAGCCAAGTCGATTTAAACCGCGCTTGTTTTGGCTCTGCCGCGTTCGACCGCTCGAAAACGCCTAGGTGAACTTTACTCGAGGGTCCCCGGGTTAACTTGTGTTTGCTCAGGATGTCACGGTAAACCTCGCTAACGACAGTGTTCAAGCTTCCACCGGAGATTCGTGTTTATTCCAACGTTGTACAATTTTGACTCGTCCGACGACAATGGCTTGAATCTACTATCGTGGAACTCATCACTGGCGTTTAAGGATGGCCGCGCAGGACGTCGTTGAAACGATGTGCCGCCTACCGGAAGTTTCTCGCGAATTCGTGAATGAAAACCCGCTGATTTCGAGTTCGCTGGGACGAGGATTTTTCTCGGCATTAGGGTCTCTGTGTCAAAGGGTGAAGGTATGCCGTGTTTTTTTACCCGCTGATGACGAACATCAAAGACTACGCGAGTGTTGTGTTAGTTAGAAGCAGCCCTGTCACTTGGACGATTCGTAGGAAACTAATCTTCGAGAGTGCAGATGCCACAATGGAAACTGGAAGTGTGAGGCGTCTTTCCCACACGCAATTTTACACCGGCGAAAGAGTGCGATGGCACATGCCAAATGTAACGCGCTCGCGGATTTCGTTTGCGAATATCAGGTACTCTTCAAACTTACCGCACCGAATATTTTAGTCTCAAAGTTGAAAAAGATATGCCAAAGAGTGTTATAACGCTAGTTTTCCATCTGTATCATTAAGAAGATAAAAAGATGAAATATTACGAACATTTTAATAAAATATATGTAGATTTCTTTAAATTAACATTCTTTAAATCTGTTTGGCATATCTAACAGTTGTAGAGAATGCGTCGGCTTGTGTCGCGCACCTTGTAATAAATAAATCAAGCATCATCGTTCTCGTGTTTCACCTTTATTTGGAGTAGTTCGGTTTGACGAGGTGTACATTAATATCTGTAGGATACGCTAACATTGAGTACTTCGTAAGTTTCGTACATACATACATGTATATTAAGGTAACCTTATAAGCCGAGGAGAAACCCACTCACATTGTCTCCTTGGTCGGCCATTGCAGTGTCAGTATCAATTACTTTACCCTTGTCAACGCTACTGCGTTGACCATACCGTGTAATGTAATCTTGCGAGTAGCTTGTATCAGGAGCCATGGTACGCGAAGAATTCGCGGTTTATTTTCCTTCTTCAGGAGTAAGGCCACCGCCAAAAGCCGCGAGACTTTATTATCCTTGACGTGGCGCCTAAGTCGGCAAATTAAATTCGCCTAAGACTGGCATTAAGACACTAAGATGGGACTTTTTCACAACTAACAATCGGTTAGTTCTGTTTTAGGGAGTCGCATTAATCCGAGTTTGAGTTAAGCGGCATTAAAATGCTGCAACGTGGGCGTATCCTCCTGTCTTAATTCACAACGAATAGGCTGTTTGCCGTACGTAGGAATCTCTAAATCAGGATTAACGACGAGATATACCTTCCCGTAATCCTTTGCACAGCAGACTAATGTCTCGTTCACGCACGTTGGATGTTTTACCTCCTGCACAGCATCCGGAGAATAATACGTTTTAGCCGACTTCCCAAGACCCCTGGTTCTTTGGCGGTCCTGTGAGTCCGTTTAGTCACGGTCCTCCTAGTTACGCGGATACTCAGTATCAATTATTTCGCCCGAGAGAGTTAACAGCCATTACGAAGGTGCGCCACGTGATTTTGGAGGAGATGTATAATCATTGAACGTTTTTCATTGCGGTTCTCCTTTCATTATGATCTATTAGCTTGATCGATTATTAACCTACTGTTGTTCGTACTCTTCAATTAGTAGCCATTAATTCAGAAAAATTTCTTGCCGTAAAATAATCATTGAAAAGATGTAGCCCTTTGTGAAAGAGACTTCGCGTGGCAGATGTAAGGAAGGGAATTTTTCTGCAACCATTCTTCTCAAATAGACGTCTCCGGGGATACACGATCCCGATGATCCCTTCATCTGGGCTCCCTCAGCTTGGTCCAGGTACTTGGTATTCAGCCGATAGAGTTCCATCGAAACTTGAGCGGCCACGGACGAAAGTTTGATACGGCCTCGGAAAACCGTGGCCGTCTTATTGGATTCGCAGCCCTCCGTTAAGTCTAGCGTTCCTCCAGAATCCTGTCTCTCAACTTCGCGGGGCGAATGCTCGAGGAAGCAGTACCACTAGCTAAAACTAGATATATTAAAGAGTGTAGTAGGCAACGAGCATGGATCATAGGAAGCTACGCGAGAAGAGACTGAAGAGAGAACGAGAGACGTAAAAAGAGAGGCGGCTATAGGAAAATCGATTTGGTGGGTGCGTTGGTACACCACGCGAACGTGTGCATGTGCGTGCACTCTCCAAGCTTTTCTTCCCCTGACTACACACGGTGGGATAGGATACCTCAGTAGAGGGGGCACCTTGCCGGCCTCGTCGTGGTTCTCTCTTTCCTCTGGACTTTAGAGCTTACTGCCGGATACCGATCGCAACCGGTCGGCAGCGAACGCACGCGGGTCTGCCTATCCGTAGGCGCAGACCGGCTACCGAGTGAGCGCAGTGTGCCGCGCAGTGTGCGCTCACGGCGCCACTAGTACTCGGCGCCAACCATCCACGGACCATAGATGCAGAGTTTCTTTGTTCGACAGATCCCCGGCAGCGCCGTGGCGCGGATTTAAAATGTCGCGACGAGCGATAAGACCGTGAACAATGAAGACATATTAAAATGTGCAAGGAGACTCTGCGAACGGGTGACTTTATTAAAATTTCCGCCCTGAGCGAGAAACGCGAGGAACGCGTGGAATACGTTATTATTGGAAACGTGATCAAATACCAGACTGTCGGGACAATCTTGCTGATCTCGAGTTTATCTCGATCGTTCGAAAGATCAGTTTAATGATCGTTGAATGGAAGAGAATGCAAATGCAAGTGCATTATTCTGAGGGAAACGCGGAAACGATTGCTCCTATTGTGAATGGCCGCTGGAAAGAAAGTAGCAAGAGGGTTTCTGGAACATTGATCATTACTAGGAACCCGTAAAACGTTTGTTCCAAAAAGACGTGCTTCTCGCAAGCCGATGACGACTAGAAGCACAGGGACAAGGTGGTAGACAGAGATGAGGAGAAACGATATCGGAGTATACGAGCGAGGCTAACGGATAGGGGTGGCACCATAGGAGGTCCTCACGCGTTATGGTCAACGTGCTTGCTATAATAAAACTATTCCTGTCGTAGCTTACGGCTCAGGGGAGCCACGGCGAGACGTGGAACAGTACCTACTGCGGGAGGAGGAAGAGGAGGTCCGAATCCCATAGGATATAAATGCCACTAGGGTGTTTCTTTGGACCGTGGCCGGCCCGGTAGATTCAATCACGACCCTTCCTATACCAGTGAAACTCGCGCTTCGAATACCAAGTAGACCTTTTGCTTTCGTATTAGAGCGTCCCGTCGTCTTTGATCGTGACAAGAATTTCGACCGTCCACGAGTTTACTTTCGCCGCGATCCTCCCTCAGCGCCACGATACTTTCGACTTTTCCGCATTTTCTCTTTCCTACGGATGAACAAGTTGCACGCGGAAAAACGCTTTTCACGTTGCACGGAGCAAGAAACACCGAGAGAAACGCTGGTTAAGAAGATAGATATAGTCTTGCCCACGCTTAATCGTTTTATCGTGAATGCGCCAGATGATTTACAGCCGATTTACAGAGAAAGGAAAGTTTTTCAGGTATCGACCATTTCGTGGAGCCCATTTTTTGATTTATCTGGAAAGAAAGAACCCCTGTGTTGGATTGAATAATGTTCGAATCACAATATTCACGTTTCCTTTTGATCACCGAGACTAACTCACTAACGAATCAATTTTCTAAGATTCTAGTTCTACAGATGTACTACTAACAACATTATAATTCTTACGTGTTAGTCTTCGTTTATATCGCAATACTTCTCCACATTCGGTTTTCCATTACGAGGCAGTAATACATATATTAGATCGGTACAAGGATTCTCCGGCAGTAAGGAGCGGAGGGTTTGAAATACGTTTCACCTTCGAGGTCGTGCTAAGTTCCTCCCGGTATCCCTTTGGCCTCTATCCGTGCAGCATCATATTGAATATGGAATCCCATAAGTCGGGCGATAATGCAATATGCCGACGTCAGGTCCTGGGGTTACCAGCTTGGGAACCTTATGGAGCGCGAGCAAAGGAGTTTGCGAAAACGAAAACTCTCTATTAAATCTAGATTTAGTGTCGCCTTTCTTCTATGCCTATTCATGCCAATTTATCATATTTCAAGCTTTTTCCCAACTTTTTATTAGTGAATAGTGGTCATCCGCATTTATTGCTGTATTGTTAGTCCGTTGATTGAGACGGACAGAATTAGGATGAACACAGGGTGAAGGGAGTCGACTTATTATATTGAGCACCATTTAGTCGGAACCAATTTCCACCAATTGAGTGATCTTATTTAGTCCTCCCGGTAATCTGGCATTCAAACTATAATGGATGTATAGCTCCCAAAGTTATGTACTGGAGAAATAATTATATTTCTACGATTTATTGTGGAAGAAGTGGTTTCGAAAGCAAACGTGGGTCACTCGCATGCAACAGTATGTATTATTACGTTTACTTTCCCTCTCGTAAATCCGGAAAATTGTTAACTCCGAAGTCCATGGATCCCATCCGGCCAGTTAGAGTGCTATAAAAGTAGGTGCTTTTTTCTACGAGCGATCGATCGACCGTAGGGCACTTCCGATATTTCGTCGGTCGTATTTTAGGCAAGCCGTAAGCAGCTGCTTTTCAATACTCCGAAAGGGGAGCCGGCTTGTCCAGAAAAGGACGAATGAACTGCCACGCGTGCACAGGGGTGAATTTGACGTGTTACTACGTGATCGACACGAGTTGGCCTTCCCCGAGAAAAACCAATTAATTTTCGGATGCGTTTGGTGACTGATCATAGACAGAGCCCCCCGTACCCTTATGCCTCATTAATACTTATTGGTCTTGGGCCTAAATTGGGTCCAAATTTTGGGTTATGATAATTTCACGAATACCTAAATAATCTAAATGTTAGGGACGATAAAGAACGTTTCATGGGAATTCGTTGAAAGGTCCGAAAGAATAACTGCGTCGGTGAGGTATTAATTATACGGAATTGACATAGTAATTGAGAAACCTCACTATGAGTATGACACTCGAAAAGTGGTCGAAGACCAGCGACGTCGTTCGTTAAACACAAAGCGCAATTTAGATTGCTTAACTTCAATGTTATTATCCTTAACTCACGGCTGTGTCTAAAACCAATCTGTCTGCGGTAGCTCAACAAGTTTGAGCGGAACAAAGTTCCTGTAACTTCGTGGGACCATCTGGTTAAGTGGCACTTTCTTGTCGACTGGCAGAGTCACAAATGAGAATGAGTATGTTCAAGAGGCGAAGGTCCCTACAGAAACACACCTAATTCGTCGTACGAGGCTTATCTCCGGTCCAGTCTGACTTTAGCCACCTTTACCGTGGGTCGCGCTCGCGCCCGGGCACGGAGCACGGGCACGGGGCACGGGCACGACCACGCGATAACATTTTAGCTTAAATTTAACCTGCCTGCGGCAGGCTTTTGGCTGATTTAAGGCCCTCGACATCGCCATCCCTGATCTCTCAGTCTCTCTCGAACTGTGCATAGGCGCGCGCGTTCGTCTCTACTCGCCCTGGAGGGGTGAAAACCACCCTAACGGAGGCGTATGCCACCGGTAGATAGTCAAGTCTGATAAGCTAAATGCTCGAGTCCCCTATATTATAGCTTGCACCGCTCCCACCGCGATTTCAAAGCCTCGAGCGGCAAACCGAACTAACGCCACTTACAACCACCTCCGAGACAGATCGTTCCAGGGACCAACGCCATCATCGTTTGGTACTTTGGTGCGTAACTCGCGCGACTTCCTCTCTCGACCGAAAGATAATACCTTTATTTTACGCGAGTACCGAGAGATTGCTTTTGGATAAAGCCTTACCCCGAATCCTCCTGCCACCTTGGTTCCTGTCTGGAATTGAGAGAGTGGCCGACAAGAAGAGGGAGAGGAGTCGAAACGTAGATTGGTACCATCCTGGAAAAAATCCCTGATGGGAAAATCGGGAGAACGAGTTTGAATCCTAGTTTTGATAGGTTCGGATGATAAGGGTTATCCGTATTGGGAGGCGTGTACTTTCCGTAAAGCGAGCAGGGATACCGCAGACGGATACGCGGGGGACAAGTTGCGGTGTTATCTGAAATTTAGGGTGCAGCTTCGCCGGAAATTGAGCCAAGAACGCGCAGGAAGTCTCCCTCTGGCGGTGGTGAACGTTGCGATATAAATAGAAGAGGTTTCGTTTAAATCGAAGGATATCCATCCCCCCCTTCGACAGTGAAAATTGAGTTAAGAACGTCCTGTTGTTGAGCAACTTCGTTGGCGATCGCGCTCAAGAGCACGCCCCATTGCATTGAGTTTATCATCTGAATTTCTCGCTCGAGGAAAGTTGAAAGGAAGTACCGGAGTCACGTATAAGAGGCTTAATTAGATTTCAGGTAGGAGAGGGATTATTTTCTATTAACTCCGAGGAAGAAACCCTCGGGTAGTTTACGACGCATGGGCAAATTTATGGCAGCCTATGAAGATGCAACCAGTGCCGCACATGGTATCTCCGTAGCATATCATCAGGGTGCCCTCTACCACGTACACGCGAGGCCTACGGAATATACCGTTCTTATGCTCGAGATATCCACCAGTCGCTTAAAGATATTTATAGAAAGTAATATTTTTTGCAACTCGCGAATATCCAACTTGATAAAATATCTTAAAAGAATATGAATTCCATAGTCATAGCATAACCTTTTGCATATGGCTTACGAACGTTTTGCATACGAACCGAGTGCTCGTGAATATTATGATTAAAAACACGGGTAGCTTCTGCGTAAAAGGAAATTCCTATTTTACGCAACTTAGCCCTTTTCTTTTTCTCATTAAAGATGGCATTTAACTTTATATCGTTAGTTTGCGAACCTCGGATAAATTTGGGATGTCACGTTTTCAACTATAATCTGAAAATTCTAGACTCATCGTCGGTTTCGGAATATTCAATCGCTCTTCATTCCAATTCCAAAGTGGGTCTATCGAAGCCCCGTTCATTGTAGAAACTCGTACACTCCCCTTTTAGCACGCGTCGTCTTTTTTAATCGGATTCCCCATGAGGAGACGAAAAAAAGGAGATGCTCGATAGTTGGAGAATATTTACAAGTACAAAAGTGCGAACGTAGCGTTAAAGAAGTGCGCCGAAAGTACCGGTTCTGCGTGCTCTTCAGGCTTTCACTCGAGCGTCTCGAGCATCCGGTCGACAGTAGTAAGATTCTTCCTTAAACACTCAGCGCAGGTTTTAACGAGCAAGTCTCTCCCTCTCTCTCACTCTTTTCATCAGGCAAATCCTCATCTCCCGGGAGTACAGACCCGGCGTCGCGGATCTTGCGCCGAAACCCATTTATATCGGTGCGAAATCGAGGGTGCGAGAACTGACTCCGCCGTCTATGATGCTCCTTTGTATGCAAACAAGGTGCCTGTTTCTAAATTGGCCTGCACCAGCGAGCCATCGTTAATTAATACATCTCGCGTTCGCGTTCGCGCGGTAGCCTGCGCCGAATTAAGCTCGCAGCAGACTTTGGTGGATCCAGAAAGTGCGTTCACGCACGAGGGCAATTTACCAAGCGGGTTGGTTGGGTCTGTTCGTTAAACGATCGTCCTGGGAGTCATAGCAATCATAAATGGACCAGCGACTCAGTACCGCTTTGGAACCTTCCGATTTTCACGATTCGCGCGTGACCAGTTTGCAAAACGGTAGGTTTTTCTCTAAAATCGTAAATGGTTTCTCTTACGGAATCTTTATGCGTTTTACTCACTCTATTCTTACCGTTATACACTATATAAAAGTACACTTTAAGAAGTACCATCTTTCGTCACAGAAGTAGATATATAATTTCCTTTTATTACCTATATATTCAACTTAATTGGGTTTTGTTATTTATTTAATGATCGCTCGAGAAAACGAGTCGAGCTCTCCGACTGCGATTAAAATGGCATTCTTAGCGCTCTTTCGCAAACCCCGTTCAATGATCGGCCGTAAAAACGCCAATGTAATTCGGACCGCAGGCCACGAGGGGGATTAAAAAATGCAATTTGTGCCTAACGAAAAATATGAGCCCGCTCGGATAAAAAGGTACGGAGATTCGGGGTGAGACGGTGGTTTCTGGCCGGTCCTCGGTGGAGGCTGGAAAAAGGCAGAAGGACAGAAAGTGGGGAGTGGTTGGTCCGTGTTTTGAAATTCCATTACACCGTGAGACGAGGTCAGTGCACGAGCGATTCATTAAGCGCTATATTTTCTCCGCGTTTCTACCTGCGTTAACACCACGTCGTAACATATGTATGTATATTCGTCGACCCCAGGACGTTCCACCTCTTCTCCTCTCTCTGCTACAATATACGCGTGTACGAAATGCCGGTGCTTTCGGATAGCCCGACACGAGAAAGACCCCAGAAGAAACACATATTTACGTTGATTAGCTTTTATTAGCTTTTATATTATGATTTCCCTCGCATTTTCACCAATGTCCAATCAAATTTAACCGTTCGCTCAAAACTAATTTGAAAGGTAGAGGAAGGGCCTGTAAGAAAGAGACAATGAAATATTGGCGTGATTCTTCACTAGCAGCTCTAACGAGAATTCCGATACCAAAGAATCTCTCTCTGTCCCCAGTGTAAAGTCGCAGCTTGAGGCCACGAGGTTACGTCGGATTAGCCGGTGGAAACAGTCGGGCTTCGAGGATGGAGTACTAAAATATGGATACTTTTGATTTCTCACCGTACTCCCGAGGGAGAATCCTTTCTCCTGCAGATGTTTCCAAACAGCGCGTAACTCGCGGAAGGCAGCTGCCTCGAAGGAGTCATAAATATTGAGGACGATTTTAAGGGAAGGGTTTCCGCAACTCTAAATCAAGGTCACCGTCGTCGCGTATGTCGTCGACGGTTCTCCTTCGCATTTGGGAAATGGGCTGCTTCTTCTACTGCACTCTCACCACCTTCATGGGAAATGATTTAGTACTTTTGGCAAGATTAATAATTTTCGCGAGGAGGGAAGTAGCAGATGTCGAGACACTTTCGCACCCCGTTTCAAGAATCTGCAGTAGCGATCGTTGCCTCCTAACGCGTTGTTGCTCACGATTTTCCCAGTTTCTCCGTTCCACGATAGAGGTAAATCTGTCAAGTTTCTATGACAGATTTGGCTCTTGGCCCGCCACCCTTGCCATTGGTCCATTTCTCCACCCCTCGGTCACCCCACAGCTGCGCGAGACCCCGTGAATTTCTAAAGGTACCTTCTTTATCCGCTCCTCCGTGCACGTAGCGTCTCTATTTCACCTTTATTGCGAAACCCGGAAAAATTTTATGATGGTGTTTAGTGGCACTCAGGCGAAACTGGCAATAGTTCAGATTGACTTTTTCCGACGATGGATCAGTCTCCTTGACTTTTTGAAGTGGATGACTGGGGGAAAAAATCACTCGGGTGGCAGGTCTTGTTAACGTCAGCGGTAGCGATTCAAAGTTGGCTGCATGAGCGGCTTGGACAATGACACAGATAGTGATCTTTTGGCCAGGCGTGGGTGACATTATCGATGACAAGCGTTACTTTATCGTGAACAACCGTCTCCACGCGCGCACCTTTCTCCTGGACCATTTTTCACGAGTGAGATGAATGTGTTCGCCTTTATTCGTCCCAACGATTACATTATCTCTCTAACCGATCTCCGGAACGCACAAATGCGATCCCTTCCTTGTCGGAAAAACTACGAAATTATACATCGATCGAGTACTCGTTGCATTGACCTCGTATTACCAATACTATTTGATCAATATCGTTATCCAAACTCGATAAGGAGTTTGAAAAAAACCCACCAATGTGGATATAGCTACGGTAACCAGTATGGCACTCGAAGCATCGAAAGCTCACCAAGACCATATTCGTGCAGCCATCAATAAATCGAGGTGAAATCGTGAGCCACTTTATCCTGGCACAGAAGCGCAGAACGCAGAGTCGAGAAACCCTGTGAAACAAATCTCAAAGATCCCTGCAGAGTGTTTCGCGACTGCTCGCAACCGCTCATTCATCCCGCGTATCGTCTGTAATCTCAGGGATGCTGCCGCAATTGGCAGCATTCGCGAATAAAGACCTTTCTAAGAAGAAAGCTCCAAGGACAGAGAGGGTGACTCGGAGATTCGAGAGCGCACCTCACGGCTACGTCGTTGAAGAAGCACAAGAGGTGGAAAAGACGCAGCGCGAAAGAAGCACAGGATGGATAAGGATCGCGAAAAGGACGAGCGAAAGAAGGAGAGGGTGTTCAAGAGGAATCGAGAGAAACGAAGAGAAACGGAGAAAGGCAAAGAGAATAGAGGAAGAGAGAGTGTAGCTGTGTAGCATGCGAAGGTGGAGAGTAAGAGGGGTGAGATGTGGGCAGTCGGAGCGAGGCGCAGGTTGTTCCTGATCCGGCGCGGTAATAGAGGCCAGGTAGGCGGGTCGGCGCGCACGAAAAGTAGGGCCCCGCGGCTCCGAGGGAACGTTTTTCTCTAAATTACAGCTCCGACCGACTCGTTCTCCTGCGCCGTTCCCGCCAGCGAGTCAGCCTGCCTGACTGCCAGCCAGCCAGCCAGTCAGCTAGTCAGCCAGCTCAGCCACTACCTGAATTCCCGATTTCTCCTGTTCAAGCTTGAGCTCCGACTCTCGCATACACCGTGCCGCGCCGGTGCCCTGTATCTTTCAGATATAAATGATAAGTCGTGATCGCTGGCGCCGTTCTCCTTGTTTTACCCCGATTCACAAGAGTCTGCGGTGACTACCAGCTTTGTTCTCCGTCTTGTTCTTTCGCATTCCAAATTTCCGATTATCCTAACGTATCATTTAGTAATTCGAGCCTCGTCGTTGCATTCCACGCTATCTTCGAGACACTTTGATCCGTCTTACTGCTTACCGAAAAGACTCTTTCAAGGCGGTACCCGGTCTCGAAGCAATCTCAGATTGTTTCCCTGATTTATTAGGTAATAACCTTCGACGTGCACGACTGACATTCCCTGGGTTCGATTATACTCGTTGGAAAATTGATTCGCACGGGGTCGCGCGATCGACGCGATCGTCCGTTTGCATTCCTCTCGGTCGCGCTTCTATCTCCGTGCTCCATCTGCTCTGGGATCCATGGAGAGGAAGGAGGGGGGAATTAATGCTTCCGTTGAAAGCACTTGACGTACTCGTCCTTAATATTTAATACGATTGAGTTAGGCGCAAGGAGCAAAGAGCGCGGAGATCGGGCCGATCGAAAAGACGGACGGATTTGTTTTCGTTTTCGCAGATGTGCCAAGCCAAGCCGCTTAAACGTTCCACGGTTAAGTGATATAAAGCGAGTTACGCGCCAGGCGAAACCCCACCAGTGAAGATTTTTCTGGAAATACGGCGATGTTTATTGGACGAGATAGGTAAACCGGATCGCGGAGGCCAGAGCTATCTCCGAGGAATGAAAATAGAGAAATAATCGAATGCCCGAGGACAAGGTTCACCAGGCGCAAATTTCCATCCTCTCGCCACTAACAAAGCATGCTCTCTTCCACCCAGTTTTACCTAACACTTTCCACTCGAAATCCAAACTATTCTTGTCGCTCTTCTATATTCCTTCTTGGAATCGCAGAAACGAATAGGAAAGCCAGAACAAGATCAAAGATCGTAACTTGGTTGGAATGCTTCCGCAACTTGGAGCGAAATTAAATTCACACGGTAGCTCCTAGATCGCGAGACTCATGCGAAGTATGCACCGTGGGCAGGCTTTCGGTTTCTCACCGTGATATGAATTTCCAACGTGGCTAATGCGAGAGTGCCCCCGCGTTTAGCGGAAGAAGATGGTCGCGTTGGTCGAGTCGCCAAGAGTTAGAAGCAAGTGTAGATCGCGTATCGGCGATCGCGCTGCAGGCAGAGGGAGGCGTCAGGAGGCAGGAGCAACGAAACCGACAGGTAGGACGGATGGGTAGTTTGTGAACGTGTGGGTCCAGACAACCAAGCAACCAACCAACCGACCAACCAACCAACGTCCTCGCTGCGGCGCGTATGAGCTCACGTAGGTTCGAGTAAGCCCATTCAGCCCATCAGGAGATGGATTCCAACCTACAATCTACATAATTCCCTTCTGGATTTCCTTATCCCTTTGCGCCCGCGCGCTCTCACCTTTCATTAACGAGTTCTTTATGCAGCACAAGGCGAATTAAAACTTGAGAGATACGCGAAATGCGCTTCCAACCGCATTGTTTCGTGGTGTTACTATCACCGTGACTTGCACCAATCGGGAAAACTTTGCATGCACGCAATTGATTGTACCAGTCAGGTGAAATTGCTCCACGGTGAAGTAGGTATACGTAAACGTTTTAAGAACGAGTAACAGTTTCCTGAATGCATTGATTGGTAAATGAAGGAGGATATGGTGAATTGTCATTTATTACTCCGCAGTGATTTAGTTCAAAACTGTTAGATACCTCACCTGGAAGAGTCTCTCATCTTCAATTATCAGCTTGGCACTCTGATGACTTTGCAATATTTTCTTTTGCATCTTCCACATTTCTAGGAATTCCCGTTAGTATGTACCACTTAGTACACCATACAGTTTTATCTTCCAAGTTCTCATTACCACTCTGGTTTAATAGTATGTACTCTGGTTGTAAAAAAATCAAAATAACTTTGGAAAATTCCAGAAAGAGCAATTGATGAAAATGATATTCTGATTTCTTTAAAAACTTTTGTACCGCATTAATAATCACAGAGAAGAATTTAAAATAATGGCGGTGGATGGTTCGCTCTGTATAATTCGTTTTTTTAAATTCACCAAATATCCTATATTTTTATCTCATAAAGGCAAACTTCTTGCGAAAATCACTGTTCATTAGGGTATAAAACTACATTTTAATACAGTCTTTACCATCCAACCGCTTCTGCCCATTACACCGTGATCTTTATCGTGAGTCTATGTTGACGCATCTTCTCGTGCATGTATCCATGAAATGCATCATCACTCACTTATTCCGAAGTGAGCGTAAGCGAGCAAGCACGCTTGCGGATTCACTGAACGGCGGGATTTTGAAAGAGGTTGAAGATTGAGAGGTGGGGGAAAAACAGGCTTTCCCCATGCGCACATCACCCGTCCCTATCCTTAGGAGCAATCTAACGGGGAGCGCACCCGCGTACCGTCTACAAATATTGAAACAAGGTCTTCGAGTGCACGTTTCCACGAAGCGGGCATGGCGTATTGACGAAGCGGTCGAGCAGCAAGCTCGCGCTCCCTTGGCCGTGTTCCTTTCGAGAATCGGGCATTCCGCGGAGTCGAGGCCGGGAAGTCGTAATGAGGTTCCGTGGGAAACGAGGGAACTGGCCTCCTCTCTGCACGGTGGCCTGCTCTTGCGCGTGACAGAGTCGCGCGAACGCAAGAAGAAAAGACTGGGAGAAAAAGCGAGAAAAAGCAACAAGAGAAAAGAAACGAAGGAAGAAAGAACACGCACTCTCTTAGCCAGTATGCGCATTACCCTGAATATGCCTCGCACCTGTGGCTTCTTGGTGCGAATCGAAACTCTGCTATTATTTCCAAAGAAACTACATTGTGGAACACTGGTCACAGTTGACTGTCTATTTTTCTTTCTTCTACAAACATGTACGCAAGGTCACTGCAAGGTCACCTGCTACGCAGATTGACCTTTGTACGGATATTTATATCTTCCTTTGCGTGTACCATTGAGTCGAGTAATTTCCTCGAGAAAATTGCTGTATCAGTTTGTGGTGGGGAAGGTTACCAAAGGATGTGATCTTTACCTGCTCAATGCAGGTGTTCACAATTTAGAAGAACGAAAATTTACCATCCGTCTTCGTAGTTTTCACGCAATGTTAACGCAGTTAGGAATACGAGTCTGAATGCGCTCATTTCGAATAAAAGTACGTATATTCGATACAGTAGCAGTTTTCCACGTAAGCTCGAAAGAAACGTGATCGCGACTGTGCACGGCACTGTGAAACAGCTGCGGATGTTCGCCGGGGGTAGATGATTAGCTGGTCGGTCAAAGAGAGCAATGTTTGCAGATCGGAACGAGGAAGGCTACTATGCAAATTATACGATAGTAACGATGAGCGGTGTCCGCGTTGCTGAGAAAATGAGTACGGACCGCGAGTGCACTAGGATCGAACGGAAAGATATCCATGAAAAACAGAACAACGACACACAAAAGGGCATCGAAATTTGTCGGCTACATAAAGACATCCATCTTCGGGCTGGGAATGCGTGGCAAACCAGTTTCCTGTGGGGGGAATGAATGCTCCGCGTCATAAGTGCTACTTCTTTGCTAAATATAAGTTCGGAAAAGAAGGAAAATGTAGCCGCGAGGTACTGCGGTAACGAGCAGTTTGCGATGCACCTGCAGATTTAGTCGAGTGAGGATAGAGGCCCAAGTCCATCGTGTGCGGTATGCTTCGAACGATCGCGCACCACCTGTTTTGGTAGGTAACAGGTGCCGTGCTCGAGATAGCCAGGAAGAACGGGCGGACAGGCACAACATGGGCCAGTTACTAGCGGCAACACTGGTAATGAACGCTAAACAGGTCTTAATTGTAGTCTGCCAGAGATCATGCTGCTAATGAAGATCTTGACCTCCTTTCTTGACCGAATAGTTCCTGCTTTGTACTCACGATCAGCGAAATCCTCCGCGGAAGATATCGGAAGTCTGATTTAATTAAACATGACTATTTATAGTCTACCTTGCCTATACAATGTGGCTCAGGCGATGTAGAAGCTGCTCTTTCAAAAATCATAATCAGCTTCACGAGTATAGAAAACGTGCAAAAACATAGATGCAAATTGCGTGATTTTTAATTGGCTTCTAGCGTTCCATCCAAACCAGAGGATTTGTATTTGTACAAAGAGTCGGAGTTTAATCAGCATAATTTATGGATAAGGCTCGTGGGTTTTGAAATACAACTAGTGCCATTGGTCTTAGGCGATGTAGACATTTGCAAGCTGGTCGGTCTTAGCACGTAGAGCGTAGAACCCGTAGACGCCGTAGACCGAGCGCTTTTGATCGAAGGAGTCAATGATAGGGGAGGTCTGCCTACGCGAATGCCTTCAGCATTGGAAAATCCAAGCTGTACGGGCGCGCGTACATGCACGCGACTAGTAACCTATGAGAACGAGATTCATCTGCATAACAGTTAATAATTCCGGTGCACAGTACCGGTTGCACAGTACTTGCGGTGTTACGCGAAGAGCGAAGCTCAAGTGGGTTCATCACGGACAATCGTGCACCACCTGTTTTGTTGCCGTATAATGGGTGGCTGTATTACTACTGCTGCAAGTACGCTATGTATAACGTTCGGTAGAACATCACATCGCGTTGAATCAAGCGCCGGAAGCACGAAGTAACCAGAGTTTGAGAAAAACATGAGAATACCACGGATCGAGAAACTCGAGTCTCTTCAGCAGCAAAATCAAGATGAGAAATGTAGCTTGAATGAAGTGACTAACTGGGGGCACCACCATTGATCAAGGTTCCCGAAGGAACGTGTTGATTACAGCATGGATTATCTTGCAGAGTTCGTTTTGCCCGGGCAAAAATCTTCGGATAAAAGGGGCTGATACTCATCGTAGCCGATCAAGGATCAAGATAGAGTCGGGCGAAGTTTGTTCGACGGATGTCTTAGGGTCAATGTAGCGCGACGACTGCCGGTGGGGGCAGCTTTGTCGGATCTCGTATACGTGACCAAAAATCTTGTTAAATCACAATGAACCTTAAAGGTTCGAACGCACCTAAGGCCGAAGTGAGATGAAGTTCGCATCTTGGGTATTATTGCTGTTTTGGGCGAACCCATTTGATGTAGCGCATCGGTACCCTTTTTCTCCTGCGGTTTCGCTCTTGGATTGCAAGAGGGTGCAGTGATTTCAACGTGTTTCAAGTCGCTTGTACTATCGCATGCCACCTGTTAGCGTCGAGTTTATTTTAAAAGAAATTGGTATTGTGAGAACTGCTTGAAGAGTGTCCTATGACAGTTTTATGATAGGGACTCAGGTCAGTTAACGCCACTTGAGTGAGAGAAAGAATGAGTGAGAGAATGTGCAGGCCTGGTACCGATGTCGGCTAGTGGCCCGACGTCACCTAGCTTTCGGAGGTCTAAGTGCTGCACGTGTGATTGTTTAAAGAATGGCAAGCAGCCCGACGCTGCGTTGCCGAATTGAGGGATATGCTTCCTGAGGGATCTGGCCACGGAGTGGGGAAGGACAGAGTGTCTTCTGGTAAGAGGACTGTGATTGACCCCACGGCACTTACCCCAGAACCATACTCGGGAAACGTACTCCTTAACGCCTCGAATCTTTATCCTGACAAACCTTTCCTAATACTGAACCTAACATCAGAAGTGGGACACGAAGTCTCGTCTCTATATTTTAAAATAACGGGTCGCGAACGAATTCCATTGTCGGGGAATTGTTTAGGCGCGTACTCGAGGGATTGAGCAATACGGTTGTCGCGAATGCTTTATCCGCAGTGTTTTCGGTGTGTTTGAGTGTATTCCCGGAATTTAGAGGCACGGATGTGGGCGAAGATGCCAATCTATTGTGTGACTGTGTCGATCAATTATTTGAGAATGTTCCGGTGGATAAGCCACTCAATTTTGTCACGCGTGCACTGGCGGGTGTCGCGAAAAGAAAGTGATTCGAGGGCTGGAATGAAACGCCAGTTATGTGCGAGAAGTTTGGGGTAGATTTGTGCGGATTTCGAGAGGTGAATCCGGAGAAGCCGAGGTCATAGAATTCGCTTGACGACTACCTGAACGTGAGGACGGACGAGCGGTGCAGAGCAGATTGCTGTCGTTGCAGAAGGATAATGTCGAAATGGTGACCATGGGTAACGTAGTGAGGGCCGTGTGTACTGGCAAGCTGCGTATTATATTGCGAGAAGAAAAGGTAAGGTAGTTGATTGTCACCTTATCGGTCTTTGATTCCTGAAGCGCGAAAGAATGCGCGAGATTATCCGGGACGTAGTGGAGAACGGAATGATTCGAGAGTGTGTCTCCCCGTTCGTTAGTTCCGCGATTTTAATGAGAAAGAAATAAGACGGAAAGGATTGATTTCATGTAGATTTCCGTGTTCTAAACAATCTTGTGTTTGAAGGTCAATGTCTATTACCGATAATCGGGGATCAATGAGATCAATTGAATAAAAGCAATCATTTTACGATTTCGGGTTTGGCAACTGAGGTTTATGGTAGATTCCCATTGTGTCAGGTTCCGTCGGTAGAACTGGGTTCGTCGCGTCGGACGACCATTACAATATGTTTCAATGTATTTGGGCCTTATGACGCCTCAGCGGTTTTTGAAGGGCAGTAAATGCGACGGTTAGAAGCGTTGCAATTAGAGTCGCCCGGTATACCTGAAGAATTCTGATTTCGTCGAATGCAATTGAGAGAGCATTAGAGAGTTTGCGACGGGAATTTGATGTGCCAAACGCACCAAGAGTTGTTTTAAATATTAGACATTGTATGTAAAGGAATTTACTATTTGTGCCGCAGCGATCACGAGGTTGAAATGAGAACAATAAGCTGTTCGTGTGGCACGATGAGCGATAGGACGCTCGCCAACGTGTGATGTGAATGCTACTTTCAGGATCGGTGTTTATGGCTTTTGATTTAAATAGAGATGGAATTGTGTATTGATGCAAGTTCTAATGAGTTTGAAGGAATATTATTTTAAAGAGTAGAAAGAATACAGCGGGTGGTAACGTACTAGGATGAGCGTACGACGCTGGAAATATTTCGAATTATTATTCTTTCGAATTAGAAGACTCGCAGTAAAAGATGAATTAGTATCTCTGCGTGTATTTGTTGAGGACGCGTTTCATTGTGGTTAGTGGAACCGTTTGAGCGAATCGACGAAGGTTATCAACGTGTGATTTTGATCATCGGTGTGTTACTAAATTTGTGTTAGTAGTTTCCATCATCTCGTTATCTGGTCTGCAGATGTCCTAGGTTTTTGACAAGGGAACCAAGGAAAATTATTTGAAAGAATTGTGCAGAATTGGAAGGGAATTTGTGCAAGCAGTTCCGATCATTTTGTTATCTGGTTTAGAGATATGTATCTCAGGGTTTTGACGAGAGATTGCCGTTGTTTGGCGTGAGTCGATCGAGTCGGTTTAGACGAGAGGATTCATTTTATTGAGGCCGGTACTCCGCGTGCGAATAGCCAGGTAGGACGTTACGTTGTTGCAGTAACGAACCTTTCGGCGGTAGAAACGCAGAGGAGTGAGAAAGAAAGAAAGAATGGCCGAGCGAGATGACCAGGATGGTTGTACTGACCGTGAATATTAAGATTTGAAAGTTGGTTGAGTTTACCTAATTTAGGTTCTTGTACGGACGCGAATCGAGTGCAGCAGTGTACCTGTCGTGATCGAAAGAATTATGCCGGATATTAGTGACAGTATCGATTTGACTGTCGACGGGCTGATCATCTTAAATTATTTCATGAGAATATCGATCGGGACATTTGATTTTCGTAAGGTCGGCTGATGCGCGTGAGACGGTTGCGTGCGCGAGGATTTGTCGATCGTGAGAAATGGAAATCAATTGATCATTGATGCTGGGTTTTGGAAGCATTGTCGATTGATTGTTTTGAGAATTTGAGGCGTGGCGCGCAAACTCAGGATCGGAGTTTTAGTAGGCGCTGCAGAGCGAGCATTGGTATCGCGAAGGGGACAGAGATTTTGTCGGGCTGAGCGATGCTAGGTCAAATTAGAGCCGAATTTCGTTGGGCCGTTTATGATACGGAAGGTCCTGGTGAAGGACAGGTACGAAATTGTCGGAAGGAGCGGTAGGCCGTAAGTGGCATTGAAAGACCGTTTGCGTCCCTGGCGTGGCGAATAGGAAGGCGGTGGTGAAGCTTGCCTTGTCGTCGCGGATAACGCGTGTTAGCGTATGGTGTGCGTTGATGCACATAGGGACAAAGATTTTAGAGAAACTTTCACGTTTCCTTTTTCCTTTCCCCCATATCATTCCTAACCGTTTGAGAATGTTTGTTGTGATGAATGTTTGACGGTAGTTAAAATTCTTTTTTGTCAAAATTCAAGATTTAGTTGTTCGGTGTAAAAGTCGAGTTATCACGGATCGAGAGTCTGACTGCTGAGCGTTTCGACGGAGCCAAGTCTATTGTCGTTCAGGCGGTTAAGACGAAGCACCTAGTGATTAACGTAGAGTCTCGTTCGGGATACAATTTGCCAGGTAGTCAACCTCTGACTGGTCATGATCAGCATGTCGCAGGTGGTGTTGCGGTATTGCACACCAAGGAGTCGACCTCTGACTGGATTCATGTCAGCATGTTGAAGGCAGCGCGAAGTTTTGTCTTTGGTTTTAGGAGAGCTTAGCTATTCAACCTCTGACTGATCACGATCAGCATGTCGCAGGTGGTGTTGCGGAATTGCGCACCTAGGAGTCGACCTCTGACTGGATTCGTGATAGCATGTTGAGAGTAGCGTAAAGCCTCGTTTTGGGTTTTTAGCAGGGCCTAGCAAATCAACCTCTGACCGAATGGCTTGCAAGCATGTCGATGGGCTCACGTGGGTTTACACCTGGGACTCGACCTCTGACTGTGCGAGGTTCGGCATGTTGAGGATGGCGAGCTATATCACCCGGGAGAAAAAGACTAGAGTTGCAGGTGTAACTGTAGAAATTATTATTGGAACGGAGATAGTGTTGCGTTATTCGGTTATTGGGTGCCTCGGTCTGATATTGCATTGTTCGGCAGGAGTGAGTGCTTCCCGAGAGCGTGAAGCAGGTCAGAATTGGCCGTGTTAGCGTCGAGTTTATTTTAAAAGAAATTGGTATTGTGAGAACTGCTTGAAGAGTGTCCTATGACAGTTTTATGATAGGGACTCAGGTCAGTTAACGCCACTTGAGTGAGAGAAAGAATGAGTGAGAGAATGTGCAGGCCTGGTACCGATGTCGGCTAGTGGCCCGACGTCACCTAGCTTTCGGAGGTCTAAGTGCTGCACGTGTGATTGTTTAAAGAATGGCAAGCAGCCCGACGCTGCGTTGCCGAATTGAGGGATATGCTTCCTGAGGGATCTGGCCACGGAGTGGGGAAGGACAGAGTGTCTTCTGGTAAGAGGACTGTGATTGACCCCACGGCACTTACCCCAGAACCATACTCGGGAAACGTACTCCTTAACGCCTCGAATCTTTATCCTGACAAACCTTTCCTAATACTGAACCTAACACACCTGTTTCACTGGCATTCGAGCATCGCCATTACCGTGGTAGGACAGAAAACATTGCCCTCGACGCGAGAGAGTTAAAAACTGATCCTAAGATTATAAATAAGACGAAAGCGATTTACATAGGTAGCAGTGCAACCACGTAGATAGGTGCATTGACACGGCAATTAGATGCCATTAATAAAGATCGCTCGATGTAAGCGGGGCGTGACGCGTTCGATGTTTCTACATCCCGCTGAAGGCGGCCCCGCGAATTTTTACGACTGGCAACGATCGGTCAACGATCCTGACTGAACTACCTTTGCACAACAGCCGCAAGTCCGAAGGTTCGAAGACAGCATTTATGGAAAACGGTACCCGGTCATTAGTAAAAACCGTTACGACGTATAATTGGGTGTGCGACAATAGGCCGCGAGGAAAATACGCGGCAAGTTGTGCTCGGCGAGTGCTCTTGATGCCTGGGCATTTGGGAAAGAAGGCAAAATGTCCCTGGAGAACGAGGTTCTCGAGGTTCTCGAGACAGTGAGCAGCGATCTTCGTAGACGGTCCATCCTGCAGTGCCCCGAGGGGGCTGCTATTCGCCATGGCACGCACACAGGCAGAAGCGAGGAAGCGCGCTCGTTCGCACACGTATTGGAACGGGGGCCCCGTGGCAAGGCGTCGAGCCCCGACACGCCACACGTATTAGAAACGAATATAAATATATCAGGAAGAAAGGCATGCCAGTGGGGGGAACGAGACGCGTATTGGTGCCGTCGAAGTTACACGCACGAACGCAGCTTCTCGAGCCGCAAGCGGGCTGCGAGCGGACTGCGGACGGACTCGCGTAAGCACTTTTCTCTGTCTCCCTTTCTTTCTTTTTTCTTTCCTTCTTTCTTCCTTTCCTCCCTTCTTTCATTCTCTCCTTCCTTCTTTCTTTCTTTCGTTCTTTCGTTCTTTCAATCGTTCGTTTGTTCGTTCTTTCGTTCGATCATTCGTTCATTCGTTCTTCCCTTCTTTCTTTCTTTCTTTCTCGTTCTGTGAGTTTCCTTCCTACGGTATTTTCTTCCTCGTCGCACTGCCACCTTTACGAAGACTTCATCTTTCTCACATCATCCCTCTCTCGGCCTCAGGCCCCAGTGCGTTCTCTCTTTCTCTCTTATCGATGGAGCTGCCCCTCTCTCCGTTCGAGCCAGCATTGGAGTGCGGATTCAAGGGGCCCCGAGTCGCGGCTCAGCGTACGCTCAGTGTCCGCTCGGCCTCAGCACGCCCCGTGCCGGTAGTACCAACGACCGAACGCCGCTTCTAGAACCTTTACATGCCTTCGCGCGCCACGCTTCGCTCACCTGGACTATATTGATACGAATGATAATTCGCCAATTCGCCGCTAGTGCATCGTCGACGTTCGATCCAGGATCGAGAGGTTGGGCCTTTTGTGGATTGGGCCCAGCTTTGATTCTCATCGTAGTTCGTTTGTTGGTTCTACTCGCGCGTAGTGCATCGCAAACGACCCGGTAACTTTCTGCTCGAATCGGTCGTTCGTCGTCCGCGGGCTTGTTATTCCTTTCACGAGTGGCTTTGGGATTGACAGCGAATACTGGCCACTTAGCGGAGCTAGCTAGTGCGAGGATTATTGTCATTCCTATCTGTCAGGGAATTATTCCAAGAAACGAGTGACGGACGTCGCGTGTCAAGGATTCGACGTGGATCGAATTCACCCCGGGCAAATTGACAGTGGTGCGATCGTGGCGCTAACGTTGCTGAAGATCGCGCCGAGATCCAATGATCGAGGAAGATCGGGGAGAATCGATGCGCCAAGTCAGATCCAGGAATCGTGGCTGAACCACAGATCGGAGCACTCGCGCCCGCGAGCTCCCGCGAGCGCGCGTAAAACATTATCGTTCGCCTGGTTGTCTTTGTACCTGGGCGTACGTGCCGCGTATTAAAACGTTAATCTCTCCCGTACTACCGGTTATACGTACAGATTGGACCTCTCTCTCCCTTTCTCTCTCGTTTCTTTTCTCCCTCTCCCTATATATCTCTCTTTCTCTCTCTTTCTCTCTCTTTCTCTCTCTCCCGCTGCTCTCCTCTCGGTCTTTTCTCCACCTCTCTGTGCTCGGCTGCTTTCGCTGGGGCATACATTCGAGTCCTCTCCCTTTCCGCTTGCTCGTCGGCAAGCTTCGTCCTTTTCCTTCTGTTCCGTTGCTTCTCTTCCTCGTGTTCCTCCTGCCTTCGTCCTTACCGCTTAAGAGCGAGGCCACGCGGCCCTCTCGGTGGCTCGGTTCGTGGCTCGCGAGCGCGTGCCAATCGAAAAATGCCGAAGGAGATGCGCGATGAAGTCGACGCTCCCGGCGAAACGCCGATGCCGCCAGGATCTCGTTAGAGTCGCGGTGCCAGCAACCGCTCGTACCAAGGAGCACCATCGCTCCAGCACCGGCGGAACGATGATGTTGTTCCTGTCCAATGCGAAATCGCGAGGAAAGGATTTCCTGCGTGAAAGGCGTAGCCCCGATCGGCCAACCGGAGTGGAGGGAAAAACACGAGCAATAGATGCGCCGATCGTTGGATCCAGAAACCAGGATTATTATCTGATCGATTTTTGTCGAGGCTGATAGCACGGATACGTTCCAGTTTGACGGAATAGAAAAGCTTGATCGAACTTGGGTGGAAAAGTAGAGAAAGCGTCAAAGACGGTAGCGCGGCAAACGATTGGTGGAAAGTGGAAGCTCGAATGTTTCGTTGGATTCGAAGACGTTCGACAGTGCAAGGATGTCGAGTTTAGCAAGAAGGAGAAGAACGGCTCTGCTCGGTTCGAAGAGATGGTGGCAAGGTGGTTGCTGGGCAACTAGAAGCCACCAGGAGGCTTACCTACGAAAGTTGTACGCGAGGAAAAACGAGAATGCAGGAAAAGGTGGCCTCGACGACGAGGAGGCAACTCGTCGTGACCTCGGAACGAGCTGGACTCCGAGTACGGTTTACGACTTGCCATCGACCGAAGAACACTACCTCGATGCGTTTTTGCGGAACCGCGAAGATGGTAACGAGGAGGACGACGTGGTTGGCGTGGTCGTCGGTTGTCCAGCATTGTCGACGATCAGAGCAAGTCCGACGGAGAAGTGCGTCGAGTACCTGAATGGCGCCCATGAGGCCGCCGCGACCTTCGAAAACGATCGGCGTGTTGGGGAACCGGAATGCAACCGCGTCACCGAGTGTATCTCGCTGCATTCGGGTTACGATGTCGCTGCCTTTTCGGAGTAAGTCGACCGCGCAACTGCGCTTACGTTAGTTCTGTCTACCTTTATCGCGATCGTTCCCCTTGGATAAATATCGTGTCGCTCTTGACGCGTACGAGTAAATCGTACTACGCGATGCCTCCAGAAAGCAGAAACCACTCATTATTCATGTGCCGCTCCGCATACCTCTGACGCACCTCATCATTTATACTATTCGTAGGATTAGGTCCAGTGCGCGGCAAATATGGGAAATCTCTCTTGCCGCGAAGCACGGACCATATGTGCGCCTTGTGTATACGATTAAGATATTCCTATTGACGCGTACTTAGAAAGTTTTCGTTTTCTCTGTTTTAGGAAGGTGTGCAGAAGCTGCAGGTGTCCCAGGGAGGAACATCAGCGGACTTCGACAGAGGCGAGTGGTCCCTCGGGACTCGGCCTCGGCCCAGGTCCGCCGATGGCTATGGCGATGGCTTTCCAAAGCGGAGCCGCTGGTTCTTCTCACCAGGAACCTTTCAAAAGTCCCGTACAAGCTGCTCCGCCAGGATTGGCCCTTCAAGAGGCCCTGATGCATCATCAGAGGCACTCTCAAAGCGACGATGACAGCGGATGCGCACTGGAAGAGTACACGTGGGTGCCCCCTGGTCTCAGGCCGGACCAGGTAAGAAAATTCTCCTTCGCATGCTTCGAATCGCAATGTACTTTTTACATTACCATGCATTTCGAAACCTGTCACGCTAGAAAGTCTCCGTTCGAAAACGAGATACGCGATTTGCGTTGAACATTGGTCGAATCGGATTAGGTTGTTGTTCGTGAAATTCTACGCGGTCTCTTCACTCTGTAAAATCATATTGCATCCGTTCGATATCTTTTCGCGATTATCCAATTGCAATCTGGTAGTTCGCGTACGAACAATAGGGGAGTCTTCGTGACGTAAATCAAAGGAGCTCCGACGATCGGGTGCATCGTCGCGCCGTAATAATTAATGCGTGGCCAACGCGGTTCGATAGGCGGGTATGTCTGGACGGCGCGGAATAATGAAGTATAAACGGTGGGGTTGTGCCGTGAGTAGAGCCCACCTTCCAACCGATCGGTCTTAATTACGAGGCTGCCGCTGTCGCAGGTACACCTGTACTTCAGCGCGCTACCGGAGGACAAAATCCCGTACGCGGGTAGCGCTGGCGAGCGAGAGCGAGTTAAACAGCTCTTGCAGCAGCTTCCACCGCACGATAACGAGGCCCGATACTGCAGTGGTCTCAGCGAAGAAGAGAAGCGTGAGCTGCGGGTCTTTGCGGCCCAACGTAAGCGCGAAGCCCTTGGAAGAGGGCATGCGAGCCAGCTGGAAAGGCCCCATCCGGCAGGGTGTCGCGAGTGCGCTCGTCCCATCGCTGCTGGTGAAATGGCCGTTGCTGCCGGCCGTGCAGGTCCCTCTGCACTTTGGCATCCTGCCTGCTTCGTTTGCTGCATCTGCAGGCAGCTGCTCGTCGACCTGATCTACTTCTGGCGCGAGGGACGGCTCTACTGTGGTAGACATCACGCGGAAACCCTAAAACCAAGATGTTGCGCTTGCGACGAGATTATACTCGCCGACGAATGCACCGAAGCGGAAGGCAGGGCTTGGCATATGCGTCATTTTGCCTGCTTAGAATGCGATCGGCAGGTACACGATCTTCTTCTCTCAATCTCACGTTCCTAACCTGGACGTAAATGCTGGACGCGCAGTAAGGCGACCTCGGTTCAATTCTACCACTACTTACTAGGTAGTCAAATTACTACCCGCTGGTTCGTCTGGAACCTGTATTACGCGTGTAAAACGAAAGGGTGGCAGTTAAGTCCGGACGAAAACAATTTAGAGAAATTGTTTTCTTATTTCAGGGAGCATTTCCATATGTAAGTAGCAGTAACCGGCCATTATACGGGCACAATTCGACTGATAGAGTTAGACCAGACATGTAACGTTGGGTAGGGTAGTCTATCTTACATTCAACTTCCTCGGAATATCTTAGCGTTTGCTGTGTACTTCCAAAGTTTCTCTTTGGAGTGTCTAGAAAATCATCGTGCTTTTATCTACTTATGGATCTGTGGACCTTCGTAATCTGGTTCATCGGCAGTCATAAATGCGCCGCCCAAGGCTTTTAAAACATCTATCACAGACATCGTGTTTCCTTTCCTTTCCTTTCCTTTCCTTTCCTTTATCGAGACACTCCAAAAAAAGGAACCCGAGCCTAATGTACTTAAGTGAAGCAATGCTTCGAGCTTCCCTCCTTGAAAAATAAGTTAATATACGTTACACTTTGTTGCTTAATGAGCCTGCATCAAATCCAATCCAGTTGCTCTCATAATCACTCGGGACGCCAGTACGCTTCTCATCGTGCGACCCCATAAGGTTCAACGTTACGTTGACGTCTGTCAGATAACTAATGACCGTAAGCGGTTGAAAAGAGAAATCTCAAATTGAAAAGTCGATATCCTTCAGATTTCAGCTACTACCTTTAAATATTTTATATTTATAGGTATTGCAAAATTTGATAGCATACATAACATTGACGGGACAATCGTAAATTGATCCAATGAGGATTAATATAATTATGTACAGTCTTGTCGACTTGATCTTTTATTCCCGATAATTCGAACGATTTGCTGTGCCTGTCAGCTTCAGTTTTCTCCCCGTTACTGTATATCGCAGTGAAACACACCATTTTGCCCACTATAATTCATTGAATTTAGGTGTCGATAAATGTCACATGCAGTTGTCTGCCACTGAATTTCCCATACTGTACGTCTCTTTTATCTGAATCTGTCAGACAAAGCTTCTTATCGGACTTGGGGGGGCTCGATAATAAATGGTCAAATCTATTCAACGATCGCGCACAGTCCAGCCCCCACGATCGGTCCAATCCTCACGAGATACTAATATACTGCTGTTTTCATGTGTATTAATTCCCATCCATTAATGTGCGATAGTATGAAATACATTCGGGACGAAATTAAAGGGTAACATGGGTATAAACTAAATTCCAGCATCTGCGTCCAGCTACGAAATTTGATGTCACGCCTTACTTTTAACAATTCCACCCCAAGCGTTGCATGGAAATCGTGTTCGAATTTCAATTTTTCTGGCTCTCGATATACCTTGCTCAGCCATAAATTAAGTTTCTCCTTTCTTGCTGTCAGCTTGGTGGCCAGAGATACGTAATGAGAGAAGGCCGACCGTACTGCTTGCGCTGCTTCGACGCCTCCTTCGCCGAGTACTGCGACAGCTGTGGAGAACCGATCGGCGTCGATCAAGGACAAATGTCGCACGAGGGTCAGCACTGGCACGCGACAGAAGCTTGCTTCTGCTGTGCGACCTGCCGCACGTCTCTTCTTGGCCGACCGTTCCTTCCACGGCGTGGTGCCATATACTGTAGTATAGCCTGCAGTAAGGGAGAACCTCCAACGACACCGAGCGACTCTTCCGCGGGGCCACCGCCTCCGCCACCCTTTCTCAGGTACGGCTCCGCATGCCTCTCGAGTCAGCGCATGAAGCTACTGCCTGAGAATGAACACTTTGTATTGTCTTGGCATTTGCCGGGTCAACATTCACGTATGGTCACGTTAGATTGTTCCGAGCCTACATGCTACGATCCACAAAGTCTTCGCATAGCTGCATAGCTGCATAGCTAAAATAAATTTCTGATTTCGAGGTGCATACGTATACGCTCGAAGGAGAGAAGCATATGTGTATATTCGATCTTATGAATTGCTAATCGTTCGATACTGCTAATACTATGTAAATGCCTCTGTTATACACAGTTAGAAAGAGGTTGTTCTAACAAATTTGTAAGCGGGAATGTAAATATGAACAAACAATAATTTTGTTATTGATATTGCAGGAAGCGACAGCAACACGAACGAATGATCGCAAGCGAGGGCTCTTCTAGCCCTCCGCCACCACCGCCCCCACCACCACCGCCTGGATCCAGACACACGTTAGGATCTCCGCGAAGTTCTCCTCGAATGCCAAGGAAGCATCAAACTTCAACCTCGTTGGTGACAACTCCAACACAGAGTACCCTCAGCCCCGAATTTGTACCGGATGGATTCCCTTCCAGTGGATCTAGGCCCGGTGGTCTCGATAGGGTATTGCTCGAACGTAATCTCGAAAGACTACTGCAGGAGCGCAGTTCGCACCCTGATGAGAATCGTACTGAACTGGGAAGGTAAATAAAAGATCGTATCTTTGACTAGCTATTTCGAATTCTAACTTGTAATAGGAGAAACGTTCATTCACCCCTGTTTGAATTAATGCGTCTTTTCCGTGATCTAACATAATGTAGAAAGCGAACATGGCAGTGTAACAAAGAGCGGTTGATTTACAGGCTGATGCAAGCTAGGGATCGGGAACCCCTCCGATGCGTTCAGAACTGTGCTCCTTCTCACGCCTCGAGCATGCCAGAGTTGCCACCACCCCCTCGACCATCGTCAAGGGCGTCTGCGTCGGCGTCAACATCGACCTCCGAAGCAAATAGACCGGTGACTAGCGGTGTGCTTTCTCAAGAAACGGCGACGTCGCCGACAAACCCTATTGCTAACCAGACGGACCCACCAACGCCGACGTCGCGGCGCGTTCGGTTTCAAGGCGACGTCGATGTCAGCGATCATGGTGCCTCTTTCTCCCGAATACCCCTTTCTCCTTCGAACGAAAGGAATTCTTCCTCGTCACCCTCGCCCCCACCAACAGTCGTGTCCAGGACGAATGTGTCTCGGTCTAGGAGTTTACAGCCGGAAGAAGTTGCCAGTACGTCTACGTGGGGTGCGTAATAATTTCACTTGCTTTACATTCTTCTCAAAGAATTTGTAATTTAGTAATGAAGGAGATTATATTAAATTTGTGTATTATATCTCTTCGCAATTTACACAGGTACTGCTGGAACGTCTCGCTGTAGGCTCGAGGGAGAAGACGAAGACGATGCGGAAAGCTGCTGTTCGACTTGTAGCTCATCCAGTAGTTCGGATGAGGCTGCTGCGTATGCTCTACCACCGAGAAGAGCTTACGGTGGAGTTAGGATCTCATACGTACCGAATGACGCAGTTGCCTGTGCAAGAAAACGCGCTCCGGCTTCCTCGTCGTCTCCTTCGACGCAAGCTCAGAAGGACAACGAAAAGTGCATCGTGTCTTGATGCCATGTACGATGTCTCGTCGAAAACTCTCACATGCAGCTCGCTGCATCGATAACAATCTGCATTGTACAAATTACGTTGGTTTTGAGCCACTGTTGGTCGACTATGCTTGTGGATAGTGACATACGAGAAACAGAGTTCCTAAGCACTGAGATAAACGGGCTATCCACCGTCTTCCGCAATTGAGGCTCATACATTTTGTATACAAAGTGGAAATGAACCTGCGCAACCTCGGAAATAATACTCACTTGTGTAAATAGCGAAACTACTTCCGGACTGGTCGTTGGTAGATAGTGAAGAAGTTAAAACTACTTCGGTAAAACATGTACACCAGTCCCAACGTCACGCTTTTCCTTCTATTTTTATTATCCCGTTGATGTATTTGATAATAATAAGGATAATAATAACGTTATATTTTACTACCATCATTATTTCTGCTGCAAGACAATTGAGTCTCTAAGCAGTAACAAGATGCGACAGGTTATTACGACACCTTCATTGGAGTGATACATTCACTACTTTCATCGTGTAATACTCCGGATTCCTTACCAACAGCTAATTACCAATTGCTAATCATTTTCCTATTTACGTAAGTACAAACTTTCTTCATTATTACTATAGAAATAAATTTATAACATGATTTTTAAAAAATTATACGCCAGACGTATGGAAACTCGCAAGACTGTCAGCAGTCGATGAGAGCGAAAATGCGAATTTACGGTCGAGCAGTGAAAAGAGCGAAAGTAGCTTCACTTAGGGACAGACGTTTGTTATGGTACTGTAATGCAGTATAGTTGTCTTGGGCCCGTGACTCTCTTGGCTTTCTCCTAGCGGACGGCTAGGCACTTTTCACGCTTCCTCCCCGCGGAGATCTTGTCTATGACGAACTGTCAGAGAAATCAGAAGAATGAACCACGCTACCTCTTCACCCACCTATTTTTCCAATCAAGGATCTTTCAAGTTCTTACGAAATACAATCGTTAGCATAAGCGCACCTACAATTGTACATCCGAGATATTGACTAACCGATGAATATCTCATATCGCAATTAATGGATCCACGGTCATTCGCACGGCCGCAGGATGAAGTAGTTATGTCATATTAAGTTACAATTATCCGTGTAAAAGTAACAGTTACACAAGTACAACGATATTCACTCATGATTTATTAATATCGCTTGTTTGATAACTACTTTCCTAACCTGGTGGTTTCATAATCAAACCTTTTGCGGAAGCTAAAATGAGAAGTATAATTCTATCGGGTATTGTTTTAAGAAAGATTTCTGAATTATTTCGTCGAAGGATATTTTATATTGATCAAACGGCATTTTAAATGTAAATTTTAAATGTTTTGAGAGTAGGTTAGTACTATTTTATTGTCGCAAAAATTAAATCTGCCGAGTGGACAAACCAGGCTATGATTGCGCAATCGTAGGATGTAAGTGTACAACGCTGACCGGCTTCGTATGCATTGTACACGCCTGAGGGAGAATGCATTCTCGCGTGGAAGTAGAAATTTCGTTTCCTTGAATCTTCCTCAGAAATGTAACGCGGTTCAATCCAGCTTGTTTAAAGGCTTCTCCTGTTTTTATCCTCTATAGAGAGTATTTGCCAAACAGTAATTTCACAGGGCTTAATATACTGTCACGCGAGTATATGTACCTCTTATAATGAATCATCGCGTCGGCTTAGCATCAGCTTACTCGTGGCGAGCCATAATTCACACTCGTACAAACGATTTCGTAGCTAGTACGATATGAGCTTTAGTCCGCAGCGAGGAATATCTTGTACCGAATATTTCTGTCCCGGGTGAATTCGCAACGCCAGAAGTCAACGGTTGACGCCGTGATTAATGCAGGCGAGACTTGATACGAACGAAAAAACCACGATACATTAGGGTTGACAAATCGATTATGGCAGCAATATAAATCACGGGTCCACGATGAAATTTACGTTTCCCGTTATCTCGCGCCTGATTCACGCTCGAGTCACGCAGCTGGGTGCAGAAAGAGAACGCATTCTTAGCGTTACCTAGCTACTCGATTCAGCGAATTCCCGCTCATTCCACGGATGCTGAACATCTAAGGGAACGCCCGAATAATATTGAATTAAGTATGCGCGGTACGAGTCAGACTAACGGAGCCAAGGAACTCGTTTGCACGATGGCAGGAATTGCAAATGCAATGCGAACACGAGACATTCCGACTGGGGTGACACACATTGCGACACACTTTGTCCGTGCTCGCGAGAGCACACTTTGCCTTGCTAGAAGAATTTCTGTAATTTCGCCCTGAAATGCACTGCGCCTCTCTCGAATCCAAATGCGAACGACTCAAAATTCACTGCACGCAGGCTTTGCCAAAAAAACACGAAACGAAATCGAGGCTTCCCGCAGCCTCGGGTCAGTCGCCGGCAGCTGCAGCTGCGCAGCTCCAGTTTCTGCCTTGTGGATATCGCGAATTAAAGAATCAGCAGAGAGTTAATTGTCCGCGATACAACTGGAGTGCGAGGAAAAAAAGAACGGCTATGTGTACCATGTAAATAATCTCGATCGCATTGCAAATGAACTGTGGGGCAAGGCAATAAATCTCAGAAACATTCCAATCTGTTCTCCACGAATTTCACCTGTATTGAAGGATGCGTGCGGCAAGTGCGACAACGGTCCCTGCAAGTTTGTCTTTTTTCGATCGAGATACATATTCCTTGAGTTCACACTTGAGTATATTATTATGCTCCTAAATCTCATATAAGAGTGTTTTGAGACGTAGGAGAAGGGGGGAGGGTATTTTAAAGAAACTGCTGAGCTTTTACACGTGGTAAAGACGATAGAAAGGGACCGTCAAAATAGTGATCGGGTCGAACATAATTCCAGACTAAATATGCAAGGATCCAGGCTGGACTAACGGACTAGTGGAGCTCGTTTACACGACCTCTCGACGGTCATCCCGCGGCTAAACGCGCGAGAGGCTTTCTCCGTGGCTTGGAATGCGGCCTCTCCCTCTGACCACTTCTCGGACTCGAACTCGAGCTGGCTTCGAGGACAGCCAACGTCCTCTTCGCCCTCTCCACACGAACACCTGCGTTTCCACGCTGAATTATTAATTTGCCAAATGCGGAAGATAAGACCCGAATGCCTTCCCCTTAAACGCTCCTCAATGGCCCGATTCCTCCTCTATTTGGCATCCCAGTACCCAGCACCAAGCTATTACGGATCTTTGGATTTGCCGATATTTCCCACTTGTCGTCAGTAAATTTGCATCTTTATCGACATTTCGTTTGTGTACTTATCTCGAGCTTTACGTATTTTGCATTCGAGCGTAGATCTTTTTGGAATTCGGTTAAGGTTGAAGCACCTCGGATGGTATCCCTCGAAAGTGGATTCTGTCGTCGCAGTGAGTTTTGGAGAACCAGGCGATTAAGAAGATATTCATCCGAGCTATCCGAATGAGACTAGCGCAATTTGAGATTCGCGAATATGCGGCGATTCGCGGAATATGAGCCGTAAACCGCGCAGGCGACTTTCTTTTCGTACCGGGGGATCGGTCTCTTATCCGCTGACACAGAGCAGCTCTCGTCTAGTAAGCAAAAGCTACGGAGATCGTGCTCGACGAGGCGCGCCTACTACGTTTACTACGCGCCAAAGCGTGCATCGGGGCGCTCAATGAAATTTTGTTAAAGCAATTATGGCAGATAACAATGAAATTGAAATCTCAACTTTCAATCCTCATTGCCATAAATGTATCTGTACTTTCTGCTGCATACTATCCGTGGCAAAGAGAAACGCCATTGGAATGTTAGTGTGCACGTACACAAAGAGTATGATGCAGTCTTTAGGAGAAAATTGGGAATCGTAACCGAGTGGCCGGGTTCGCAAACAGAAGCTGACTATCGCAGTTTCTATTTCCGAGCGAACAGGAGGAAAATGCAACGTTGCTTGTCGACGAGGCGTAAAACCCCGTGGACGAGCGTCAACGTGAAAGTCGATCCATGACCAAGCTGTCATCGCTCCTTCATCATTTCCAAAGCGCTGACTTCCGTACTCGCGACATGTGTGAGCAAGGAATTGCGGTTCCATCGCAACATTTCCATCCCACTTGCAATACGAACCGCAGTATGTTAATCGTTCGTATCGTTAGCTGCATGGAATCCATCAAGACACACCGGAGCGCATATTAGCCTTCTCCTTGCCCTGGCAGGGAAAATTTACTCGAGAGAGTAGTATCCAGCAACGCACTGTTAGTCGACGGTGGATAAGAATGATAGTAAATTGAAGCTCGGTGGCAGTGATTGCGGTGCACATTTCCACAAGGAGAATCGCGAATAAACGTTGAGGAGTACGCGAGTCGCAGAGCAGCAGAGCAAGAGAGGAAAAGAGAAAGGGTGATGAGTGGAAAGGAAGGAGCAATATGAAGCGCAGGAGAGGACGTTTGGCGGCCAGGAGAGAAGGTAGAAGCAGTTAGAAGCGCGAGGGTGTCCAAGAGGCAAAGGGGGCAGCCACTCAGAGGAGCGGGCAAATAGCCAGGTAAGAAAGGAGGCGAGCGAGTCTTGGAGCGAGCGACTATGGTGGGAGGTAAACGTAAGAGGCCGCGGGAGCGTAAAGTGAGTTTTCGCTTGCGGCTGCTTTGCAATGCCAGCTAAGCGAGCTGGCTCGGCTTGAGTCGAGTTCTCGAGTCGAAGCGAGTTCAGGTGAGTGGTGGCAGGGCAAGGTGAGGCGGCAAGGTAGAACCAGCCGACTCGAGTCGAGAGCGGAGCCGACGTCAGTCTAAGACGTGGCCCCGTCGCATCCCTGTCGGCGCAGGACACCAGACCGCAGCCACCTGTCGAAATCGTGCGATCTTATCGTTTACGACGCGAGAGCATCCGCTTCAGCGGTACCAAAATGGCCGCGCTCTGAACTCTTCCGCGGTCACTTAAATCGTGCGGTGCTACTTATGCTTCTTACTCTATTTATCTACCAGATTACAAAGAGACTTTTAACTACTAGTTACTAGTGCGTCATATATTTCGGCTCTCGAGACCATGCCGGTGTTGCGATTCTTTCCAGTGGGTGCGTGACTCTGTGTCTCTGTGTGTGATTAGATCAGCTGACGACTAAACGGTGGAGAGAGAGACTTAACAGGTAGTACGACACTCTACATCCGTTTTCTTACGCAGGATGTACGTGCAGGACCAACATTGTACATTCGTCCATTCGCAGTGTACCGTTTTCCCGGCTTGTCGTTCGCTAATCGAACTCACATTAGGCTCCTACTAATGCAATTTGCACGACCGCGTTTGACGAGAGGCCGCGTAGGCGTTTGTCATTGCTAATTACGAGGCTTGATCAATACCGACGAATCGTAGGCTGCATCCTGCACAATGAAATAACATAGATTTTGGATATGGAGATAAACATGCCTGGAAAACACAAAGATGGTGAAAATGTTTTAGAATTGACGAAACGTTACATAAGAATACTTTTCGCGATTGTTGTATAAGAGGTTCTTTCTTACCTTAACGATACTCTGCACATTTTAGTAGAATAATATCATCCATCGCGTATATCGTATAATACCTTATTACAAAAGGACACTTAGTGAGAGGAAATTTAATGAGGATGCCATCATAGGCGATTCTCTTAGATCCGCGTCCGTTTAATTATATTTCCAACGTAGCATTACTGCGATCCTTGAAAATTTGCCTCTTGCATTTAGCATCTTCTCTTCCGTTAATGCACATCTCATTTGCACTCTTTGACTTTTTCCAGGGTTAAATAACCCAGACGAAGGAATCGTTAATGTTTCCAGTAAGAAGAAGGCGTTACGTGCCTATCTTACACCTTTAGCCGATTCCACTCTCTTTTCCAACGTTATCTTGGATCGTGGAAGCAACGTTCCCTCGCCGACCGGTGTATTCTTCTCTCAGACCATTTCTCCCGAACGCACTCTTCCCCACGGACTGGCATAATGACGCGGATCGCGTAATATCCGAGTGAAAACAGAACAGTACTGAGAAACGAGCCAGAACTGAATGAAACGAGACAGAACGTTCGGGTCTTGCATCGTGGAATGCTAGCTTGTTTTCCACGACACGATGCTGCTGGAGAACGGTTCCAGACCTCTAAGTTTTCTCCCGCAATGCCGTGAACTCTTCCCCCTCTTCTACGATATTTGTCTTGAACGGTTGCAGCATCAATGAGAACGTTGGACTGAATCGATGCTTCGACGATTGTATACCCGGTGCACGACTTCGTATACACTGTATTCCCCTTTCTTGTAGAGTAAGCTGCTAATGGGAAGCTAGAAACGGCTCCTCTTTTCGCTCTTCGCTGTCCAATTAAGAGAATTGTGATATGGGTTGGTACCAGGTGAAGACTTGTATGGATGCGTAGAGACCCTCTTACACACCGTATATTTCCTAATATGCTTCGCCAGCAGATCCGCTGGAACGACGTTTCTTTACACGGCTTTTGCTCCAATTTTTCTAATCCTCATTATCGAATCGAAATCGTAGGACTCCAAGTAGGTTGATCACGAGAGACAGTTTTAAGCCTCTGTCGAATACCAATCTGATTCACAGAAATCTTACTTACTGTATTCGTGTGTTCCACTCGTTTATTTTAAATACTACGCATATACGGAACATATATTATCACGTTACAAGGAATCATTAGTGAGTTGCATTCGTGTCTTCATAAACATACAAGCATAACGAAAAAGGTACTTCGCAATCAGTATCACACAATTATTTAGTTCTGTGCCGCTAATTACGCGATTCCCAAGGAGTAGGCGGAGCTGGAAAAAAAAATGAACAGTGTGATCATCTAGCGAGAGATTACGTGATATTCATTAGCAGTATCCGGAGTGCAGATGAGAGAGGCGACGATGAGTGTCGTGTAAGGACATCGACATCGGTGTTCACTGGAATGTCAACTCGTTTTCCACGAGCTATCGAAGGCTGATCGTTTTCCCCGCGTAGTGCTTACTCCCTCTCCTACCTTGGGCTCGTTCTCTCGCTCGCACTTGTATGGCACGGCCAGCACACACGGGCCGTGCAGTTGGTTCGAAACGCCACGCACAAGTGAGCCGTTCAACGGCACCGATAGAAATCGCTGTGCCGTTCACTGGAATGTCAATTAATTTTCCTCGATACGTCGATGGAAGGTCGTTCCTTCGATGTTGTCCCGCCTCTGCTCGTCCCTCTTTCTCTAAATTCTTCTGCCCCACCTTCTTCTATCTTCCACCTTACCGTAGTCGTAGTAGAAGAGCTGATTTTTCTGTCTGCGAGAACCCACGGTCGTTTCTACTACGTTGTTCTTACATTAGAAATATTGGCTGCATTCGGAATGGGAAAACTTTATTTTCAATCTGGAGAATACTTTTCGAAGTCTCTGAGATTTCGATCTTCCGAGTTCGCCGCCGAAACTGAATCCATTAAGCCAACGCTAAAGGACACGCAATCAGAGGAATCTTAGTAATCTATATTTCAATACGGTGAATGGAATTGCATCACTCAATGGTATTTGCGTTTTTCAAACTATAGAAAAAATTTCTTCCTGAGAATTGCTTTTTCCCCTCTTGTACGATTCGCGGTACGTCACTCCCGCTGTAAGGATCTTCAGAAGTGAATTGCTTGTACCAAGTAGGAGTGACTCCTGCATGGTAAAGCCGTGCTAACAGATTCCTCAGAAAGAGATCCACTCGATGTGTCGCAACGTGCGTAGAAACGAAGACGTTGCGGCAACGTACGCATATATTAGTTCTCCTGCTTCGCCCCTGAGCACCTTCAGTTACACGTGTCTCTGCTGTCTTCTTACTTTTTCCTTGAGTCTCTTGCCACCGCATGCCTCTCGTGCCTGCGGTGAAAAGAAGCGCAAATATTTTCTTTGCTCTCTCGGCTCCGCGTGAGGCAGGCTGTAGTCACTGGGATTTACACTGAAATTTTCAGTAGCCTCTGGTGATAGGCCGTGTCTTGGCTATTAGTCACATTGTGGAACTCGCTATGTCCTCGATAACAGCTGTTATGGTGTCCCATCGAAAGGAGGAGCGCCTTGTTCGTTCGGTCTACGCCCTCAGCCTTTGTGCCTCCTGGGTACCTTGTGGGTGCCTTGGTTCGCGTTCAGGGACATACCGTAATTATCCCGTGTGTCTATCGTGATTTACGCGCGTTCTCCCCTTTGTTTTTTTTTGTTTCTCACGGAACGTTCTTTAATTTCTAGCTCGGCCCGCCGCGGTGCGTTAGCCGAGTTCGTTCTCCCCTAGTGAACACCCGCCCCCTAGCCTCCGTAGACTACATATTCCCCTGCTCTAGCTACCCGTCTTTGCACTTCCTTTTGGCTACCGTACCGCTTCTCGTCGCTGTCCTTTTTTTCCTGCGGATCTTTCATCTTCGTTCGGAGTCGCGGAAGCGAGGCAAAGGAGGTGGCGTGTGACTTCCGATTACACGTCGGATTATGCGAGTGTTGCTCCCCTTGAGCAATATTGTTACATCGTCTATAGTTTACGGGGTTCCGTCACGGCTTTTCTCATTCTGTTCACGCGAAAGACCGTACTCATACATTACGAGCGATCAATAAAGTAATAAATGCTGAGATTATTATAGGTTGTCTTCCCTGTAGGGTATATTAAGAGCACGATAGTCACTTATTAATATAGTCCATTATTATGCTTTTCCTGAACTCGAAGGAAGATTGTATGTCATCCGATTTTTTACTCAATTTCCGTGGTTCTTATCATTTTATCTCACTGATGGATTCAAGGATGAGTTCAAGGATTCATTGGTGCAATTAAGGAAGTCTCAATTGATTTTTTTATCATAATCTTAGCCCATAGAAGAAGCTCATCGTGTTACGTGAGCATAATGAGATAATGCACATTACATCCGTACACTTAGAAACTCCGGTGGAATTATACATGTATGTAGATGCCACCTCTAGGAAGGATTCGAGCCATGAATCATCCTGTCAGAAATTTTGATCGGCCTTCAAAAAGCCACTCTCCCTTTCGCTGTGTAATTGTTTGTGGAGGTGTTAGTGGTGGTAGTGGGCGAGGAAATAACGCGAATTGGTGGGTTTCTTTCAGATTGGCCTCGTCCAGACGGAAGGAGTTAATCAACGAAGGGTGCTCATGCCAGTCGTCAGGAAAAGCCAGTTGGAGGGTCTCCGGAGCGCGAGAGAAGAATTCCTGAAGAGTCTAAGCCCACGGAACTCGGTGAAAAAGCATTCTTTGTGAGGGTGAATCGCGAATCGACGTTAATACCTATACTGGGCTGCTGAATGCTAAAAATGACGTCGAACACGTGCTTAACCACGATGTTCGCCATTGGACTACTTGTATTGATAGCGATATCGCTAAAAGAGGCAGAATCTCACGTCGCTCTCACGTTTCCTCGTGCTCGGAAGTACGATTTGGATTTCCTAGACAATGCCAGGACACCGGCACCCTGTGGAATGCCACGTGGTGAGTTTTTTCTATTTCCAAATATTAGTTAAAAAACTAGTAGCACAACAGATTTTCCCAAACTCAATGAAATTTATTATAAATTACGAGAGATATGCGTGCTCGCCACCGATGACCTCTGTGCCAAGCAACGGGTTAATTTAAGCGAGAAAGCGAACACCTGTGACGCATCCTTACAATAAAATAACCGATGCAGCCCGTTATGTTTAAAACCTTACACAAAAGCTCACATGATCGCACCCGAACGGAATAACCGCGTGAAACTCGAACCGACGTATCGGTGGCGTCTGCCGGGGGGAAAAAAAGTAGCGCAGATCCCGTTGGCGGTACTGGAAACAAGGACAGGTTCTCCGGAAGCTCAGCCGGTGTGTCACACGATCTGCGAGTGTGCAGCGGAAACGCGAGAGTAATTTTCGCGAGACTCTCTTTCGAACTCGAATAATATAACACAGTTAATGATAATTATTCAATAACACTTTGGCAAGGTCACAGAATAATTTAACGATAGAATAATAGAATCATTGAATTAATAATAATTAAACTGGGTACAAGTGTTATATAATGGCGAAATCTCGATGACAGATTGTCATTCATCGCGAAAACGCTTATCGGAAGTACCTGCCGAGAGATATGCGAATTATTCCGGTACCAGTGGCAGGGGTCGCCTTAGCCACGCGAATTATTCTGTTCGCCAATGTGTATGGGTATACCAGGGGTAAGTTCGACGCAAGGGGCAGGAGGGTTCTATGGGAAAACGACATTAACACAGAGTTATGCCTCGGTGGGGATAGTCCGCTAGTCTGATTCGAGGCGACTTTCACCGGCTCGTACGAAGGGAACTCGAACCTCGGTACTCAGGTATTACCACGTCTTGCTTCGTCTTGCCTCGTCTTGCCGAGCTCTAGGTACCTGTACCAAGGTACCCCCATCTCTACGGATCAGTCGGAATGTACGAGCCATAAACACACGCATTCTTCATCGAACCTCCCAATACAAATGTTCGTAATACAACAATAGGCACAATGGGGTAAACAGGAACGAACACTTGGCGAATCGATTTAACTCACGTTATCCAGGATATATCTGTAACACACCTTAAAATTCTTAAAGGTTTAAAAATTAATCTCTAATTAAATCACCGTACGAAATGGTTACACGAACGGGAGAAGGTTCGATGCATGCCACGATGCATCGGAGACGCGTGTAATTTGTCGTGATCGTCGTGGCAGATGAGGATGATAATGCAGTAACGTAGTACTTTTTCCAACTTGATGGATGAGTTGGCGGCACACGGTAGCAGAGAGGAGACGACCAGAACAGGTGAAGGCAGGTGAGGTCCGAGGAGCGAGGAACCGTGCGGCTTGCTTTCTTTCCGGGAGGGACGTGGAGAAACGGCAGGGAAAAACGGTAATCCTTAAAAGGAGGTATCGTACCTCGTGGAATGCGCTCACAATCCGGCGCGCTCTGGAACGTTTCCGGAAATTAATTCTACCGTGGTCTGTTCTCAATTATTTCCGGAATTCTCGGATTCTATTTTAATACGAGGATGATAGATATCCAGGAATAAGAGAAGATCTCTCTACCTTAGTACCTCGTGACCCTAGAAGATGAAATCACCCTCTCGGAAAGAAACCTGTGCAACCTGGCGGTGAACTCGGATAGTGAAACAAATGGAAATTACCGATTTATTTGCACTCTTCCGAATCGATTTCTCTACTATACGGTGGTCGTAATCACTTTTTCTGGGCTCATCGACTGTAGTTGCAAATTAGACGAATAGATAGTCGATACTGGCACGCACTTCCTTATATTAAAAATAATGAGCACAAAAATTCTCGTTTCACTTTACACCCAATGGAATTTTTATTCGATAAAAGCAGTTTGATTTAACTGTGAACTTTTCGTATCTTCTATCTTGCCAGTCGAATTTCAATAGCATCCAATTACCGAAAGAATCGTTTTATGTTTCAGGAAACGTCAAAACCAGTCTCTTGTCTGGTAGCAGTTTCAATGTCTCGTGGCATCTCGCCTATGCTCATCGGGTAAGTGAAACGCCCAGCTATTATACATTTATATATCCCCTTTCGGTGTAGTTATCAATCAGTCAGCGGCATTAAGCTGAAATAACACTGATTCACGCGGCAAACATGTTTGCGCAACACTCGCGTGCGCTTTCTTCCTTATGGCCAAAGACAGTAGCCGCGTTTGTGCGGTATGAACCTCTCGTCGAAATTCAATCGAGCGAAGGAATGCAAATTGGCAGACCCGTTGCAAGGAGAAGGAACCAACAATTTCTAACGCGCGCATTCTTCCTGTAAACGCGTTAGCCAAAGTCTTGCATGTAGTCTATGCGTGCCCGTGTACACGGGAAAAGGCAAGGAAACTTGCGTACATCTCGTTAAAAAATCGTATTAGCGGTTACGCGAGAGTAGCGTTTAATCGTGCGGTATTTTATTATTTCGCACCAAGAGGACTTTCTCCAAAGTATGTAGAACTTTCAATGCCCCCCCCCCCCCCCCCCCCCCGCCCCTCTCTGGCGAAAAAGTCAGAACGTGCCCATCGACGGGACGGTTCACCCTACATACCAAGGTGCAAGGTGATCGCAATTATTCTCGTCAACCTGTCGTTGTCACGCTCGAGTGACTGAGTGTTGATTACAATGGCAGCAGCACAGAAACTCTAGTGCAACGTGCCCCCTCATTTCGGAGCACATTATCCTCGCGGTCGATCTTTTACGCTGGCTGCATTCACAATACGCAAGAATTTATCCTCTCTCTCTCTCTCTCTCTCTCTCAAGAGAGAAGCTGAGGAGTAAGGACGAGACGAAAAAAAAAAGTTTCGCCGATTAGTCAGAGCCACCAAGGCGAAGACAATGAGGAGGCATAGACGGCAATAAGAAAAGCTAGCAATGAGCACCGAAGGCGTGCTTTAGCAGGATAAAATAGAGGGATTCATATTCAACGCGAGAGAGCAAGCTATTGTTCGCCGACGCGGCGCAGCACGCGCTAGCTAGGTAAGGACGCCGTAATCGTGGTCGAAGGCATCACGAATTTGTTCGCACGTGGTCTATGAAAGGGAAAGAAAAGGCAGAAGCCGAAGCCTGCCCACGCCCGGCGGTCGTGGCTCAAGGTGACGTGTGCTGAATAATTCAGCAGCGAAGTCTTACCTCTCGGAATGTGCTATACTCGAAGTATACTCGAGGTATACTCGCGCGAGCTACGAGTATGTAAGTACGTATACGTAGGTAGTGTAGGTCGAAAAGCTGCCGAAGGATAGGTCGTTTTACGTGTGGATATCTGAATACGTACGACTAGAGCCCGTGCTCGCTGGAACACATCGGTATGTCGGGTACCGTAACTCGGGTGTCGCCAATGACTCGAATCGAAGCCGAACCTACGCTGGCCGTTACCCTGCTTCTCGCTCCTCATTCTCTCTTTCTCTCTCTCTCTCTCTCTCTCTTGCTTCTTCTCCTTCGTTCGAGTTCATGGTCTACGTATTCCTCGATCCTAAAGAAAACTTCAGAAATCCTTTTCCGGCCGATGGAAACCCGACGTTTATGTCCGTAAACCACAAACCACTTTGACCATCGAGTTCCTTTCTGGAACACCTTTAAGACAGGTATTATTTCATTAAGTAATTAGGAGAACTCCCCAGAGCTCAACATCGGGACTCACTAGCGCCCCGTGAAATTTACGGCTTTTTGCACCCGCAAGGATTTAAGAGTACGCGAGCTTTATGGGCGAGTTGGCGTGCAAGCCGCTCGTTAAAGTCATCTCCGATTTAGAGCCTCGTGGAATCGATCCTTAGTTATTGCCGCACGATGCGTCGTCCTCATCGGCATACTCGTCGCGAAGGTGCGCGAGAAACGCAAACCCGAGATTTTTTTCTCTCGCGAGCCGAAACGAGCCGAGTCGAGCCGAGGTACGCAACTGGTTTTGGATATTACAGCCGTGGCCTAGGTGGTCTTCGAGCTTCGAACATGCACGAAAATATCTCAGGCATGAGAAAAATTCGAGAATAACGCATGCAACTGCAGGTGTGTGCCGTGCGAAGCGGTACCACTTTGCGACCTCCTCTTCTCCCTTTCTCCATCCTCTCTCGAGATCGCTGCCGTGGTCGTTCTGCACCGTTGGAAACTATACATACTTCGATCCACCTCTCTTCTCCTGTTTCTCCATATATCCTTTTTGCTCTGACTTCTTTTCCCCTACAAGATTTTTCTTTACCAATTTCAAATAATTTCCGGAAAGACTTTGATTTGTCACGGATTATAAATTTTACGATTCTCCATTACCAGTAAATAGAACGTGTATTTTATTAATTGCTACGAGACAAAGTCAAATAGAATTGGTAGTAGCAATTTCGATGCAATCGAACAATAAGTAAGATAAAATCGATGAGGATACCGTCTATTCTTGCGTTCAACAGGAACCGGAAGAAACGCGACGTGTTTTGCAAGTCTCCCAGCTGGAGAACCATCGCTAACGGTTGTTCTTCGTCGTTTCTTCTCCCCTTTTCTGCTAGCTGGGTGCTAACTCGAAGTGCGTGCAGAATCTCCGAATTGGCAGTCATTATAACGCTTGCCGATTTTCGCAAGTCACGATTTTCTTCCGACGACACAAGCAACACCACACTCCTTATTTTTAATTCATTGAGCGTCTCATAAAGTGGTCGTTTCGCAAGGCCAGGATTGCGACCCATTCGCGAGAAAGTGTTAACCAGGGGTATCTACATTTGAGCACAACTGACCGCCAACGCGTATAGTTTCCATGTCACGGTTCTACGTTCTTATTTGTATAAACAAATTGAATCCCGCTATCTCTATAGCATCGATGTAAATAGAATTTATTTCAAGCTTTTTACGCCTTAGTGTCACCACAGTTATCGCCTTAATCTATGAAAAAACGAAACCATTCGTTTCCTTCCTTGTCAGGTCGATTCTCATAAACCGCAAGGTAACGACGAATAGAAACTGCAGTAAATGCAGGAACTCAGACACATTATACATACGATATAAAAGAAACCCTCCTCTTCTTCAAAGTACTATATATATATATATATATATATATATATATTCTAAGCTAGGTATTTATTGATATTGGGGGATTTCAGGGCGGATTTCGGCTACAAATTTTAGACGCCCTTGACAGACCCTTGGTCGATCTGACCCCAGTCACTCGAAACAGCGAGTTCGTTGAAGATGATGCCACGTAAGCGTATAAACTATTTTTTCTAATCTCGCGAGTGTCATTATCAAGTACTACAGAGATATACTCGTTCAAATGCATAGAGCTCAGAGTTATCCGGTTCAACTACCCCCGAACTTCACGTGCATCGACTGCACCATTCGACTTTTGCGAGAAGCCGAAGAATGGGGTCCTAGTTACAGATTTTGGTCTTGTGCCGATGTCGATGTAAGTATTGAGGATTTTCACGCGTGCGATAAGAGGATAATATTGCAACGTATTATATAACTGTCGGGTGGCTTTTCGACAGTGAGTTAAATGTGATAGTAATTATAAAATTGACGTGAGTCAGATCGTAGATAGGAAGACCTATAGAGAGGATTGCAGTGGTCATGGACGGTACCTGTTAAGTCGATGTAGATGCGATCGACTGTATCATGGGCCGAGGTGCGAATTTAAGGAGGAGTGCCTTGACGACTCGGACTGCGGTATTCAGGGCACATGCATCGACAATGGTGGCACGACCGCGCCCACCAAGCATTGCTACTGCAACATCGGCTGGTTTGGACCGGGCTGCGCCAAGAGTAAGTTTCACCGATCATTGAAAAACGCTCTGTTCGTCAATTCGGCTCGGCATAAGGACCATGTTTCGCCTTTACGCGTTGGTTCAAAGTCGGGCAACTTTCTTGCAACTCACTTTCGGATTCGAAACACGAGATCAGTTTTATAACTTTATTGTTGCTATGGAGTTTGTTGGTCTTCAATTTTATTCCATTGTCCGTTGTACGTAATTGTACTTCTCGAATCAATTGACCGAGCAAAAGCTACTGGTTGATCCTGCACTATTCGCATTTCCCTGCACACGGAGTTATAGACGTGTGTCTGGAAGAGAAACCTTGTTCCACTTCCGCTCTTTCCCTTTATTATCTGGTGAAGAGCATCGCGCATTTGACAAGCCACGATTTATGTCTACTTCGCATACCATGGATTTCCTTATGCTTCTTCTACCTTCAAACTTCAACTAGCAAATAGAATTGGGAAAAAAGAGAAAAAATACCATGCATATGGGTTTAGGATCACCGATGAAAACACTCGATGTCGACCTCGACTCGTATACGATGAAGAAATTCTCGGACGACTTCACGTTCTACTGGAGGATACTGAAAGAAAGTAAAGAGCTGGAGGGCATCATGGTCATAAATGGAACAAGTTGGGCAGGCGTTGGGTGGCGACCAAGTGACTTGACTCCCGCTTGTCGAGCTTTTCCCGAAATCCAGGACCAACCAAAAGGAGAGCCTCTCCCGCAACCAGAGCCAAAAGCGGAACCAGAGCCGGAGGCTGAGCCCAAAGCTGAACCTAAACCGGAACCCAAACCCGAACCGGAACCTGAACCAGAACTCGAAGCTGAAAGTGAGAAATCGGGTGCTAAAAGGAGATCGGCTAAGGCTGATGCATTGGGATCTACACCTCGTTCTGATATCGACGTGACCGTACAGACCAGCGTGACATATCGTGTCAGTACGAAGCAAGGTAATTACGAATTATGAATCCAATGATATGATTATTTTTTTGACTGCAAATGAATTTTGAAAAGAAATTTACAGATGAATTGATATTGAAATTGATTTTGTCTCAGGTCGCAAAAGGAGGTCAGCCGAACCAGCAGTGTACCCTACAAACGGTATGTGTATTTAAAGACTAGCAAAACGTTGACAAACAAGTTGGCGCTTGCCGTAAATAAGTAGTAGTGATACGTAGTTGGCTTGTAAACGATGCAGTAGAATATTTGGCGATTCCCTCCTCTCGTTCGAGACACGACGCACGAGGTGATGGTCCGTAAAACTTAAAGTAGTAGGTAGTGGCACGATGTTCGATGCTTTGTTGCACAGGGGAACCCGTCGCCGAGCCGAGCACTGTCGACAGCACAAGTATCAAGCCCGAACCCATACCAGAACCGCAGTCCGAGCCAGAACCCAAATCCGAACCAGAACCAAAATCTGAGCCTGAGCCACAATCAGAACCTAGTTCCAAACCTGAACCAGAACCCATTTCAGAACCTGAACCAAAATCAGAGCCAGAACCAAGCTCAGAACCAGAACCAAAATCTGAACCTGAGCCGACTTCGAAGCCGGAGCCACGTGCAGAACCGGAGCCTGGTGCAGAACCTGAGCCTAAATCCGAACCAGAACCCAAATCCGAGCCGGAGCCCAAATCCGAGCCAGAACCCAAATCTGAACCAGAACCCAAATCTGAGCCAGAACCCAAATCCGAACCAGAACCCAAATCCGAACCAGAACCCAAATCCGAACCAGAACCCAAATCCGAACCAGAACCCAAATCTGAACCAGAGCCCAAATCCGAACCAGAACCCAAATCCGAACCAGAACCTAGTTCCGAACCAGAGCCAAAATCTGAACCGGAACCTAAGTCCGAGCCGGAGCCGAAGTCGGAACCGGAACCAGAGCCGATTTCCGGCAAAGCGGGAGCTACCGAAGGTAATCGCTAACTAAACAAGTTCTCCCTCCTTCTCACTATTCAATACACCACCAGCTTGTATATTATGTTCGTCATCTTGTGCCTACCATTCCTTAAATTGATGGAAATGATTTATACCAGAATCATTTCGCAAATAATTTTCTTATTTCGTCCGCTGAAAATCGGCATACTAGTTATAATCTGGTTATAATCAATTGGTTTATTGAGAGTGAAATCTATCTGTAACCGATCGAGCAACGATAATTTGTATTCGAGCTTCTATAGATATGATAACCATGGCAGAATGAATGGCAGAACAGTTTATACAAGTGCAATGTACAAATAATAGTCAGTATTTAGCGAGGCAGTCTTTCGCTGATAAGAAATGAATAAGTTAGCTCCGAATAACCAGTAGTATTAGTACTAACACAGTGTACAATGACTAAATCTTCCGAATTTTTGAAAGTAGGAAATTGACTCATCGGATTAAATTTACGCACACTTACGTTTCCGCTTCCGCATAAAATCCCAATAATATTACCAATAATATTAGTAATGCAGCAATTCATTTCTGTACTTTGTAAAATACTACTATTGTATTGATATTTGCATTTAGTAGACCATCCGATAATCGTATACCTGTAAATCTATCCACGTCACGGTATTGGTGCTTACGCTTATCCTTCTACAGGATATAAATACTAAACTTTGAAAATTATAAAATAATAAACATACAGAATGAATCCTATAATGAAATCACCTCAGATTATACTACTGTTACTAGACAGAACATTTCTTTCTCACACACAATTCTTCTATTCGGTCTACTGACAATAAAATAATCCAAGGTGGTCACATTGGGTGGTCCAGTTTGTATACGCTATTCTATTCTTCTAAAACATAGCAAAACTAGTGTGTCTCGATTCATTCATCCTATTACTCAATTAATCGAATTAATCTAACTAATGTAATTTATGGGTGATCAAAGCATCACTACCAGGACCAGGACACAAGTACACACCAAAACACGATTTCAATCCGATGGACTGCACGGATATAATAATCGGCACCGCCCGCGGCAATAGTCATAGAATCGCCGACTATTATACAAGGGACAGATCCACGCCCCGTAAAGACGATTACTGGGGTGGAAGAGAAAGTTTGACGGCTGCAATGGGCTTCGAAAAGGATGGCGTGACTACAATAGTCTTCAGAAGAAAGCTGTCAACAAACGACCCAACTGACCACGAAATTACCGATGCCAACATGCAGGTAATATGGGCCAAGGGACAAGAGCCTGGAAAATATATTCACCATCCACCAAGCGGAATAGAAAAGGCCAAGGTCAGCGTGAAAGATTTCTACAAGGTCGACGAGCTGAAATATCATGGACACGGAGCACAGAGGGGAGCGCTGACGCTTAATTTCTTTGGTAAGCCGATAGCAAAACAGTATAGGTATAGGTCTGCTTACGTAATTCGCTCGAACTAATATCTCTGAATAAGCCACAATAACATAAGATCCGTTCACGACAGTAAACCGATCGCTAAAATAGAATACGACTAAAGTGAATGTAAACAGTTGAATCGTTCGACTTTGATTTCGCGCTTTCAATAGACGACGAAACGAAGTGTAAAAAATATTTGACGTTGGATAACTTTTTAGAGGAAAAGAAAAAGCAAGAGGCTGCGAATGGTACAACGTTAGACTCTAGTAGTTGCGCTGGTCAATGGCAGTATCCTCGACATTGTTCACCGGAAAACGGCACCTGCGAGTACTCCATAAAATGGACGTACAAAGGACGAAAGGCAAGTACAGTTTATATCCCTATATACCAGTGTTTAAAGATATGTAGTAGTCTTAACAGAGTGAATCTATTACAGGATTTAATGACGTTCGTTATAACCACCACAAATACAAATACTTGGACGGGAGTTGGATTTTCGGATGACGATAAAATGGTAAGTGAATGAAAAAATGCATTATTTTCTATTTAGAATTTCTTAGCTACTTCATATGCTCATAAAATTTTCCTTGGTACTTTTAAATTAGACGCAGACAGATGCGGTGCTCGGTTGGGTTGACAAAACAACAGGACGAGCTTTTGTTATGGATACTTGGATGAGCGGATATAATGCACCATTGCTCGATCCGTCTCAAGACATTTACAACTCGAGTGGCCGTATTGAAAATGGAGCAACGACTCTTAGATTCTCGAGAAAACGTATAACAAAGGACACTAGAGATCTCTCCTTCACGGACGATCACTGCTTGTACATGATGTTCCCAGTGAAGGGTGGGATTTTCAACCCTGTTAACAAGAAAATACGTAAACACGACGCGGTACCCATCGTTTCGGCCGAAAGAATTTGTATTAGATCCTGTGGTCCGGAAGGTGCGTTAATTCATCGATAAAGCAACAATGAATATTCTACAATTTCGTGTATTTAAAAAATTTGTGTCTGTGCAGATGCTGAAGAACAAACAACCCCGGCACCACCAAGACTACACTACGATATTGAAGTGAAATTAGTTAATTTGGGTGATGGATTCGTGGCACCTACTCAAGGTAGTCCTGATTTTGAAGTTATCTCAAACACGATCTCCGATAGTTTTGGTCCAGTTTTTGAGAAACTACCTGGATATTACCAAGTACGCCTCGACGAGCTGCGAAGGTAAACAGCTTAAATTAACTCTCGAATATCTCTAATGTTGCTATTTAAATTTGCATATTATATGGAATGTATTCTAATTACTTAGGGACGACGAGCAAAACGGAATAATCGCGCGCATGAATTTGATCTTGGATAAGAACGAAGCGAAAGGAAGATCGTTGAAGCCCATGGACACTGGTGTGGCAGCTGAAAAAGCCCTAAGAGAAGCTCTTGTCAATGGGAAAGTCGGAGCGCTCAATGTTGATCCACAATATTTAGTCGTGAGATCGCCGCGAAGTACGTAACAGTTATTCGAATACTTTATCAAAATTCGAGTTGTTTATTAATTTTTGCCTATGTTGGTCTTTAGTAAACGATATAGATGGAGGTGAGGACGATACACGATCGTCGTTTGGATCAGATTTATTCCTCGGAGCGACAAAGCTCTATATCGTGATAGGATGTGTAGCTGCGCTTCTTGCACTCGCGTTACTACAAGCGAGTTGCACTCTCTACAAGTCATCGAAGAAACGTGCGACTAAGGTATGCTTAACTTTCTTTACCATAAAGTTTCTTTTACCACCCTCTCTCCTCGCGGTCTAATTACTTTCTCTGCCCACTGTGTCTCTGTGTGTGTATGCGTGTGCGTGTGTATCTAACTCTTTCGACAATGAGCAAGGAACATTGATCCATCTGTCTATGATGACTCAAAGCAGGATTTCTCAATTAAAATTGACATTAAAATCCCCGAATTATGCTTGTACTGACAAAATATCAACGTTAATCTTCGCACTGTTGGTAGAAAGAATTAAATAACTTGAGAATATGTTCAATGGTTGAGTGGCTCGAAAATTTAGTGAAAAAGTAGTTGAAGTCTGTTAGTAGCTATAGGACCTTGACTGCGCTCACTCTTGTTGACTCGAGACAATCTCTTGCTTCGCTTGTGTTGCATGATTCGCGCTCTTCGCGGGCATCACAATAAAGAGGGTGTATTCGCTGCCCCTGGCTTCTTCCGATGCGCTCAACCCGATTCATCGTGCGAACGCGACGCGGTATCATCGACAAAACGGCGATCACCATCACCATCACCATCACCACCATCACCATCATCTTCGGCATCATCACCAACACGCTCCATCCGATATGCATCGCCCTAATCCCAACTGGTAGTAACCCGCAGTCAGAACACAATTGGTACGCAGTAGAAATTGGTTGTACGCTCGTTTTTTTCTCTTAATCCAGGTATCTCAACACGTTCTACTTCTCTATTTCTTTCTCCACTAATCGTTAGATACACTCTTATAATTTCCGTATTAACCCGAATATGGTGTGGATTTGAGCAGGGCTAAATAACTTTTCCCGAGGGTGGTATACAATGTTAATGTTCGAACATATTGGATAGTGTGTTGGTGAACTTGTGTGAAAATGGTTAACTGATTTTAGGATCGTCTGATTGCTAACAATGCCTGGAAAGATTATGCCTCGGGCGCCAACACGAATTTCGCATTCGAGGCATTCGAGACCGAAGAGAAGGCACCTCCACCACCGGTCTCCAGTTTACCTCGGCATAGAGAAGTGACTGGTAATGGAAATGGCACTGGAATCGGTACCGATACGGTCGAAGGACCGAACAGGATGGTAGGACCACGAGCGACATACAGTCTTCCACGTGCCCCGGGTTCAAGGCATTCGGCTCCTATTCAACCCGGGTATTATACTCAGGACCGAAGGGACCACTATCAACGCTCAAAAAACTTGCATAATCCAAGTAGTGTTTCGGGCCAACCGAATCAGCCCGACTTCTATTTCATGCCAAGCCAACGGAAATACAGTGGTGAAGTCGTACGCGTTTATGTGGATTACGGGAATCAGATGCCCAAGTAGAGGAAGCCTTGTGTGGAAGTGCTGAACCTTGGATCGTCCCGTAGTGCTGCTTCAGCTCTGTACTCCCCTTAGTCGACTCCCGAGCGGACAATTACCTCGCTTCAGTGAAGCGACTTGTACATAACGTTTAGTGACGGCGAGTCTGGAGAAGAGACTTGAAAGGAGCCCCCTCCCCCCCCACTGGTGCTTCTATCCTGATGAATTGCCCATTGCTACGGACAGTTACTCGATCGATCGTAAATCGCGAGTAAAATCATCCAGAGATACGTATCTGTACGAAAGTATGCTGATGTGGCGTTCACGACCAAAGAGTTATCGATAAGGTGCGCTCGATGCGCGCGGATTTGTACAAAGCGCGTAAAACGCAGTACGATCACTCTATTACCCTTTCTTTGATGCATACAGGTGACACGGAACGGTTCGGCCGTATCCCTGTACTGAGTAAATACATGTACTTACGAAATAAGCATGGACGTTTCAGTAATAAAACGTTTGTACATTTTTAAATCGAACACACGCTTCCTCTGATGCAATTACTAATGTGCAATGGTGTGAGGATGGTACGACAAATCAAAGTCCAATGGCAAAAGTTTTCTTTGTTTCTGATATAATCCACCGAAATGCGAAATTTGGATGCTTACCAAAATTCTCCCGAAGATCTACGATCGCACATTACGATTGCGAATTATACCTCGTAGCGTACCGTGGAACGTGTTGAGTGACGAGAGTTTCAAGCAGAGAATTTTCGTAACCCCAGGTAAATGTAGTATTTGAATATTCGAGGTGAGAATAATGTGCGGAGAATGGGATTTGCGAATTGCTAAATGAAATATTAGGATTTCCCAGATACGTCCGTTTCGTCCGATGTTCATCGGGACTCGTAGAATACCCGATAATAAATCACTTATTTTTTTACAGGGTTAACGTTTTGATAAATATTTATCGAGTTTTCGAAGACGATTTCTTTCGATGAATTACATTTACGGCAACGAATGATCGTTATTCAACTAGCACATGTTAATCGTAAAAGGAAAAACGTTGCGAATTTGTGGCTGTAATTGTCCGATTAATATCAACAACAGTGCTGATAATGCGATAATGATAATACGGTAGTAGCGGCAACGCTAGAAACAGTAGTGGAAGTAGTGAAAGTAGACGCAGCAAATAGCACCCGCAAGAATTTCACTGAGTCCTAATTATACTAGCTGTTATGGATAGAAATTGTAATACTTACAATGACGATACTCTTGATACAGACGATCGTGTTGGTACGGATTATAAATTATTACAATAGTGGTAAAATTAACGATAATACTTGTAATAATCATAATAACGATAGTAGCAGCAGTAGTAACGGTGGCAATAATATTACAGTATTAATTACATTAACGTCGTTAACAAGAGCGTCGCGCGTAACATGACTTCCGAGATATTCCATCAGACGATGGAACGAATCATAATAAGGCGACGCCACAGGTAAGCTCTCGATACCCCCGAAAGCGTGTGTTCGGAAGCCAATTATAGCACGCACTGCCTCGTGATCCTATTATTATATAACTAGTATCGAGCACATATTTCCGGTCCTACAGTAAAATTTTCTCTTCGGTCACACGTGCGATATATGAGAAACAGGGATCTACACGCTCTGAATCATATGGCACACACTCGCCAAGGTGACTGATCGAAATTTCAAAAGTATCATAGAGAGAGAGAGAAAAGAATACCGAACGAATAAATGCGCTTTCAACCTAGGATAATTTCGAAGCAGTAGCTCAAAACAAATTTTCCATTTGCGCACGCGCGATTTACCTTTGGCGGGCGTGCCCCCTTTCGTTCTTTCATTCCATCATCACTTTCACTTTTTTTCACTCAGCAAAGGAAACACGCGCACGCATCCACTGATACACACACGGATACACACACTGATCTCTCTCTCTCTCTCTCTCTCTTTCTCTCTCTCTCTCCCTCTCTCGCCCCTTCTCTCTTCTCTCTATTCTTGCCTCACGCATTCTAATCGTCGTCAACACGCATACGCAGCAAGGTCAACACAGTTTTCCTCGATCAAAGCAGTGTAGTTGAAAGTACAGACAGGCGAACATCTGATAAATGGAGTGAACACGATAGTAAGGCTTAATTTAATTTGTTAGTAAATTGTAATCCCGCGGGCACCTGTGCACAATCCTGTTTTCCACGCAGGTATGCACATTTCGGCTCAATTGAGCTCCCCGTCCGCTATCTGGTGCTTTTTTATTTCTTTCTGTACTAGTTTATCTGTTTCTCGGTTTCTCTGGTTTCTCAATTTCTCGATTTCTCGATTTCTCGGTCCTTTTTCATCTATCATCCAGTTCTTTTTTCTTCTAATTTATCTTTCCCCATCGGAACATTACATCGCTCTATATCTATCTATTGTCACTCCAGGAGGATGCCGCAATTGTTCCCCTTCGTCGTTCTGCTATCCCGCATCGTTCTCACTTATCCGCCACTTCTTCTTCTTCGTCTGCATGATATTCCTTGCCAATTCACTTTCTCTGCCTGACGTCAGAGTCCTTGTTGGGCGTTGGCTTACTGTCAACGAAAAACGCATCGAATAACGATCCGCACACAGCCATTGTCTTATCGAATAAATGGAGGGCAGAGATACGCGCGAACGGATCAACACAGATCAGACTCTTTCAATTAGTTTTTGGGTGGTCATTGGCTTAGACTAATTGGACCAAGAAATTAGTTCGGTCAAGGTTATAGCTACAGTTATCCTAATTCTTTCGAAAATAATGGAGAGGATTATGAGGAATAGGGTTGTCTCAAAGGAAAATTGGATCATACTGTGCCCTTGTCAATGAATTTCGGTGAAGGGGGTGTTATGGGAGCCTGGACTGGTACATTGGATGAGGATAAAGGTCCTTGCAACGCGATACACGAATCTGATTCTTCCCCGTTTTCACTTTTGCTCTGTCCACTGCGTTTAAAACAGAAGGTAGCTCAAAGATTTCTAAAGCGAACCGAATAAACACTCTAAACGAAACAATGAGGTTCTTACAAGCAATAGCAGAAAGAAAGTTACTTACGTGTCGGGACTTTGGTCCGTGTCCGATTCTTCGAGTTCTGCCTTATTTCGCTTCTTTTCGTAAACTAGGATGATAGCGCATAAAACAACAACCTCCGCGCAAATGCCTAAGAAGGGCCAGAGGGCAGCAAACTTGTCTTTGACCCTAAGGAATGTACGGGCCTCCGCCACGTGACCCTCAGTAGTATCAGACCAGTTATAGGATACCCTGCACGCAACAGTGCCACGATCGTTCATCTCGATGTTCTCAACGATTAGGACGGCGCCATAGATGCCTCTTTCTTGGTCCCGCGAGATTTTGACTCGACCCTGGCTGCGAGTGTAATTCTGGTCCCCGAATGTCCAGGATACTTTGATTCCAGGACTTTGCCTACCAGCGCATACTAAATGCAGCTTCTCGCCCTCAACCACGCTGGTAGATTCAGGCAAATGAGCCGCAGGTTTCGCTGCAATTTTTATTAAAAAAATATCATTTCCAATTTCTCTCACAATTGACTGTCCTTTCCTATGTATGGAATACTTACGAACAATCCTGTACTCGCTCGAGGAATTTGACCCTTTGCAACTGTAATTTCCATAAAAATCGTCGTCGTCTTTAAGAACTTCTAGCGTTCCTGTTTCGTTATCTAGTTTGATGTCCTCCTCATTACCGGCTAACGCAGTTAATAGTGGCACCTTATCTTTGAACCACTGGAATTTCTCGCCAGCACTTCTGTTGGTGCATTCTAGGACTAGGGGTGCACTCTGTGGTGTAAGTACTCTAATCTTGATGTCTGTATCGAAAGAATACACCAAGTCGTATTAATTTCATCGATCAATAGCTGAAAATATATTAAAACTCTGGCATCATTCTGCAAAGTAGTAAAACTACTGCTCTTGGACTAATCAACAACATGGATTTTAATGTACAACTCGTGAAAGCACAGGCTATTAGAGCGTTCTCATTTATCAGCCTTCTTCGAGTATGCTAGTTATCAGTAAACTTCACATACTACATATCTAGCGTATCAGTAGAATAAGATCGGCATGTGAGTCGTGCGAATCGATTATCTCTTACGATAAAATGCTGAGAAAAGAGGAGTATTCTAAAGCATACCATCCAAGATAATGCCCATACTGCTATTATAGTTCAAGACTACATCGTGAGCTATGCTTCAAGCTACAATTATTATTAAAGACCAAGCCAAGAATTCGTAAGATTAGCTTATTACTGAAAATATTTAAATACTACTAAAGAAAAGAAGAATATTAGCTACATAAGTTGGTTAGAAACATTAGTTTCGATGGAAATTTTCAAAAATTATACGAACATCATCCAGACAGCCAGTCCACAAGATAAGCGTCTCAAACAAATTTTAATGCATTACAAATGATTCGCTTGATAACTTGGCAATCATTTTTGGCACAACGCAATTTGCGTATTTCATAGTACTCATTCAATAAATAATCTACATAGTACATTGTATCGGTTGAATGATGTTATATAAGAAGAACATCAGAGGAAACAATTAGGTATGATTGCGAAAGGTATCTGTTATCTGCAAGAACATGGATGTAATCGTATACGGATTATTGACGTCATCCCAGGAAGTCTTTTACACTTCAGTCTGCTTGAAGCAAAACAATATGAAGATGAAACATTTAATTAGGAATTTTTCTAAAACCGTTTTTCACCCCATCTGCTTCTGTTTGCAAATAAAACTAAATCTTGGCAATAAGAAACGCAAATAAGGAAAACGATACGAATGACAAACACACACAGCATCTGCAACGCGATTTACGACAAAGATACGTTTTTTTAGTCTTCGAGGGCCACCATTATCAGTTTATTCATATGTATCTTGCGCTCACATCTGAATAGATTTCGACTTGTGGAACATCGAGGTCATGTTTCACTACAGCGACTGATGTCTTGGGAAGATTTTACAATTTTCAAAGGATTGTCAACCTACATTTACAGATACTCGAGTATACATACTTCGGTATACTACACGTGGAAAGGGCTAACTCACACGCGCAACACTTAAAAACACAAATCGCACAATAAAAAGATACAAATACGTCAATGAACTTATTACGTACATTCGTTGCTTTGAAAGTGAATTATAAAACTTTTTAACTGAAACTCGAAGGAACCATCCGCACTTAGACAATCATTACGAAAGATCAAAGATCCACATGCATTAATGGTAAGGATAGGAGCGATACCTTATCGACAATGATCAAAGATTGACATGCAAGATAATAGAAAAGGGCCAACGAAATATATACAAGTACATATATACGAGTATGTATATGTACTGTTATAAATGGCACAGGGCATGCTAAAGAAATAGAACGAAGTAAAATAATAGATAAAATGCTTTGCACAAGTAATAAATACTAGCAATAAGGTATTTAAGAAATAATTTCGAGATTCCTGGATAAGAAGCATTAAATAAGTTTCAACGAAATGGCTATCCAACCAAAACCAAGAAAACCCAATGGGGATAGGTGGACCTACGAACCGACATATATCGATAGGTGAAAGACGTCGTTGGTTTCAGGGGAGCACTTGTAGTCGCCATCGTGGCTCTCCGTGGCCTGTATTGCCGAGAGCTTGCTGCTTCCGGAGCCCAGCTTCGAGAGGACGACCAGCTGACCGCTCGCCAAGTCCGGCTCGAGCGATTGCCCGTTTCTAGTCCATCTAATCGGATCGTCCGGCTTCAGGCCGCTGCACTCAATCGTCCAGGGTTGGCCCTCGTGCACAACCGTCGCCCCCGAATAGGTCACTTTATCAGGAAGAACATACGAGCAAACGTCAAGAGACATACACAAAGGAATACAACATGGTTGCTTCTGTCAATCCTCTGCGATTTGGATTACACTTTCGCTGGGTACATTTAGATCTACTTGTGTCGGGGGGTACATTGGGCAGAAGATATACACTCCAGATCGAAAATATGTGGAGTATACTGCTACTTCTGTAGAGAAAGTACAATGGTATTCGACGATAGATCTACCAATGAGACTAAAATATCTTGAATGAGTTTTTTTTTTTATTTAGAACCAAATCTAAAACAATCTTTTGATTTAGGGCTTTTGGTAGACTTCATTGTATTAATGAATAGATGGCGTGATTAAATTAATGAATTGTATAATGTTTCGCAGAGAACTGAGCATGGTATAGATTCCAGTGGGATTCGAGCACATGCGAGTGGTAGGAATTTGGGACTCGGTGGCGAAAAATCATTTATTCAATTAGGGTGGATTTCTTGACGCACTGTGTGTCTACTGTAATACGGGTGTCTATGGATTTTTTAGTCAACTCAGAGTGAAGATTGTTGAGACTCGAGTAGAGGGTGGAACACAACTTACAATTAGTTTAACGGTAACTGCACTGTTCCACTTGATAATTTGATCATTCAAAGTAGATCTTGCGTAACTTTCCATAAGCTTTAGAACTGAATGAAAGGATGAAGGACAAAATCGAGTCATCCAGTTGTAACGCAACTTGCAAAGCTCAAATTATAGTACATGCCTAGCTAGATTAGAAAGGGGATCGATACCCGTGAGCACGTGCTGACCGACCCTACAAGCGCCAAGCATTGAACGTTCCTATTCACAGCTAGATTTTCAAGAAACTCACTCGACAGAAATACAGAAACTTCTCCTTGTCGATGTTAACGCGAATATCAAGTACTGGACACGTATCACAATTCAATTTAAAGTTAACCTAGAAATATTTTAATCGGTTCCTAGTACATACACCGAAAAAGTCACGTTCAGTTTGTCTAGGCTGCTAACTTATGTATGATTGTATTCATGTCAGACGTCGAGAGATCTGGAAATACTTTACGAGAAAATACACTTGACAAATGCTTGGGATAACTTTTACCACGCGTAGCGATTTTCGCGCGAATCACACGCAGAAATATAGTAGTGAAGGAGGACGCAAGAATTAGGGCGCCCGTGATCTAGGCCGCAATTTGGCAAGTTGGAATTGTAGATACACGCGAGGTGGAATACAGAGGTAAGAGCCAATACTCCTAAACACGTTGTTTGAATCTAACAATTTTAGAACTGAAAATTGCAAATACACCGTTCCTTGAATAATGCTCTTTAAAAGTGAATAAAAATAAAAAAAAGAGAGTATGCGCGTTTACTTGGAATCGTAGACACAGTTGAATGAGCATTGCATAATATCCCGCGGATTACTACACCGTTGAGAACTAGAGGAATTTGAGCACAGCTTACTTCAGATCAGATCACTGCTCCTCCCAATAAACCTATTTACAGAGCACCACCACAGAACAAAGAATCCGTCGCGACATTTCCGCTAGGAATATACGTAGCAATAGTTCTGCTCCAGTAATTCCAATAGTTAGAGAAAAAAAAATAGCTAGAGAAGGCTTCCGTTGTAAAGCTCGCGGAAGTTGCGTGTGTGACGAGAAACGAAAAATCTGACGAAAAAAGAAAGTCTTAGAGAACACGCAAAGTCAGTATTAATTTCTAGGGTAAACCTATTGACGGTATGAAGTGTTATAATTAAACGCGAACCATTATTAGGTTTAATCTCTTTTAATCCCCGTGCTGACTGGGTTGACTCAGTTTCAAGTCGAGAGATGCGGTCTCCGCACGAACGGTTGGACTCCGACAAAGGCCAGTTATAAACGTGGCCCAGTGTGACTTTGTTTACGCGTGTTTACGTCAGCTAGTCAATAAGAGCTCCTCGAATCCAGCACCGTTGCTTCGAGAGGCAGTAAAGGTAACAACGCGACCACGTGTGTCTACACTTATTACCAGCGATACAGGTGCATGACGTTAGATATGTACACTCTGACGAAAAGCGCACACGGCTGATGAGCTTTTTTAAGAAAGGAGCCAAACTATATTGTGCTATCCGTATTCCAAGAAAAATATCTAACAAAGAGAATGTGTTACTGCTCATCCGCTGGTCGAGCGATACTCGGCTGGACTTTTAGCGATATTCCAACTATGTACATGGAGCCACTGCTATCTGCAGTTTTATGACTGAAAAGACAACCGGTTAGCAGAAGGCAGATTAAAGTGGCAACCGAGACTGGAAATGTACTCCGAAGTTAGAGAGAAGAGAGATTTCTCGTTGAGTGTAGTTCCTCTCGCGATAGGTATACTACACTCGAAATTTTAAAACAGCTGCGAGCCAGGGTTGGATACGTATCGCGACACGATGTTCCTGGAATTATGAGAAAAGCAAGATCGAAATAACGTGTCGCTCACTATCTACTAACTAATGACAAAACTCTACTCGGAACGGAGTATTTCAATTTTAACTCAATAACAATCTCATGGTTGCTTCTATTGAGCGAATATATGACATACATATACTTAGCGTAAGGTGCTGCTCAATGTACTTCTAATAATACAATTTTTCTGATAGGTGTTATCGATCTTCTCTCTGGTAAGTCAACCTAACAATATCGTCGAAGCGATAAGAGTACTCGCTCGAAAAATGTCCGAGCGAAATACATATACATACATAGTTAAACGAGCTTTGAACCGCATGCACGGCTGGCATGTTTAACTTCCAATGAACGGTACACAACAGTCTATTATCTTGTACGCAGACTCATTTTGAACGGTCGGCGATCCGATGACGAATCAGTAAAATTATAGCTACGTAGCTCTGTGCTGCGTAAATACGTCGCAAATACACGTCAGAATGCCATTTGCCAATGGTGGTAATAAAGGTCGGACAACTCAGAGAGGCAATGATTCATTGCACAGGCAATGCAGTTTGCACTATCGCGAAAGAATGTTTCCACTACGTGACCAATAGAAAAGTTGAAATTCTGCAATCCACAAGACACGTTAAAGTATCAGGTTCTGGAAGAAGTAAAGAGGAATGAAACGGCTTCTAGTATACTTTGATACTTTCTATTTTGAAGTATTAAATGATTAAAAGTGTACTGTTATTTATGTATCGTCGTTAGGTGGTATGTACTCTTGTTCGAAACTATCCCTAACCCAGACCCAACAACCGAGACCTAGAATATAGAGGAGCCGGACAAAGTTTCTATTCGCTCGGTCGGTGAACAATTACGTAACCTACTAAAGATATCCTAATGAATTTATTTCGGTAATGCATAAGTTCGTAGACGCGAAAGTCCGAGGAGGAGTTGTGAGAAAATAAGCTGAAAGGACTGTCCCAGTTAATTTAATGCAACCTTCGATAGTGTGTACAGGTTGGTTGAACAGGATAATGTAAGAAAGTAGGTGATCGAAGCACACGAAACCGTTCGTGTCTTCGCAATGCACGAGGATAGAATAGCGGACTTGGCGAAAAACATATTCGGAATCGATCGGCGCAGTCGTGGCCGGTATGTCGAACAATACGGATGCCCTGATGTTCGCTCGAACCTTTTCAACAACCTAAGTTTTCAACATGTGCTTTTTTCAAGTATCTTAACTTTTCAACAGCATTGTAATACTGTGAATATTGTTATGAAAATAACTTTCTCTCACGTTGACTCGATTGCACATCAAAATTATATTGCATTGTACAAAACACGCGTATCTCGATCAGTTACAATGCTACTTCCTCTATTCTTGAATTTCGAATACATTAAAATATTATATCCAGATTGGATATCCGATTCTATACCGGTTGGGCGACGTAAGCTGTTTTTCTTGTTAACTGCTCATAACAAGATTAGGAGTTGGTCGATTAACCCGTGGCATATGAGCGGCTGAGCTTACTCAAGGCTGAATGAAAATCTCAAAAATTGCAAGACCAACTGGGATAAGGTGAATTGTAACGCCGATCCATTTGTATCTTTCAAGCTTGAAACTATTTGCATACGCTAAACACGATGCACCCAGTGCCAAGTGATCGTGCTTTACCTCATTTAAATAGTCCGTGAAAAAGGGAAACAGTACAAGGGGCGCATCCACCTTTCACCGGTTAACGAGACGAATGTTTATTATTTCGCCTGTCGTGGAATATGTAGAGCAAGTGTAGAATACTACTATACTACCGCACCTCGATTCTATGGTAGACCTTAAACGTTCAAAAATAGACACGACGCTCCCAGGGTTAAACGCAAACATACTAGACCAGTTTTCAAGCGATGGCAAAACACACTGCGTGAAAACATTCATCGCTCGATCGAGTGGAAATAAGGTTTACATTTCGATAAACAAGTTTCGCGAGCTAAGAATGCAAACGATAAAAGCATGCCTGACGCTGGTATTAATTGATGAAAAACTGAAATAAGAATGCGGCACACTGGGCTACTGGGTACGGGATTGGTAGACTTTCGCTTGAAAATATCATGATAAGTCGCCGAATATACACTGTATGTACACATATGTGTGTTTAACGAAGCATATTGTTTTCGAATGATGAGAGCGCGAAACGCGAATGCTCGTCGACAACAAACTAAATATACATATTCTCAGGATCAACAACAATCTCTTTGCGCGACGCGTCCTCGGCTCGAACTTGATTTCACGATGTTTCTATCGTCAATTACTGAAATCCTTGGGTTACGATAAATCATCTACGCAAAACCAATGACAATTAAGAATCAATAAGAAAATCATAATTCGTAGAATTTCACGAAGACTTATAAACCCCTGGTGTCAAATTGTCCGAGTAAGAAGAAGAGAAACTTTACTGCAAGAAAAAATGAAAACAGTGACCGAAGAAGATCGTGGAAGATTTTCACGAGATGTTCTCTACGAAATGCCAATCCTTCTGAAAGTTTAATGTTTGGATATGTATTCACGGCAGCATCAGATTCAATGATAACACAAACCATCTGCCAGCAGTATGTATTTCAAGTTTAATTCTCGTTATGATAAGGACCGCACAAATTTCCGCATTACCATCATGAAATCTTAGCGAAGTTGTCTTCGGTGAACGCAGAATAGGGTCAATTGTTACGCAACAAAAGTTCCTTGGCGTGGGTACTTTGCGTACGTCTCTTGGAATGTAGCTGCAACATCGGACGTGAATCCCAGTGATTCGCGACGGAATATATCAGAGCTGCACTACCACATTTCTAAGGGCCAAAATCAATTATAACTCTAGTCTTATGATACTCGGATCCGACACATCTAGTTCAACTATAATATCTCTGTATAAATAATGATGAATCATGATATATATATACCGGTGTACATAACAATACATAATTGACGAAATGTACCTATACAAACTGGACTATGTTGACGGTCATCAAATGCAGTTTTCAAAGGTGAAGAAACAAAACCTGTTGACCTACACAAATAAAACAAGAGGAACTTGGAATTGCGACTAACGTTAACCAGATCTTTAGACGAATTAATCATCGATGGTTTACACTGAATAAACCAAAACATTCCTGGAATACTTCTTTTCCCTAACGTACAGCCCTACTATCGTATTGATCAACAAATAATTCGATTACGAAAAGAAAAAATAGCTGCCTTGGAGAAAACCCCGTGCATATGATATCTTATGTGTCCAGTGCGCAAAATCGAGGTAAATAGCACTCACTATGTAAGAGAGTATCGATAAAATCCATTTGTATAAGATATTCTTATCCTAAATTCGAATATTTGATATGCGTTCTTCGTGTTCCGAATATAGTCGGAGGAATGTTTATCGAATGTTCTTCGAGGAGAAAGGGCTTCGTAGTTCGTTAAAAGTGACTGATAACATTGCGCACTTAATGGCATGCGCAGGAATGCTCGCGCGTTCTAATACGGTGCGGTATAATCAAAACTAAAAATAGAATGTTATAATCTGTCAAGATTCGCCTCTTATAATAATGCGGTGCAACCACAAGGGATCGGAGAAGCTTTGCATTCCGCGCCATCTCCACGATTGTTCCTTTAGCACTGCGTATGCATCTCAATAGGAGAAATGGATTTTCCTTGCGAATAAATTCGGCAGATCATCACTTTTCTTCTTCATTTTAAATCGAATAATCACGTCAGTACCATGTGACAAGTTGCATGACACACTTGTCACGAGTTTCTTATAGATAGATAGACAAAAGAAATCAGAGAAAAATGGAACTGATGTGTCATTGGTATCGAGTAGTACCAACAGCGACGAGCCTTGCATTATAAACGACAATTCTTGTATAAAATAAACTCGAAATGTGGAAAATTACGGGAGGATACTTTGCGCAGCAGCTGTTCAGAGCAGCGCACAAAGATGGAATACATGTATCGTATCTCCGTCATCAATAAGAAACCCATATAAAATGGTCTTATCTTCACCCCTAAAGCTGATCTACGCAGACCACGATTTACGTGGCAGCTTCGATGGAAGCTATAAAAGGTACATGACATTCCAAGTTAATGAAACTAAAAGAACGAAGAAGAATGCATAGTACATAGTTAATCCCGTATCTATAAATCAAGGGGAGGTAGAGGCCAGATGAAAAAGTGGTGTGACATACGTCGTCGTAGGATAGAATACAAAGCGGAGTAGATGGTGGATTCGAAGGACAAACGAAAGAAAGAAATAAAGAAAAAGATAAAGATAAAAGAGAAGGATTGGACGTAGGAAACAAGATAAAGGGGGAGGAATAAGTCGAAATAAATAAAGAAACGAAACGGAATAGAACGAGGTAGAAAGATGTAAAATAGAAAGAGAAAGAGGATAAGAACGAGTTGGGCTTTAAAGCAGATTCGAACAGTGGGTAGTCCGAAGGAGAGGATAAGTCTCACCTGCCTGGACCGTGACGAGGGTGCCCGCTAAATATAGCATCCCCAGCAGCACAAAAGCAGCTCGCCTCTCCATCTCGTGGCGCTGATGTACGCGGTGGCGCGTGACCGTGTGTACTGTGTAATAGGAGCGATTCTAACGATTTCGCTAGAGCCCTACGAAGGCTTTTCAGGTGCGAAACCGGGAGAGAGAAGGAAAAAGAAGATGAAGAAGCAGAATGAAGGCAGGCTCGCCTAAGCTGGTCTGCCGTAGATCCGTTTCCGCGATCGTTGCCGGCGTCGTTTCGCGGCCCTAGTAATCGTCGTCGTCGTCGTGGTTGTCGTTTCGGTCACCGTTGCCGTCGCAATCCTGTGATCGCGGATCGCGCTCGGTTCCTCTATGTTGAACCGTCGATCGTGAACCGTGACTCTTCTTTTCGGCCGTCCGCCCGGCCAACTGCAATCGAGCCCCACTACTATTTCTTGCTTTTGTTTCGTTCGCCTGTAGCTTCTGCTTCTCTTCGTTTACACACGCACTGGTCACCCGGAGTCACACCGTACCATCGACTCGCCTGCAGCTCTATTCTATCTTATCGTTATCTCTCACAATTCAGCCTCGGCTCCGTCTGACTTATCTCGATGCGCACAACACACGACTTGGCCGGGCTCCGACAGCGTTTCTCACCGCACGACCGTTCCGAAATCGTTTGAGACCCGACAGTAATTAGCACCACGATCCGTAGGGACGGAAATGTCAGGAAAAATGGCCGCCACTGTCTTCTGCTTAATTTTCTGCGCGGTGTCTCGCTTTCTCGGTTCTCGTTCCCTCTTTTTCGCTCCCCGGCCCGCTACTCGCGTACGTCCTCTACGCTCCTCCGCGCTCCTCTATGCTCTTCGCGACTCGCCCCCTAGACCCCCTAAACGTTCGGTCACTCTCGACTGACATCGGCGCACATGCGCTCTGAAACTTCGGAGGCGCGCCACCGAGCAACCTTCCGAAACGACCGAACACGGCCGCATACACACGACGTATACGTCTGCTACGTGCTGCTACGTATGCCATCAGTATGTACCTTTAGAGCTCTTATATCCAATTTCTTCCCTTAAATGTCTCCATTCCACTTGTAATCGCAGCCGTGATTCAGTTTAAACAAGCAAAATGAGTAATATTCCGTTTTGATCTTTCTTTCTTTCAATAGTCACTCTTTTCGTTAATTCTTGGTGGAGCTCGACAAACGCGTGCGTTGCGCGCCGCAAATCATTCGATTTGCTCTATGTAAGAACCAGCATAGACAGATCGCCTGGTTATTGACGTTTTCTTCGTATAATGGAACGAGAAATCAGTCAAAACATATACAGTAAAACTACATGTAGAACTCTACTGACTCCTAGAGATAAAATGAATGCGTCACGTAGAACAAATTTCTGTTACACTCACTATTAGTTCCTGTAGCGCAAGCAAAGAACTTACGAATATTTATTTATTTTCCATCGAACGAATAAAGATATAGATCTATGTATTACATATTAATACATATACATATGTATTAGGCTAAAATACCAACACAAGAACTATTCTACAAATAATTATGCGTTCAGTAGCCGTCAAACTTTCAAAGTTAATGACACAAAGCAATTAATATTATAAGTGTCGATTAATATTGTTCCGGAAATATTTTTTAAGGATTTCGTGACTGGTTACCGAAAACACAATTATAAAATATACACGTACTTGAAAATGAGTACAAGTATTTGTTAATTATTTAAAAAATCTTGAGATAACTGATACATACATCGTTTGATTATTTCGTTCCATTTTTGCGCAATACATATATTTCATTTCAAGATTTTAACAGATAATAAAGCGAAATCTTCTAAACATACTCCATCGCTTATTAATAATAATCTTAAGTGATTTATGCATTCATCATTCCACTCGATTATTTCCGTATGTGATCGATGCGTAGATTCTTTAGCCCGTGTACTTGTTAGGTCCATGTCACTTAAGGAGTTTTAACAAATAAATACACACATCCACTAACGTCACAATTGGGATACAGGATCTGATAAGGCAAATTACATAATTGCTTCTCTCTGCCTTCCCTTACCCTCCCGACCAAAGAGAAATTTACACGTCAGTACACATCGGGATATAAAGCAACATCTACGAATTATAGCGTTAGTCTTGCTCTTCCTTGCGAGATCGTATGGTGTGTATACTCTAACGGGGCATTCAACGACGTCAAGGTAAAAGTCATTGACTTTCATTGATGCTAATCGGTATTAATTTGGTATTCTCTTTTATATTACTTCATACTTTCTCAATAACACTAAGAAATTTGTTTTATTTAAATCATTGTATCATTAAAAATTCTCCATATCAACTGTTGTTTTTTAAATTGTAGAACGTGCAAATCAATGTACACTTGATAAGATACCACGGTATCCTATAGTCGTGTCATATTTTACTACGCACTCTGAGCGAAGAAGAATTTGTTCATTTGATACCTGGTAAAGAGGCATAGTCAGATTTCAAAAGTCATTGTATACGTACTACGGCAAGGTAAAGAAATATTTCATACACTTTATGAAACTTTTATCGAATTATTCTAACATTAAGAAAAGAGGATGAGAAATAATTGAAATATTGTGTAACATGCAGCAGAATGACATACAGTACGGATAAGACATTGTTAAGTAATATGAGCAAGTACTTCACGGTAGAAACACTGAAGGATATAATGTGCATGATGTGCAATGGAAAAAATGCTCAAGTCCATGGTTGGAATTTTGGAGAAGCAAGTGGCAAGGGTGATAGTTATTTATCTAAAGTACATAAGATAAAGATACGTGGCACAGTCGATGGTAAAGAAAAAGAAGTCAGTATTGTAGTAAAATCCTTCCCCGATAACATTGGCAGAAGAAAAACGTACAGAAGCGCAGAATTTTTCCATAATGAAATCATGTTTTATACTAAGGTAATAACCAATGGTAATTTATTTTCTAATTCCTATTAATCCAAACACTGTTTATTAATATTTTTCTTGTGTGTCAGGTTGTTCCAAAGTTTGAAGAATTTTTAAATGCGAAACAACAAAGACAAGTATTGTCTATACCACGTTATCTAGTTTCAGTAGTAGACGGTGAGAATGACTTTATAGCTTTAGAGGATGTTAGTGTCCTTGGATTTGGACCAGTATCTAGGCAAAGTTGTATAGATTTCAATCAGTGTGCAATTATTCTGAAAACTATGGCAAAATTCCATGCAATTTCATTTGCGTACAAGGATCAAAAGCCTAAGGAATTTGACGAAGCAGTTAGCAATCTGCATGAAACTTATTTTGGAAAACAGCATTACGATTGGTATATAAATTTTCATGTGAGTTTATACATCTTATTCTATTAATTTGCTCAATCATTAATTATTGATAGCTAATAATACTATTGTTTTCTGTTGCAGAAAGCACTCGTAGACATTGCAACAGATGCGCTTGCCAAAGAACATCCAGGTAGCTTAGCGGAGAAAACATATACGTCTATTCCATTTGGCAATTTATTTTGGAAGTGCGTAGATGCATGCAGTCGCCAAAAAGCTCCAACATCAGTTGTAACTCAAGGCGATGCTTGGGCTCCAAACTTTCTTGCGAAAACAAAGAATGGGGAAGAAGCGTTGATGCTTGATTTCCAACTAGCAAGATGTTCTAGCCCAATTCTGGATCTATCGTTGTGTATGTACTCCTGTACAGACCAAAAACTTAGAGACGAGTCATTTAACGATTTGCTAAAGATTTATCATAATGAACTTGCCAATACTATTACGCTATTGGGTTCTAATCCCCAAAAATTGTATTCTTGGGACACGTTTATGAAAGAGGTAAAAATTGTAGTACCGAATTGTTTGAAATCTTTAGAAATTGCCACGTAACATTAATTCTTTTATGATGATAATAATATTTCAGGTCAAAGAGTACTTTGTGTTCGGAATGGTCTTTTCGATGGAAGCTATACCATTTTGTTTATTAGACGAATCACAGGCATTTGATCTAGATGCTATTATTAAAGGAGACGAAGCAGTGGATATAGCTAAAGTTTGGAATCTACCAAATATTTCATCGAAACATGGAAGACAAAGATTGACTAGCGTTATTGTTCATTGTGTTGAAAATGGCTTTATATGAACTTGAGAAAAACAGAATTATATTTTAATCGAAATGGTACCCAAAATGGTACAACTATTATTTTCTACCAAAAGGTGTTCTATATCATTAAAACAACTATCGGGAATTGAAATCTGTACATAACTATCATAAAAGTGCAATAAAAAAAAAACCACAGGTAATTTGTCAGATTTTATACATAATGTTTATTAAATTGTGTAGCATTAAATAAAATAGAGACAATCTGTATCTGTATAAGTTGAATTATAACAACAGAGTTTGAGTAAAATATAATTTGCATAGGAGTAGATATAGACAACCCATCTATTTGCTTGTAGTCGATGGTTGTTTAAAATTTTTTATCACGTACTTCCGTAAAGGAGTTCAAGAAGTTTCATAAAAACATCTTGATTCATTTTGACGAACACCTATTGCTGCGAAGCATAATTCATAAAGATAAGTGCATTTCAAATATGTAGTCAGACGTTAAGGTTTCACCGACGCAAGCAAGCCACTTTTTGAGAAACCATTAGATACTGTTAGTTTCTTCTAGGATCAAGTTGCCTGACATTGAAATACGAACAAACGTTAAAGAGTTCTTCTGGATAATCTATGGCACAGGCGGTGTAATGTATACCGACCGATCCTATAAATTTTGATGTTGCACGTTATTGGTTAAAACGTTGCTCGCATCAAAAACAGTAGTATCTTCGTCGTCCTCCTCCTCTAACGGTAATGGTCTCATTTCAACGTCCTGTCTATGCGCAAGGACACCATACTTTCTGACCATTTGGGCACGTGTTTTACTTAACCTGTTGAAGCAGAGATACACAGTATAAATGTGTATATATATATATATATATATATATACAATAGAAACTAGCATTAAAATTATGAGATTAATACTGTGTGTACCTAAAACTACGGAACACGATATAGGCCATGACAAGAACACTAAGTCCTACAAAAACGTAAAGGCCACGTAGAACAGCCCCAGGATTTATGGGATTCCCGTGTCCCTCACTCAGATGCGGCTGAAAAGTCAAACCATTCATACTTTACCCTTTCGCTCAGATTAATTGTAGAAAAAATAGAAAGAAAATTGTATGTATCCTAACAGAAACCTCTTTTTGTGGGCCTAAGATAGGTGCAGTTTTGTTGGTATCAGACGATGATTTCGAGGTTATATCCTCCACTGTTTTATTATCATCTGCAATTATTGTTGTGCCGCCAGTTAATACTGCACTCGATTGATCACTGTTTTGCTCGGATCGTGATCCATGTGCGCTGTCCTTTTTGACAGTTCCCTCGACATTCCTTGCTGTCAATGTCACAATCGACGTATCTTTAACTTGGCTTGATCGTCCGTCACAAATTCCACTTTGTACTAATAAGAAGCTTAGTAAAAATACAAAAAACTCTATTCTCTGGATTTTTAAGCACGGCATCGTTCTGGGACATTTGTAAAATGTGTTTCCTACTCAAGAAAATCGTTTGGCCCTGAACGTTGACGTTTAACCGCGGATTCCATGTTGACCCGGCTTGCGCTTCCAATATCTCACTTGCTCCAACATCAACAGCTGTTTCGCGGCATGCTACCAGACACTATATGCGTGTGCACGACTGCATATAACAGTGAAAATACGCAGGAGCCAAGTAAATATAGATCAGAGTATAAACACAAGGAATTTCTACACCCAAAATATACGTTCCAGGCTACGTTCGTTAACAAAGCTTTTGTCGCTGGTTTGAGAATTCGAGTAGTAGAGGAAAAATTCATACAGCTTTTTCTCTAAATTTAAAATATTATCGTCTTTGACTGATTAAAATGATCAGATTATATTGTTAAGATTTTATCGTCGTACATGCAGCAATATCAGATTTATGTGCTACTTTTGGACATGGCGTAATGTTTACATATCCGTAGAAAAATAAAATAAATGCACGGAAATGACATACCCTTTATCCACACTACATTTGCGATACCTACAATCAACTGTCGCATTTAGTGAACCGATATAGTTATGTAAAAGTTGCGAGTTGTAATGCATTGTTATGAAAAATTCGTGAATTTTTGAAGAGATTTTGCGCTTTTCTATAACTAACAAGTTTCGTGATATGATAATCAAAAATCGATCATTTGAAAGAAATTACTATAAGAGAAGAGGATAGAATTTTGGAGGAACTTTGAGGAATTTGTGTACATATATATGTATGTATATGTGGAAATGGAGAATTTGCGAAGGTGTGAAGATTCATCCCCACCCAAAAGGACAATCAGCACGTATAGATGAGACGTTGAAGTAGCTCGGTTGACATGCGTAGGAATTGAACCAATCAGAAGAACGATTTTAAGGCGCACCGTGCGTACGGTCATACGTACTGAGCTGAGCTGAGCGCTGAGCGTTGAGCTGAGCGCTGAGAGCTGAGTGTGAGAACGGCAGTTGGAGTGGTTGGAAGTTACAAGTTGGGCGCAATAGACCGAGCTCTTATTTTGATTTGTTAACATTAGGAGACTTGCCTAGAAAACGGGTGACCGTGTCCAAAAAAAATTTCCAACGTAACTAAAGGATATCGGTTGCCTGTTACTGGCAAAACATGATACGCGGTGGAAATGGGAGTGGTATTGGTTTCGAAAAGTTAATAAGCTTGGCAGAGAATGACGCGATCGAGGAGACAACGTCAAGAAAGTGCGAGGGGCAGCTGTCTTCGGTGAAGGCAAACAGCTGTTCGTCCTATAACAGTGCAAATCGTACGACAGAAATGGTACAGGAAGAAAACAGTCCGTGTTGGGATAATCTACCGAGTGTCATTCTCCAAGAAATATTTTCGTATTTACCACACGACGGCCGGATAAAGGCATCTCAGGTAAACTCAAATTTTTTTAAGGTTGCTTAATGTCTGACTCGACACAGTGAATAATCCTACTGCCTAGAAGGCACTTTTTTTCGAGTATACTGCTTACCGTTCACTTTTTGCGATGTTGTATTTTAGTTCCTTTCCCCTAAGTATGTGATACGACTCTAGATAAAATACAGTTGATGTTTTTATAACAATTCCCAACGTAAAATTATCGCTTATCGCGTATCTTCGTTAGAATGACGATCTCGTATAAACAAATACGAAAATATCTTGAGCCGGACAAGGTACAAAGATTTTTTATAAAACTATACTGACTTCTTCAGGTCTGCAGAAATTGGAGATGTGCTCTATTTCACCCTAGTTTCTGGAAAAAGATTACATTCTCCCTTAAAGAAGACAGAATTTCATGGGTTCGGTTAGTACAAAAAACTTTTCATTAACAATATTGTTTACATGCTTTCTTTATAATTTCTCTCTTTGTAGATTCCTTATAGATTGTTTTGGACTCAGCGTACACGAAGCCATAATTCGTTGCGATACAGCAAGCCATTTTGTAACGGAAACGTCAGTCTTATTAAAAAAATTAAGTTGTAACAGACAGCTCAGAAAATTGTTTTTGGAATGCAGTAGCTTTTTTGAGTACCCAATTTGGGATATGGACGACAATGACAATGGGTAAACAAGAAAAGTTATTTTCAACAACACGTTGAAAACTTATTCTACAAAAAACATTCCTCATTTTACAGCCAAGGGAATATAATACCATTGATGAATGCTATCGTAAAGATCGTGGAAGCTTCCAACCACCTGGAAGCGTTAAGCCTAGGGTGTATAGAAGAATTAACCGCGAGTGCCAGTGTAATTCTGGAGCCACTTCGTTTACATCATGCCAAACACCTTAAACACCTCAGTTTGGCATCAGTAAAGGACGATTCGGATCACTATCACTTTTTGAAGCTTAATACATTTGTTTTCAACTCGTTCATCAGATTAGCAATTTTAACGATAGATTATGATTTTGTGAGTGATTCCTTGCTGACTGCTTTGGACAGTGGCGCAATGGAAAGATTTGTCATTCATATTCATGGATGGAATAATCTGTATCCAGGAACAACGGACGCAGCATGGCAATCGTTTGTTCAGAAGAAGTAAGTGAAAAGAACGGTTAATCATTTTTTTAGTAAAGAAAGTAAAATACTATATATATATGAATTGATTTCAGCCCAAAATGCGAACTGAGACTGAATCTTATTCACTCTTATTTGGGCGTTAGATATTTGAATATCAATATACTTTGCCCCTCCATGCCATTGACGCATCTGAAAGTGTTGTTCTGTGAAAATGTAAATATTGGGGCGTTGCATCAGTTGTCAAGTTGGTACTCGCAGAGCTTAAAATCGTTAATATGGCTAGACTCGATCACTCCTTCGAAGCAGCTGCCAGATGATCTCGACAGGTATTTAACAAATTGTTGTTCGTTGCACAAGACTCTTCGTATTTAAAAATGTATTACATATTTTGAAAATTTAATTGCAGCCCTGATCCATTAATCCTTGTTGCATGGAAGTGTATAAATCTTGTTGAGATTGTTTTCATAGGCTACAAATATGATCAACACAATTGGTTGGCCATTGCTCGCCTCAGAGGATCCAATCTAAAACTCCTAATGTTCGCAAAGAGCGATATCGCGTGTAACTACGAATATTCGCATACAGCTGAAAGTATTACGCATGTATGTTGTATAGTTTTTTGAACGTAAATTCTACAGTTTGCTAGTCTGACAAATTGACATTCTTTGTTTATGGTATTTTTGTAGGAAATACGAGAGCTAATGGGTCCGGGTTGGGGACCGTTACGCGATGAAGATTTACCAGGAGTCGTAAGGGATCCTTTTCGAGGTGACAGTAGAGAGGTGATCATGCCATTGGTACTCCGTGATCAAAAATAATTCTCAACAAACAATGAAAGGAATCACCCTACAGCGCTATCCATCGAAAGCTGCAGCTCTTTCTGGGCAAAACACAATCCCCCAAAGTAAAGTTGTGAAGTTATATCCTTATTTTTCTAAAGTATTTCTTTTTTATAAAAAGCGCGAATGAAACTTGGAGCGGGAGATACGTAAAAGTTGGACTCGAAGGTCCAAGAATGAGAGTGGACATTATTGTAATTACGCGTCAGGTAAGAACCGCACCAGTTTCAACGCGTAGAGGAGTGTGAAAACGCACACAAATTCTGCCGCTTCACAATGATTTGATCGGTTCTCCAATGAGAAGACTCTCATCGTAAAGTCACAGTTAGCTATGTTGAGTCCACCCGAAGATGATAATTAAAGAATTACAAGTTATCTTTAACGCCAGCAGAATCTCCAGATTTAACTCGAATATAATGGAGAGTACAGTAACAACTGGAGCGCGATCAAATTTGCCACTGAAGAACGTTAACCGGCCACACACTCAATCGATCGCGTTCCTTTCACCAATCGATATTGAACACTGTGTTAAATATAAAGATGACGCTACTCTTGGTGGATATCAAGAAATTCAGTGCTGTAAAATTACAAGGCTAGCTTTGTTGAACGATATTTTATGTTGCTACTACATAGCAAGGAAGGGGGAAAAAAAGGAGAACCGAGAAAGGAGAATCATTAAAAAAAGTTAGTGAAAAGAAAAAAATGACGAAAAAGAAGAAGAAAGAAGGAAGAGGAAGATAAATGAAAAGTAGAAGCCAACAGTGAAGAATTAGAAGGGGATGATGCACAAGCCTATTCGCGAGATAGGTAGAAAGGTCCGATCAAGACGATCTTCCGCTGGAAAGCGTAACGAAATTCCAAACCTATGTAAGTAGAAACACGTTAATGAATATTTTTCCAATTTTCTGAGAATACAGCTGAAGCGAGCGCCAAGAGCATGCAGCGTAGAAACGAATAAGAAACTAGAAAGATTCCGCGAAAAAAAAGAGAAATTGGAAAAATCTACGCGCGGATATACAGAGAGACGCACTCAATAAGAAATCGAATAGCGTTCCGAGGTTATTTTTAATACCAAAACCAATCGGACGCGAATGTACAAATATAAAAGAACCTGCGTCGAAAAGAGTGCGGTCGGTCTGGTGGTACAAGTTATCGAAACGAAAATGTTACTATTTCATCGAGTTAACCGATGGGATAATTCCACGCGTTGTAGAATTCGAATTAAAGTTCCCAACAGCTATGAAATTTTCAAGTACCGTCTACTAACCGTGCTCTTAGCGACCGTTGCAAAGAAACACAAATGTAGGTATCTGTAAAATCAGAGAAATTAGCTGCTAACCATATATATGTATATGTATGTATATCCGTATTATCTATCGAACTTTAAACGTTAATATCCGGATGCCGCGACCATCCATTTCTGTCGTACGATTAACGGTGACGATTTTGAACGTTTACAAAAGATCTATAACACAAAGAAAAATACCAAAAGAACAACCGTATACAGTTTACTATTCTGAGAGGTTATTTACTTTTTTTCGAGTCCTTGTATAATTATTACATCGTCGTATATCGTACTTGTAGTCACGTATACCATTGTTTTTTATATGTGGTTCTGTACATACATTCATGCGTTTAAAAGTATTGGAGATACGCGCAAGAACGCGGAGTTGCGCCCGATTTAAGAAAAGGAAAGATGAGGAACGAATAATATATAGCCGTTTGTTCAAAAGGTTCGTTTGAGAGCTAGGCACAAGTACGAGGGAAATATTTCTTTTAAACGTTTATGCTGTTATACAAGATGAACGGGCCTTAACAAGTACCTGAGTCGCGATAAGAATAAATTTTCCGACAAATCTACACGCGACAGCCACCATATGAGAATAATCGCAGAAACCTTGGTGAAGCCGGCATTCTTCGACGATCGCTCGAAAGGTAAAGAAAAAAAACCTTTTTCGAAAGTTCGCCGAAAAATGATTCGTTCTCAAGGTGCAATGCTCGTGCCCTTTCATTTCGTATTCCGTGCGCGTGTATTTTTAGGTCGAAGAGTTCGAAAGAACCGAACGAACTGACGTCTATTCGTTATTGATATATCATGCGCAAACGGGCGTAATCGAGAGCATTCGCTCGTTGACTATTAACGCTGTGCGAACGGGCCAGATATTATTTCGTAGAAACGATTTTTTTTTTTATTTCTTCTCATGTTTTCTTTGTTTCTTTTCGACGTGAAGCCCCGCGTAAACGGTGTACTAGCGGGCGCGGTGCCCGGTGTGTGAGTGTGGAAAACGAGAGAACGAGAGAGAGAGAAAGAGAGTGAACGAAACCGAAGGAAAGAATGGGAGAAGGAAGAAGAATATCCGGAAAAAAAACAGTTTACAAAAGAACCTACGATGTTGGAAAAAAGGTAGATTGTGATGAAGGACGAAAGAATAAGGGGATAAAGATGAAGATAAAGATGTGCGTTTGGATCTAGGGAATGTTCACGAGTAATAGAAACCACATCAGGTGATACGTAGTACCATCTCTGCGAATCCTCTGTATAAAGTCGTAGAAAGGCATTCGTGCAGCCGCTTAACACGGGCACAACGCAACTACACGTATTGATAGCGCGACGACAAACCAAGTATAAGACTGAACCTGCCGATAAAGGTATATTACAGTTAGGCGAGCTGCACATTGTCACGCTTGACCCCATATTCATAAAGCAAGGACGACCCCGACTAAACGGAAAGCAAACGTCGTCGTCTATGAACCAGAGACACGCGCATCCTTGACACAAGTAACCAACAGTATTTTTCTTGAAGCGAGACAAAATAATGTACTCAATGAAGCACTTGGTTCGATTTCTTTCATACCGAACTTTCCGTTTTAGCTCGCGGCCCTCGTCGCGGCGATTCATCTACGATTCGCTCTGAAAGTGTGCGCGCCAAACACCATTTTATGAATATGCGCGTCGTTAAATAAGAAAAGGGATGGTGCATACCAACTAGCATGTAGATCGGTGTACAGCCCTGGTTGAGCTCACTCGACGGCGGTTCTCGGACGCCGGTATACTAACTTTAAGCAGCCTGCCACCAATCAAAATACTGTAAAATATCAAACGGACGCTAGCCAGTACAGAATGCTAAGATCTATTTTTTAAGAAGCGAATGTATATTTTTGTACTAAGGCAGGCCTTAGTGTGAATTGAGTCTTCTTGCGCATTACGGCGGGACGAGAGCTGTGATTATATCGCGTCGGTATTTTGCGAGAATAGTTATGAGAAATGAGGAGTTATCCGTTAAACCTAACCGACAACAAGGAGAACGCGGTAGGACGCGGTCCTTACCTCGATCTATCCATACGGACCGTAGAGAGAGTGGGCTGTAGGCAAAGCGCCAACATAAGGCGAGAATAAAACATCTGTGATAAAATAGAAAATCTTAGGAGGGTGCTCGAAAGAACGTGGATATGTTGCATGTCTTAGAGGACACACGGACACACGGAGGAACACATGGAGAAAGTGCAATGAGGGAACGCCGCGTGCGTTATTATAGTCTACAATATCGCGAGAAAGTCTGCACGACTGGCAATTCCTAGAAATTAGATGAAGGTATAGGGGATCAACTGGGAGAAAGAGTACATCGCGCCGCGTATTGACCAGTTGACGGCAGCACGAGAGACTGTCACTCGACGAGATAGCCCGGTCTAACTAGTGGCTACCGATCCGATAGCTCGCATTATCGGGTTATCGCGTCCCCGCTTTCGTTCCCAAGACCTGTCCGGGTTTCTCCAACGCTTTCTACTTCGCTTTAACAAGGAACGTGTGTATGTCTTCTTTTACTACAGCGTACACAATAATCGGGAAAAATTCTGGAAAACGACGCCCCTCGTTACGTGTCAAAAATTGTCAAATAACGCCGTTTATACATACTCCTGACAGAGTGGGGCTTCTTGTGTCGAAGCTTTCGCAACATTCCAATTCGCGATTATGCGAGCAATAGACGACATACACGTGCGCGTGCTCGTTCCTCCACCAGTAATAATCAAAGCTCAGAATCAATTTTTCTCAATCTTACTTAACGATGATTTTGAAGAGTGCAGTAGGACCCAAAAGGAGAAAAGGGGCTGCGTTGGCGGAACTTACTTGCATTAGGGATACGCCGGGACGTCGTACGCCACGAGTAGTATTATAAGTTCCTAAAGTAAACAAAAAAACAACACACATTTGACACAGTTTTAGTGATACAAAAGGAGCCGGCATACGAATACGTACACACAATCTGCAAGAACAGAGGATTCAGTTCTTCGTAGCTCGTTCGTTCGTTCATTCGTTCGTTTCCTGATTCTGAAAGCTAGTTTAAGAGTACGCGTATCATCCATTCCAAATCGAAAGAGCAGACGTGCTTGATGATAAAGAAGATCGACTGGATAAGGTTTTCCATACACCGATCGCAAATGAAACTAATAGAAGTAGGAGCCAAATGAGAGGGTGGGTGGTAGAGAGGGAGAATGAGAAATATCTTTGAACATGTAGAAGACTAGTAAATGACGACGCGCAAACAATGTAAATTACTCACATTATACGTTGTCTATTATTCTATTATTACGCGTATTGACGACACTACGAAGGTTCATCGGCAATCGCGCTCTCCGTATCAGGGAAACATAGAAGAAAAACAATCCTCTCGCTAAAGAACGAAATATGTATAACATATACGAAGAATATTAAATGAATGCAACGTTAGGTATACTTGTGTAAATGAATAAGTCAAAGAGCATGAGCGGTCAGATTCCTTCCAGTTTGCAAAACGTCAGGCAAAGTGAGCAGTTTTTGTGATTTTCCGAAAGAGAGACATAGACAGAATAGAAATGTGCAAGATATTCGCGAAGAATACCCGGGCCCAAGATGTATCGTACCAATATATTTCTTCATAGTTTAAACGGAACGTAAGTCCTAGCTCTAAAGGTGCAAGAGTCCTCAGCAAATACTTGTATTTACAACCAAATCAAAACTATTTGCCACGCTTTGCTATGATCACGTTTGTTAACGATTGAGATACGACCTGGAAAAGATGCGCTGAACGAAGCGATTTGAAGCACTTGGTTCGATCAGAAGTCTTATTTCTAGTTCATTCTACTATTTTTTCCTTCAATTTCCACATTACTCAATTCGTTCTAGTTTTTCTTCGAGACATCAGAGAACCGTTTTACAATGACAATCTTGTGATCGAAACGAAGATCGGTTGGTTTTGTTTCCGCAAGCGGAAAAAATATTGCCGTGTCGTGTTCTATGTTAAAACGTATAATTCTGATCTTAATCTTGGAGCAGCATTTACTTCCGTTAAGAACGATTCGATCCCCGTGCAATTTTACGTCAGCGTACTGCACTTGTAAGTAAATTGAGGGCCTCGTGTGCCGCGACATAAATTTAGTCCCGCTTCACTCGATGAGACTGTAACAGTGAGTTTATCGAATAATCGTTTCACAGATTGAATATTTTGGAAAAGCATGAAACGAAACAAAGACAATTCTGCGATCGACAATTCGATCGGCGCCGATTCACTGATTCACTGTTAAAAAGTGACATGCCTTGCGAACCTTGCATTCGTCGCATCTGTCCATTATCCATTGTCTGGAACAATGTTCGCTTGGTATCAATGTGAAAAAAAAGAGAAAAAAAAATAACAATGAGAATTTTGATGTGGCTGAGCATATCGCAGATAGAGAATTTAAGCATTGTAAACGAATTTGTCATAGTTTCGACAGGTCAAAAATAGATCAATATTCCAATGTGACATAGTTGTACGTTACGTTAGTTTCAAATAATCAATGTCTTTCAGAAATCAATAATACCCTTTTAGAGCAGAATGAAACAATCACCTAGTGTTTCCGATGTCAAACATGCCGTAAAATGCGATTTCAACTTGTTAGTTAGCAAAAGCATTTGGAGGATGAATCTCTTTCAGTTTACTCTGCTTTACACGAAAAGTAACTTCTAAGCTTGACGAAATGCATATACCTGCACATGTTCCTCAACTTCTTTCGCGTATCATCGATGTATGTATTCAATGTGATGCAAATATCGTCAATCTTAATCGTTCACTGCAAATTATTTAATATTTCTGAATGGACCATTGCAAAACTTGGGTCCTTCCATGCTGATTCGTCCCAGATCGGAATGAATTACTGGAGTATTTTTGCTATCGCGCATCTTTCTTTATCAAATTGTAAATGGCAAATTGATATCTGATGCGATCATCCAGGATGAATCCATCGCGCAAAGCTGAGTGCTCGCCAATTCATCCAGAAATATTAAAAAAAAAAACAATTCACTCTGAGTGAAATATCGAAATAAAGCAAAAACTTATTAACACGAACACTGAATCTTCTACTTTAATGCAAATATCGCATTGATCCAGGTAACAATGAGCAGTGACGAGTCGAGCAAATTTATAGATGTTACTTGTGACGCAACGCAAGGCCGTCTGAAAAGAACCAAAACACTGCGTATTTCCTCGGCATTGTATCGCGTTGTTTTCCGAATTGTCAAACTTAATGACGGCAAGCTTAATCTATAAAATAATATGTGCGTGCGTGTGTATGCGTGTACGATTGTATGGTTGGATGAACGGCATTTTGAGGGTGCCTCCGATAACGTGTCCGGGATCGTTACTCGGATTCGAGTGGTAAGTCGATTATAAAACTGACTTTGTATCATCGTTCGCTGAATAATTCCACGTGCGAGTTTAATAACGCCCCCAGAGGGGTGGTACTATACATGTGAATGTTACAGTAACCGCCTGTTATGACAACGTTTCGAGTCCAATCTAAAAATATATTATGGATTGAGGAACCCTTTTATAAGATGTACATGTATCATGCCAGGATTCCATCGAGTTACCATCGAGTGACTGACACTCTTAAAAGAACCATTAAGTGGAAGAAACGTAACGTAACGTAAAGTATTATTAATTAGTATGTTATCCTAGGAGGGCGAACGAGCCACTACGAGATAGAAGAAGATCGTTTGGTTGCGCTCGATGAAATTCTTGGCGAACTTAGAAAATGGTTGGGGGCGACAAACGCCTCAGGATAATGATAAATTTGTTGAAACTTCGGGGGCATGGGATAAGTGTTCAAGTCCGAAGTCGAATTCGGCTCGAGGGTTGGATAGATAGTTCGTTGAACAGGTTGAGCGGGTCACTTTTGTGGGTTACGGGAAATATGTGCCAGATATATGAGAGGCGAATTATTATGTATATTGAGATAACGAATGCACAATATATCCGTTAATATTTGCTGTTAATATAGCAGAGATAAATGTCTCCGCCCTTAGCCTCGTGCATTCCAATGTTTCCTCATGCAAGCTGTAATCTAGTCGGAATTAATTATAATGATTGACATTTGATGTAATTGACACGTTACCAAACCTAGACTACTTTACGAGTACATGGGAGCAAAGAAAAAAAATTCTAGTGAAAGTGAATGTAACTACGAAGCAATGCTCGCGCGATTCCATGACACGCGCACCACCTTACGTCAGAGTATTTTTCGCGCGTTGAAAATCTTTGAGAAATATCACTTCCTAATATATTAGAGCCTATATCAAAGTATTGTAGAATACATTCAACTATTACAGTTAGTACCTGACATCTTATTTCTGTATTCTATACAATCGGACGAGTGCAGTGAAGTAGTCCGGGTTTCGTTATTTTGTCGGAAACAGAGGATTGGACCGGAAAGGATCGAAAGATGTGTTATTACTATTGTAAATTGTACACTACTACAAAGTACTCGAAACTAACGCTCGTCCTGGCGTATCTCGAAATTCGATATGTTCAACGTATTATCTGCCGACCAGGTCTAATTACAATTACATGAAATCACCTTAAAGGTATATGCACACAGGTAGTCAAACAAGACAAATTTAATCGTTATAATTTTATATATTTTTCAAAAGTCATCGTAATAAGAGCTATTGATTATTCTGATTGTTCAAAATTCTGCTTGCGTAAACGAGTATGAATTCATATATATCTATTTATCCCTCGGTTTTATTGATTACAAAGAAATTTTATTTATTACATCGGCAATCTGTGTGAATAATTTTTACCGAACGGCATAACATCAGGTAGAGATACCCATGCGGCGTATTGCAAAACGTTCCTTCAAAGTATGATTTTTTTTCAATCTGCTTTTAATCATTTCTCGCAAGAAGGACTATTTATAAACTTTCCTCACGTACTACGCGTACTGTATTGTCGGCTTCGGCATAAGCTTTCTCTGTCACTTGTGAAAAGTTCTTCGTGTTCTAGTTCAACTTTATTCTCGTTGTAAACAAGACTGTCCGATATAATAGAAACTAACTTACGTTTATGGTTTCTCCATCGAAGACTTACATAACACCGCTGTGGTATCACATTACATTTGATAACAAATTCAATAGCAAAAGATTTCCTAAAGATAATTCATCATTCAATTCTGGTAATTGTTCAGGATAAATATAAATGTCTATTTTTCACGGACAAAGTTTCGAACGAGCATTTCTACATGGAAGAATTGCTGAAATGTCGCGTAAACAGTATTGTTTCAGACTTCAGAATCCTGTAGAGCCGCACAGTGGTCCAGAAGACCTCGAAACCTGACCAAAAATCAACTTTTCGTATAATTCTACCAATAATAACAGGAAAGAGGCGTTTGAAGTCGCTGATTTCAAATTTGACATTGCTTTTTTAAAATTCGAGATGCCGGATAAAATTTATGAGCCATCAATAAATATAGTATTTATCATAATTTAAACAACCGTTGCAATTTTTAAATATTTTAGTAGAGCATTATCGACCGGGCGGATACAAAATTTCTATTTTATCAAAATGACGCAAGAACGTGTAAATTCTAATAGCAAAAGTATTGGGCTAATTTATGAGCATTGAATCATCTATTATTCTGAGCGACTTCCAATGCAATGGATTTTTAATCTTAAAATCACCTTAATCTAAACATTTTATTTACATCTTTATTTTTCCATTTTTGGCCAGTTTTTGGGGCCTTCTGGACCACTGTGCGCCAGTCTGATTTTTTCACCACCTCTTCAATAATAGAAATCAAATGTTTTCGCAAGTATCAATCAATTTTTAAAAGTGTATCAATCGATGAATAAATCGTGCATGGCATCACCGAATTCATTAATTACCCTGACCTTCACCTTTATTTAGATCTGTTAATTCATGTTTGATTATAGGAAAGAAATTAGGGTTTATCGGTTTAATTATCACAGGATGAAACATTGAAGTAGCGCAACTATCGTTGCGGTCAGATTAAGAGCGATCCGATTTAAAATACGCTCCATCATCCAGAGGCATGTCGGATTGGTAGTTACCGGTGCGGTAAGCGGTGGGCAGGGAATGCGCAGAAGCACGTGGATTTGTTTAGGCGACTGTCAAGCTTCTTCCGCGGGCACATTTACAAAGTCCGTGGGGTGTTTCCGGTAAGCCCCGTAGCTCGCGGCGCTTTCCCAACAAACGGAACCGGGGGCCAACGGGGGCGACAAGATCCACTGTCTCGGTTCCCTCCCTGTGTAGGTATTCCGACCCTTCTCTCCCTGCAAAGCGATTACGTCCTCTTCTCCGTGGCGCGGCGTTTGCCGCTCCACGCTTGCTGCTCGCCCTTCTCCCCACTTAAACACTCCCATCCCCATGGTATTACATCACGTTCACACCAGGGATCACAGTCATATGTTGCTCGACCCGTTATGCCTACACTTTCATAACAAGAACGCAACTTTAATGCTATTCTCAATATTTTGATTAATGACATAGAGTACTATGTATATACAATTTCTGTTACGAAGCTGTCAATCATAGTATACAGGTGATAAATAAACCAACCCACAGATTATTCAACGTGTTTTTAAAGTTCCGCTAAACGTGGAAACTGGTGCATTTACTGCTGTTGCGAACATTCCTGTCGACGAGAATCCTCTTTACAGTATACTTCCTATTCACGACAGTACATTATACGTCATTACGTAAATCGTAATGGTTCAATAAACAAAGCAATAGCAATCGTTACGTAGTATGGATTTTGTGTGTTGCAGTTTTACAGTGAATCGCAAAACTGCATACCTCGGTGTGAAAGTGCCCTTACACCTTCGGTGTCCGCGGCATTCTGAAAACAAGGGTCAGAGAGTGGGCTGGTAGGGCGGGAGGGGGCAGAAACAGCGGCACAGAGCAGAGACAGAGGCACAGGAGCGAGGGACGGGTGCAGCGCGGGGTGCTCATCGGTCCGCGCGGGAAGTGGGGAGGGGGTAGAGACGACGGCGACGATGCCCGGCGAAACGAGCGATGGGGGAGGGGAAGACATCAACGGCGGACAAGGCCGCCATATTGAATCACTCTCGTTAATTTTTGCGCAGAGGCGGTGTGAATTTTTTCTCTTCTCGCGCGGAAAGTAGCGGCTCAAGGTTGTGTCTGGGATTCACGAACGTGTCAATTGTTTCACGCTTGCCCCTGGGCCTTGACAACGCACGAACCGTTTAGCCCTTGCGGCAGGAAAGGGTAAAGGATGTACGAGCATACACGGAAAAGCTTTGCGGAAACATGCGAAAGTCGTGCGAGTACAATCGCGAAGCGGTGAAGTGTATTCGCGATAGAGAGGGACACTCTAGAGAAGCAAAGTGTATGCGTATAGAGAGTACGGTACGTGGTGTACGCCATGTCATTGTACGTAAGCGATAGTATAGAGTGTAATGTATCGTAGTGGAGTGAAGTGGAGTGGAAAGCGACCGGCTGCTCTGCTGCCCGCTTATCTGTCTGTCCAACTGCCTGACTCGCTTGCCTAGCCAGCCTGACTTGTCCCGGCCGACAGTCTGCCTTGCTATCGGCCTGACTACCTGTCTACTCGGCTACTTGACCTCCTGGCTGCGTGCCGGCCTGACTGATCGCCCGCCCGCCTGCCCGTCTGTCTGCCTACTTTGCCTGCCTGCCTGCCTGCCTGCCTACTTATCTGTCTGTCTGTTTGTCTGTCTGTCTATCTGTCTGTTTGCCTGCCTGCCCTGTCTGCCTACTTGCCTACCTGCCTGACTATTTGCCTGCATGCTTGTCTACTTTGTGTGATCGATTTGTATGTCGAGTGATTCACACAAATTTGGATCAACTTTGATTGACCACTCAGGTATGTGTCTGACTCGACAAGACACGTAGCCCCGCAGAGACCCTAAACTAAATGCTTTCATCGTTCCATTTGAGAAATGGTGTTCTTAGTCTATTTGGAAATTTCTTGTACACGCGGGAGAATCAGTACTGTGTCATGATTTGGCGTTATACGCACATGGATAGTAAGAATTCGTGCATACTGGAAAAATGCCTGTGCTAAAGATACCGTTAATTTTAATTTCGCACTGATTGATATTACTAGCACATATTTAAACGATAGTTTGATTTAGAAGACCCCTCAGCATTGTTGGTGTTTGATATAAACTCTCGACGGAATGTCGTATATAATGTTTTATCAACGTTTCTTTCGATCTAATGCTGGTACATCGTTTGCTTAAAAAAATGTTAAAAATAATTCTCCAAATATTCCGACAAGGAATTGATCCATATCTTACAGTTAAGTAATCAAATAAGACGCATATATTATGCTATTTGTTTTATCAAAAGTTGGCCTCTCAAAGGAGCTGATTTGGTGCATTTCGTCGGTCCTATTAGCGTACGGTACTTATTAGGTTAGGGAGAAAGTACGCAAGGTTACCTTGACGTAGGTCGCTATTAGGGTTCGCGGTTCCCGATCAAAACTTCCCTTTTTTTCCCCCCCCCCCAAGATAAATGTTATCAGTTATTGACATTGCGAATAAAAAATGTGCAAAGTAGCCGAATTCCCGTGTATAGGAGTGCATGAACAATTGCATCATCGATATTTACGTATTTGAGGAAATGCACTGTAAGTCGAGAAAGTGATTGGTCCGTACTGCCAGTAAGCAGAGAGCTTTCGGGCAGTGCAGCATACATTGCAATGCGCTTCTACCGATCTATAATCGTTCTTGTTACATACGCAATTAAATTCCTGCTATCCGAATTAATTGGGCAATATGATAATCGATATAGTTGTCTGAGAAATCGGTAAAAGATATTGTAACATCGCTGAGAGAGTTTGGTTCTATAGTTGTCACGTGATCTGGAAAGCGTGTAAGGCGGGAGATCTGAGAGAAACTTGGTGAACTACTTAGTTAATCCTTTTGCATTAGAGTGGTCAAAAGCGTAACCGCGTTCGGGAGATCTAGATACATAGATATGAGGAAACGAGCCACTAAGTAACGAACTGCGGCTAGTACATAGCTACTAATGTGACTCATGAAACCTCCGAAAACTCAACTAAATAGAAGTGCACGAGTAGAGGTCGCGCACGAGCTTCCGATACAATAGTAATTAGGAGATGCATATAGCCGATATGTAATACGTTGCAAAAACATTGCTACACTTTGGTGTCTCTGTGCTTGAAATGCTCGGCAGTGGGGACTCCGTCGAAAAATCGATTTCCCGTAGGGCATAAGGGCGCGGGAGGTGAGCGGGCAGAAGGGAGAAGTACGGAGACGAAATTCGGGAAAATCCGCAGGGAGAGAGAGCACAGGGAGGGAACAGCTGAGGGAAGGAGTGCGACAGTGGGAGGGCAGAGGAGTACGCGCGAGCGGGCGAGTGAGAGAGAGAGAGAGAGAGAGAGAGAGAGAGAGAGAGAGAGAGATCGCGAGAGAGATGGAGAACGAGAATTAGAGCGGGAAAGAGACAGGGAATGACGGAGGGTGAGAGAGGGCTGGAGGGATGGAGCGGGAGTATGAGGAAGAGAAAAAAAGAGTGCGAGTGAGACAGGTAGAACAGGAGATTGGTTTCTATCCCGTTCCGATACCGGCGCTCGTGTGGGTGAGTGGTTGACTGGTGGATGAGAGGTGTAGTAGGGGGTAGAGAGCAAGAGAGTGTTCGGACGGGGTACGGGGAGAAATAATTAATGTGCGACCGTACCTCTCCCCTCGCGGTACAGGGCACCCCTCTCCCCTTCCAGAGTCTTGTACCGCTACGCTTAGCTGCCATTGTGCCGAGACGCCACTTCCGAAGCATCAAATTCGATTCTTCGATTTCGTGCCGCCACTTCCTCGCGAAAAAGTTCGTTGGAAGATCCAAGGGGCATATCGCGCGACATCGGTGTCGGTGGGCTTGCAAAGCGCGCCAACATCTTTCCCGGGTATGCGCCCGGTGAACAACTATTCTTCCTGATCGCCTTTGAATGCTACGGAGGTTAGGTTAGGACATTGCTTCCGTGGATATCGGCCGATCGCCCGCTTCGCGAGTTGGGACGATCTTTTATCGGGCGCCTTAGTTCGCGAACTGATCGCGTTACCGGTGGTGCTACTGTGTCTTGTGTTCTTCGCGTTCGCGTCCTCCTCGCAAAGAGGAGAATCCCGATCGGAAGCATTTCCAATAGAGGCGATACTTTCCCCTCGGTACCAGCGGAATGTTTCAAGTGAAATTTTGGTAACTCGATCATTTTTATGCTCGTGCACTACTTATTTCTATTACTTTCAAATCGCGCTCTTGCCGAACCCCCTCTTCCATGCATTCGCTTCGGATGTCGTGCGTTTTTTTCGTAGACATTTTGTCCATCCTGGTTGTACGAGAGATTTTAATTAAAATGTGCTCAGTGTAACACGCTCATTAATGGTCACTCATCTTTATAGAACCGCTGCATTTGAGAGAATGGAAGCCATGGATTTAGATGGGGATGCAGTAGTGGATTTAAGCGTCAGGTAAACTAAAAGCATCTTTCTTGATTTTTTGTTTAATAACAAGACTTACGACACATCTTGCCGTTTGTTTATTTCTCGTAAACCTTCTTGCCGATTGCATTTCTCTAAAGAACTGACATAAATTTAAGTGTTTACACTTGTAGTAAACAACAAGCTTTGGCTTACTGATAGTTTTCTCTAAGAGGAAAATTTAATTATGCATCGTGATTCTTGAATAACAGCGCAAACTTTTAAAAGCCGTTATTAACAATAGAAATTATTTAATGGCAGTTATATAGCAAATATTCAGCTTGAATTATTTAAAATAAAATTATTGCTTGCAATATTAAATTTAAAACAATTGTGCTTAGATTATCTTTTCTTTCAGCAGTAGTGGTAGGAGGAATTCCCCGTCTATAGCGGTCAATTCTGGAGATGTAGGGGTTCCATTAGACTTAGGTATACACTACCCTACAAATCCAAATTTGGACAACAACATGCCAGAAGCACGTAACATTCAAAATGCAGCGAGAGGAATCTTGGCTCCAAAATCTGGAGATGACAGAAAAACCCGTCGTAATCTTAGACCTAGGATTGAAAGAAGTTATGCCGAGAGTCCAGATGAACCTAGGATGAATGGTTATTTGAATGGAAACGCTTCGGATAGCGACGAAGGTTAGAATTCGCTACGAGATATTTATTTCTAATCAAATTCCTAACATAAAATTTATTTTTCAACTATTTCAATATTAATTGTCTTTATACGAATGTTCAGGTGAAATGCCACCATTGCTACCAATAAAGGAACTATCGTCCGACGAATTAGCAGAACGCGAAAGGACCCTTAGAAAACTAAAGGAAGAACTCAGATCTGAAGAGATGAAATTGGTATTGCTGAAGAAGTTGAGACAATCGCAACAATTGAAAGAAAACATTGCCGTTGTACCTAAAGTTCCCAGCAAATTACCGCCTCCTGTTACAGTACAACCAACGCCTCATAGGTATAAATAATATTAAATTCCTGTGTTTTTCTGTACTTATTTTAGCCAATAATTGTGATATAAATCTCTCTTTAGTCACAGAATTGGAAAGGCGCCTCCATCTTTATTAAGAGGGCAACCTGCCCCGAGTAGAAGCAGTAGTTTACACGCTCCACCACCTGGGATGCTACTGCCGCCTACAGCAGGAAGGAGCTCTACTTCGAGTACAGGCATGCCACCCAACATGGTTATTCCGCAACCGCCTCATCCGAGAGGCAGACCACCTAGTGCAACGCCAAATGTGTCGACTTACCATGCACCAGCCGACAGAACAGAGAGGTCAACGAAAGATCCGACTCCTGCGCCGGCTCATCAAGTAAGTAAGGTATAACAAAAAAAAATCTTTTCTATAATTCATACGCTAAGCCTTGTATATATTAGAAATATACACATCGTACATGAGTCATTAGTTTAAAATTCAAACCATACCTGTGAATTATGTAAATAATCATAATTGTGTTTTTGTAAACACAAAGCTGCTTGTTGGATCTCAAGAAAATAAAACCACAGCATCCTTAAGCACACCTGTGATTTCAGAGCAGGTACATCCATTAGTCAATCTATGTACTGCCTTAAGTCAATTTCATTCTGCTAAATGCCAACGGTGCTCTCTCCTACCTAATAAGAGCCAGATTTCATTTCTTTAGCCATATTTACCATTTCTAACACCAATGCTTCTTCTACTGTTTTTTTTTCTGTTATCTCATTTTAACCATATTTTTATCGCCGACATCTCTCTAGTTAATACAGCATTACTTCGTGTGTAGTGCAAAATCTTTTATTAAACTTCAAGACAATAACAATGGTATTAAGCGATTGATTATTGTTCGAATTTGTAATGTGTATTTAAAAAAACTCTGTAGGAGAGACCGCGGGAAGATAATCAAACACCAGCACAACGTCAAGCTGCCGCGAAGTTAGCTTTGAGGAAGCAGTTGGAGAAGACGTTACTTCAAATACCACCACCTAAGCCACCGCCACCGGAAATGCATTTTGTACCAAATCCATCAAATGCAGAATTCATCTACTTGGTCGGCTTGGAGCACGTTGTCGATTTTATCACAAAGGAGCCCGCTATTCCGCCACCTCCCGAGCCCTTTGAGTGTACTCAATGCAAAACTGATTTCACACCAGTCTGGAAATGGGAAAAACCGGTCACTGGTAACAAGAAAGAAAGTCCAAGAGGACAACACGCGACCTTCCAAAGGCCTCCAGCAGGCCGTGATCCAAGAGTTATATGCGAACATTGTGTGACAACGAACGTGAAGAAAGCTTTGAAAGCAGAGCACACTAATCGGTATGGGAATCGGTTTAATTGGTGAATAGAATTAGAGATTGTATCGTCGAGATGATTTTTAACAATTTGAATATATTTTTAGGCTGAAAACGGCTTTCGTCAAGGCACTGCAGCAGGAGCAAGAAATCGAACAGAGGTTGGCTCAAGCGGCATGCCCGAGTCCCGATCCACCGGCGCCTAAACCAGTTCCTAAACCAGCCACTCCTACAAGAAGAGTGGCAACGCCACCCGCGCTACCACCACAAGTACCACCAGCTCCAACGCTAGCACCAACGCCTCCAGCACCAAAGTTGCAGGAGCACCCGTTGGTTAAATTAGCCGAAAGCGGGAAGTTTAGTCCACATCACGCTGCTGCCGCAGCCGCTTTACAGCAACAATTGCTCAGAGGTATAGTTTCTTATTTATTAGCGAGTCATTGATAAGGGAATTGGGACTCAAGTTTGTCTGATCCTCTCTCATTTGTAGAATTGGCCAAAAATCCAGTACCGGGTCTGCCACCCCATCAGCCTCTTCCTGCTCACATGATGCCACCGTTTACCTCGATACTTTATCCGTATCAGTTAGCGATGGCACAAGCTGGCGGTAAGGGATTGGTGGAATTACAAAGGCAAGCTGCCGATTTGCAACGCCAATACTTGCTCGACATGATTCCATCGCAAGCATCGCAAGCGCAAGGTAATCAAGCTCCGCCAAGGGCTCATCCACACAACTGGAAAACGTAACCGGACGCATTTAAAGGTCGAACGATAAATGCAAATAAATGAAGCTGCAGAACTGTGTATGGTACCCGAGGAGCACGATACTCTCGTATTCTCTTTTTGCGTTTGATCGTACTGAGAGATGGGAGGGGTATGCCACTGTCGCCTCTTCATATACTCAAAACGATACGTACCAACTTGCAGAGTTGGTATTTTTCTTACGTGGCGACGCTCAAACTGGATCGATGGAAAAGATGGAAAGACACTTCTCCTGTACTGTTGTGGAACGGGAATCCAAGCATTACATGTGAATATGAATTGACGTGTGAATGTGAAAGTTTACTTGTTGCCCCGAGGGTCGAGGTTTCGTCTCTGTTTCCGAACACCTTAAAACTTTGATTTCATATCGTCAAGATAATTTTAGGTGGTTAGAGGAAAAAAATGGATAAAATGTACACGTTCTTACGAAGGCCAGCTAAAAGTTAACGAAATTATGGTATTTAAGAGAACACGATGTGTTACTTTTTTTTTTTGATATTACCCTGTGTTGGTATTGACTGTACTGCGGAAAATAGGTAAATATTTTGAATGATCCAAGTATAAAGTGCATAATAACTTGGACGCACACGAATACAATTGCTTCAATTCTTACATTATATATAAAGAACCAAATGGACATTTGTAAGGCACTAACTAAGACAGTAATAAGTGTTACGTGATTATAAATTGGTTGATTAACAATTCTAGTGATAATCGATGAGGAAAAGAACGCGTAAGGCGGCGAAGTAATAAAGTTGAAGGGAGGGAGGGATCTTTTTAGGCCCGTATAGTTAAGCAGAACCTTTGTCGCTGGTTTCAATAATTTGCAACCATCGGCGGTACCTGTACTCTGTGTATATCTGTTTATTTTCTTCAAACTGTGAGTATTTTTAAGGTGGATATAACAGCAGAGAATTCTAGTTACAAAAAAAATGATCTTTGTAAGAAAGTGTGTGTCAGTGATAGCCAGCAAATGAATGTGGGAGTGATAGCAATTTTTTGTCAATCGAAGACAAAAGAATAAGCATCGACAGTTTTTAATTAGAGTGACACGAACGTCATTCGCGCACAAATCTTAACGGTTTCGGCTGAGACTGGCCCTGCACATTACATGTATTTACGCAGGATTCGTTAAGAGAAAAAAACCATATTACCTGAATGACTTCACGGTGACAAAGTTTAACAAACATTGATAACTAGGATTTTAATTACACACTATGGCGCGATTGATACCGTGTCCCATGTTCGATGTAAAAGTATTTAAAGAACGTAAACAGGACATACGTAATCGAACTTTTCGAGAATGATTACGTGGCAGATGCTGAATTTTTACCAAGTCCTCTCTCTAAAGTCTGCACTTAAGAGTTACACCTCCGGCACACATCCCAGCGATACTATTACCACACCCTCACTAATAATCTGATTTCATTGATTCCGGCTAACCGATCTTGGTCACATTTCCGAATCACTAAATATATAGTGCTCTGTAGTCTTGATATTTCTCGGTATATGATATACGAGTTAATAAACTAAAATAGCATAATCATCTCTCTTTGTACTACGTGATAGATTTTCAACTCATACTTGATATACATGTACACCATAATAAGTCTACAATCGCATAATAGATCAAGATCTGTGTTTTTTGTGTAAGAGAATCGAAATAATATCATCCTCATCTATCATCGTTGCCAGACCGCTACTGCTGTCATCCTCTTGTACAAGCGGATTGTTCGTATCTATCGTGAGAACTTAAGAAGAGGGGAGAGAGTACGTAATGCGTTCGTTCCCGCTCAATTTTCATATAGTCATTTTAGAAATTTTACATGAAAGCCACAAAGATCACGATAGCTTTCATATTTATTTTCAATTCAAACAGATTTTAATCGCGAGTATCTCGCGTCACATTCGATTCTTAAATCATTCTGTGTCTCGAGAATTTTCTTTTCTCCTCTTCTTAGGGATGCTGTTCGCCAGCTACGTAAAGGTGTGCGCGGTGTATGACTCTCGTTAACGCCGAAATGCGTAAATCTTTGAATGATCGGTACAAGATCCGTTATTCTAGAAAATCATTGATTGTCTGAAGATGCGGATAGTCTTACGTCCCGATAATTCAATTGCAATGCATTTTTGTTTTATTTTTTTTTTTTTTTTCTCATGGAAAACTACGTTTCTTCCTATCTTTCTTTCTAGTCTTGTCTTTCACCTCTGTGTGGTGCTGTTAAGAACTATGCACTTTTGAGTGCGAAATAATTTTATATTCTAAACCAATCATTTCGCTGAAAAAAGAAATAAGAAACACTGTAAATTGGCGCAGGGCGGTAGTGCGGAAATCCAAGTTAGAATCGATAGCTAAGGCAATATACATACATAGAACTTCGTATGGAAAAGTATTTTAAAGTAACTGAAAAGCTCCGAAATCGAAACCCTATATTCCGTGGGGATGCACACAGTGTTTGAACAAAAATCAAATGATAAAAAGCTTTATATACAAAATACTCTCGGACCGACGCGAATATGTAATACATACTTTCTCAAGTTGTACACGCACTATCGAAATTTTACGTCCAAAAAATTCATACTTTTAATCTTAGAGAGTCTAATTGACAAGAAACCTCTGCCCCCCCACAATTTCTAAGATTAGTAGTTAAATAAATACGGATTACCGAATACTCTGGAGACTACACGAATAAAGCTTATCAATTATTGTATTGAAAAGTGATGTTCATTTAACATATGTTTGTAAAATTGTTGGCGACACACTCGACACGCATCTAGCCAAACGTAGTTGCTGCGCTCAACTAAACGATACTTCAACGATGAAATTTATATTTTCACCTAAGGTCAATTAACTTTTGTCCGTAACTGATTAAATTACGGTATTCACTTGGATTTATAATTTAATTGATCGTACCTATTGTTATGTCTTGTTTCTAGTTTCCTTGTCATATTAAGGTCTACTAATTCGTATCTTGGGTAGGTAACTATCAGTATGTCCCTGAATCTGCATATTTCCTGATTCTCTCATATCTTTGTTTTATCGAATTTTACAAAATCTATATCACTTTTATTCGTTCACTATACTAGAATACACATACGTTATCTTGTCACTTTACACGATTTTCCTTAATATCGATTCATTGAATTCGAAATTACCCATTCGAGTAATTGGATCATAGAGTTCAGGTACAATTTCGGTATTTAAGAGTTCGCATTTGGTTAAACATTCATGGTACAAAAAATGCTACACGACCAGTTTAACAAGTCTAAAGACAAATACTATATTTAGAAACCCGAAGTAAAACTCTCGTTATGCAAGATCGGACACGATTAAGTTAAGTTGCATGACGTTAGTGTTCCATTGGAGTAAATGAGAATTTTTTATCAACGGGAATTCAATTTTGCCGATTAAATGCAATCACTTGCGGCTATTATACATATAGAGAAATTGTATCGCATTGTGCATTATGCTTTACTGTCCTTTGATACCTTTTCAGCTCGAAAGAGCAAAGACCATTTTCATGGGTCGATAGATACTATTAGTTTTGCTTCTTTTCGTTATATTGGGTGAGACACTTTTTGAAATGCTTTGAGCAAAATGGATAGAGTGTCGGATGATCACAAGTCCTGCAGGCAGCTGCGAGATGCGAACAGCATCGCAGACTATTGCGACAACACGAGGCCCATAGCTCAGGACCAGCTGCGGCACAGTTGTAACAGTAGCAATCACCTGAAAAGATATGTTCCTTCGGGTGAAATTCGTGCCCCACATATTACAGAGATTATCTTTCTCTTGAACACACAGTTAGAACGTTAAACCACATTTCACAATTTACACCAACATCACTACTATAATCGAACGATGCTACATAACAATCTTACTAAACTTTTTCGCCGTCGCAAACACAGGGATTCCCCTTATTCGCGGGTTTCTCTGCATTAGCGCAACTCAATATAGTAGGAATAAAAGAACGGTGAAAATAAATCATATCACGTGTCACATACACCGCACGAGTATATTTTTATGTGTCAAGTGGTCTAGAATCAAAACATGTTGGGCCGTCCTGTTTTCAGAGTGCGTAATATGTCCCTGTGTAACAGTAGCGCATCATTAAGAACGATAATAGTTATGCAAATTTCAATTGAAATAATTAGCGAAATCTTGATCAGATTGGAATCGGTAAACATTATTGTATAGATACTGGTCGACTGCTGACTTTCGCATACACAAGGAGATGCAATTGATACTGCAATACGTAACGTAAGATCCGGATGAATTTCTAGAATTCGTCATGCAGTGAAATATTTTAATGTCACTTATGTTAGTTAAAAAGATCCACGACTTGCAACATTTTCAGCAACAATGCGTAAGGCTTCTTATATTCCTAATTGATCAAATCGCAACATCGTCCTTCTTGATACGATTCATTAGATAGAGAAAGGCGAAACATGATGCTTCGGTTTTGCAACATAAGCGATCAACGGTGATATTTACCGCGCGTGATCTAAATGATATCCCTGACGTATCGCAAATCACGTTGCGTGAAGTCACAAGAAAGTCTATGCAATCACCCCATCGTAGTTTTCTTGGAATTTCTATTATATTATTCTTGCAGAATGCGATTTGAAATTGGACAATGCTAATTGAATTGCAAAGAAGATACACTGAAATGCAAATTAAATCTTCTCTTTGACACATAATTACGCCCACACAATTTGCTTTGGATCACCTGCAACTCAAATTAAATTCCAATTGCATCCGGTTCAACGCATGAAAAATGTTATCTGTGATCGTTTTCCGATTTATTTATATCATTCTTTTAATTAATTCAGGAATTGTCACTCTCGCCGCGTTGAAACTGCATTTTAATCATCCGACCGCCAAACAATGTCGCTTGGGAGCGGCTATTGTCAAGGTCACAATCCCTATTGTACGAAAGAGTCATTCGCGTATTTTATATGTATGTATAGAAAAGGCTAGGATAACGGTATTACTTGCAGAGATCTGCATATCTATTACTACACGCTATAGTAATGTTTTTAGAATTTCAGTATTACCGTGAGGACAGTCGACCGATCGTCGAGCTTCGGCTCTTCTGCATTCGAGACCTTCCTCTCCTTTTGGACAGTTTGTCGATGACTCCTCGATCGTGTTTTCTCCGAGAATCGTGTCGATCTGAAAGTATATGATGCCACGCGATTACATATTACTTTTCTTTTTTAACACTTTCATTTCGAATATTTTCGTCCAGTTTCTAACGTGGTTTTCAAATTAACTGGCATAATTGAAAAATTAGATTTTTTATATATTTGTATTTCAAAATACTTCTGAAAAGTAAAATAGATGCGCTCGTATAATTGTTTGCAATTCTTTTGCAATTAAAATCCCTTCTGAATTCGCACGCGTATATAATCAGTATAGCATCAAGGCTGCGTCAATGTTGCTTTCATATAAAGGATTACGAGGAATAAATTGTCAGAAAACAGTTTTAAGTTTCGATCTGTGTAATTAAATTTACGGATCCTGTTTTGTAATTTAATCGCATAGTAGTTCTTTGTATTTCAAATTTATAATACTCACTCGTTTGAATGCTCCTGGTTTAGAGAACATTTTGACAAGTTTAGCCAATGCATTCTCCGTCGACACTTGCTCCGTCATAGTTGTCACTTCAGTAACATTTTCTACATTGTCGCAATTGCAATGCACGATGCAGGAAAGTATGAAAAACAAAAACACGCCGGGTGCACGCATTATTGGTGCGATGTTCGAAATGCGCAAAAAATTGTGTTCGACACTCTGCAATTTGAAATGACAACTGATCAGGTGGTCGGAGAACTTCCACCGTTTTAGATCGTGCTTTCTGGTGGGGATATCCTACATCGTGATTACTGTTTGTCGCACCTCCGGCACGAAAGTACAGGTAGTACTAGATCAGGAACAAACTATTGTAACACTCAAAGAGCGTTTTTTGTTAGATTTTCTTCGATGCCGATTTCTATTAACTTTCCGTAATACAAAAAGTAGCAATTGCTTTTCATCTATACAGCTTCTTTAATCTATCTCGTATTCCATGTTGATTTTTATTTTTAGAGAAAACACAGTATTTATTGACAATTTACGAAATCTATCGCGAAATATACGGCTACGCTGGAGTACAGTATATTGAAATGCACGTCTTTCTATTGCTATAGTGAAAAGTGGTTGCGAGTTGAAAAATTGTTAACCATGGAAACCTACATTACAATTTATTAGTACTTTTATCAACGTTTTATACATTCTATATAACGAGAGAGAACGAAAGGCTAATTCGTGTGCAGAAATGCAACATATGTTGCAGATTAAATTAAATCTCTCCCACGTTCTTGCCTCGGGTCACGTGATTTCGAAACGAGTCTCTATTGGACATCTTCTCTAAATACTAGTCCGATCATCATGCTGTGCAATATTATAAGCTAAAAAACTAGATGATACGAAACAGGATCAACGAGGCAAAAATTAGAATAATATTTTATACGCAATTTTCCAAGTATTCGAAAGATTTCTTTTGATAAACGATACTTTCCATTTGTTCACGTTCCAACGTATCGATCGCCAATATACGTTCGGGAAATAATAATAATATTTTAAAAAGCTGTGCCCCGCGTTCAAATACAATCCCTGTCTTCCGCTCTCCTCTCGATAAACTACAATATTCCCTAGGAGAATCCAGTTGCAGTTGTATGCGACTGTGGTTGTGTGGGTTGTGTGACATACGACTTCTCGAGCGGGGTGAATGTAAATCCGTAACCGTAAGCAGAGTATCCCGAAAACATTAAGATGAATTATGTGGCGTTTCTCACAGACTCATTCTATTTTGACGAGGACAATGTGACAGGTGCAAACATAAGTACCGTCAGGTCAAGCGAGAGAAATGTGAAACAATAGGGAAGAAAACATCGTGTTACATATGTATGTAAACATTACGCAATAGAGCGGTCTCCAGGGAAAAAGTAGGAAAGAAAAAAGCGTGAAAATTGAAATCACGCTGTGAGCACGCTTTTTATTAATTGCGGTAGCAATTACTCTCTGTCCTGAGAAGTGCAACGGCCAGTTGATCCTTGTGGCGAGTGCTCACGCATTGCCGCGGCTGGAGATTTACTCGTCGTGAAATGTCAAAATGGCGTCTTCGCAGGACGCTTGGTATCTCTCATTGTTAGGACTAGCAGAAAACTTTCGAACATCCAGTCCGCCGAACATTAAATCGTGCATACAGTGTCTGCAAGCTGTCTTCAATTTTAAGCCGCCTCCCCGGGTTGAAGCCCGTACTCATCTTCAGCTTGGTAACATCCTACTTACGCATACCAAAAACATCGATTTGGCGCGGTCCCACCTAGAACAAGCGGTCAGTTTGCACATTATTTGCTTTTAATTCCCTAATTTTCTTCCTTTTCATTCAATTTCATTCCAAATCATAATCTAACATAGAAAATTCTGCAGATCATGTGCCATTCTAAGTCTAACCTTTTATACCATTTCTGACCACTGTCGGTAATGTGAATACCAGTATTTAGAATCATTAATTCTCAGGATCCAAATTCAATTGATTTGAACAGTGTGCATATATTTTGTGCTATACCACAGTTGTCATGTGCTTAACTAGATTTACGAAGACAGTTTGTGAATAAAATTTCAGTGGCGGCTCAGTCAAAATATAAACACGTTCGACGACGTGAAGTTTGAAGCAGCCAGTGTAGTAGCAGAATTGTACGAGCAACAGCAACAACCAAATTTGAGTAAACCCATATTACGGAAGGCTATCGAATTATCGCAGCACAATGTATATTGGCATTGTAGGCTTATTTTTCAACTTGCAGTGAGTATACCGTCGTGCAATTAAACAGCATTATAGTTGACGCTTATACGTATATAGACTAAAAGTGTTTTTTACGTTTCAGCAAATACATGCATCGGAAAAAGACTTTGTCGCTGCAAGTAGCTTGCTCGCAGTTGGCGTAGATTATTCCCATATTAGTAATGCCAGTTACACGAGAGTTTTGTTTTTATTAAGCAGATGTATGCTATTGCTGATAGATAAGAAATTCACCGAAGTCCATCCCCTTTTGAATTCGGCAGGTCATCATGTCGAAAACTGGCAGGGTAGTCCTCATCAAAAGGAATATTTGAAAGTCTACTTTTTAGTGTTACAAGTTTGTCATTATCTAATGGCTGGCCAGGTACGAGAAAAATTCAATAACATTATAATCGAATGTACATTTTCTAACTATCGGAGAAAGTAAATAACGAAACGTTATGTTGGTTTTTTCTAGGTAAAGAGTGTAAAACCTTGCTTGAAACAGTTACAGCAAAGTATACAAACGATAATGTCTCCAAGTTGGCCCGCGGATGAGGTAGTCACAGGTTCGAACATTGGCGATATGTTTATATGGATGCCAAAGGATCATCTATACGTTTTGGTCTATTTAGTAACAGTAATGCACTCCATGCAGGCTGGCTATATGGATAAGGCACAAAAATATACAGATAAAGCGCTAACGCAAATTGAGAAATTGAAAAGTAGATCGCTTTTTACTTATTCTACAGATTTAACGTCAATTCAAGTATAATTTAACATTGAAACGTGTTATCTATTGCAGTCGTTGATAACAAACCTATACTGTCTGTATTTCAATTAATGTTGTTGGAGCACATAGTTATGTGCAGACTCGTTATGGGAAACAAAAGTGTAGCACTCGCTGAAATATCTCAGGCTTGTCAACTTTGTCGAAGGCAACCTAGATTACTACAAGGTCATCGACCGCAGCTACATGCTTTACTGGGTTTATACGCAATGTCCATGAATTGCATGGAAGCTGCAGAAGCACAGTTCACCGCTGCCCTAAGGGTAAACCTATCCACTAATTTAATTCCTCCGCTAACTTCTTCGCTAAATATTTTTACAGTTCTATCGAATGATTAACATTTTCAGATGTCACAGGAACGAGAGTTGTGGACATTTGCCAATTTAAATCTCGCGATAGTATATCTTAGAACAAAAAGGGATGCAGAATTAGGTGCTCTATTAGAAAGAATTAATCCTGAGTCTTTACCATCTCATTCGCACTCGTTAAGAGCTGCAGCTTATTATGTTCAAGGTCTGCAAGCATTCTTTGGAGCTAGATACAACGAAGCTAAGTGCGTTTGTAATAACAATTGAATTTATTTGAATAATTGCCTATGAAAATGCTTGATTTAGGTTTAACATAGTGTCGTACTTTGCAGGAGGTACCTTCGGGAAACATTAAAAATGGCTAATTCGGAAGATCTAAATAGACTTACGTCATGTAGCTTGGTATTGCTTGGACATATTTTCCTCTCGTTAGGAAATAGTCGGGAATCCATGAATATGGTAACACCCGCAATGCAGCTAGCATCTAAGATACCCGATGTTCATGTACAGTTGTGGGCTAGTGCTATTCTCAAAGGTATTTTTCTACAATGTTTTTTTTTACGAAAAGGAGAAAAGAATAGTTATCTAAGTATTTTAATTACAGATTTATATAGGATCTGTGGTGACCCAAATCGCGAAAGCGAAGCATACCAAATGCATTGCAACTTTTCACAGACACTATTGAAAGATCATTTTCAAAGTACACAAATGAGTGAGCATTCTTTAATTCAATGGACTGATGGGCCCGTGCCCGCGTTACCGAGCAATCCACCACCATCCACGTCTCAGGCCATTCTTTAATATCCAACGTGTCAAAAGGAGGGTTTTTTTCTTTTCTTAAACTGTCCAACAAAAGATATTCAGACGGAGCATCGAAACATGCCAGGCTTGGCAAATTTTCTTGCTGAACTACAAAGTAAAACGAAAGAGTTATTCGAGAAGAAGAGAAACCTAATCACGATTAACACGGAAGAAGGGGTTAAATTAACTCATTAGGGTGGATACTGAGTGATATCCAGGAATATTACGCATTGTTCTAATTTATCAGAATAACTGAAAATTAGAGATTCTCTCACTTACGGAGTTTCATAAAGCTTATTTATAGGTTTGTACAAACAATTTATTGTAGTCATTTTCTACGTCAAGGAAAACTTACAAGAAATGAACATATGTATAGAATTCTGATATATTTTATTGTTTTGTACATTGTAAATTTCCGCCTACTTTATTTTTCAATGAGCGTATGTCTTGTACAAGATAGCGAATGCGTAACACTCAGATCGCCGGAATATCAAATCTGCATAATTATATAATTCCACTGCACAAAAAGATTACTTTGAAACAAGTTATACATTTGGTTTATACCACAAAGAGTCGATCTGAAACAATTCAATTTTCCTAAGCTTACAGAGAATGTGTGTTGTTGTCTCATTTGAGTCACTTTCCATTTTATAAAAATCGTCAAAAATTACTCATTACCAATTGAAATTTTAAGTCGCGCGATTGATTTTTTCATAACTTTTTAAATTTGTCATTCCTACATCTTTTTAGGGTTGCATACCACGTTACCAGATATATTCGATCTAAGGTTCAAATCGAGACTGATCATCTCATGGTACAGAAAGCAAAGACGATGCATGTAAATTCGAAAAAGAACTTTCAATGTGTACGCATGTACTGGAATTCACACTCGGATAATAAGAAGAATCTTATAAAACAAGCAAGCAAAAAAAAATCACGAGAAAAATTAGTAAAATCATAAAAGAACTTATTCACGAAAATAAAACGTATAACGTTTCACTGTACTGTGCCGTGCTCTTCTCCAAATGACCAAAGTAAGCGTTTTGAAATTCGGGCTGTGGATACAACAGAAATACAATATGTTCATGAAAGTGTACTCTTGTATATGCAGAGATAAAAAAAATTAATAGGTACAATATTCTGCTAGATGTTTTCATAGCAAGTGTCGTACCTATCGTATGCGTGGGTGCGTCGAGGTTGATGTGTTTCTATTAAACATTGTATGTATGTAATGTATAATTAAAATAAAATACAATCGGAAGTAGTATTAGGTAGAGGACTATGATAAAGAAATAAAGGGGCCTTAATATGTCGTAAGTTACACGGCAAAGATGTTCCGCCTAACTCTTTGCTTCGTTTAAATTAATTTAACACATTGTAAATATTTTAAATAGTAAATATAATAAAGCAGAGAAGATGTGAATGGATGATTTGTAAAAGGTCTGATCGTTTCGTGTAATAGTATGTTAAATTGTCTTCGTGTGCAGTCATATTAAGTCAACTCAAAACTCATTCGCTCGTAATTACACTTTCTTTATTTTTTCGTTATGTGAACAAAGACAAAAATGTATCCTATGAGTACAAAACTTATTTTTTCGTTGTAGTTTGCTTGCTTGGCAGTCAGGAAAAAATTTCCCAACAAATTTTCGTTAAAGCGATGGTTTTGAGTCTGCATTATTCAATATGGAATCAGTTTTGAATTGACAAGGAAATTATTGTATTTAACTTTGGTTAGTTCCACTTGGATTTGTAATCTTGCATTTGCCGATGCAATAAACATATTTTTAATGTCACTTATGACGTTACAATGCTCATTAGATTTCATAAAAAATATTAGTAGTAGATCTTTCACTTTTTTATACATTAGATTATTGGTTTTGTGATAATATTTATATGACTATGACAATAGGACAGTCTCCAAGAATTAAATTATTTTATTAAGACACTCGTACTGTGGCTGAATATTTCATTTGATTACAATTACTCCCATTATCCGGTAAATCTTTTTCATTTTTATGACTAAAAGAGCCACTAACAAGTAATTTATCTATGAAAAAGTTTTTATTTTAGCAAACAAATGACTTATCCGACTAATTATAGTATAATAATTTATATATTTTTCTGGAACGTTAATTACATATCATTTTACACCTGTAAAATTATTTACAAGTTTTGCTACATTCTTCTAGCGCAATTGAGTTACTTTCTGTACCATACTTGTCCATGTTGCATACGTTTAATTTTCTTCTGTAACTGAAGAACACCGTACATCAAGGCTTCAGCCGTGGGGGGACATCCTGCAAGATCGAACGAAACCATATACTTTGTTTACTCCTCTACGCTTTTGGTAGCGACAGATGTTAATCTTGATTTTTGTCTAACCTGGTACATATATGTCCACGGGTATCACCCTATCGCAGCCTCTGACAACCGAATAACTGTAATGATAATATCCACCGCCATTGGCACAGCTTCCCATGGAAATAACCCATCGTGGTTCAGGCATTTGATCATAAATCTTTCTCAAAGCTGGTGCCATTTTGTTCGTGAGAGTTCCAGCAACGATAATACAGTCAGCTTGCCTGGGCGATGCTCTGAATACAACGCCATATCTGTCCATGTCGTATCGGGGAGCAGCAATGTGCATCATTTCTACGGCGCAGCACGCTAATCCAAATGTCAATGGCCATAGCGATCCTTTACGACCCCAATTTATTAGATCGTCTAGGCGAGCCAAGGTATACTCCGCTAAATTGTTGGTATTTTGGAAAGGACTATAGGGCTGTTTTTCGGTCTTGCTTGGAACATTCGACGGTGTTGCTAAACACCGTGTTTGGCTGACTAGAGACGCTGGACATCCTGATTGGGCTATATTACTACGAATAACGGACGCCAAGCCCTGCTGCATTTTGGCTGTAATTTAATACAAATGCAAGTTAGGTACTTAGTTTAAGGTTATTATAAATATTATGAGAGAAGCGGTTCCTTCGGTTTGAGGCTTAGATTTTTGTGCAATTTTTGTTAAAAGTAGAATACAATTTTATTCTAACAAATTGACACGAAAAATTAGTCGCATTTCGGTTGATTTCGAGATCTTATGCAATACAAAACATCGTACATATAGAGCGAATGCTAAACCTCAACTAGTAGGTTGGCGGATATGTGCCGCGATATTCGTAGATTTCTTTTCCTAGATAGTAATACATTTTTATTTTTTGTGTTCTATTAGAAACCGCTGCTGACATCAATAAGTTTAGATGCAAGAATTAAAGTAGAATCCGCTTACGGGAAAATACGACGGATCGCAACATTTTCACCCTATGCTCATGTTCTATCCACTCGACCACTCACACTGACTGAACGCAGGTCTCCAATTCCATCCCCACATCTACGTTACAGCTGGCAGCTTGCTTGTGTGAGATTTTATCTGCGCATGCGCAGTTTTCAATTACGATTTGAATATCAGTTGGCGCCAACACCCGTACTTTAGTTTTGTAGAGTTATCGTCTACCGTTAAAAGTTGTTCAATATTAAAATATTTTAACATTTGAACGCGAATGGTGCTTTTGCGGTATATATAATGTTAAAATGAATTAATCTGAGAAAAATAAACTTTGAGAAAAAGCTGTAGTTGAAGTTTTCGTAGAATATTTTTATTGGCTGATTTCCTGTTTTATACAAAACATCTAACAAACACAGACGCTTTTCGTCGACAAATTTGAAACTTGCCTTTACGAAAGCTGCTAAACTATGGACTTCGCATCTAATGAACGAGTCTTGCAATTCCCGAAGGGCACGCTAAGGACAATGCGATATCGGTTTCTTCAATAGTGCTCTGTGTCGACGTATCTATTCATAATACTAGTAATTGCGCCGTAGTAATAACAAACCAGAGAGGTAATAAATCGTGTGTAAGTGTGTGAGTGTTATTAACGGATGCGCTACGATTTTAGCGGCGGACGGGGAATATGAGCTAGGCCATGAAATGAAGTTTGCCATTACGCTCCACCTTTTTGCTCTTTTATATACAACTGTAAATCCTGATATCGTTGCCCGTTGTAAAACGGGTCACCTCTGAGTGCCCTTCTCACTGCAGATACAAAGCGTTGCGTTTCTTCGTTGTCTGCAACTTCCACTTTTGCGTAACCCCTATGGAATCTCCGTGCATCCAATATCGGTGATATGGCTTTTATTAGAGATCTATTTAGCAAAAATTCGTCAACCCATTAATATCTAGTTAACATTAAGTAACAACTTATATTTCAGCAACAACAACGATTCTCTTGTAGGACTATCCCACCTTCTTTTTACCTTTGCCTCTTGTCTGGCACTTGCTACTAGCAGTAGCAATTAAATACTTTAAAAATCTCTTAACAGTGGATTATTTTTTCTAAATCGGTCGCGCGACTTCCTTGTAAGAAGTAAGCGAGATCCTTCACATTCGTTTTAACGCGTTCGCCATCGATTGAGTCCTGTTCTCGAGTGTGAAAATTGTACTCTCGCAATAGTGTGCCGCGAATTTGTGTGTTCCGGTTTCACCTGTGTAAAGGGTAATTGAGGAAAGGAGGAACAAACTGAAATTTTTCACTAGTGGCCAGCAAACATTTTTATATGCTTTCATGATACAAAATTCATTTGTTCAATCAACGGGGATAATTGTGTTCCGACGACGAACGCGTTCAACTATATGTTACCTTAACGCGTTGGATGATCGAACTTAAGACGGCCATAAGTGCAACAATATTGTGCAAGATAAGGCCGTGAGTTTCTTCTTGGTGTTCATGTGTTGTCTTGTCGAATTACAAGGAGGTCGAAAACAACCGACTGCGGCAAACTGCACTGACAGCATGGACTAGATTCTTTAGAATTTAACGATTTGCGTTGCCGAGGTATTGACTAATCTAGCAAAATGTGACCTTTGACTGACGAATGATAATCTAAAGTGTCTCTAAATTTACTGCTTTCTAAAATTTTTTTCGTAATCACTCTTTTTACTTTGTGCGCCGTTTCTTTGTTGTCTTTTGCACCCTTTACACCATCCCCGAGCATCTATCGGTCAAAAGAGTCTCGAATAAAACAAATCTCTAGTTCGCTCGAACCTCTTTGCGTTTCGACGGATCGTTTCGTGAGCTTTTTCCGCTGGTGCGTATAGATCGCTTGGCAGACCAACACTCGCCGTGATCGCACTTAATCGGTAAAGACAATTTCAACGAAACGTTTATTAAAATTGTTTTGATCATGATAAAATTCACTTAAGGGCTAACGAGAGTAGTTCGCTTGAATGATTATTGGCTAGAGAGGAAGGGTTGAAGTGTAAGGTCAAAGGTTCTTGTACAAAGAAAATCCACAGCGAATGTTGGTAGCGTAGACGATTCCCTCTACGTAGCGTGTAAAATGAAAGTGTTTACGGCAAGCAGCTAATGATTAAGTCTGCGTATTTCCATAGCTGCAATGTCGTCGACCGATATAAGCTTCTCTATGGGGATACAGGAGAGTTCTCCGCCAACGCAAGACTGAGGTTGTTGCCATTTCGCTTCCCTGTCCGCTTCTTTAGCTTTCAGTTCTGCTTCCCTTGCTCGCCGTTCTTTGAGCTTTAACGAGAATATCGCTACCGATCGAGCTCTCTTCATTAGACTTTGTTTCACTCTCGTTTTCTTCGCTTCGCGATCCTCCTTCGTGGGCTTTTCTTTTTCCTCTTCTTGACTCGACGCTGTCTTTGCCGAAGAGTCTGAAAAACCACTCAAGTCTTTCTCCTTCTCCGCGTAATGAGCCTGTCGCTCCCGGTATTCCTGCGCCTCTCGTTGTTGTTGATGTAGTTGCAGTTGTTGTTGATATTGCTGTCTTTCCAGTCTTTCCCGCTCCTTCTCCTTCTCTCTTTCCGGTGAAAATCGGAACTTCTGACTCCTATGTGCTACCGTCCATGGTGGAGCAGACCTTCAAAGACACCCCAGAATATTTTTTTTTTTTTCAACAGAAAGTAAAATCGTGCCCGTATCAAAGAAGTTCGTAATCAAGATTTTTAACATACCTGAGGAGGTCACTGTCGGACGAAGAAGCTAGATCTTTCGATACAATGCAATCTGTAGATCTGTGTAGCGGCATCTCTTCCGTTACAGCAGCAACGGAACCAGCACCACTGATTTCCGAATCGCTAGTTTTTCGGCCACCAGGTTCTAAACCTAGTCTTCGTACCCAGTCCACACCTCCATGGGGTCCGATAGTTAAGTGATGACTGTAATTATCACCACCACCCGATGCTTCTGACTCATTTGCCAACCACTCTCTTGAACGTCTTCCTGTTGACACAAGAACTAACTCTATTAGAAAACGACGTTACACTATATCTTCTACAGTATCATGAGAATTTTTTAGAAACGATCAAACCTCGTTCACCACCAGGAATGGAGCATCTCGGCATATTGTGAATGTCACGGATGTCGCGGACACTGCCCGAGCTGTTTTCAGCGAGGAAGGGACTGCCGATGTCACTGCTGGTGGCACTTCCTGGTGTGTGGGCCGCGGAGGGTGTCTCGGAAATTCGTGGTACTGATGCCGCACTGGGTGTCGGTGGACTACTGGGCGTGTGTACTGTCGAAGCCAGGGTCGGCGTGTCCGGTACACTCGAGGAGGTCACATCTCCAGTACGGTCCGTAAGCAATTGCTGCTCTTCGCTCTCTCCGTCTGCTGCACTCACCACGAATCTCCCTGAGTTCGAGCGAAATTTAATCACTGGTAGAAGGAAAGGGTATAGAAAAGAGACATCAAGGGCAGGATGCTTTCAAGCAGGATCAGGCCAAGGAAAATACATACGTATGGATACACACGTCATGGTTGTCTCTTGATTTATATTCTCCGAGTTTTTTCATCCGATAATGAGGCAAAGCAGTTAGCATGATGACGATGAATTATTTTCATTATTATTCAATTCATCATTGGCTTAATATAAAATCCTATTAGTTTAAAGAAAAACATCTCCAGGACGTTTCTTTAAAATTAAGGAATTTAGGTTTGAGACTTTGGTCTACGAGAGGCGCGAAGTATTTTAATATCGATCGGAGCTGGTTCGCGAAAAGGAAGGCAATTTTGTACTTGTCGGAAGACGGCGGGGAAGGGTGAGTCCGATAAAAGAGAGGCCACGAAACACTTATTTAAAGCCATGTGAGGAATCTAGGTCATGGTAAATTATTTACCTATCACTGTAGCTGGTTGCTGTTCAGGGGACGGCGTTGAGGATAGCCTACGGACTGCTTCTCTTCTGAGGAACTCCACCTTAGCCATTTCAGTGGCTACCCAGTGTGGTATATCGGGTATCGCACAGATTATTACGAATCGTATAGCTAGCATAATATGTTCTAGCACAACGATCAGCAATATTGTCTGCGTTGCCGACATTTCGGGGAACATCCTCTGTACTTGTCCACTGAGACCGATCAGAGCACAATTTACCAAGATCGCAACCAGTCCCATCGCCTCCATGGCATTCTAATATCAAACGGTCTACTTACGACATCTCACTTTCAACACATATTTTTTTTTTCTTTTTTTTTTTTCTCCACCAAGTACAAAATCATTTTTCAATTCCAATTTATCCTTATACTTTCATTTGTACTGTGTGGACAGAATATTTCATGGTACCTACTTGCCACGTTCCAATGTTCGAAACCCTTCGACCGAAAGGCCGTTGAAGAACGAAACAGAGCTTGAAGGCATCGCCACGCAATTCAAGAAGATTTCCGAGTAGTGCAGCCATTGCTGCCAAAGGAAAGGCTGAAGAGAATAGGCAGACATAGCCGAGCTGCGATAGCATTTCCAAATGTTCCGAAAATGCTCCATCGTACTAGGAATAAAGATGACGTCAAATCAATTAAAGGACACAACAATAGAAGTAGAAGTCTCTATTACTCTTTCTTGAAATATTTTGCTGAAAATTACTAATTCTATTACTTTTTCATATACTGCGTACAAAGTAGGTTAATTTATCTTTACTCTATGATCATAATGCACGTATAGTGGTGATTGGGAATATCGATTCTACGTGATTGAAAATGAAAGTATATTGCTGCAGAAAGCCATCTCATGTTGGGATTACACTTAGCGAAACATTCCATGCTGGCTTTATTATGTCTCTAGCATGGATCGTGCGGGTAGTCATTCGTTAAAGAAAAGGGAAGCTCATATTTTTTAATGGTACTAATTAAGATAGGGCTGCATGAAGATACGTGATTCTTTAACCCTTTCAGCAGTGTTAACATCGATTCGTTCTAGTCGAATGTTGGCTTTGCAATATACGTACGTTTCGATCAAAGCAAGATAAAAATCAATCTTTTTTTTCTTTTCATCGAAAGGGTTAAGCTAATGATACGATAGCGTGACGTTACCTTTTTTGATGATATCTGCACATCGTCGATGGAATCGATGAAAAACGGGAAAAATAATCATTAAAATTCTGCAAAAAGAACCGATCACACAACACAGGACAACATTAACTGCTTCTCCGTCTGCGCGCAGGAGGGCCATTCTCCTGTGCGTTCAGTGGAACGTGTCGGACGTCCCAAATACGCTAATTTGCCTCTTTACGGAAGAAAATAAGAAAGAAAAGAAGAAGCGGCTGAAGTATCGAAACCGATACGAGGAAGAACAGAGATTCCGGTCGATGATGTGATGAAGAATGAGTTACCTGGCGACAGCCGCTCAAAATTATAAATTTATCCTTTTTTTTTTTTTTCTTTCAATTCAGTATTATTCGTAAGTACTCGTAAGTTCGAACTCATTTTGTTGGAGCATTGTTTTTATGATTTGTGTGAAACAGCGATCACCGGGTACTCGAACTGCGAATATACAATGCACCGAAAATGAAACAATGATTCGCTAAATCTAGACCAAACCTTGAACGCAACGTCACTAAGTAGAGAATTAGTGGGGTGTCCTACTCTGTAGAGGGAACTCTCCAGTTCGGCTTGGCTGACGTTTCGTGGCTTCGATTTTCCAGTTTCCGATTTGTCATCTTTATCTTCGTCCTTTGGTTGACTGTCATCGTTTTCACCCGGTGGCGGTCTGGCTTCGCTCGGGCTTAATGCACCAAAAAGCTCGAAGCTTAAGCGTGCTAGACGCAATTGTTCGATCAAATATGGTACAGCCGATTCCTTTAGATTGCCGATCACTTGCCGAGCTATCAGCAAGGCTGCCAGTTGCTGAAATCATAAACACATGGATTTGACATTTTTGACTGATCAGACTTCTCAATCAGGGCAATTATCATATTCATAGTGTTAATTATCTCGATTTGACGGGGAAAGATATGAATTTAATTATGATAATGGTTCATTCATAATTCATTGAAAATACATATTGATCTATTTTCCTTCCGATATTATAATACAACTCTTATAAAAGAATATGTATTCGGCCTCTTGTGATATCTAAATAATCATACATAATATTGTATACTAAATAATTTCTAAGGGATTGTATATATTAAAAAATGCTATCTTCAAAGAGATACGGGAAAGAATCGGGAAAACGGGAATTCTTACCTCTTTGAGCCTCTCCTGATCTTGTAGATAGAAGGCGATGTAAAATAGCGATAGGAAGGAGTTTACAAACTGAAACTGAAATACATAGTCTGTTTTGTATACTTGCTGCTTGTAGAAATGAATTACAACATAGATCATGTCCGTACATAATACACTTAGATAAGCGAAATATCAAGTCTACGGCAAAGAAGACTTTGAGGCAAGCAAGAAGGCTGTACGAGTAGTACAAGAATTTTCATGCAGCGACAGAGACAGCCAGAGCAGACACTTTGCGGTAGTACAAAGCGATATAATTGATTCCTACACCGTAACACTAAAGAATTCAATCTAAATGCAGAATTATGAGATTAATATTCAGCTAGATAAGTGCTTTTTTCTATTATTCAAAATAATGATGATGAGGATATTGGTATTGAAGATTTCTAATCGTGTTTAACCGTGAAAATGACACTTGCTAAATAATTTGATGCTCTTGAAAAAGCTTGCCGTACAATACAGATATACTCTGTCAAGTTTTAGCTGATCCCTCTACCCTTCTAAGCTTGCAGATAAGTCAATACATGTTTTATGAGCGATTTCTTTTAAGACAGTTTTTGGTGAATATGTATCAAGGTAGTTGCACAGTTTGAATAACTCGTGACGGATAAGAAAATGTGTATGAAAAGTAAGTTTTCAGGCTTGAAGAAAACGTGAAAGTAACGTCGAAGTTTCAAACAATTTCATGAGGAGCCCACTGAAGAAACATCGATGACAAACTTAACCCGATGTTAAATTGGAAGACATGTGAGACGGCTAGCACGACACTCATATTCTATTTGTTCAAAATGGAGAGTTCTTCTTATTACCAGTGCCACCTTGTAGATCAGATGATTCTCGTACTCGGTGTCTAGTCGATAGTTTTCTGCGTCCAACACACAAAAATCACAAATACTATCTACCGTACCAGATCAACGCTCTCCAAGTTGTTAAAAACGGTGAAACGTAAACAACAAAACTATAAATTTAATTATGTATCTCGCTCGTGTGTACTCGGATCATTGAAATAACATAAAACATTCGTCTCTTAATAATAGTAACTTCGTTAAATTACATAGTAATTAGGGATACAGTTCGGAGTTACTTTCTAGAAGAAGCTAAGCCGTGAAAAGATTCGAAAGTATATGCTAGGCTCTTGTACTAGACGTGCAGAGTGTCTCGTGAATACATAAAAATCGATGCGAGAAGTTCGTAAACGATTTAATCAGCTCGTATATATTCTTGTTATTTATAGGGGACGATAATGTTCGGAAAGAAATTGGTAGAACCATTACGCGATAATCACGCGTGTCATACATACCCAAGTCATTCAACCATACGGCAACTTTGAAGTAAGCTTCGTCCATTAACGCAATCACTACGGCGAGTAACACCTTTGGCACGTAACTCAACCAAAATCCGTATCCTGCGGATTCCAGCCGAGCGTCCCACCAGTCCTATTTGTTTCGTACAAAATTGATTAGTCGATTTTATCAGAGTCGTTTAATTACAGAAATGTCAGACCTATCGTCGGTTCTTATCGATTAATATGGACCGTTATGTATCAAAGTCAGCCAAAATTGTTTGCGTTCTCATTCTATCGGTTGTTAAACTGCATGTGTGTGCTCGATATTAACAAATTCTTAAATTTGGAGCATCACGAGTATAGAGACCATCAAGAGTATTTGGATAAAATCTTTGGGCTCGTTGCCAAACAATTGAGACGATTCAAAAGTGCCCACTTCTTGCTGCTTTGTTTACCCGCTACTAGTTGAAAGTTCAAGAAACAAGGAGCAATTCAGCAAAGTGTATAGTATATTATGAACGTTAGTAAATCATCGACGACGGTCCGTTCTAAATTTTCGTAGACTAACGTAAGATTTAAAATGTTATGTTGAGACCTGTATTTGGAAGCTTAGAATCATGACGATGAAAACGAAGAGTAAACAGATCGCTATGATGGGTACGGTCACGAAATAGCGAAACATGTTCCTGCGCCACCTGGGATAGGTTGGTTCCAGTCTTCCAGTTACCGGTGAAATTTCTAAGGTGCCCTAAATAGACAAAAATTAGTAATTATGTAAAACGACTCATTTTTCCAAGAACCTAAAAAAAGTTATTTTTGGATTGGTTATTCCAGATGATTTCATGATTCTGTTAAAATTCTTACTGTGAAAAGAGGTCTAGGTTCAACAAGCAGATCGTCCCTTTGATCCAACGTGCCCCATCTATAAGCCAGTTCCGCTCCTCTCCTTTTCCATGTTTCTAAGTACACGGTGGCCCAAATTACATTGAAGATGGAAAACAATACGTAAGCCACGTCTTCCACCGCTTGGTTCCTACCGATGATGCCGACCTGTCAATACCAAAATTTTACTCAAACTTTACAATTCTTCAATTTGAATGATGTCCAAGGCAGCGAATGCCTTACCCAGTATATGACACCCACTGCAGCTGGAACGATTAGTGCGGTGGTGTAGTGGCCAAGCCACGCGAAGTACATAGTAATCTTTACCCCGAAATATTTACAAATATCGTCCAAAGGCTGAGGGCTGAGAAACGCTCTGACCCACGTTCGCTGTAATTTTTCTAATTCAGGCAATTCGTGAAGGGGGAAGACCTGTGATACAAATTGATTTCGTGAAATTTGAATCCTTGATCGATGGATGTATAGCAAATTGATTATCTTGCTGTTGATCGATACCTGGGAAATAATCCCAGAGGAAATGCACTTTGGAATAATTGCTTGTCCTTCCACCATCTTCAGGCCTGGCAGGCTGTGAAGATCTTGAGATCCTGCTCTTAATGTATGTAAGAGATGTAAAACTAGAGACTGTCTTTCCTGCGTGGTGAAGAATCTTACTTCATCGTCACTCCCTTCGAAGCAGCTAGCTTCCGAGAAAACGAACTCTTTCAAGCCTCCGCCAAACTCTTGACGCAAACTCTTTGGCAGATGTACCTCCTCGGCAGCCTTCAACAAACTGCAATATTTCTCTCAATTCATCCATCGTACTATGTTTGATTATGTTTTATATCCGGGAAAACTTGTAATTGGATTTTACTTACATGTTGAAAGGAGCCGTTAGATAAAATCCGTAACTGTCTGACGAAGCATGGTGCCGTACGTGCACCACTAGGCCTGGGGTTCCAGCCCGTAGTCGGCCTAAGAGCCACATTAGTGTTTCGTCGCTCGCTCCACTTGGGAACATCATCACGACGTCGCATTCCTATTAATAAAATCAGAAATTTACTAGTAAGAAGGCAGATATAAATTAATCGGGTTCTGAATAATTTGGTGAAAGACAAGAATTTAAAATTACTTAGGAATGCGGTTTTGTACTTCAAGATATTTAGGGTATTGTTGCAATTAAAATTCGTCCTCCTTAATTACCTCCATTCAACCACTATTTTTCTGATGAATCGAGTGATGTTTTGCCAAAAAAATAGTTTACACTCTTTTATTAAAGACTTCCCAAGAAGACATGATTTTGTGCCACTTTTTTAATTGCCCTAATTATTCCGGAAATTTCGAGACTGGTCGATAAAGAACGAATGCACAAACATTGGTACTTCGATCCACATTACAGGGCACTTTATATCCTACGGTCAGGAAATTATATAAACCGTTTCCCATTTGTATGCAGTGGCCTATTATACTGCCTCTGCTGCTTTTATATGTTAATATATACTTGTAATTCATTTCTTGTTCATTCGAAATTGTGATATTTTTTTTTCATACAATTGTTAAGTGCGAAAATTTTGTATGCCACGTAATTGTAGGCCGAATACTCAAGACCAAACGAATCCTGGCACAAGAAATAACGCCATTTGGGCTGGCCGCTATCCAAATAGCAGGAGGCGGCTTGGTATTGCCAATCTACGTGCAACGATATCCTGATAGCACAGCTGACCTAGTACCAGTGACGGCGTAACCTCGTGAAAACTGAATTCACGGAATTCCAACGCAATGGATAGAATTCACGGCAATCGTGATGTAACCAAGGATACAATTTTCAGGAAGGTGTAAAATTTGCGTTGAAGGAAAAGATACATGACACCATTGAGTTAAGTATTCTTTGGAATTTAGCTGCACGCGAAAATCATGTTGAAGTACCTTACGTAACCATGCTCACCCCTACGGAATTTCCAGCGTATTTCGTAGTCCAAAAATTTCACAATTGAGAATACTATCCGAGTAGTTATCTCATATAAATTTTACGGACGATATTATTAAATTGAATAAATTCTAGATATTTACACGGAAATAGCTTTAGTAATTTCTCATGTGTGGAGAAAAATTTTAATTACATCTAGAATAAGTACACCAATTCTTCAATTATTGCATACATGGGTGTATAAATCCATCCGTATTAAGGATACCTACTTCTATTTCGTTTTATGTAACAAGATTTCGCCACGTGCTCTTTGACCTGGAATAGAGTGGAGCCTTCAGAGTGAAAAACCTGATAATGCGGATCAATACGAGCAACCAAATTAGAAAAAATGACGAGTTGTACGATGGTTGAAAATTCTTTTAAATTAACTCAATAATCCATTCGTTAATGAGGGTGAATAATTCTCTTCTAATTTTTCCGATGCAAGTCCTACTCCTGAATAAATTATCTCATTATGTGCCAATAGATAATTTGACAAGTCTAATTTATTGCTTCACGATAAAATTATGCTAACGTTAATTCGCAGGATGAGGAGAATTTTATTTAGAGTTTAGAGACTTCTCAGCTATAGGGCAAAAGTCTCAATGACAAATTTAACGGAGCAGTGCTTATTAATGTCAAATCACATTCTATAGATCGTGCCTTTGTCGTAGCACCTGTTGCACCTGTTTAGTTTTGCGTTTAATGCCAGGACAAGAGACTCGTGAACGGGCTGACACAGCGTCAAATGTATCCCTTTCCACAAAGAGTCGTGAAGAACTTTAGTACATACTTGTCCCTATCAGAATGTTCTCGTTATTTTTAAATTCTACAATAAAAAGGGTGATTGATCAATGGAAAAATCCCTTGCAAACCCTCGCGAAGGTTGAATCGACCTTCGAACTTTTAACTATCGATTGCATGCACTATTTCTAACTTTGTGCTTTCGTAACTTTTGTTGGTCATTCGTCTTTTGGTCTGGTGAGTTCTTTATGCTGGACACGTCGCTAATACTATTCCTAATCAATATTGTATAATTCTAATTCGAAATGTAGCAAAAGTAGTTTGCGAATACAAGTTTAAGTTAAAGTTTGTACAACTATCATTGACGTTGAGTCGTACATCGTACATGAAAGAGATGGACGATTATACGAACCGCAAAGTACATATTTTATGGAACTGACGTGAAATCGATACTAAAGTAGGCATTTAATAATAGAAACAAACGAGATCGTCCCGGCCAAAAAGTAGAACCCTAACAAGGTTTACCTATTCGAATGTGGATCTGTAATAATAGTACCTATTAGTTTACAAAATACGATATCAGATATTTTGCTTCTGTATGAAATTCTTGTTTTTGGAAATTATCAGAAATTATGAGAAATTCAAGCTAAATCTGAATAATAGACCACATTGATTTGGCTTTTTATATTCAATTCAAATTCCACTATGTTGGTTGCAGACTACAATGAGAGACTAACAATAAAATTACTGTCGACGCGCGTGCATCCGAAACCAGAACAATGACTAGTCTTCAAACCGGAATCGAGTCTGTCAGATTGCATAGTGATAGGCTTGCAAATGGTTACTAGAAAAAGCTGATTGGAGTAAGAGTGACAAGGCTGAAGTATAAATTAGCGGAAATTCAACGTTGAACGAACGATCGCGTAAGCTTGGCGTATTTTCTGCGAAAATTTCCGCCAGATTGATGCTGAATTTATGGCAACTGTTTGTAGAACCTGGATGAAGGGGATAAACGCTTGAAGGCATACATTGTTCGAGTGCATAATGAATCTACCACACGCGGACTAAATAATCAGTCGAAATTACCACATGATGTGTTTTACAAACGCAGTAAAAATATGTTTGATTTTTAGAAGAATCTGTAAATATAGAAGCTATAGGGAGAATGTTTAATGATAGATGAAGAGATGTGAAATAAGAAATAATTAAATGTAATTTGAAGGCGACGTTGAGATGCGACAAATTTGTTTGATCTACAAACCTGAGTGGGAACCTTCTGTAACCATAGGCGGCGGGGGGTCATCAAGTGGCCGGTACATGGTATTTTTCGTCTCAGGAGGCGGGAAGCTGCAAAAAAAGAACACGATTCATTAAGGAGTATCGATTTTGTCCTTGTTACCAATGTGACCTATCACAAACAGGTAACCATATTCCTGATAATCATCGATCACACAAATATGTGGAATGATACAATTTGGATAAGTGCAACGAGTCTTCTTGATCCAATTCTTTTTACTGCGACCTAATATTCACGCCAATTATTAATGATTCAAGGTGCAGACATAAATTAGAACGCTGAATTTTAATCAACCCCTTAAAACGTGCAAATGATTTATTCACTATATTCTATCATGTTACGTACTTTGCTTTGACAAATTTCGTATGCACGGATAATGCTTCATGACTAGGTTGTTAGGTGCAAACATCCCATTCCTTCTGTATATATCTTTACTTAATAACGAACGGGGGTAATATTACTACCTACACTTTACTGCTAGGCAGCAAGAATCTTGGGGTATAGCGTATCATAAATTTCATTAAAATTCACTGAAGGATGTAAACTCGATTCTCGTTCCTCAAATTCTCATTATCCTTTGTAGCGAAATCTCAGATCATCGTTCAGACGCCGCCGTGTGACCTTAACAGTCAGCACCAAAATAGAAACAACAACAGTATCGTTTTAGACTTGAAGCTTCGTTACACAATTTGATGTAGCAATGGAGTTTCATTTTACTTAGCATGTAGACAGGGAAAATGGATTCTTGTGTTTTACGAGCTGGCTAAAGTAATTTATGTTAGACTGTAATCCATTGTCATAAAGAAGAATGTGTGATCGCGTATTTTTCATACATAATTTAAGCGTGATATACAGTACTCTTCGTAATGAAAGGACATTCATTTTGTCTTTAGAGAATAAATACTCTTTTTTTTAATCTCGCCACATTTCATCAATACTGAATACTTTTGATGGAAACTCGAGGTTTCAGATTTTAGTTTCAGAAGTGAATATAACTCTGTTCTTTTATTTTCATGTCTTTGTTGAGGTGTCAAAGAAGACTGTGAACTCTATAAATTAATTTCCAAAATTGAACTAATGACATCTGACAGAATACAGAATATTGCTTAACTAATTGCAACGCTTCAATTAGTTATGAAATGGTCATTACGCATTTCAGGGAAACAGCATTAATCGCAATTGTCGTTATGCAAATTCGAAAATGCTATTTACAACCTCAATTTATGTGACACGAGAACAGGAAGCAAGCACAAGAACTACTTTGTGCATGTGTCGCAATTACGTTAAATGTAATTGAAAGCGCGCAACGTTTCGTGCTTTAAGCAGTTCCGTCTTGCATTAATGGTGCAGTGTGAAATAGCATTGCAATAGCCACGTCACGCCGTATCTTGCATTTGAGAATTCCCTTTGGAAAATGTAGAAAATGTATAAAGGACAACACCAAAGTATGTGGGAATAAAAAAACTCTTCATCTTTTTTAGAAACATTGCAATAAAATCCGACATTTGAATCTTTTGTGATACCACTCCAAGGACAGTAATTGGAACTGTTAGTAGCATTATAAAAGTTTTCTTGTGATAATTTACTGTAAAGAGTGTGAAATGTAAAGTACTCTAATAAGAATGAAGGCCTTTCCGCGTACGTGCATAACGACTGTAAGCTATACACCACGTGGCAGTCCAGAATCTATTTTGTGAAGTATTATATTAGACATTGAAATGTTACGGTAACTAAAATCCGTTTGGTTCAAATGACTGTAGAAATTTTTGCAGGTAATTATACAAATATAAATATATATATATTATCAATTTGTTTTATCTTCTTAATAAATGTATGCAAGGCAGGAAAGCCTGGTTGTCCAGCACAATATTCTAATGGAAATCTCAATTGCTTAATGTGTCAGGAATATATTTTCATTAAGTTTTCAATTCGACGGTGTAATTCTAAAGTTTGACTATTACAGTTGTAAAGTTCTCTATTGACTTTTCGCTTCTTCCCTTTGTGTCTGATATTTCACTACGTACTGGCATGTAGAGCGCGTGCCATAGACCTAACACGCCGTGTCTACGAGTAAGGATTCGCATTCGTGATTCAATGATATGCATTCAAAGAGCGCTTGGCATTACCACTGCTTCCATCATACATTTGTCTCCTGGATGAGCATTTCGGTATGTGGTAAGCAATTAACTCGATTTTCTACTCAAGTTTATTCAGCATATTAAGATAAGTGTTCTACACCGACCAAATCTTGTTTTCCAATGAAAGGTGTGGTTTGAGGTGGAAAATCAGCGAGAGGCTATATGTTACGCAAACTAGAAGATCAATATTTGTTTGTATCTTGGTTAAACAATACATTATCCATCTTGTGGTTTTCAATATTTGGGTTATGAGAATTAATTACTCCGAGGTTTTTAGGGACAAAAGGCCTTAGTTAGGTGGGCAAGAGTGTACCCTGCAGCTAAGCTCCTCGAGAAGGACCTCATTCCGAATCCCGATGGGCAAAACCGCCTCTGAAATGCTACCGCATCTCATTTCGGCGGAACTGGAGGGAGGCTTGGCACCCTCTTACGTCATACTGGAGTATATACTGCTATATGTAATCGCAGTTGAGCGGGAGAATCCGCAAGTTCTATATCTACCTGGGAAGCACGGCGAATTTACGATGTACATTTCATACGAACCATCGTTTTCTAATATTGGCAGTATTCGTTCAAAGTTTCCTTCGAATACATAAAAACTTGACTGGTTCGACGAGAAGCGTATGAAGCCGATAGAAAATTTTCCGATCAAAACAATCTTGCAACAATATCTCACGGTTTCTTTACCATCTGTATCAGTCAAGCAACTGGATTGGAATCGATCGAGGTATTATTCCGAAAGGAAGTGCATTTGATTTATCGGAATTAATGTTGGTATTAAATTGCAAATGGTCTTAGAATTGGATACGTGTGTAGACTCGGTAAGGAAAAATTCGCACATTTCTCACGTTTCAATAATTAAGCAAATCTAGAAGCAGCGGTTATTACAAACGTTACCGAAGCAGATATGGAGAAATGTTCCAAATTCTCCGAGCCTCTGTCAATACATTAGTTGGCACGAGCGTCGTCTGTGTGTTGCTGATAATGTGCTTCAAAGAGATAGCTCCCTTTTGCGTTAAACCGTCGCAATTGTTAAGCAATCTCCTAGGAATTTCGAGTTAGCTAATTCACTTTGCCTTGAACTAGGGTTAATTTGAGTTAGAAATCAAATTTTCGGAATAAATTTGTCGAATGAGATTGAAGCAATAGGATTTTCTAAAACAGTAATACCTACTCCGTTTTGTTTGGTTCAGTGGCATTGCTGGAATGCGTAATATTGAGATCATAAATTCACGGTATGACCGATTCTCCGCGTATTCTCTGAGTTTTGGCATCTAATCAAATGCCGGTCCACTAGAGCTCTTCTGACTATTGAACCGTGAGATTTTCATTACACGTAACGTGCTTTCATTCAACCCAAAGTAAAGCTAATTGACTACCGGGGTAAAGACCTGACGAGTTAATTAATGCGAATTAGTTTTCCTGCGAGGAAAAGTCATTGCTAATTTATTATAACTTTTAATCGCTTTAATTAAAAGTGTTTAATGGTCTCTATGGGGTACAACGATAAATATACGTTCATTGCACGCTTCACTTTATTTACCAAGATTTGACCTGACAAGTAGTTAGCTGGCTTTGTCACGGTAGGATATATATCCTTTTTGGCATTTCTTTTGTATTTCATTTTATGTACTACTGTTATTGGGATTCTTCTAAAGAGTTCGTACAAGTGCACTTTGCACGTGAATGGAATAAATTACTACTGCCGAAGACTAGTTACGCGAAGCACTTGGCGGAAAAAGGGAAGCTTTCACATTGGTTCTACCGTACAATGTTAGAGCCGACTACTGCTGTACTTTACTAGATTTCGTAAATGAAATTGAGTTGGGCCAACAAAAAGCCCGCGTTTTTGAAGCAGGGGAAGATCTCCTAAGCCCTTGTTATGGGGTTACCAATATTGAGGCTGTTCAACCAGACTTAAGCCCTAAGAACACGTGTGTTCGTATTCACTAGCTCCATTCTCTTTACTCAAATATTTTTTTATACTCTATTCATTTGAAAAATAATAATTTCTACAATTTCTGATTACCTATAAATCGCATACTTTTTTTAGCATTTGATTATTATTACTTTCGTGAAACTTATCACAATAAACCGTTATTTACTCTCACGATAGTACATCAGTCACGACATCATATTTCAGAGTCTTTGCACCAAATGGGAACGTAATGCGAAATTCTCAAACTTCTTTTATATAGTATCGCAATACTAGTACCAGAGTTTGCTCGCACAAAAGGTATAACAGCAATCGGGATGGCTAGTCATAAAAATCGAAAAGGCAATTACAAGAGTTACGAGACAAATGGAATGGAAGAAACGGTCGGGAATCACAGGCTGCAAAACACGTCGTACGAGTAATGGGGCGAATGGGGTGGGCGTGTAAGTAAGAGTAGCGTAAGCCGCGTATTTCGGAGGAGAGATCAATCCTGACCGCTTACGAAAGTTGATAAGGGAATTGTGGTAAAAGATGAATTTTGAGGAAGATATCGATTGCGCGAGGTTTCGTAACGGGTTCACTAGGGGTCCTAGGTCACTCGAAAGGGGACTCACCCTTGTCGAGAGTTTCTTTAGCCGCGTGTATGACCTTCCTCCGCCTGAGACCGTCGCCCGCAAGGGCGGTCGTCATCGTGCTGTCAGGGGTATCCGTCGCCACGGATCTCTCATCATCACTATTCGCGCACTCGCCAGATGTGGTCGATGCTCGGTGGTCGAGGAGATTGATCGGGGACCCCTCGCCGCCTGGCATAATGTCCCGATTGGCAGGACCGTCGTCCTTAACCGAGGACCTTTGCGCCTGAACTGAACTGACTCCCTCTGTTCAAACCTGACCGATCCACTTCCACTGCCCTGCACCCCCTAACTCTATCGTTACCCACCTTCTTCTCCCTCTTGCCAACCGGCTTCTATCTCTCGTTCCCGCTCTGTTCCAATGCTTTACTCTATAGCTACTATAGTTGGTATACCACCTACTCTCCTTCTTCCCACTTGTCGCCACCGTCGTGCCGCCACGACGACACTGCGCGACCCTATTTGCTGTAAGCGGCCCCTAGATACAACACTGAACATTGAACAATAATATTGGCTGTGTCTTAACTTCCGTCAATATTTCGCGGCAGCTTTGACTGCTGCCTTTGTTTCATTTCTAAGCTGGAATATCTACAATCTCGAGATTCCTTTAGAAACAGAATTGTTGGAAAATAAGCTCAAGTGCTCATGAAAAAATTTCTATTCATTTCAAATTCAACAGATAGATAGAACTTTCATTGAACAATTGTCAAATAACTATTTTGAAATCTCTGATCGTATAAGTGTCTGGCTAAAGACGTGTAATTTCTACTGATTGGTAACTTTTACAATTCTGTGGATGGCATGAATTATCGGATTATTACTATTTAACTTTTTTTCCAATTGTAGTAAAACTATCTCCGAGAAACAATGTTTAGAGAAGCTTAGTCAATATGTCAAGTGCTTCAATAATATTGCACGTGGTTACCAAGAATACCATCGCTTTTTCGCAGAAGCCGTGCCACACTTCCGCGAAGTCCTGCCATCTGCAACAAAGTCGACGGACTCGACTCGGGTCGCGATCGATTTCACACCCTCTTGCTACGGCGCCATGTTCTCCCCTTTGTCTCGTTAGGCGCGATTTCATCCCCCGTTTCAAAATGATACGGCATTCAACTTTATTTCATTTGAAAAACATAGGGTTGATCACATTTTAACAAGGCTATGATTACGATTCTAACATAACAAACATAACATAACCAACAGAGCAGTAGATAATTCAATTAAATAGACTTATCACCCTAAATAATAGTTAAAGAAGATCAAAAGTATAATTACGAGTTTTCATTTTGACATAAGTGAAATATGAGAGTTCTCGATTTTCGAAATAATTTCACGACCAATACGGTCTATTTCGAAGAGATTTGTGCTCTACCATGTGTCAAGGTTATGACTTCAATCCATTCGTCCGTTAGATCATCCCCAAATACATCCGACTTCGTTTTTGCCTATTTCCGGGGCTAAAGTGGTAGGCTGAATCAGTGACCTTCGGCTTCGGATACCATTTCCAATGGGCGACTATCGTTCTGATTGTGAGTGAATGCTGGGTGATATAATGGAAAATCAGAGTAGCTTTACGTAGGTCTGACTATAGACGTTTCCTCTAGATACTTCTACTGCAAGAGTTAGGAAACTTGTACTACAGGTACAAGACTTCGTTAGTCAGTGTAGAACGACCTAGATACATTTAAGAAGTCATGTTAATTCTTTACATTGCCAGACTTTCATTAACATTTTATGAAAAACACGATGAGAATTTATCCTAAAATAAAATCTTGTTTTTGATTAAATTCGTTGCATGATTCTTAGCTTTCTGATAGGTTGTACACATCATTGCAAAATAAAAATATAGCAGGTTTTGTTCACACAGCTCCAATTTATATAATTGTAAAGAAATGAGATGTTGCTTTCTTGTACTTTTATTAAAATTCTCCGACATTTAGCGTACACGGCTACCAACAGAGCAGTAGATAATTCAATTAAATAGACTTATCACCCTAAAACGTCAAGCAACGCGATAACGCGGTAATTGTAAAATTGGCCGAACATGTAGATTCCCCTTTTGCCTTGGACGTTCGATTGCGGGGGTTTCTATGACGTTTGGCCCCTTTTTATAAACAAGCATCGTGGCGAACGATCGATTCGACGTTGACGATGCTTTTCCTCACATAAGTGGTTAACTCTAACGCACGTTTATCAATCGCGTTTCTAATGTATTTTAAACGTATTTCTTTCTCTTCGGAAACTCGAGCAATCGCTTTTTACTCGGATTCACTCACACGATCCGTTAGCTTACTATAAATAGGTATGACCTCTTATTGTATATTACACTTATTACATTTCTCCAATGTAACTTAATATTTTATATTAAGCTTTCTGGCGCGTCTTATTATGTTACAAACATGACCTCATTGTTACAGTAACTAATGTACGTTCATTACATAAATATTTGTAAAGTTGCATGAGAATTATTCGCTAGCGTCAAAGGCAGTAGATTCGGAAGCGTATTGCTCAACAATTGTTTTTGACGAGTCTCGATTGAATGTTTCAACGATTATTGGAATTTATCATAAGTAATTATGACAAACCGAGCTATACACTTCGAATTTCTGTAACGTTATTACGATATGGGCCTGGACACAATTATCTCGAATGTGAAATCGCATGCAACTTGTTAGGGTAAAAACTGGGACAAAAATCACATTACAAGCTGAACGCACGACCATGTGTATTACCTCAATAAATAAAAGAAACTCTTCGAAAATCACGAGGAATTAACAAAGTCCATAAACAATTTCGATTTGCGTTCGATGATCTTTCATCTGGTGGCCTCATCCCGTTTTGGCCTTGTCATCACACATCGACCCCTGTAGCAGATTTCAGTCATGTGCGAGACTTTGGTTGTTGTGGAAGTTCGAAGCACTTTCCCTAAAGCTGATTTGGTCGTGTTACTTGGTGAACCGCTCTTTGTGGTTCTTGCGGCAAACGTCGTATTGCCTGGTGCATTTGTGACTAAAGATTCATCCAATATTTCCGGTAAACTTGGCAGCGTATTCGTAGACGTTGTGGTTTGCTTTAAGTTCGTTGTATTCTCTTCGTGTAACTTGGTCACTGGCTCGATCACGCTGTGTCCAGTAGTTTCGATGGTCGTTTGAATCGTTGTTACGAACTGGTCATCGGTTGGATTCCTTTCAGGAGAATCGTGCTTGTTGATTGCAAACGTTGTAGTTTCAGCAGGACTCTCGGTTTTGATTGTGGTTCGACTATGCTCATCTGCCATCTTCATACTGTCGAAAATCGCTTTTACGTAATCCGAGAGGCTTCTCATACCATTGCTCTCCTCGGTGCTCGTATTGGTTTCCGATATAGAATCATCGGAATTTGGATTCGCATTAGAGCTTTCTTCGTAATTCCACGTGGAAATCTGAGAATGTTCCAAATCAGCTGGACGTCTCACTTCGCTCCACTCGGATCTGTGATTCTTTGGGTAATCGATATCTTCGTCTTCGTTCTTCGGGGTCTCATTTTCCTTCCTCAATTTTGATGCCTTTTCTCTCTCGTCTATCATCTTACTAAATGTTTTCATCTCATCCTCGCCCTTGGGGAATTTCACCTGCCTCGTAGCCATATCGAGTTTCTCCGTAGTTTGAGGACTTTCCAACGTAACGAATTCCTGTGTAAATAACGTTGAAGTGTCAGCGGTACTTTGAGTATCCTCATTTTCTTCAGTCTCCGGTTTTAACGGTGTTTCTTCTCCGTCCAATGTCGCTTTTGGTTTTTCATCATCAACCGTTTTTTCCTCGCTTTGAGAATTGGTTTTACCCTTAATATCGTCGAAAATTTCATCCTGTTGTGAATTACTGCCAAATCCTGTCGTCAGACTATCCGAATGTTCTTCGTTATTTTTATCCAGTGTTATTGTTGGTAGTGTTGTAACCTCGTCATGCTTTAAAGTTGACAATTCCAATTCGTCTGGTTCGTTATTGAGCGTCGTCATTATTGTGGACGTCACCCAACTGTCTTCTGGTAATTCAGTGCTGGTGGACGTTGCTTGTACCGGTATGGACGTCGCATCATCCCTTAGAATTTCTTCCAGGAAATCCTGAAAAATTGACTTATGGGGAGGCACTGTTGTCGCGGGTTTCTCCGTAGGAGGGAACTTCGGCTCTCGGGTTGGATTGTACTTGTACTGATCCTGAACTAAACTGTTAACTGCGGAGTTAAAGTGTTGTGACTCTGCTGTAACAAAGTCGTCGACTGAAGGCCGAACTCGCACACGTACTCTCCTTCTTCTAGTACCCTGAGAAAAATATCAGAACACATCGATTTACTATTATATTATATAACAATGGAAGATATGCACTATATTTAGTAACAATTTATTTTATAGGAATATAATGATGGCAGAGATTTACCTTCCGAGGAGTAGAAGGATTAGTATCTTTTTTCGTTGTTTTCTCCAAATCGATAGTCGTGAGAGCTTCTGTGGAACTTTCCGTAGGATCCATCATCCAGGATTCCGAATTAAACGTTGTATCAGAGTCTCCTCTAATCTTTGTTCTCGTTAGTGTCGTCTTTTCATTATCACTAGTCGATATTTCGCTTATTTTCTCCGTGTGATCCGCGACGTTTGTCTTTTCTCCAAATGTCGTGGTACCCATTAACATTGACTCTTCGTCTTGTTCCACGTGGCTGTCATCGCCGTTCTTAAGGTCAGAGGAGACTACGAAGGTGACTGACGAAAGATCAGGTCCTGACGTAATGATTTCAGGAGCGTCTTTATTGTCAACTTCATTGAAATTATTGTTCTTCGTACGTTCTACTAAACGATTCGATGCGAAACTAGGTTGGAAGGACATGCTGGACAGTTTTGTTGACCATTGGCTTTCAGCTCCATAAATATCTGGGGGTGTTGAACCGCGAGATGATGCGGGCCTTGTGCTACTATATTTCCGAGATGGGTTACTCGCAAGCTGAGCTTGATCATATTCTTCTCTCAAGTTAGATTGTTCGGAGAGATGTCCAAAGTTTAGAACAAATTCTTGAGACGGATACTGAAAATGTGATTCATACTACATTAATAGTAATAAAATAAAATAAAAACGCGGATGTACAATGAGATTTCTAAAATTCAACTTCTAACAAACTTGATTCGAAGCTATCTCAAATCGAAACAATAAATTTATCGGGATGAATGTCTTAATCACAGACGTAGGAAAAACCACAAATTATATTGCTGCTTATTACTTCTTATACAGCATTTCCTTATTTACATTACGTAAACAATGACCTCAGAATTGTACTCACATTTTCGCTGGTAGGTTCGTAGTATTGATTTGCTTGATGCCGGCCAGAGGCGAATTGCGATGGGGTGTCGTAATTTTCATCGAAGAGTACTTGCTGTTCGGATGTTGTGTGCTGTGGTGGTATTCGTGGATAATTTTCGTCCAATGGTAGTTCGTTGTGTGCCACTAAAACGGATTCTGTCGTAGTAGTAGTAGTTACGCGTTTCTTTCCTGGTCGACGGATTCTTCCTCGAATTCTTGTGTGTTTCGAATCGTCAGGTCGTGATTTAGACCTCACGGTGAATATCACGGAATCGTCGGGTGTTGTCGTAGCAACAGGTACTCTTTCCGTTGTCGTGATAGTCTCGATTGGCGAAGTAAGTGATGGTAAAGTGGTAGGTTTGCCTGTAGGTCGACGACTTGGAGTTTGTTGATATTTCGCTCGATTCTTCAACAATTGAGACTGCGATAAATTGTCTTCCATTATGGTTTCTTCGTTCGCCAACTGCTATTAAGATAATACTTTGTTATTTAATATAATTGGTTAAGCTCGAAACCACTAACATTTGAAGTAATAAGAAAAATCTAATATCCAGATATCTATCGAGAGCTATAGAATTGTATTAGAAAGTCTCATAGAAATGTTTAATCATTTCGGCGCCATTGAAGCATACAAATTATAGAGCAAAAAATCATAGAGAATAAATTCATATATTAAAGTATGATTGCTCGAGGAGAAAAGATATTTCGAGGTAAAGGCAACGAGAACCAGTAGAATAAGGACACTTACCTCAGACAATGCCGGTCTGTAAGTAATAGGTGTAGTGAATCTTTCATTTACAGGATGAACGGGTTGGAAATTTGGTGGCCTTATAAATCCATAATCGATATCTTCGTCAACTGGAGCTGGTGTTGTGGTCGTCGTCGTTGTTGTACGATGTGTCGTTGTTACAATTGGTTTGTGACCAGAATGTATTTTGATGTAATCGTTCCCTTCAGTTTGAATTTGCGTGACATGCTGATTACGGGTTCTAGATCTAACTTTCGATCCATCACGATGTTTATTGGCAGACGAGGATCGAGTGGGTTCGTGATTGACGATGCTGAAGCGAACATACTCGTCCTGAGAACCTCTCGGCCGAGTTTGGATCGCAGAGTCCTGATGTTGGCGACCTCCAATACGCCCGCGTACTCGTTGTCGTATTATAATTGGGGTTGTACTTGTGGTAGTACTCTCCGTTGTAGCCTAAAACAGAACATTGATTTCTCCATAAATCCATACAATGCGTACACATTTCTATAAAATTACAGATTCAATTGTTTGCAGTTGTATATAAAACATATTTTCCATGCACATTATCCTATTCAGACTAATAACGATTGCTGCTTTCGCTTATTAGAAATTTAAAAAGCCATGCGAATGCAAGTGTTTCTCCGCGAGCGTGTCCGACGCAAAGTAGAAATAGTGGACCACAAGTAGATCGGTTCTTACGTCAGTAAGTGGTGCTTCGGTAGAAGAGACGCGTAGCTCGTAATCCTCTTGTTTGTTCTGTGGTAATGGGATAAATATCGGCGATTCATTTTGATCGCTATCCGCTACACCAGAAGCGACCTTCTCCGATTCATGGAACTGACCTTGTCCAGTCAGACCGTATTCTGGTTGCAGTTGGGGCGCATTTACTTCATAAATTGGAGAGAAACGATGATCGTTGTTTTGCCTTTGATGAGATTGTTCAGTCGTGCCCAACTCACCCTCGCTATTTTCCGGCTTTCTATGATACTGCGAGTATTCTTTAGGCCTTTGGAGAATTGTCTCTTGCAGCACTTCGTCGTGCTGTGCTTGGTAGTTGAATCCATTCACTGGGCTCTTCTCAAGTGTACCTTGGTCGAATTCGGAATTCTGTTGGTCATATGAACCTTGATATCGCTGATCTTGCGGCAACCCTGAAGGGTAATTTTGGCTTTTCGAATAGTCATCGGAAACCGTCGGTAGACCATGGGTCGCGGTAACTCCCCGAATGGGAGGATAATTTTCCGTGGTAGTGGTGATTGTCTGTGGATAATTCTCTTGTGTAAAGTCATTTGCACCGGACGACGAGGAGACGGATTCTTGCTGACGTAGGTTCGTGCTTGGGGCGCTCGGTTGGTTCGAATGTATGAAAGTCTCCGCTGCTCCTGGAGCACTTGGACGAACTTGTGGAGAATTATCGTAGCTTGGTGTCTGCTGGGCTTGAACGTTATGGTTCTGTCCTCCAGCCTGCTTTCAAAACAACGAGACGATCGTTAAACAACTACTGTGATTATCTATTTGGATCAAATGGGAGTAGCAAGATTAAAATGCGAATCAGTAAATGGGAAGACAAATTTCTATGTAGCTGCAACGCGTTATAAAAAGCCTGTATTGCTCTGAGTACTAATAATTTAGTACACTCGCCGGATGTGCTGTCTATAATTAACGTACCTCAGCTTGTTGATTTTTCTCTCGACTTCTCTGCTTCTGAGTTCGAGAAACTGGTCTCCTGTGTTCCACATTATTGTACTTTACTGTAGTTTCCGGTATTTTAGATTTCGTTGGATCGTAAACTGAGTCGCGGTAGTCTTCGGTTGTAGTCGTAAACCTAGACCTAGATCTATTGTACGGTCTTCGGGCTCTATCGGTGGTTGATGATCTGACCGATGACGTAGTCGTTGTCGTTGTCCTCGATCGTGGTGGCCCGTTTCTGGTTCTACAAGTTAAAAACTTACTTTCTACATTTCTTCTTTAATATTTCTCTTTGCCGATTTCAACCGGCAAATTCCAATCGAGTCAAAGCGAATAATAATATTCAGCGGTAAGTAGTAGTCGTTTCAATAATGCAAAATTTGAGAGAATCTCTAAAAAGGAATCGTTTGGTGCTTGGAAACAGAACTTTCTACGACAGTCTCACCTTTGCCGCCCACGCGGTCTGTAGGTCGTGGAAGGAGGTCGGGCGGTTGTCGTAGTCGTAGTTGTAGTGGTGCTAGTGGTAGTAGTCGTAGGCGTTGTAGCAGCTTGCTGTAGCTTCGCCTCTTGTTTGTCCACGAGAGAATTCACAAGACCAGGCAAATGGGGTGAAATCGCTGGCAATTCTGCTGGTAGGTTGTATTGTGTGGGCCCAACTGGTGTTCTGACGTCATTAATCTCTCCAAGAGGTATTTCCCCATCAAAAGCACTTGCGGGTGGATTCATATGATGATACTGCTCGGTGTTGTATCTTTCATTGTCTCCATGCTCGATGAATTCTTGATTCAAGAGACCATAGTGTGTAGATACATCTTGAGAATTTGCAGTTTGAGGACCAATCGGTCTATCGTATCTTGGCGTAGTCGCATAAACGTTTTCCATTCTAGGACTTTGCAATGTAGTAGGGGTAGTACCCAGAGTACTCTGTTCGTAATATTTGTGGCGTCTCGTAGTTGGTCGTTGATCCTGTGATCCGTAATAAGTACTGATCACGGAAGGTGGTTTATTATCGCTATAAAATTGTCTGAATCTAAATCTCGAGCCACCATGAGGTGGTACGGGTGTTGTCGAGTACATCGGTTCGTATCTCGGAGTACTCGATGACTCTAGGGTATAGGACGCGGTGGTCTGAGAGTCGTACGTAGGGACCGTGGGAATAGAGCTGTGTAAGTCAAGACCGTCGCTATAAGAGTTCGGTTCTATCAATGGTGTAGGATTCGGGTTGTGTTCCTGGGGATGACGATTTAGATCAGAATTATCGATATTGTTCACGACGACTGAACCGATATGTGGCGCTGGGAATGGAATCTTGGAATATCCTGGTGGTGGATCGAAACTGAGAGGTGCGACAAAGAATGGCAATTTATCTACCCTTCTTTCAACTCGATTGTGATCGAGAGCCGAAAGGTAAGGGAGATCGAACTTCGCGTATCCCGTAGGAGGATCCAAACTTGTCGGGCCCACGAATACTTGGGGCATCTCCGAGCTAACCGTGTCGAGAACCGCTATGCTTTTAGCGTCTTTTAGGATCTTCAGGACATCCGATACCTTCACTCCTGCTTTCTTGAGGGTAGTGGCTCCCATATATACGGACAAAGGTGGTTGATTCGGCGAAGGTGTAGTGGTTGGTTCCCGATAATTTTGTTCTTCTTGGAATTGGTTTCCCCTAAGACGCTGTCTACCGCGAGTTTTATTTTTCGAAGGTCTTGTAACCTCGGTCAGATGCTGCCGATGCAATTGTTGATCACGTATTAGAGGCAAAGCTTGTGCTTGTGCATTAGATGGATTCTCTGTAGTCGTAAGTACACCCGTTTTACTACTGGTCTCTTGATGTTGACTTTCTAAAATTCTTTGCTGTTTTATTGCTCTCTGCAATTCAAGTTCTTTCTGTCGTTCTAATGCGGCCTGTCTTTCAGCCTCACGTAGCTTTGCTTCTTCTTCGCGGCGCTTTTGTTCTTCTTCTCTTCGTCGTTCTTCTTTAATACGTAATTCGGCGAGCCGTCGTCTTTCGAGTTCTTCCTGTCGTTGTTTCTCTCTTGCCTCTTGAATTCTTTCGAATTCCCGCTGTTTTGCCAATTCCTCGAGTCTTTCATTTTCCTTTCGCTTTTTCTCAGCCTCGCGTTGCTTTTGTAATTCCTGCTCACGTTGGAGAGCTTCTTGCTGCAGACGTGACTTTCTTTCCAAGGCTTTTTGCTCTTCGTTCAGTCTTGCGATTTCTTTCAAGCGCTCCTCCTTCAGATGTTGCGTCTTTTCCTCGTGCTCCTTTTGTATTTGGTGTAACAATTGTCGGGCAAAAGCCTCATCGCCGGGCGGCACGGTGGCATCGGTCTCTTCCATTTCTCGAAGTTCTTGTTGCTGTTGCCGATGTAGCTGTTGCTGTTGTTGCTGATGTTGCTCCTGTTGCTGCTCCCGCTGCTGCTGATGTTGCTGCTGCTGTTGCTTTTGCTGTCGTTGCTGCTGCTGATGTTGTTGCTGTTGCTGTTCGTGTTGTTGCCGTTGCTGTTGCTGTTGCTGCTGCTGCTGATGATGATGCTGTTGCTGCTGCTGTTGATGGTGACGATGATGCTGCTGCTGCTGGTGCTGGTGATGTTGTTGTTGCTGCACTCGCTGGAGATATTGCTTTCTTCCGCGGCCTCTTTTCTGCTGACCCCGTTGTGCCAGCGTTTCCGCAGGAACGTATACCAGCTGTACCTATATGGGCAAATAAAATGGAACGCAATGATTGCAGGGAAACTCCATGCGTGTAACATAAATAAGCACAATACATATTTCATCCAATAAACATGTATGAAATATTTTTAAGGTTTCCGCAGGCGAAACTATTCGTGAAAGTGCTTTGCCGCACCGTGAGTAGGTACTTGGAAGATTCATTCCCGTAGCAATATTAAAACCTGTTTCTCATATACGAACCTCTTCTTCTTCATCGTTTATATTCTGATTCGAAGTTGGCTGATGTATCGCAAGTTCGGGGTTGGGTTTTCCACGTTTTGATTCTTGTCTATGAGATTCTTGATTAGTCTCGTAATTCAAGAAATCTTCTGGTTCTGGAGTCTTTTGGCTTTGGAAACTGGCGAATTCCTTATTAGTATTCGATATCGGTTCTGCAGAGTGATGGGCAGAGGAAGGTTTTTGCTGGACGAAATTTTGTGCAGGAAATACTGGTGGTAGAGCTTCGGAGGAAGGTATTGGAGGTACTAGCAGTTCCGGTGTAAGTTCGGGTATCGCATGCAGGTTTCCGAGCAAACCCTGCTGCAACACTTGTTTGTCTTCTTCGGGGTTATTGAACCCATTTGGTAGTGCCGCTTGAGACTGAGGAAACAAAAATTTCTGTAAGGTCAAGAATAAATTCAAAAGGATTAACAATACTGTAAAATGACGTTATGTTATTACAATGATATTCCACTATGCGTTGGCGCCAGCAATATTTAGGTCGGTCGTACAAAGCAAATAGCATTCTAACGATAAGCCATCGAAGGGAGAACAATATACCTGTAGAAGTTGTTGTTGTGCCCTCAATTGTTGTTGCAGCAACAATAACTTTTGAATATTCTCCTGAGTTTTTTGCAGCTGCAACAATTGCTGTTGATACTGTTGCTGTAGAGCTGGTGGCAAGGTCAGGGGTAGAAGCGAAGCACTTGTGGATATAAGATCATCCTCCCCATTGCCCGAGGAGGTTGGACCTTGCGAAATTCGTGGATTAGCAAGTGGAATCCACTCGCTATTCGAAACTTGCCGTGACCATCTTTCGGCTTTGGATATGCTAAATTGGCCTAAGAGGACCAGATAGATGGGAATGGCAAGCTTCAGGCGTCTTTGCACACTCTGCAAATATCAATCGTTTATCTTCAATTAATCAATGGGAAATTTCCTAAAATAGAAACACTGAATATCCAAGATGTAATTCCCAATAAAGAAAAGAACGACAAACCACAGTTCGGTTGCAATCATCACGAATTTTATAAGAAGTTAAAATTTCTTTTGAATAGTAATACACCAGCCGCCACCTGATTGGCGTAGTCTTTAATGAAATTTGCGGTTATACGGATCGACAAAATGCCAGGTAAGAGGGAGTGAAAAAATGATTTTGCGGTATTGGTCTTGTACGAGCAGTATCGCTTAAGACCGCAGTATTTTCGTGAGCAGCCGGTGTTTAAGGCGATTGATAGGTTTCACAATTTTCCGGAAAAATCGACGACAATTCATTTCCTTATTCAGATAAAAAAACGTGGGACTGTTATTGGCGTGAGCTTATTGATCAAGTCGAGACCGACAATGTGAAAGCGATGGCGTATTGATACTGATATCTTGTAGTTTAACTGGTTCAGAGGATTGACAAGTATATTTTTTGACATTATTTCTGGTATGATTGGGAGTTATATAAGTTGCCGAAGTTTCTAGTTTTTGCAGTGGTTATCTGGGGCGTAGGCCTTTGCGCACAAGGAAACGCAGGGAGTGAATGTAGTCGGCCTTCCAGTACGGAGCGCCGGAAAAGCTAAGAATGTTCTGCGTCATATTCATACGTAGTCTTTAGCCTATTTGCACCCGTAAACGTTAATGAGCGTTAAAAATGAAAATTGCTAATGTGCGAATAGCCAGGGCAAAAAGTAGGGCAATGAGTTGGAACAAAGAGAGTTATTTGATCAGCTTTCGTCTTAAGTTAGGATTTAAAGAGATCAATAAACATCTCTGATTTGGGTGATTGTTGATAAAGGTATGCAGTCGTTGCAACATATTTCGAAAACGCCAATTATGCGAAGGAAATCCTGTTTTCACTACGAACCACCATGAAATACTTTGAACGAAGTTAGGCCGTAAATTTATAAGCCATCTTAGGAGCAGATCCGGGATTTGTATTTCAATCCGCATAATCTACTGAAATTTTTTTTTCTCCCGGATCTTTATCGTGTACAATTGCTAATGCATGCAGGAAACGTATAATCATTACTGAAAGCAGATGAAATTAGTGAAGAGAAGGCCAGCTAAATGTATCGATGATGCTACAAGTTTGTGAAATAACGCTCTTCTAATTAGAGGCACACTTATTGGTAGCGCGTGCAGTATGTGTTAAAGCAATGCAATATCTGGAGTACAACCATAGGTAACGAACTGTAAAATAAACTGCTAAAGCAGCACAGACTAATTTCTAGCAAGTACGAAAATTTCTCGCGATACCATATACAATTTCTCGTCAGAATTCCCCATTTTAGATGACAGTAATTTGTGCTACTAATTAGCAGAATCTGACAGAAATGAATAATTACATTAGCAAAATTTCAATCGTTTTACAATTTCTTTCACTCCTCTTTCTAACGGTGGGAGAATTTCGAAAAATTGAAAATATTCACCATTATCAGACTAACTTTAATAGCCAGTGACTTGCGTTACTTTTCATAGGTTTTGTTAACTTCCTGTAATTAAGACTCACAAGATGTATGCTATCAAATCGAACGCGAAGACTCCAATGTTTGTTCCTAGTATACTTTTACTCAATTATATTCACTCAACCGCAATAAATTTTACTTTCTACCAGCAGGATAAAACAACAAATAAGGAAGAATAATTCTTAAATATAACAGCAATCGTAAAATAACAGCAGATTTACCTTTCGCCTAAAGATATTTGATTAGAAACATTGATTCAGCTTTCATGAAGAATTAAACCGTCACGGATTTATACTAAACGAAATTGTTGGTTTAACATTTAACAGTATACGACTCTAGAAACCTAAAGAATCGGTGAGAAATCTGTTGCTTAAACAAAATCCAATGTACAAATTAATAAGAATGTCAATTCTACTTGGCCACTCGATTAGTGGGTATTTCTCGCCAGAAATTTTTTCTTGCGCGGCTAGCGTACTTCTTGTACCACTGACATCGTTTCGATTACAGGCCTTTTCATTACGGAAGATCGCGTGCGGGACACGCACTGCGATTTTTCTGCTTTCTTCGTTATGGTTACCGTGTGCATTCCGATTTGCTTGCGTAGAAACGTAATCACCTACTGTGAAACGATCCGGTGGTCCGCGAATATGCCGTTAAACGATACTACTACTACTACTATTACTACTACTATGAAACAATTGTGTATTTAAGAGTGCAGAGGATCAAACTACTACTATAGTTTGTTATAGTGCAATATTCTGCAATTATCGTATGTGGCGTTTGCAACATTGCTTTTCTCTAATAATATTCTTAGGGTGTATTAACTGTTCTATTGACTGGCCAAGTAGAATCCCACATCACCAGAGATTTGAGGAAGGTAAGAAATGTAAATTTCAAGCACTAATTACCATAACAATTAAGCAAGCTGTTTCGGTCGAGTGATTCTCTACACTAATCGTAGCCTAAAATCCGAGTTACTTGCCAATTCGGTTAATGTCCAATGGTTAAAGGGCAAAGAAAAAAAATAGAATGATAATGGAGTAAGAGTGCTTTGTCAGACGGGTGCATTAAAGTGCAAAGACCCAAGGTACACTGGACGTTTCTCACGGATCTCTTACAACATCCTCTAACGGAGACAGTAGACATCCGCTAAGCGATTCTAGCATTAAGTACGACCAATCGGTCGTTCATCTTAAAAACTGTCCCTTTCACTATCGAGGAAAGCCGGCTCACGATTCTTTTTTTCCAGTCTTATATCTTGACGGTTGTAATGCGTAGTAGGATCTTGCAGGTGAAATGACTTTCTCCAAACGAGAAGCAAACACATCTGGAGCTTTTCTTGGCACGCGACTTTCAGGATAGTGCTCGATCCGTGTGTGCGCACACGCTCGTACGAGGCTGATTCCAATTTCGATGTTAATTCACGCAATTATCAGTCGTTCGTTGGTGTGTTGGAGAAGCCGTTAAAAAGGAGGTCGAGTTTCCTTTCTCTCCTCGCGAAAAGAGAGGATGTGAAGGAATACGACCGTTCGTTCGTTGTGGAAGGCGCGGTCGTCGATCGATCTCACTTCTCTGAACTCAGACAGAAGAACTTTGGGAAGATCGAGGACACTTTTTATAAATCAAGTCTTGGCTTACGACAACGGCAAAACGCCAGACTGTCTTGATGCAACGTGCGGAAGTAATTTATGGAAGGGTTTGGTACCAAAGTAATTTTCCTGAGCGATCACTCAATTGTTTAGGGAATCTGGTAAAGTTGTTTTCGAAAATAACAGAGATTGTTTGTGTCAGTTGGAACTCGTTAATATTTAGTTAAGGGATAAGGTATGTGGCCCGTAGAGAATAATGGAAGATAATGAGAGCAGGCGTAACACAATTTTCTCATCAAGGCCGTCAGACCTTTTTCTTCCATCACTCGTACCAAAGACATCCCGATGAAACTTGATGCTTCTGCGGGCTCGTTAATGATGGTCACTTTTCAGGTGATTTATCTTACGTCAAGACAAGCCAATGTTACTATGACACTCACAATCCACCGTGGGAGTAATCACCGGTCAACGTTCTTCTTTATTTACAGATCCATTTAAGGAAAAAAAAAAACAATGATGCATTACTCGAAACTGTCTTATTATGTTTCCGTGGTGTAGAATTTATTCGTAATATCTCCTTGACACAGAAGAAAGGATTCAGAATAATTTACGTAGTTTCCTCACTGAGCTAGTTTAAAATTGCAGATATTGGTGTCTACCTAACACCACAAAATTGAAATAACGACACTTTGTCTACCAATCTCAATCTCTTCTTACGGGACTAGAATTTTGCAATGCGAACCAATATGGTCATTCACGACCGAATAGACATTGGTTTCGTAATCGGCACGAACGACGGAAAATAACGTTTCCAAGTGTAGCTTGTTTATTTCAGGATCACCCAAAGTCTTGCTCAAGAACTACTTGTGCAATAGAATATTTATAGTCCACTGTAGTCCAGTTTTTTCTTTCGAGTTTATCACAAATTTACGGGAGTCCTTTTGGGGCTAAGTGAGGCGGTGTAGGGTGTTACGATAAAAAGATGCCAATGCAAACGCCCCCGCGAGTAGAAAAGAATGTTGAAATAACTGCTGCCACTCGAGTGACCTTCCTTCGGTCCAAAGGAAAAAGATAGCTACCAAGGAACGCTCTCCAGAATCATGAAGCGTAAGAGATCGAAGGAAAAAGGAGAGAAAAATCGTGCAATGTTACGTCTACTGAGAACACTTCCGGAAATGATGCATATAAGATTGTTTAGTGAGCTATCCATCAACCAGAATTAAAGAATTCAACATTTCTAAATTCAATACGAATTCAAAATTCATATTTAACATAGTAGTTTTATTCCAAATGTATTCATAAACTACTTTGAAATAAAAGTCTAAATTGTAAGACACCAACAGAGTGGAATACATCAGCTCTAAAGATTTAGTACCAAAGTACCAAGTTCAGTATCAAATTCTTAATTAGTGTGCATACCATACGCCTTACATTCGAGCAGATATAGAAATACGAGATAGTCATTTGTTCGAATTAGATTTGCGCGTAATCCGACCGAGGAAACGATAGGCGAAAATGCCATATTGGCCTTCGGAATTTCATGCTCTACTTGTATCTTTGCACTATTCCCCAGTCACCGGCAGACTTTCGTTTCTCGAGAGGGTGCTCGCTGCACCCGCGAGAGGAAAGCTCCAATGGATAATAAGCCGTGGAATTAAGATTTACAGGGCGTGGAGTATGTATAGTCATCGTCTCACCGAGACGCGAAACACATTTTAAAATTCTTTAAGTTAACTTTGAGGCTAAAGCTACAAATTTCACGTTAGTGATATCGGATTTTATTATAATTTTTACAACGTACGAAGAAAGTCTTTCAGTACAAACCACGGAAATACTTTTAGAATTACTACTGTTGCTCAAATATAGTACGTTGAGTACAAGCTTCTATTTTGTCTTTGAATGTCTCAAGAGTCGTTCCCAGAGGAGCCAACAGAGATCTCGTCAAAAAGGAGTTGTTCGAGGATAGCCAGATACGTTTCACATCCTTAGAAGGGTCCTCATATTCTCACGAGGTACTCATTCGTCGCGGAACGGAATGAGGATTTCGTGCTCGTTTTTCTCCGCGAGACGAAGCATCATCGTTGTGCCACTTACGCCTCGGCCACTTTCTTCGACCGGCCCCACCTTTACTTTCGCCTTCGAACTTTTTGGCTCCCACCTAAGAGAACGATCCCGATCGCGATCACTGCTACGGACCCAATGTGAAACTAATAAGCCTGTGTCCAACCGGGAAGGAACGTGAGAAATGTTCTGGGGAAAACCACTTGGGTTCGGATTACACCCGGCGATTCGATCGAGAGATTTCGTCGGTAGATATCGGGATATTGTTCCCCGGTGGAGAGTTCGTTTCGGATGATAATCAGGTTGTATCGGAGAGATAGATGACACAATTAGTTGGACTTGTTTGCGAAGGTGATAGGGGCTATATTAAAAATAAATAGAGCGAAATAGAAATAAACTGATGAAACATGTATTAGCATTGAGGTGCTAAGTATATGTTACTTATGAGAAAACTGCAATTTTTAATTATACACCGTAACAAAATCGATAATGTAAATCCTGCATGGTGTTACGGTTTGTGACAATCAAGGAACGTAGCGAATCCTTCCTGGTTCTCGCTTCCCGGTATTCCGCACGCGATCGTGGAATTAGCGCGGTCGACACCGAGAAATTCTACGTCTCGTTTCCTTCCAATCGTGGCTTTTGTCACTAAGATTTCCGACGCCGAGGGCCTTCCTATATACTAGTAGCGATTCTCCGGTTTCTCATACTCTTCTTTTCGACGCTCATCATCCTTTTTTTTCGGCCGGTGCTTTCACGAAAGGCTCCGTGTTCTCTTTGATCTGGGTTAAGTGTTTCACGAGAGCCACAAGCATGTACGGATAACGATGCGTGAGACGCGGCTACGAATGGACCGTTTGCTCACGCCTTGACAAAGGTTGTTCGCGAGCAATTCACGTTCAGTTTGCCCTGCTTGTCAAGAAAGATCATTAATGAACTCAGATTAATTAGACTCTTTGCTCGGGATCGATCCTGAGATGGGCGGATCAACTCTTTTGAGCGATTGCATAACACAATTCGTTCCACTGACGATGGGAATCTCTGACGTACAAGCCTGTATGTTTTAAAGAAACTTATTGCAAAATCTATACAAGGGACCTGCGTATATACGCACACTCTAAAAGTCAATGTTCTCATGAATAGTCGTAATCGACACTATGCAAAAGGAACGAGGTTCTAATGGATGCTTGGCACAATCGCGTATCGTGGTGTACGATCGAACTTCCAAATCCAACGAAAGCTATACAATAAGTATTCGCATCTTGAGTAGAGATTCAAACTGCAATCTATTCTATGGTGAAAGTATGGATTGCGAACAATGATCAAATAATCAATGCTCACGGAAGCAACTGTGCCTACTGTTCCTTCTATAACGAGCTAGTAGCTCTCGTTTCATCCTGGTATTACGTTATTGTAATTATCGGTTAGGAGTACAGCTATAGCTTCGAGTCTTCTGTTAACTCAATGAGATGCGAAGATGGTGCGAAAGATAGATTGCGCGGAATAGTCTAGATCCGATTCGGACGTGATCCGATTTTTCCGCTTGCGTAGCGAGAAAAAGCCGAATGAAATGCGGTATATCCTGACCGGAGGAGGAAAACGGTCGGCGACCCCGTGAACGGCGACATAAGGAGCGAAGCTGCTCACACACTGACCCCCATTTCGTTCCCGTCGACGAGTGCCACATTGAGCGTTGTGTCGCTGGATATCTAAGGGTACATTCCACCTTTGCTTCCCTCGATTTTCCCAACGCGTTTCGTTTCAATATCCTATATGCACTTCACGTTCATTGGCATAGTTAAATGCGATGCGTTTAGCGTTACTGTCTATAGAAAATGGTAATTTGGAACGTTAATTCGACAAACGCATCGCGTTAAGTAAAAAGGGGGAACGAGAGAAATTCCTAAGTATAAAACTACTTGCATACGAATTCGTCTCTTGAAATCTCTGATAACTTTCTTTTCTATGCAAGCTTAACTTGGTTTAATCTCCCTCGTTTGATATCCGGAAAATGGGAAAGTTGTTTGTTATGACGTTTACGTAAGATTCCGAGTTTCCGGTATAATTTGTATCTTTTTCATCAGTATGAGATATTTTCTGGCCTGCGGTTTGATTTGATACAGTTGACTTATACTACTTCTAATATAGAAAATGAAAATTCTCTTAAATCACATATTTAATTACTGTGCATACGTGCGTCGTCTAAATGTGTATTTGTTGACCCATGACCCATAGCTTTCCAATCTGCCGTTTCACCGGATCAAATTCCTAAAGATCTCCTGACCTCAAAATTAATTAAAATTGCTGATTTATTTAACGCGTATCCTAGTTCATCGAGATCTGAGAATTAAAGTTTGTGATCTACGATGAAAGAATTCAAGGAACACATAACGAATGGTGTAAGAGTTCCGAAGAAACGGCATTAGATACATTACTTGTGTCAATGCTTTCTAGTCTAATTGTTCCTTGCCAAACGGTAAGTTCCTTTAAAAGTATTTTGCATGATGTAACGTGATATTGTTTCGTAACTTCTAACCGAACTCGTATTCCTTAACGTGACTGGACGCGCAACCGATTTCCCCGTGAAAACATCCCGATTCGATCATAGTCTCGTTAACTCAATCGTAGCATTCACTTGTTTTTCACACTTTTAAGACTCACCATGGTGCAAGATAACTACAGCAATACGTTTTTGCCAATTTTTAATTCTTGATATCGTCCACTGTAGAAGAAAATTCCAGAATCCTAACTCTTAGTAGTTTAGTGTTTGTATTCGTTGCACTCTCTTGAATCGCATAGCCAATCCATGTCCCCCCTTTCCTCGTTGCGCAATTGCGACCCTTTGTTCTCTCCTCTCTTGTGTCGAGTTTCCTTGTACAGAGCTGTCAAGTGTCCCTTTTCTTCGATATGACCGATATATCAACCGCAAAACTCAATTAGACACGCGCGTTTTTAGTCAGTATATAGCGGTTGGGTTGTACCGCGTACGCCGGCTTAGGATCACGAACAGTTTGAAGGGGCTCACTTGGAATGGACAGCCTATATAGATATCCCCTCCAAGGAGACAATGAGGTTCACCGTAAACGAGCACCGGCTCTGGCTGGCAAACCGTGATTCAGGAGAAAGCCTCTCCTTCGATCGGGCCCCACGGATTGGTACTTACATGTACGAACCAGCTTCTTCTACTGCAGCTTCTTCTTCGATTGCATCCACCCTGCGTAACTTCCGGTCCCTTCGAAACCTGTAATTTTTTTCGCCATTCTCTTCTGTCTATTTTCGAGTCGACAAGTTGTTTCAGGGTGTTCGCGATAGAGCTCGATTCGAACAACCCTTTGTTAAGAACCCTTTCTACTATTGATACGTAACTAGTAGACAAATATGAAATACTTTATCGTTTCTGTAACACTTCACTCGTATATTTCATCGCATTTTTAATACCTTTATGGTTATTAGTACTTTTATGGCGTGGTTGATTGGCGAAGCAGGTTTCACATGCACATCACGTGCAACTGCTTTAAATATCTGAAAATTAATGAAACGTTTTTACTAGGAAACTTCGTTGGCTTAATTAATATAGATAGTTAGCGAGCTAGAAAAGTTTGGTCTGAATGATACGCTTTGTTTATTGGGTTAATAAGAATGAAAGTATACTTATTTTCTGTAACGTGGAAATTTACATATTCCTCGCATTGATTCGCACTGCGGAGGAAAATAAGAAATTTTCACTTTTGAGTCAATTAAAGAGTATGTCAACGCTTTAAAAAATCGGATAAGTCGAATTTGTAATCGGAATTTCGAATCGGAAAACACTTATTTCGACAAAACTGGAACAAGAGAATCGAAGAAGTTCAACGAATAACAGGCTGTATGTTATTCGACAAATACCAATATATGCCACAATGCATCGATCGAACTCGACAATCTGATTTTGGATAAGAGAAGTGTCTTAACTAGCGTTCATTCCGATTTACATATTAAAGAGGTTCTCTAAAAAAAAATATGCCACTCAGTGGCCCAGAACGCGTCAAACTATTCATTATCCTTTCTTTACTATATAGATTCTATCTCGGTGAAAAATGAGAACTGCCAGCAACATGGAAATAGCAATTGCGTGCGTTAATAAGCATTTGACGTATATAGAAACTGGGGTGTTCCTTTCGTTCTTCTTTGCTCCTCATCGCAATTTGCACTCTTAACAACACGTGCCCTATGTAAGAGCAAGAAATCTTTACTCCAAGTTTGAATATAGAGCAGATGCATTATTCTACTGAAACCAGCCATTAAAAGTAATCTTTCGAACATTTCTAGTTTACGAACCACCATATAACACTCCCATAAATATCTGGTAGCTTAAATTTCTTTAATACTTTCGAACCAGTCATCGTCGGCCTTCGACTTGGCCTTAATGCTATGCTCACATCGACGCTATTAAATGGAACATGAAGAAATACATACAGAAATTATTTAAAAGATTTAATATTAAATTCGCCTGGTCCTGTTTGTTGGTGTAACTTTAATCAAACATCCATAAATTTTGCGTAGAAGAATAAGACTATTCGAAATCGCTTCATGGATCAGCTATATTCATCATTCTGTGGAAACTTGTACAGTATAGGTTCCTGTTTGAAAATTTGCATAGTGAAAGATCTTCTTATGATTTCACACTGTGTGTTTAGTACACTTATGGCGCCGGGTGTGGGTTTCGCTTGAATATGTTTACGCCGATCACAAGTGGACAATCACATATTTTCTTTTAGTCAAAGAATTTCGAAAAAAATAATATTTTTTAAGAGAAATATTCAGATCGAAATATTTCAACGTATGTCCCACTTTTAAAGGTATATCTTATAAAGCATATTTCCTTCGTTCGTCTTATATTTAATTATGCGTGTACTACTTATAGAACCTGATCTATTCCTTAAAAGATTTTTTCTGAAATCTTCATACTTGGAAAGTAATCACCTTATTCAGAGATCAATTTAAAACTGAATTTAAATCAGTCCGGTGCATCCGAGAATTGAAGTATAATAATTTTACATAAATGAGTACGGAGCTATTTTACAGTCGATAAGATGTCCAAGAGATCTTATATGTAGCTAATATTAGTTAGAAAAATGAGACATTAGATCCCCTTTAAAACTGTCCTCGCACCAGTCAAATCTGGAACAGAGATCGTCGTAGTTCGCCGAAAGACGGGATTGAGAGAAGTGAGAGGTAACTGCAGTATATGCTACTCACTCTTATGCAATTTCTGATAGGAATCACGGGTCAGTCAGTTCGTTGACTCTCGATGAAGTATACATTTGATCCTCTAAGGCAAGAAAATCGTAATATCCATTTTTTCAAATGAAACAAAATTCTTTGTATCCGTTCGCAGGTCAATCTACGTTCCACACACATAAAATACCTGGAATTATAATACTCGACAGTAGCTTGCAAGTACAATACCAACAGAACTCCAATCCCAATGACATAATTCCTTTTTGCTTGTCGTTTTTGATAATAGAAATGTCTAGATATACTACTAGTTGTTCCGAGTGCTCCATATATCATGGCCACATATTGTCACATGAAAATACTCTCTTGACATTTCCAGTTGCTATAAATGGTGGTCGCTTACCAGTTTCCTACTGTGTTGAGTGTTATCTCAATTCGATATCACGAACGTGAATATGAATACATTTCTTTCGGTTCTGGCCCCTAACTCAATCGTAATGACTTCACTCAAGAACAACACTCGAAGAGGAAGAATTTGCAATTGTAAGTTTAAAGGTGTTAACCACTTTCGTTAGACACGCAAATTTCCACTTCGTGAATGGATGCAGTTAAGTGTTTATCTTGCGAAAGATAAGCCATAAGGAGATGCATTGTACAATGAAGAGAGCCCGATGGAGGGCGAGGCAAATCTTCGAATTGAATGCCCGGATACACGGCATGCTGCTGATTGCACGGCCTCAAGCTCCGTGTATTCATTCACACGTACCTAGTTAAGCTGTTTGAGTTTATTAGATGCCTCGAAAATAGCTCATTGTGCTAAATAAGATATTCCGATATAAAATATTACCTCATAATTAATGCTACTCTCTTTGCGTTTTGTTTGTAATTGAACAATTACTTACACAATTCACCGCGATTCATTAACCATTTGTACTAATGACAACTTAACCATCCAATCTTCCCGCATTATTCAAACCACTGAGAAAATCGTCGTTGCATCAAAGATATTAGATTTATTAATGTTGAATTTTCAAATTGATCTACGGATCTAATGTCATGAACAGAAGCAATTAACTCTTCTGATTTTGCTTTTAACATTGCACAAGGTGAAATGTGCAAATAAAGGTATGCAGTCTATCTTCCTGGATAATGCGCTTATTTCGCGGATGTATAACGGTGAGTACGTGACTGTATTAAACCTGTGGAAAAATCTCCAATGTAGCGTCACTAAGTTACATGCACGAGACTAATTTTTCTGCATTGCACCGGTGAAAGGGAAAGATATATACTTCCATCTGGAAAGGCCTAGATACTCAAGATCTGTCTCACCTATCTTTCGCGGCAAGATCACTATCTAAAATCAATCTTTCCAAAAGTGTTCCAGTTAGTATTAATCTTCCTCCAGCATTCTCTCACTCTTGACACACTTACACCGAAAGTGCTTATGGTACGTATGATTAAAAATATCGCTGCTAATCGCCACGATTATCCGATAAAGTGTTTCATTTCCTCGATGCTGAAATATTAGCCCGAAGATTTATGTAACTTTTCTGAGGAAAGTTTGAAATGAGTTGCAGAAGAGCTAAGAGGAATCGCAGGATCAGGACAAGTCGCAAGTTCACGGATGCATGATTTGGTCGAAGAAAATAGTACAAACTGTAAGTTTCTCCTACTTTCACTGTCACAATTAATATCGCATATTTTGGTAATGAGAAAAACAGATTTGTCGATTAATAAAATTTTCTTTCAACATTTATTTGAGGAATATAAATTGAAGCTTTCCATCACCTAGCAAATCTGTTCATTATTCTTTCATTTCATCGCGTTCCTGCTAGGAAATCGCAGCGGATATCCCCTTTAAGTAACTTTAGACGTTCGCAGATTCTTGGGATTATTCCAAATTGTTCGTAATGATACGTGTAGAAAATTCATGCGTAACGAGAAATAGTATATTTCTCACCATTATAGACAATTTTCTCTTTAAAGTTGCCGCAAGATGTTCCTAAGCATTCCCTTCCTAAGGAATTCCTTTGATTCTCACCAAACAGGTTTACCCAAGGAATTTATAATCCAAGAATGGTAAAATTGCAGTCACGCGAATTGTTAATTGATTAGGAGACAATGGATTTTGGTATAACGACAGCATTGCCGGAACTTTGATAGCACCGCAGGTGAAAGCGAACCGCTTGGCAAAGTAAAATGCATTCCTATCTAGAGTCCAGTCTTTCATCGTTGTTGTACTTCAACGTTGTAATTACCTCAATACCAAGTCTTAGTATCAACTTATTAATTTAAAAATATTGTATCCATTCAACATTACTCGATAAAGTAGTCTGTGTGGTTGATTCGTTTTTCCAACGATATTTCAAGTGTTTCCACTGGTAATTGTCCTATATTTTTCAAACTACGATCCAATGAAAGTGTTCGCGAAATTTTGATGTATCCTATCCAGTAGAATTCCCACGATTCCGCACGTTCGAACATTTCATTCTCCGATCGTCCAAGAAGCGTGAAGGTTTGCAGCAGAAATCCCGTTATGTTCTTGAAAATACGTATAAATCGTACGATTGGAAGATTGTGCAGGAGCAATTTGACGTGATCCTAGAAAGGCAAGTGGAGAGGATAATCGGAATTTGCAGCGAGTGTGCACTACTGAAAGAAAGAGAATGTTCGTATGAAAGTCTTGCAAGACGATCATGGGTCGAAGTTGCAATGCTGTTCTGATTTCGCGAGGCCAATCTAGTCTTGCTTTGCTTAGACGAAAATGCGAGCAGTATGTACATATACATTACCATTTCTCATAATGATCTTCCTAATTGTATAATGCAACCAAGACAGATAATTATATTCAATTACAATCACTATATGTTTCTCCGTTTCTTTTGAGAAAGCCGACTACCGAGTTCATTAAAATTATTCTTGTCAAACTCTTAATATTATTTGTTGTCTCAATGTTAATTTTTGTACATAATTATTATTATTATACTCGTATACTACCATAATACCATCATATAAAATAAAACTGTAATGTCCTTTCAAGATGTCACGTGATAATAGAATTTATTAATATTCCCATTCTGATTGTTACCGGGGAATATTATCGCAAGAATCTCATTCTTCCTCGCTTTAATTGCATTGCCCCAGATACCAACAGGACATTACAGAAAATGCAACGAAGACTTTCTGTTTGGCTTACTGAATCTTATGCCTGCATCGTCGTTAAACTGTTCCGGTCAATGCTGAACATGATGCTCCATATACACCAGTATATGTAATTCCAGATTTACAATTAAATACCAAACACTTACCAACTTATTCAACTTTTCTTCTTTTTCGATTTTTCATTTTTACTATACGAAAAATCAACAATTTCTTCCGGAGAAGTTGTTGAAACCATCAATTTGAAAATCAGGAGTATCATCGGAGGAAAATACACTTTCGTTCAGGGTAACATTTTGACGAAAGAAACAAGATATACAGGATCATAAATAAACAATTAGATGGGAGAACCGGTAAGTCACCTGTCCGTTAAGCTACTTATCAGTCATACTTGATGACTTTACATAGAGGGAAGGATGTTCAGTGCGTTTGAGGAAGATTTACCCTGACCCACTTCCGGTCAAGTTCATTGCTCATCCGCGACGTCGGCCTTCCTGGTTGTAGTTCGTCGTAACGCGTGCTTCATCACGATTCATCCTTCTATCTTTCTCTTTTCTTCGTTTTCTTACCGTGTCACACATTCTGCGGCCCGTAACTTGTAACTTAACGCATTCACTGTCGAGGCTCCGACCACATTTGAATGAATTAGATGGGACTTGAGATTAACACTGAACTTATTTCACTCCGATCCTTGAATTTCGGAGTTTGGTACCGTTGGTTATACTACTATTTACGAAAGAAATATATTGAATTTACAATATATACAATATGTGTATTTAGTTTCATGCAACTACAGTTAATATGTTTTACATCGTGAATTATATAGTTAGTTTTTATGACTATAAAATTCCGATTCGCGTTCCGAATATAAGTTGGTGGTATCTCGATTTATGTTACTCGCAAAGGTTTGCATTTTTTGCTAGTACACGACCACAAGTAACCAAAGTTAAACCACCTTTTTATTTGAGTGTATTGTATTCTAGAGAAGAATTGGATACCGTTGCCAACGCGGACGTTGATCCGGTTTATTCGATTTAGCGATGTAGTAAAAGTACCGCTGATAGAATCAAATCCTGAAATTTTCAAGATCCGTTGTTAGTAGTTACGAAGTAGTACCACTGTCCATTGTCGCATGATGAATTTCAAACACAAAACATGCTTCTACCGGCGCACGTCCGAATGCTTTCCACATACCCTGGATAATTTTTTTTTACAAAATATAGTCGACTCGCTGTGACCTGAGACCTGGTCTTGCAAAATTTCAGTGTTACGTATCGCACAGCACTGCGGTCAATACTCTCGAGTCCTAAAAAATCTGATGTTTCATGCGGTTTCTATTGTACAGTAATCTTTTCAATATTCACCTTAGCTTTTATAAAATTGAACTCATAATTTAACTATTATCCGAGATAGAGGAAAAGTGTACGTTTCCGATAATAGAAATATAGTCAATGGCAGGGGCTCGATCCGTGGGAAAATCAGCAAGGAAAGAAAGTCAAAGCAGATCGACGTAAAGGTCAGCTCACGTAACAATAATGTTTAGTTAGCCACATCCGTATAGCACATGATACTGGAACGGTTGAACGATTTGCTGTATGCCTTTCTCAAGAAAAGTTGTCTCTGCAAAAGATGTGGTGGGCGAACTTGTACTGCAAGGTAACAACTGTTACACGTATTGTAGGTCTATACGAATGTACTTCCACACACTTTACAGATCGCAGTTGATTTCTCTCAAGAAAACCCAAGGAAAACTTTGAATGAAATTTCTTTATACTCCTACTTTCTTTTTAACGTTAGATCTTTAGTTACAAAATGTTAACAGTGGCTCTGTAATGCTTAATAGGAATCGTCCATTAGAGCTATTTAAGATTCCTGCGTCCCTGAGGGAAAACGTTTCCGCTGCACGTGTAGTTATGCGAGCGGCTAAGACACTAATTGTTGCGCATTATCCGTGGGAAATATCCTGACCCGTGTAGGTCGACATTTCACGATACAGATGGTTTTCATTAGATTACGATTATACATACTGACACACCCAAAGTTCCATTTACGTACAAAGTACCTTAGAAGTTATTCTAACAGATCATAATATTACTCTGATAATATTTAATAATTATACTACACTGTTTCTCGTTCAGACTCGCTCGAGAGTCGTAAAAACTTATAAAAATCCAGCTTTCATCGCGATTCCTATTCTCTGGAGTATCTCCTTAAAAGTTTCAGCTGAACAAGATCCTCAGCAAATTTACCTTACCAGGTGTTTCGGGAAGTTATTGTAAAAACGTGACAAGTATTAAGGTCAGGGTTACCGGAGAAAGTTGTCTAATCACTTCCGAGAGAAGAACTCGAATTCTTCATCGATACATATACGTAAGATCCAAACGAACGGGTTCCGACTACGTATATACTCCAGACTGGAGTGAGCGTGACTAATCAAAAGAAATCTTGTAGCATCTTATGGTATACCGACCACCCTCGATTTACCTTTACAGTGTGTTTTTCTACTTTTTCTAATCCGTTTTCGAAAGGTCTAGCTACTATAATAGTATAAACCAAATACTGCTATTCATTGTTCAATTACTCCAGTTTATATTAAGAAAAATTTGTTATTATTTTAATCGCAAGATTCTCCAGGTAATTATTTAAGTACATACCAGCGTATTGATTATTCCGCTGAATTTTAAATTGAGTTATATTGTATTATACATATATGACCTGCGAAATTTGTGTTTGATTGAAAAAGTTAATTGAAAAAGCGATGGGCACGCGATGATCACCTAGAGGCTATCAACGGCTCATGCAGCGGATTAACGAGCTATCTATGGAAAATTGATGAAGGTTCGATTACATAGGCGTGAAAATTGGTACCACGAGGTCAGGTAGAATTACAGATGAGTGTCGGCCCGGGTTTATAGTGATATATCCACCGGATCCGGATTCGCAAGGTAGAATCGTGAAAACTGGATCAACCGGCTACAACCACTAATGTTGTTGTAACTTTCCAGTATGGGTACCAGTATGAAAATTTCAGCTGCCCAGGTTAACAGTGTCAGCACCTGATATTCTCGAATTTACCTTTCTGGTTTTCTTGCAAGTCAAACCTGACTCTACTCTCTTCCTGTATATTCTAGCCAAGTTCTTATAACTACTCAAACTGTACATATACATATGTATAGTGAAACAGTGGCCAATTTCATTATTACTAAAAAAATACAACCATTAATAATATCGATGTTGTGTTGAACACTCGAGGAAGAATTTCAATTGAAATTAATATACAAATGTCTAAATTTTAGTGAAATTTAGTATAATTTCAGTTTCACATATACAATTTAAAGTGTTATAAAATTCATTGAATTGTTTAATATGAGATATCCAAGAAAGAAGCATCGCGTAGCGAAACAAGACCATGTTGTATCCGTGTTTGGTGGGCGTTTCACAGCGAGGTCCAAATCCGGAGAGTCAACCGCGACCTCGACTTTCATCCTCGTACAAGGTCTAGGACATTGGATACACATACGTATATGCGCGAGTCCTCTTACCTTTACGTTCGAAGCAGAATCTAAAATCTCTCTTTACAATTTAAAAAATGGCTAGAATTCAGTTTCTTATACAATTCATTATTCTTTTGATTAATTTTGTACTGAATTAATAACAAATAGATCGATGTTGAAATTCTACAGGTAAAATAGAAGATTTAGTTAAATTATAGTGTCTGGCAATTTCTCACGCAGCTAGAATTAATCAGTAGACCAATAAAGAAAGAATCTGAAAGAAAATGAATCAGTCCAAGTGGATTTACTGGAAATAATTCAAAGAAAATCAAGAAATGTGCGAGAGTCAATGTACCCAGAATGGTCGTTTTGAACGCAGCATGTTGCTGGGCGTAAGTAGTTTCACTTTCACCGTTTGAGACAGCATTCTTTAATGTCGGGGTGCTACGAAATATTTTCTTTTACTACTTTTTGCATACCGATCAAAGAAAGTGAACCACATTTGGGATATTGAGGTCATTATAAATATCCAAAACGGAACTAACCGACGCATAGTAAATTCACATGAAATAAGGAAAAGAATGTAATTCATAAATTGGATATTAAAAGCTTCATTTATTTTGAATTTTTCTGTTTCTTTTCGTATTATGAATATAATAACGATCTTATCACGCTTTGTCATAAGTACATTTGTGTCAGGAACACCGAGAATGCCAATCAAGTTCGACAATTTATTCATTGAGACATTCGTACTCGCTGTAATGTTTTTCTTTTTTTCAATATTATTCACAATATAATTGTCTGTTGAAATAAAATATTTGCAATGGATATCCGAAATAGACGTTTCATACGATCTCTTAAATTGGATCGTCTGTTCTGTCATCATTTATTCTTAAATCTGCAGTCTGGTCAAACTTAATCTCGGAATCTCCTTTGCACTTATAGTGTGATGTCCTTAATTAAATGATATTCACTCGCATGGTACAACAATCGGTATAGAAATCGCGCCGATCGAATCACAAATGGTTATTTCCTATTTAACAATAAATCAGTTGAATTTGAACGCATGTCGTGTTCTTATAAGTTAAGGAAGTAGAGAAACAGCGGTCGTACTCATTCGCGACCAATCGATCTAGATGATTCTAAATAATTTGGAAAAAATATGTACCCTCTTTATGTTAATGATTCTTAATTCTTCCTTTTATCCTTCCAATATTCCTTACAACCACTTTCGTTCTTTCTTAGATTCTAAAACACATTAATGAAAATTCGCATATAACATGCAGAAATTGGAACATGCAAATACGAAGGGTGCGTGTATATTCGAATTTAGCAATTTTTGTCGCTGACTCCATATTGCTCTGTGAATATCTACATGGATATATTCGCGTTTCTCCGTGTGTAAAATGTCAGCCTTTTCACTCATGTATCTCACGCTTCTTCGCAGATAAGCCAGTGCATTCAAGAAAAAAGTTTAAAAATAGTAATAAGATACTTGGAAGAAGAGGAAGATAAACGTGTAGATAGAATATAGCTATACATTTACATAACACACCATCATTCGTGAGAAAGTAATTATTATCACTTATAAGGATTCAAATTGTTTGGAGTACAAAAATGGAAGAGTAGAAAAAGGCTTATCGTAAAAAATGATCAGCTTTGCCAAGTGGTCGTTAAACTTGTACATGATTCCTGGCAATTCCTGCGAACATTAATTTCTATGATTGACGCCAGTCAACCGCGAACGAACCTTGTTTAACACATCAAGGAGATGTGCGAGTACAATCAGAACAAATTTAATTGAATAAAAAAAAAAAACAAAAAAAGTTCTTTTAACTGACAGTAAACACTCGAAGCAGTGAATAAAAATGTCATGAGAATACACAGAGCATACGCTTCTCGTACATACAATATCGCGTTCTTATAGTTCGAATAGAAAAAGCTGGCAACACCTTCGTATTATGTACAGAAGCTTTGTTAGAAGACAGTTGAAGATTCTCAATATGTATTTCGAGTACTTATACATAAATGGTAGGAGATAGGATAAAATGCAGAAGAGTGGAAATATGTGCTTCAGAAATCGATATTCGGAATAGACGTCTTGCTGGAGAAAGTCAGCGACAATACCGCTTAGCTTCTAAATATGCAGGGAATAAGATATATTAATATTAGTAGAAAAATGTAATTAATGAAATTGAGGTAGGTTCCAATATCTGAGAGATTCGAAAATATGGAAGGTATTTCTTAAAAATTCACTCTCTACTACGTAAGATTGCCAAATGAGTTATAATAATCGATTATCAATTTTTCGATTAAGATTTTTATAGATCCTCAAATTTACTGATCCTCTGATAGTTTATGCAAAAAAAAATTCATTGTCATATGTACTCGCACAGCTCTCATCAAAGGAATGGTACGATAAGGATTGCGAATATCGATAGCAACTTTTTGATCGCACAGTTCGAGAATTTTTAAACGGAACATATTTATGTTAGAACTGAAAGAACTATCGACAGTACCGTAGAGAAAGTAATAAGCGTGATCAGTATATTAAATTTTTAGTAAAAGAGTTCAAGGTATCCATGAGAAAATAAATTTAATTAATTTAGTTAAAATTGTATCAAATTGTACGATCTGTATCTGCTTTAATCTAGAAGAGACTTGGAAAAAGACAAGGAACAACGGATACACGTTTAAATAAACGATCGAAGTATCACAATTTTCTCACTTATTAAGCAAGTTCGTTGACTAGATGATAAAAACATTTTTCTCTTTCTCTCTTTCGCTTTCTCTCTTGCCCTTTTGGCTTTCACTCATTCGGCCTCGTCTTCAGTGCTTCGTGTATATGTATGTGTATTCGTGTATTTTCGCCTCGAACCTTTAGGCCAGTAATTGGCAATGAGGAAGTTAGACATTTTAATTCTTTGGAGTACGAACATCCAATGAATTTTTTTGAACTTACTAAAGAAATAATCTGGGACAAATAATGATTCGAATGAAGTATTTTTGGTAAGTTGCGTGAACCACGAATTCTTTGAAAATAATTGAAAATTTGAAAGTACTTAAGAATACTAGATTTAATCCTGTATAATTGTTAATTATCTGAATTTCTATCAAAAGTATTGTTTCGAAACTTGTAATGTACTCCAAAGGGTTAAAGGCATGAAGGGATGAATCTCGCAGAGCATTGTTCGCACAACTTTCTCTTCGAACATTGAACCCAGCTTTAAAATTGTTGCAGCAATTGACATCAGCTTTATAATACACCCCAGCATAGCCATTACACTATAATGTGACATACACGTGATTTAATGGGGTTCAAGTAAGAGTTGGGTGAACAACGCTGATTGTGAGATACGTTCCCCTGAATCTAGCGATGAGAAAATCCACGGTGAAAAAGTGTGAAAAAATGTATGCACGACGTGGCGTCTAAGACTGTAATGAGAAAAGCGTTAAATGGATCATTGATGCTTATCCCTACTTTTCTTTTTACAGCTCTTTTGTCGGATGAGTTCTCAATAACCGTAAAATTGCGGCTAAGAAGAATCTTCCACGCGTTATTTCTTTTCTCGAGCATGTACTTATCGTATTTACCTTCGATCAACATGCACTTCACATTACTATCACCTGCCCCATGCTTCGATAAATGGTTTTTCAATGTTATTAGAAAAGCTAGTATGTCAATTCCAGAGATCCTGTAATTATTACAGAAGTAAACAATAATAATACGATCGTTTGTATGATATTAAGATTAATACCAAAATTGTGCATTATGTATATCATGTACAGGAGCATATTGCATGAAAAACGATAACTAGTATTGAGATGCCCGAGAATTCTCGTTAACGCGTGAAAATGTGCGTTGGAACGAAGATTAAGTAATGTTATTAAATACTATTAAAGAGAATAACGTTGCTAATATCTCAACAATATATTTTCTGTCAAGTTTTCATTGACGACCAAATAATCTAATTGTCAGACTAATATCATCAAGGATTTTTTCCAATGGCAAAAAAATACAAATTTGTTAAAAAAAAATCTTTCTGTTTAAGAAACTAAGGAATTGATAGTTTATTCGAGTCGTCAATGAAAGTGACACCTGTCACACTCGCGTATTAAAATTGCGAGGATATTAATAATCTTGTCATGTAAATTCTGCGAGATTCTCGCAAAATACGGAACATATGTATAATTATGTCTTTTTATACCTCTCATTTATCGGTAACGATATATTCAGCAACTACATACCTACAACACCAATGGACGAAACGATCGACGAGAGTGAACCCTAACAGGGAATTCTCGCATTATTAAATATCTACAGATCCTTTTATCCTCTTTCATTATCCTCAAATTCACCAGATAACGTACTAGACTAAATCTAGTAACGTTCCATTTTTTTCTCTCTCTTGATATGCTCGAAACGCGGTTGCTCCCGTACGGCACGAGATATACTTTCAAAATCTGCTTGTTCGACAATGTCGAACACAGATCCTTCGCGGGTTGGTGCATAATCGACACTTCCTCTGATTGTTCCTCTCTCAAGATAAAAGTTAATTTTCTTTCGTGTAAAGCAATCATACTCAAAAGAATCTTTATGCAAAATGATAACTAAGAATAAACGATTCGTTTGAAACTATTTGGCGTAGATCGATTCTTGTTCCCTATAAAATTAGTAAAAAATTAACTTAGCAACTGGTTTATTTGGAAACGCGTGACCCGATAAGTAAATGCAATATTCGATTGGTTCAAAATTAACTTCTTTCTTGACGAGTAAACGTCGGTATAATTTTTATCTTGATCTTTGATCGAACGAATCGACCTTCCTACCTTCGAGGCAATTATTGTTTCTACCACATCTCTACATGTTCAAGACAATCTAGCTAGATGAACGACACCATTCTATTATATCGACGTACATTTCTCTCGATCTAACCGTGCTACGGTCAATTGGTAAACTTCTAACGGCAGCGTGGTATGTCTAAAAAATAGTTAACGGGCCACATACCTATAAAGTTATCAACAAATCAATTCGACTACCACCGGCAACTAATTTCTCTTTATTGTAATCAACGATTTCACATAAGCCCGTAACTTGGATCTTTAACAACCATTTGAGAATTCAATTTTATCAGTTCACTATTAATTTGTGCCTATAATTATTGTTCTGATCGTCTCACTCGGTAAAATATCTATTCACCTGTCTTTTTCTCCTACTCTTTCTCTTAGTGCGATTAAAGAGTTAACATTTGTCATTTTGCTTGCCAACAATTCCAAATTGATTGATTTGTATGTTTTCAAGCCTGACTGACTTTGACAGACATACCACGCGCATATTGCCCCATTGATCTAAGGCAGAATCTAGTTCCATTTTCATTGGAACTAGTACATTACAAATAAAGAGGGGTAAAAAAAAAGACATGGGAGACGAAGGGACTCTCAGTCTATGTCGATCGCATCCGGAGTATCCGGTGATCCCTTTCGTGACCGCAACTTGCGTCGCAGTACAGATTTCAGGATACTGGATGACCGAGGGATGCTAAATGAACCCGCGACTTCCGGCCGCGGGGCATGTTGCTACGCTGCTTTGTACCGCTTCCTTTGCTCCCGTCTCGTTAGATGGGACGTGCTTGGACTGCCTGTTCCACCCTTATCGCAATCTGTTGTGGGTAAAGGCTTTAGTTCTCTGAAAAATGATATACGACGGATGTTAGGTGAGATAAGTCTCGGTTGGTCTTGACATTCCTAATACTACGTGCAATTCCGGTAATAACGGACCTGTAATTCAGAAGCTCTTCGTCATCCGGTACCCTAGATATAAGGTCAAGTACTTCGTTGTTCGGAACTGAGTGGGGCCTAACGATCTTTCTCGAGAATTTATTGATACCCCACGCTAGAATAAGGTATCTAACAGGGATGAAATAAAGAACTGCAACACCAAGGATCGCTAATAGCATAGCCAAATAACTTAAATATGGAACAGTGAAATTAAAAAGATTCTTCACTTTCTCGCAGAGACTAGCGATATAACCAATTGAATTTTGTACTGTCTGCGTCACTTCTTGAATCGCCTGTAGCCGTTCTTTCAAACTCTTCTTTTCCTCCTAAAAGTAAACCAGGTTATTCTTTTATTTTAGTAGGAAAAAGCAATATTGCCGCTCAATTTTCTATACGGATTCCTTTGTTGGCGTGGTCGATGAATTCAGTCCGGGACATCAACAACTTTACCTTATCTTTGTCATCGTCATCATCGTCATCATCTCCGGGCGTAATTGGGCAGTCATCGGAAATTCCCTCACTCGGATCGTGAAGATGGGAAGGCGTATGATGCGACAACGAAGTACCGGTTATCAATGCAACCTGTCCGGAAACCCACTGATTGAGTCCACCCGCATCTCGGAAAAGCTGGCAAGTTGTAAAGAAAATGGACATGCAGCAAGGCAGGTATAGCAGGACTCAACAGGCATTATTGTATATACACGTGTATTGTGCTTGTAGGTATAGTTGCAGTAATCGACTTAATCTCGAGTCCTGCGATGCGGTATCGATGCATGACATTGGGCCTTACGAGATAGGACTATTATCAGCAATTATAGGTAACTAGGTTTTACTTTAGTACTATCAGTACTGTAAATACTATAAGTGCAGGGATGGTGTTAACTAGATTTACTAAGCCTTTATCGTAAGATACACGGAACTATGAAATATCTTTACTATTTGCCAAACTATTATTTGATAAGCTTCATGGATAAACATTCGATAAACTTTGAAGAAGGTTTATGATTATTTCGGATATATACTACTTCAAGATAAATTTTTCGATTTGGGAATAAATAACGTGCAGAATCAAATTACTAGTAGAATTTTTTGCGGTGATTACGGAATTCAAATGTGTTAAGTGTAAAAGGGTTAGATATACTTTGGAAATTGTAGATTTCACATACCAAATAATACTTAAGAAGGATCAAGATTGCAGCTGCTGGTATCATATAAGGCTCAAAATAGTAGCACCCAAAAACAAAAATCACAAATGCTACGGTGCTCCTCATTTTACTTTCCCATTCCCAACAGCTCCTATTAAAAGGAAATAATCACAACCACTGAGAGTAGAGTGAATAATAATTCTAAACGTACCGTTATAGATAACATCGCTCTAAATACGTAGTACAAACACTATATAAGAAGAAAAACTTACTGAATGTATTTTCCCATCTCGATGAAAATAAGGATAATTGCTTTCAACCTAAAGACATTCCGCAGGAAAACTTGTCTCTTGAATTTGATTTCTGGTTCCATATACTTTTGCTCTCTTGGATTAAGCGTTCTGACACATGCTCTAATGATATTCCAAATAACTGTCAGTTCTAAGAGGATTTGTGGGGAGCTTCCTTTGGCTCGTCCTCTTAATTTTTTATCCTTCAGAGCATACCATCGTTTTTCACCATTTCGAATTCTTAATAATGGAATTGCTACCTTACCGAGGAACTCTACTTTGTGGTCCCTGTCCTCGTCGTACACCGTGATTTCTAGTACCGAATTTATATCCTTTACATTACTGTAAGATAAATCAATTTTACGTTTAAAATTCAACATAATTGAAACTTTCGAAGAACATTATAAAATGGCTCAATACTTACAAGGTAAATATTTTTTGCCAATTTGGAGCCAACGTTTTATATTCCGTTTGTGTTTGCAATCTAGAATTCACCAGCTCCAGAACACAGAATGGATCACTTTTTCCCCCTAAATCGGCTGCGGCAAGACCCTGTGCTCTGTATACCTATATCAATGTATTAAAAAAGCTATAAAACATATCTATAATAGCAGCAATTCTTGAAAGTGATTATTCAGTCTTTTCCATGAGTCATAGATAAAAAGAATTCCGATAGTAAGCGATATTAAAATGACTGTATTCCAACAGGAAATAGACGTTAACATATAAAAAAAAGACAGAGTGACGAAGACGCAAAGAACAGCAATAGCTAAACGATGCTAATAATCTAGAATAAGGTCTGTGTGAGATTAATTGATTCTAATTACCTTGACCGTCAGGTGGCCAACATCGCGTATCCTCTGCAAACTGTTCATCAGACAATATCTCTGATATAATTTAACGCGCTCCTGGGGTGTCTCCTCATGTGCGGCTAAATCGCTGATAGTTTCGCTTGCCGTAGTACCGCTGATAGTTAACAGCAAAAAAATACTACCGGCGCCATCCTCGAGATCACGCCAGAGGCGATGTGTCGTTTCACGCTCCAATGTCGCCAGATCAATTACCGTTCGGCCCATTAGGTCATCTTGATGACTTCTATCACGATCCCAAACAGTCACTTCCAGCTCTTGGCCTAAATATGGATCTTCGTACAGATGAAGATCGAACTGTTCCAACCAAACTGGGTTCAAGGTCTTGTTCACCACTTTCGATTTGTACTTCTCCGTACCCAATCTAGAAATTGTATTATTAAATATTGATATCTATTAGTAAAAGATATTTTAATTTAGATAAATGAAAATTTGTAACAATCAGATTGGAGTATGATAAGAGATGTAGATAGATCTGTATGGTCTATTCATACCGGAATTTCACATAGGGATCGGATAGTCCATCGATATCCATCGGCAATAAGTTCTTTGCTTCGACAAGCACAATTGTCACGACCGAGCTCCATATTTGTGACTTCAAACGTCTATTGACGTCCGCCAATCGATTGGTTCTTTGGAAGTACTGAAACGTAAAAGTACAACGGTGTGGATGGAAATTGGAGCAGACCTCCTACACAATGATTCCAATTACGTGTCAGAGAATCGAAAATACGCGGAACAATTGTAAACGAAAATGTATGTGGATGATCTACTTCTGCGATTCATTTTATGTAAAGCAAAAAGCGGCCACGTGTGTTTCACGCTCGAAGTTGGATCTGTCTGATAGATTCAAATAACTTCCGATAATAGAGAAGCTATAGATTATTATTGGAGACACTCGATATGCCGCGACCTAATATCAGACAAATTCTGAACTCAAATATTGATGGTTGATAAATCTGTTACAATTATTGATATGTCAAAAGACACTTTGAATTTTATATTTGTCATTATTAATAATCATGTTGCTACCCTGTGAATATCCTCTATTTTCACTTTGACATTGTCCTTGAGTTTATCAAATAGGTCATGATTCGAGTGCTTCACGTCCTTCATTTCCAATATGCCCTCCTTTTCGATCAAGGAATTAACAGACTCTTCGGAATCATTGGTGCATGGTGTTAACGAAGTTGGTTTTTTCATTTTCTGACTAAGGTGTGACGCATCAGATTCTGAACGTTGTGGTTTAGGTGAGCCACTTCCTCGTAATCTTCTTAAATGCTCGACGATCCTACTTTCAACCTTAGGCTCGTCTTCTTCTTTCTCAGCTGCCGTGAACTTGAAATTAAGTGACCGTTCGATCGACCCCGATCGCTTTTCTTCAGTGTCCGTCGACCTTCGCTCAGATCTATAGCGATCAGCAATCCAAGTTTCAATGGGAAGCAACCATGGATGCTTTTCTACATTTTCTTCCCAAATCTTCTCCATTCGATCTTCCAACATCCTTTCCACCGAACCCACTTTTCTTCCTAACGAACTTTTTAACGAACTCATTTTTGTTTTATCTTTGTTCTTTGCTCCTTTTCCGCCCAATGACACTTTCTTTGGTGATTGATCATGAGTCGATCCAATAACAAATTTTTCAACTGGTGCATTTCGTGTAATTTTCTTTCGCGAATCTACCAGCGATGTTGAGATGTTTGAGCTCTTGTTAATCAATAAATCATCCAGTGCTCTTATGCTCTGTGTTGTTTCAGCAAGCAGTGACTCAGAACACCTGTTGGTTCTCACATCCTCTACGGATCTAGTATTGCAAGATTTTTCACTAAAACGGCTATCATTGTGTTTCACGATCGATGAATTTAAGTTTGATTCAATTTGTAGCTCCTGATCCAAAAGACTTTTCTCATTCTTCGATATTAGGTTTTCTGTAGAACTCCATTTTCGTACCGTTGTACCAACTTTCGAAGACTTGTTTTCAAGTTTCAGGAAGATGTTGCTACTTGGTACGGACGAGGACGAAAAAGAGTTACTTTCGTCAGGACACATTTCAAATTCACCTTGCGTCACGTTTTCACTATACGTATCTCTAGTTGACAAGTGTTCTTCCGATATTAAATTTTCACTTGATCTCCGTTCTTCTTGCTGGAAACGATAGATTTTTCTTCGTACTTTTCGAGGTGGTATTTCAATTTCTGTTGATAAATCAACTTCGATTCTATTGTCGTCTAAGTCGCTCGTTCTGCGTTCACTTGATACACCAGTACTACTGTATGCGTCCGAAGGCTCGCTCATGCACATTAAGTTATCAAACTGCATGCCCCTAATTGCACTTTGGAAAATAGCGTCAGCGTTTGTAGTTTCATCGTTTACTGCTCGTTTAACTATACTTTCATCGCTCTTTGGATTTGTTATATCTTTCTGAGCAGCTTCCAACGTCTCGTGAGACCTTTCATTGTCCAACGGTCGAGAAGCTTCCATTTTGTCAATTCAAAGAGATGACAGTGTTTCAGAGTAAATGGAACAGCATACTGCTATTTTTTAAGTTCTTATACCGTTCATCGCTACTCGCTCGATTGGTCTACTTCGAGAAACGTTCACGTGAACCACTTACTATCCGAGCATCCGACAATGGACTATACACGTATTCTGCCTTTCAATCGTTTATAGTCCGCCTGGTTTTTCGGAATTTCACTTCATCGATGTTTTTACTCCAAATACTATGGTTTGCCTCCATGTGCGCTGTATATTTACAGTCTCCTCGTGCTTTATGGTTCAGCAGGGGCCGAGAACTCCGAAAGAAAAATATCCTACCGCACCATTGATAGCACAGCATTGGCACAGGCAAAATGCTTGAATTCTTTGAATTCGACCTGTGATTCACTTCTCGGTATTTCAATATTGTTTTTACCAATAGATCACATGTTTGTTAAATGCAATGTGTTTTTTGTACCACTGACATCACGACCCTCGACTACACTCCTATATTTACTATGCAATCTTTTAAAAAAACTGAACTGCGCAAAAAACGGTAGTTCATGTTTCGTTCTGTTTCACTTTGTAAAGTAAACAGACACTGAAAACTTTTGCTAAATCACTGTGTTGTAGACCAGTGGACTCCAACATGAAACAATTGGCATGTACTATAGTAAGTAGAATTGTAATCGCGTGACATCTTATGTTCAAGTGTCTCGCGTGAGCCGCATAACACGATGCCGGTGATTCTGTTTATTTACAAGAGAGCAGACCGTGAAAAGTATATGTGTTTCGTTAAGCTATATTTTTACAAACTGGCGATAAGCCAGTAGCCACATCCGGAATTCAAGTTGCCAAATCGCAAAGCACCTCGCGTATAGTTTTACGCATCGATGGTCAATGGGAACTTATTAGCGCCGGTGATTCATCGAAAAGTGGGCATTTCGTCACTCGTACGTACGAACAAGCACTCAGCCGGAAATTTGTTCCAAGCTATTCCAAGGTATTCCACACCGTTTTATAACAGTACACTCCTGTTGATCGTCCTACAATTCGTGCAAACTTTTTTTTTCTTCAAACACTACATTCAAATTATTCCGTTCACTCGATCCTCCCTACTACTAATACTATATCGGTACTTGTTGAGTAATGGAAACGAAAATGCAAAGGATAATGTTAATTTAAAAAATAACTGAATCCAACCTTAGTTGCCTGACTGACAGTCAGTGACTGTCTGGCAGTACGCTCAAACTTTATGAGCAGGCCTCGCTTTCCCTCTCTCCATTCGCATGAACAGACTGATGTAAACAGTGTGCTATCGCATACAAGCACTGTGCAATCATTTCGCTTACATTACTCTACCCACAACGATATTCCTTCAAACCCATTTGTTCTACAATTACCTCCTTAGGAACGACATTCACGATTTCAAGGTCTTACGTAATGCATACAGAACGTTGTTGCAAGAATTTTTCCCGAACCATTGAGAAATACTGATTCTTATTTACTGGCACTCTTAAGCTGTATTGTACAGGAAGAATAATTTAACGATCAACGTTGAAAGTGATGCGAAAGCTATGTGTATGTACTCCATAGAATTATCTATGTCACTAAAAGATAATAGTTTTTTATTTCTCCGGATGTGTTTGATCTTGAAATGTTTACTCTGAGAAACTTTCTCACGTGCTGAAATGGTACAAGTTTCTATCTTCAATATTGTTAATTTGATACCAATGAATTACACGATTATTCAAATTTCGATCACACTCAGTATAACTTAAATAAATTTGACTGAATTAGTTATTTCTGAAATGTATACTTTCAGCAGGTTTGAAAAATGTTCTATCAGCTGTGGAATAAACACAATAAATTTATACTCCAACTCGAATTAGTTTATTTATGACGAGCTCAAATTACCAATTGTAGCTACAATCATGGTTAGGCCGATGACCTGATCAACAATATCCATTCAAGAATAAATCATTCCTATTGCAATCATTGAGGAATAAAAACATTATTGTCGTTTTCGATTAATATTCATTTTGATAAACGATTCTGACGTTACGCATTGAACATTGTTAGTGATATATGTATTTATAATAAACATTTGGAGAATTGAATTGATGCGAGGTGGCCACATATGTTCTGCTTAACAAATTGCAAAGCGTACTGCAACAGTATGTATGTATGTGTATTGATTCTATCCGGCACTCAGTCTCTCCCGGAAAGCAGGAAATTAACTGATATAACATGGGAGTGTAGGGTTGATTAAGTCAGAACATTACACCAGCCCTGGATTAATCCACTAGTACAGAATCTTTTCCTTCGTGAAAGGCACACATTTTGACTACGATTTGTTTTTCCGTTACAGTGAAAAAACACAGGCGAAAAATGCATGCTATAAGAAAGAAAATTTGAACCGAACCACAAGAAGACTACAATCGATATCTTTCCAGTAGTATCAGAAATAAATCTGTTTATAAGCATCTGTAATCTTAATATACTTCTGTTCAGTATAAAGTCCAAATACATTATCACTAATCACTCGTGATAATAATCTCTTCCGCTTACATAAGTTATCCGCAATACATCATTTCAAACCTGTCAAAGAAAATTGCAGCCAACGAAAGGTCGCAAGGCGTTAGAGTTCAAACGATGAAGAATAAGAGACTTTGTGAAAAAAGATTAACAACAAGTTATGAGCCACCTGTATGCAACATCATCAGCGGTAAAGCGCTGACGTAAGCGACTTCAAAGAGACAAAGGTAACTCTGTTTTAACGCTGTGTCAAACAAACGATCATTTCTGGCTCATGAATCCATGAGGAAGACTTTCAACGGATTTTGTTCAAAAGGAAACGATGTGGTCTTTCAACCCAACTCTAAGGCTTCTATAATTATCTTAATCGGTGTAAACGTGTTGCTGTATCCATATATGTTTGTCGGCTCCTCTTATAATTTCTAATGACTCATGACGCCTGGAGAAGCAATATTGTACATTCAAACTATAAATACGTGTTGATTACCGTAATACATACACCACGTTATCACGTTATGTATCGTGATTCTCTAAGCGACGTCTGTCACTCGCAGGCAAAATACGATTGGACATCGCGTTCCGAGCTAACATGTAAGTGTCATCCAGGAAGTCCCTCATGGTTTTACTTTGTTCCGTATCAGTCTACTTTGCGGCTTTCGTTTAACCTTCTACCCGTATGCATTTACGTGTATCTATCACTGCGCCTTTTGCATGTGAAAACATTGTGACATACAACGGTGGAATATTAATGTAATATCAATTTCGGAATATTAGAAAAATTATTGTCAGTGAGACGACGGTAAGCGTGAATCTTTTGAGTAGAAGTAGTGAGAGTTTCGGTATGCGGGACGCGTGTAGATAGAAACGTGACATGCTTCGTTCTAACAACGGGACTAGAGTTCTTCAAACTATGTGTGCAAGATGAGTGGTTGACTATTACATAACACTCGAGTAGTAGTTATTGCAAGTGTCCAACGCGAAATGCCTAGAGTTATGTCAATGATCTATATAGTTGACCATGAACGAAGTGGATAAGTCTCGCTTCTTTAAGAATTCTCATCGCGTGTCTATGAAACAGGTTCATAGTTACGTTTCGTGGGTGCGCCTGTGGAATCGCTTGGAAAGCACATCGCTAATGTAGGATAATTTAAAGCTCTGCCTACTTACTGTTTCATTCGTTTTGAAGACTTACTACAATTGCAAAACCTATTTGAATTTGTCAGAATGTTTCTAGCTTATGTTGATTTTTTAAAAGTGAAATTTGAAAATTATAGCTTCTACTCGGATGTAGAGATACAAGAACTATTCTGGCATAACTTATTACCAATTGGCTTTTGTGATGGCACTTGCAATACAGATTCGCGACAAAGTTTTCAATGGGAAAGTTGGATGATTAAAAGTTAATATTTGCCATTAAACGAACGATAGACCAAGTTGCCAGCTCATCATGGAGAGCCGGCGTTCCTTTTATCATCGCAACCCAGTTTCCAGCTTCTTCTTGATCTATAAATATTCACGAGTATGGTGCACCCACGCGGTCGATGTGCGACCGATCAAAATCTATCCGCTCGATGGCTCACGCACTTTTTGTAATTCACCCGCTACATTGAGCGTATCAATTGGCACAACGCAAGACTTAGTAATACCACGACCAATACGCAACTTTGTTTATCTGATCAATAGGTGTTGAGAAATGGTGCCAGCTATTAACACTAATTATACTCTAATATCTCTATTTGACAATTAAATTACAATACTCTAATTGGTTCAAGTTGAGATTGTAATTTACCTGTTCTTTTTCTTGTTGATTTCTGGGCCAAAGAGTAGCGGTCAAAAAAATTTCTCCTAAATGCTGTTTTAACCGAGCCGGATCTTTCAGTTCTAGAGTGATGTCCTGAGGATGTCCAAGTTCCAATTGAGTCAAATCCAATTGTGCAGAGCCCATGAAATCATCCTGTAGGCCCCAATCGTAGTCGAAGACCTGTCGAAACGACAAAGGTCTTTTGCTGGTCGAAAAAAAGAGTAAGGAGCTAATGAAATCCTATCGCTTGTATCACTATGTTCTATGCAATCATCTAATCCTACTGTAGGAATAATCGTGTACATATATCGCAATAAGCTTTTGCGTTTAACTCAATTTCCCAACTTCCCAATTCTAATTCGTGCTGATACTTCGGATAAACTTGTATACGAAATTTCGCGGAAGTCAAGATCAAACAATTCAAGATTACTCTGAAAACTACTCGAGACAGAAATAGGTTTCAAGTTCTTGGATATCTTCAAACCTCTAATACGATGCTATTCTTGAATAGATTATACGTTTGGAAAATTGTAAAAGAAAAGTTGAAATGACTTACATCGAATATTAGAGTTCATTATACAAACCGCTATATTTTCTATCGTTAGCTACCGTTTATAAATTGCAGTTCTTGATTTAGCAAAATTTCGAACCAGTTTAAACTTCCATCATAATTTCTAAGCACTTTTCGATATAGCTTATTCCCATCGCAATAAGGTTTGCCGAATTACACGCCGAAGGTTTATGATCCTCGTGTATGAGGGTTTTTGTGTGTGTTACCACTTCCGCGGCTTAATTATGGTCTGGATCCTGGTGAAATTTACCGAGCTTAAGTTACTCATAATCAAGGAATTTCATCACGCCTAAGTGACGCGTTCTACTTGATCCTCTTAACGGGTGCGTGTGCGAAAATTATATGTATATACCGCGAATTATGTGTGCTTTCGGGTCAATGATAAGTCATGCAAATGATTTAAGAATTTTTGGAGTCGCTCGCAAAGTTTAAACCTACCCGATAAATATACGAGAGTTGTTACTGAATTTACATACCTTGATGGTAAGCGCCTGGAATGGGTCCTCTATGGGCAAGGTGACGCTTTCGTCCCAAACTGGATTTAGGTCGCGATGAACGGTTCGCGACTTATGCAGTAAACGACCGGAACACTTCACTTTCACGTAAGGATCACTGGCGCCTACAGGATAAAACTAATTTAATACCCTAATATCACTATGGATCAAATTTAGCTTTCCGAAGTCTTCGAATACTTTCAATCTACCGAACCACTTTTTGCAAGATTACTTATATTCGAGCACTTTTAAAAACTTTATTCTGCCTAACAGGAAATAATAATACTTTTGAGCAAGAGAATCTTCGTACAAAATGTTGAGAGCATACCGCATCGATCCATAGCAACGAGATTCGCGCCTCTCCTAATGTGTAAGCGAAGCTGGAAGAAGGCATGCTGTCTGAGTGCCAGTTCTCGTCTTCTTGCTGTTTCATCCGGTAGAAAACCCATATCCTGACTGACCGAGCTCCCAGCTTCATCGGTGTAATGCATGTCCTTTGGGCCATGGTAACTCAATGCTCCTTTCGAGTAACCCTCACTGGACCGGCCGGGACTGTCCTCAGACCTCGTCACGATAGTTTGCTTTCCACTTCGTACAAGAGGAGATTCTACGCGACATCACAGTCATAATGCGCTATGCAAATTTCATTATCTTCGCAGTGAGTCTACAGACACTTACAGCTTATATACGGTTCATACGCAAAGTACTTTTACTTGGAAATTAATTATCCTAATGGAATGGTATATACGAAAGGCAACGTTGTAAAACACTCGCTAAGACTGTTGAAAGTATTGGATTTAAGCGTTTCATAAAACTTGCAAAGTTGCATCGGAGTTTCCACCAAGACGAGTATCATTTTCGAGTGATTGTAAGTATCATTGGAATTTGATGAGAGAAGAAAAATATTGAATTCCGGTAATGGTTATTTATTCTTTAGTTTCTACTCTGTCGGTGGATTGAATTATTCATCATAAAAATTTAATATTGATACACTTTTACATTGGCGGCAAAGTACGGCTAGACATCCCCTTGAGTTTAACTGATCAGTTGGAGAAGATTTAATCTTGGCTCTGTGAAGCCATTAAGCAAATTACTTACTTGACCGAACTTTACACCCAAACTGCATCACGCGGAAAGTTAAAAAAAATCGAATTTACTTTTTTTTAACAATTGAACCATGAAGGCTGAAAAATAGTACGCTTCCATTTATTGCAATCTGTTCTTTCATGCAGACGACTGCGCATGGGTTTTCAGTCTTTGTACCATGATATCGGAGCTATGACAGGCTACGTACGAGAGCATGAAACCTAGCATTATTCATCCTGAAAGCAACTCGTAGCGATCGCATGTATTCCAACCCATTTTCATCATAGATTTCCTATATCCCGTTACTTCAACATCAACTGCTACCCAGTGAAATATTATGAAACTATGAGCTAGTTCATCAAATTAAATATCTAACAATGTTCTACTTTCAAACACTATATATTATTAAACGTTTATTGCTTGCATCTAATACTCTCACAACTTCAGCGAGTACACGAATGAAAAAGTAGAACCAGCGCGAATACTAAGGCATAATAAAAGGAGTATCGAATATGTAAAAGGTACCTATGTATCTCTAATATAAGCTGACGATTGCTAAATGGCTTTTAAATATTGAAGCGTCTGGAAATTGATTATTCACTCAAGGAGAATGTATAGGATAATCGATATAATACCTGGATGATTGAGGTAGTGCCTTGCAGGACTCTGCGTAGCTGAGGAGCTCCTGCTGTGCTCGGAAGAGTAATCAGCTGCGTAGTCGGACTCGACGCCTGGCGTCTTGTAAGGCGTTTCCTGGCCGAGGACATTTCCGGCGTCCTTGGACTTCTTGCGCTCCTTGCTCCTACTACGAGCCCAGCGACTCTTAAGGGTCGCAAAGAATGTGTGCGTACGCTGCGCCACCGAACTTCCGTGTCGATGGTGAACGACGCCTGACTCGCCCTGTTCACCGCGTCGTGACGGTGAACTGTTCGCAAGGTCGTTGTTCCTTAGCTCCGTGGCGCTTTTCGAGAGCTGCCGGCTCCCGTTGAAGTTCAGCCGTGACCTGTCCTCGGCAGGATCGTGTTCTGCAATCAAGTATCTCCGTTAAAAGTCTACTCGATTTACCGATACCTCAGAGATAATGCACTCGCTTCTCTAGTGGGTCATAGAGATAATTCGAAATTATCGATAAAGCGATAAAAGATTTTTATCGAACGATATTCAATTGTGGAATATCCACTCGAGATTCGTAAAACAGTCACTTCGAGGCGGAAGAAATTTCTAATTTATTAATAGGTTTTTGATACTAAAAATTACTCGAGAGAAATAATTGACGACGTCCCTGATGCATGTAACATTGACATCTCGAAGTGATATACACAGAGTGTTCGAAGAGATTGGAGAAAATGGAACGAATTAAAATTGAGAAAGGTCAGAGATGAAGCGTATGAAGCTAATCGTGGTCTATCGCTTTTTAAATTCTAATATGGCATTGTTATAGACCAGAAATCTTAAACGCAATTGTTGCACATTTATGCATACTAAGCGGAAACTTTTTCTTAGCAGTACTCATCGAGTAAAATGTTGCAGTGAATTTCACGGTGATCTGTCTTTTGAAACCATCGTGATATAGATCAGATCTCGATGGGTTCTGTGCGATCAGATAACTCTCATCTCTTTCATCCTCGGGGATCAAAGGAGAGCGGTGAAGAAGATGAGAGACTTTGGCTTACAGTCAGCCTAAGATCTTTCAGCCTGTGCACAGACAGTTCGATGAATCAGTGAATTATAAGCCAGATGTACTGTACGCGATCTTATTAGTAACCCCATCGACCTCTTCGAGCGTAAATCCAATTCAATCATCCAATTATTGGTAGAATAGAGCCAATTATATTCGTTCAATAGTTTATACAATTTCCAATTTACTATTGATTGTCCCGGCAGAGGAATTTTTTTCGTTCACAACTCTTTGATAAAGTCAAGATGAATTCAATTAGTAATTACAATATAATTGCAAATAATTACGTTAGCAAATGTGCAATCTTGGCTACTTCGTAGAAGTAGAGTTTACAAAATCCGCTTCCACAAGGAATGCATAATTGTTTGCATAATCCCACACTCGAAATATTCATCAATATGCAGTAGCAGTTAATTCTGGCGAACGAACATTACGCTCGTAACTTGGATCAAACCGATCAACAATACCGCAACGAAGTTGGGGAGCGTTTTACGTGGTTTAAGTGAGATTACCAATATTAATACCGCAAAATCGCTTATTTGACGACAAAGCAATCTCAGAACCGGAAGAATGAACTATCGGGGAAAAGAACACGGAAAACATATTATGCGTGGTTAGAGGTCGATTAAGAACAACAGCCACCGAGGGTTACTCGCTTCGATGGCAGCAACACCTAAATAGTCGTTCATAATACATAGAAAAAAGAGACAGTGAAATATGGGCCAATCACCTTTCGGTCTTGAGGGATAACTCTTGCCATAACTCAAATATGATGGATCAAAATGATACCTATTACTTTCGGACGAAAACACGGGAAAATGTGAAAATTCGGATGAACGAATCTAATGAATCGATTCGCAAATAAGGCAAGCGACATGGGCTTTAGGCTGATATAAAAATTTTATCAACGTTCTCGAATGAACGTCAAGATATAAGAGTGTTGTGCTTCTTTGCAAAATCGGGGTCACGATATCATTTGACCATTTTATCTTAAGCAGTGGAACTTATTTTCCAATCTGTTCTCTCGACTCGACGAACTATAAAGCGACACTGCACAGTTGAATTTGTCTACGTTCATTAACTGCAAATGCGCCTGAAGGCTGATATTAATGTCCCACTAGTCCACCCTGAACCTCTGAACGCTATTGTCTATAACACTAGAAAATTCTTTGTCTGCGTGAATCTGCTCCAGACATCACAGTTGGATTATAATGGATTCTTAACGGGTTTAGATTAAATCAAATACATAGTTGCATAAATCCGCATTCCAGCCCAATTCTAAGACCATTAATTAATTACTGTCTAAAGTCTAAACCAATTACTGACACTTCTAGACAATCGTGGATTATTCCCACCCATAAATCCACACCAATTTAACTTGTCTGTATTAAGTTACTTCTTGACTGTTGTGAAGATGATCAATATTTTATCTTGTTTTATGAATGTTTAAATCATTGTGAATTATAAAACCTTGTCCTTACAATTGGTTGAGTCTATTGAATCATCGGCTCGGCTGCTAATAGAGGAATTAACTCTCTGCATTCGAGGTTACTGAATTTAGGGCTGTTTGCTTGGAACCTGTCTTAATTTGCGAATGCATTGCGGAAATGAACTTGACATTCGATCGTACCGCAAGAGGATATTAGCTCCGACAGCTGGGGCCAATACGGGAAAGGATTTTGGCAACGAACTCATGCACGGAGAATAGATTCCGTGCCTTGACTTCAAGTACCCTACCTTCCGCAATATGTATATCGCACATTCACGTGTGGGGAACAGGTTGTTCCAATGAGTATCGTCTCCAAAAAAGTACAAATTTCTTTCAATTTTTTGGCTAAACGTGGAAAGAGATTCTGACGCGAGTTACACTGTTAATTAAAAAAAGTAGAATTTAGAGATCGCACATTATAGCGAAGTACAGTGTTGCCGTTATGTCGGCACGCAGGAGCGAACCACAAGAATTAATATAACTCGGAACATTCGTAAAAACAAGAAGAGTCATCATGCGTTAATTACCGGAGCGCACCTGACATGTATATATCTATTTATTGCTTCCAGAGTGCTTTAGAAAATTAAGCTCAACAAGTTACAGCAGTTAATCAAAAGTCTACAAACTGTGTATATTTTCCCCACGTTATCGGTGTCCTAGATTTCTCTTACTTATCCGTTTTTAATTATTATTATACCGATACTCTCTGAATCACTATAAATTAATGATTACATCACGACAACTTTAATTAATCAAGATCAACGAGATCCAGAGATTTTTTATTCCTCAATGTCGCAGCCCCAGCCGGATTAATTATTTAACTATTTTATTTCGCTGTTCATCTCGTAATCGTTAATCTTGCAATAATGAGTTAGGTAACATCGCCGTTTGAGTTTCAGTCAAATGAAACTTTCAATTATTAATTTTGCAACTTAGTTATTGTTATTTCATAAAAAGTGTCTTCAAATATTGACTGTGCATGAAGCTACCCCAGTGAAAGCACATCTCGAAGGGTGCGGATGCTGAGGCATCCGCGCTAATTTTATCATACTCAGGACCAATGACCGATAATTTCTACTAGACTGGAGCACTTTTACGTTGAGAGGGTGTAATGCTTAGGAAATGGAATAAAGTCTCTACCGAGTAGATTAAGATCACGGTAATTGCTAATGACTTAAGTTCGCAACATTTGCGCAATTTTTTCCTACATTGCAACTGACCTCCGGAAGTATTAAATTCAGATCATTGAAACAACTATCTCCGACAGTAAGAAATATAGTTATAGTATTTATTACAACATCTAGTTTCTGTCATTAAATAGTTTCCTACGCCAAGAGATGTCAAATTAGTAAATCATTTTCGGAAACAAAGATTTCACAATGAAATCACGGTATAACCTTTGCCATTTCTCTGCTCTCCACATTTTAGTTGAGCTAAATTGCAATCCGTCTGGCCTAATTTCACGGTCCACGCGTCATTAATAATACAACTGTCAGTTTTAAGAACATGAACATGTCGTATTTTTGTATTTTCTAATTTATAATCTGTTGGACTATTTTAAAAATACTGAAACCCACATAGCAGCTCAATTTTGGATTGCTAAAAATAGTATTTCGTATAGGTATATATATACGGTGTATGATACAGATAAGTATGTGTGCTGCTTGCAAATTAGGTGTCAATGACACGAAGGGTGAAAGTACAGATGGGTCAAGTAGGAAGCTCACACAGCACTAAATTACAAGGCCCCACAGTATACTTGAGCATTTAATAACGATAATGACATCCACGGTACATAGTTACTCACCTGGTGGTATTTGTTTACCGTCCTCCGAACCAGCGAGCAGCTCCACGCTTTTGCTCATCTTATCCACCAAACACACGGACCACTCTTCGAAGTCCCAGCTTTTGAGCTTTTAGTCTCTTCTTGAAGTGCGCGGATCTGCTGCATTCCGGAAGCATGGTTTCGCCAGGCCAACCGAGTTAAGCACCATCGATCGGCCAACTCATATTTCGCTTATCCTTTCTTCCATGTGAACTTTAATCCTCCCGTAGACTCAAGCTCTTACCATGGTACACTGCGACATCATCCTCTGCTTTCGATTGACGAGCTATTAACAAGAGATCGTAACACGTGCTCAATAAATAACATTTTAGCCATCCAAAGAAAATTTTTGGTCACGGCTAATTAGTATTCTTGTAATTAGTAATCTTGAAAGAGCAACGATCATTTTTCCCACGTACACTGTTTTCAAGTCTGTCTAGTTTCCATCGTTTGTTCAAATATGTTAAAGTAATCTTCCATTGGTGTTTGGTGTAATATTGTTGTTACTATCGAGCTTTAAAATTATCAATCGTTGTAAAACGTATGATCACATCGAAAAGGATTTATGTACTGATGTTTCAATTACCCATGCATTACCTGTGCAACAGGAGTAACATGGGGTGATTTACGCGAATGAAGATATGTCGCATTACCTCCACTCGAGCATGCGGAGTGTGAATGCCAGAGATACCAATTAGTCAGTTCAAAGGCAGTGTTTTTAGGTCCGAATTCTAGTGTTCTACTTTTCGACATACCCACACGTGCTGGATAGGGGAACATATGTATCTGTTGATTTACACAATCCTACAGTCGTAGAACTTTTTAATGGAAACCCAATTACGGATCGATAACGAAGAAATAGAACAGCCCAGTTATAGAAGTGCTTCGACAGTGTCAAGGTCATACGAACAGAAGTGAAGTGGTATTTAGCAAACTAATTGGAATACGAAAAATGAAGGAATTATTTACGTGCACGTTAAGTACGGATTTTTTTCGTTGCAGCAGAATATCGGCATGCTGTATGGAACGATAAAGTTCAAACAATACAGTGGGATAAAAATGTAGGATATACTGCTTATAATCAATGTATTTCATTCATTTACCACACTCATGCAAATGTTATATGAGTTGTACGTAAAAGCAAGACATTTTTCTTTCTTAGTCGAAGTAGTTTAATGGCACTCTATAATCTCCATCACAAGAACAGGCGCTACATTTTCCACTTTTCATTTCTACATAAAGAATTGACAGGTGACAAGGAAATTCCATAAGTCGTAGATACGAGGCTCTACTGTTGTATAATTTCGAGGCTAACGATCGGTAACTTCCTTCCATATACATATAACAGTCGTCAGACTATTACGAAACTACAATAGTGGAAGAGCGGTGGGCAAAAATTTGAAATTCCAAAATCAACTTCCTCCTAGAAGAGGAAATGCACCAATCAATTTGAAACTCATATTTTTAAGGGTAATATACATGTTCTCTTAACTGTGTATCGATATTAAAGTATATGTATGTCAAAGACTAATTAATTCCAAAGACCCACAAATGGCAGCTAATGAAACGAAGAAAAACAGGCGGGTCATTAGAACGTAGAGATGTCTCAGGCAGATTAACGCTATTCTTGCATCTAACCATTCCAGAGTAAAATGGGTTGAAGCATTCGTCGCTAGAGTTTCTCAATATGCTTCGAAGAAGCAAATAATACTGTCACGTGCAGATGCAAGGATACGACCTGCAAATATTTATAGAGTATTCGTCATCAGCCGTCTACTCAAATTCACTTTAATTTGAACAGTTTCTGCTCTTGTTAAGAGTAGATGCTGCGAATTAAATGGGCCCATTTAATTCACTTAAGAATCATGACAGTGAAAAACATACCGAACAACCTTCGCATTAACTATGCGAGTCGACTGCATAAAAGTTAGATTTCTTAGCTCAAAGTACTGTTACTGAATACCGTTACTACCTCTGATTTGTCAACATTTTGTATTTTTTATGCACATTGTTATTTCATCTTAAGATGACGGCACAGTTGAATACAGAATAATTAAATTGAATTCTTCTTTCATCGTAGACGTTTGTAAGGTACCTCTGCAAAACCCTCTTTCGCGAATACCTGTTTAACGAGGTGCCTTTGACCCCGATGCTAAAACGACCCTGCACCATACGTATAATGCCAACATGTCCATATTTCACCCTTTCCTAATGTGCGGAGAACATTTCGGAACTAGTTCTACTCGTGGTAAATACTTGACATCTATTTGAAAAAATCCAACTATACGCGTGGTAGTACAATCAGTACTGCCATTGTTTTATTAAATCTCAACTGTCGCGTGTATAGTACCTAAAAAGTTACGTTTGTAGTTTCAGTTGAATTTAATTTCGAGCATCTTGCACGTAGAATAAATCCGTACATTGTATTACTTTTATGTTGAGAATTTAATTTCAGATGTAATTTTAGATGTAATTTTAGTAAAACACTATATCGCCCAACTCATCGCGATAAGATCTTGTAGGTACAATAGTAGAATCTGGGGTAGCTGAAAAAGAATTCCTGTAGTCACCCTCATCAAGCTATAGAGAATATCTAGGCAGGATAGCTGTGTTAATCAAAATAATGCATTGCTGAGCAATACGAGAATATTGTTCGTGCAGGAAATCAGCAATTAAACTGACAAAGAAATTAGATTGCAGCCATAAGGCACTAATGAAAATAGGTCTTCGTTAACCATAGCAGTAAAATTCTACTCACCATATCGTTGAAGCTTTCATCGATTATGTGGTTTTCAATAGTTTAAAGAGTTTCAACAGTCGACATTTCAATTGCAAATGCAATTTCACGAACTTAATTCCTTGGCAATCGGAAAGATTTGAATCTTTAATTATAATATTGCAGGCGCTTCGACAATCGCTTTGGTCCAATAGATTTTAATTTGTCAAATTAAATTGTAACATCTTACATAGCTTTCTTGTACAACTCGATGGTGTAGAGCCTTGAAGATCAATATGTGCACACGGTAGCACGTGTAAAATATGAGTGCAAATTACTACCTTGTGAATCGTTTTCTTTACTACCGTTTTTTAGTCGTAAAATCTTTTCTCCCCGTAATATGAATAACGCTGAGATTACTGTATCTCTTGTAAAGCTAGTGATTCTCGTGCCTTTATCTACTACTGAATTTCTTATACATGGAATAGGAAACGGTTTTCTTGCGAGAGTACTGATATTTCAATATCTAGTATAATAATTCTTTTTGGTTGAAAATACTTGTAAAGTTTAGTATTCATGCTTTCAGTTAATATGAGGAATATGTATCGTATATATGGTCGTGTCTTATTTGCATTTCTGGCAAGCAACGGTCTAACAGAAGATATTGGTATGATGTCATAATCTTCTCTATGCTACAACGATATGTTTACGGAATATGTAGTTTACTAGTGAATTTGTGTAACAGTAAATATGGTTTCTAATTAACAATTAGACTGTCACAATTTCCCAAAATGCATTAAAAAGTAAATAGTCTCACGCTTGACTTTCTTCGCCATATAAATCTGTTTACTGTTCTGCTACCTTTTTGTGCTAAATCTAACTGTTGCTCACGTTCTATTTCAGAATTGTATACATCCGAATATTTTTTCGGAGCACAGAATATACATATGCATATGGATCTAGTGAGTAAATAGTGACACAGAGTAGAGTGGACACATTTCGCGAAATGTAATTCGCAAAAAAAACAAATCATGCTTCAAACTCTCTAGTTTTGATTTTAATGGTTTTATCGTAAGTGGAATAGAAGAGAAAGTATTTCAATGAGATTGAAATAAGGGATGTCTGAGATTACTTTTTAATACTATATAAAAGACATCCAATAGTGAAAAATAATAGGAGTACGATACGTTTATTTCTTATTGTTAAATATCGCTTTAAAATCCAGGAGTAATTCTGGACTCATTTCTGGAAAATTTACCATGTTAAAAGGTACTTCTGTTCCATTTATCGAATAAGCATGAAAGGTCGCCGAGATTCTCTATGTAAGAGGAAAATCTAGAAACTTTTCTAGGGCGCCCTTGTTATATTCGAAACTCTACAGTCTTACTTATTCAACTTGGAAGGCTCACGAACAACATTACGAGTGAAAAACATTATAAAGATATTTAGCAGAACGAAAGACTTTGATATAATCGCATTTCAAAGTCATAGCTTCTTATAAACTAGTCTGGAATTCCCTTTGACCTTTGGCAACGATCTTAACCATCATTTTACTACCTTCCGGCGCCTATTTTTTCAGAGGAAATTCAACATTATTACAAGATACTTGCTACTACCATTCTAAGAATGCATTTTTTCCCTAGAATTTAATAACAATCCAAACTAACTACATCTTTCCTGTCACGCTAACATTTATCGTGCATCGTCAATAATGAATTTTCCAAGTCGTACACGTGTATTTAGAAAAAATTATCCCCTTGGCGATACCACGGAAGTAGCATAAGCTTCTAGTATCAGGCTCCCTTGAGCTTTCCCAATTACGGAGCAGTATAAACACGCGAATGACAAATTCGACGAAACGTCGACGAAGCAGCGTAAAGGGGTTAAAAGTATACAAGTAGAGGAATCGCTTACCTTGTTAAAAACTCGTGTTTCCAAGGACAGGAATTTCAAGTGATCACGGACGATTTGAGGAAGGTCAGCCAATGATTACTCGGAGAACGTTTCCATGGTGTTACAGCTTTTGTAAGGGGGGTCACTGGGCTCGCGGATGGATGAAGTAGTCGCGCGTAAAAGCGACGGACCTCAACGTCAACGCTTCCGTGTCTGAGAGGCCACTGACAGACTCTCGCTTCCCCATCTTGCTTGGCCAAACCTACCCCCACCAAAGGGTAGTCCGCGTGACCTACCGTGGGGTAGGGCGGGCCGGCGACAAAGAGAGACAGAATATCGGAACAGAACTTGAGGAAGGAAGAGGAACGCTCTATCGACCCAACTGAACTGAACTGAACCACCAACGCGCGATAGGCGGAGATAGGAGGCTAGTGATGGGACCGACTGAATTTTCCGGCCCGTTTTTGCACACACGTTTCGAACGTGTCCTTTCCCTCTTGAATTTCTCCTCTACGACTAAAGCCCACGACCTGATTTTCACGCAGTACGTCGGTTCTACCGCTGATAAGATAATACCCATAGCCGGAAGATGCAAGGAAATGGTGATACGATACAATTCCCCTGTTCGCAAGCTTCTCTGCTACGCTTGCAAGAGAACTACTTGTATATAGGATTACTTTTTTTCCTCCGAACCAACTCGGTTTTATGTAGCACATAAACTAGGAATCGGAAGTGAAACTGATACCCTGGTATCACGTAAGAGTTACTTCCGGAGAACAGCAACAGATCGATAGTGTGCACAATATGCTCCTTTTTTTAATCAACACAATGTTAAACTGGTTCAACGTGTTATTTGCGTGTAACACAATTGTTACTGTGATTGTGATAAAGTTTCTTTTGTTTATGGTATTAATAAAATGTTCGAGTATTGTAGAGTCTACTCTAGATTTGAATTCGATGCGGGTAATAAGCTGATAGGTGAGATCGATAATTTTCGATGATCATAAACGGTGTTCAAGAGAGGATTGATCCCATCGCTCTTCACGTGCAGACTCTTCCGGGTATTGTCGACGTCGCGCGACCAAGTGGCGCCGACGCAGCCTCAGGTAGGGTGCTAGAACACCTTTCGAAATTTTCGCGTTTCCGAGGGTCGCGGTCAACAGATGTTCGCTTGGGGGAAAGACGAAGAAGTGAACAACTACGGATAAGGATCGTACATGCGCAGAGTAGTCCCTTCCGGACTCCGCGTACTTCACGTTGAGTACTTATTTGCGTGTAGTTTTAATCGCGATATGGATTTCTTTCGTAGAGATCGCGATAAACACTTGCACTCACAATTCATTTGATTCTTTAGGTTTATCCAATTTCACACTGATTTTAACTATCGGAACATCAACCACGATTTAAGTAGGAAACGCCAACATTTCCGGTAGTTGTAAACGAGTCTTATATATACTCATTTCTTACTTGACACTTTGATCTGTGTACATTTATCTTGTTGAAACATTGTAAAATTACGAGAAGCAGTAAACAAATTATATAAAATACAATCTGGAAAGCGCGTAACTTTTGTTTTCCAATTGCTCAAACCGATTAAAGTAAAGCTTTCGAATTGCGTGATTAAGGGATAAATCTAATTATCTACGATCATAATATCTGATCAACCCCTTTTTGAAATGCTGAAATATCGGCAGAGATAAAATTTGCGCTGCAAAGTGGTGACCTCTTCGCAGCAGAATCTCTACAATAAAGAAGAATTGAACTGGACACTTTTTCTTCGATTAATTCAGTAATTCCCTCAATTCTCAAATAATTCAGTCGGTCTAATTCTACTGCAGTAGCTTAGGCTGTGATTGGCCTTTAACCAGACAACAAAGAATTATTCTTCAGTCTATTCCATAGTAAGGCAATTTTGATTAAAAATTAGTGGAAGGAAATATTGTATAATTTGGAATGAATTCTATAAATTCAAAACAAAATTCGACAATTTTATTACGCAATGTAAAAAAATGTTTGGCATACACGGTATGCGGTAATATTTCATATGGCAGTATAGAACATTTTCAGGCCGTTCTATTATTAAATAATTAAACAATAACCTACTTTACAAGATTATCCGTAGGGATAAGAGAGTTTGGCTTATAAATAGGATCTTCGATCGATTAGCACACAGTACAATCGTAGGAAGTTTTTTTAAATACTTTACAATTCTGTTCATGCAAATTTACACTCTCTTTTTCTTCATTCGTTCATCCGTTTCACATTTATACAAATAAGACGATTATTCAGAATTCACAATTTAAGCTCTATATGTATGTATATTTTTCGAGTTTCAATCGACTAGACTCCGTTATTCAATATTACATCGAATCTTAGAAAGTACGCATCATTCACAGATTGAGTTCAATTGCACGCTATATTACTGTATTCTAAGCAATGGGCTGAAAATATTCATTCTTCCACGCCACATTTAAGTAGGACATCATCCCTCTAAACATTTTGAGTATCTTCATTAAAAAAAAGGCACTTTTCAATAATGTACATTTCTTGATGTATATTCTTACGTTAAACGTATAACAGTTATTGATTATTATATATAAATCTCATATTAAACATTCACGAGAAAATCGCTTACAAACATCTATTTTTTCCACTCATACATGTAATACACTCGATGTATCTTAATTTCGGCAGCACATCGTGTGTACTGTGTAACTTTTAATTCAAGCCAACTATTAACGAAAGATATTGGACGCGTTGTAAGCTTTTCTTTATACACTTTTCAGAGTTATCACAATGGCTCTTATATCACATGAGGTGTAGAACAAAAAGATGAAGGATGCGTGAATCTTTAAATATTTGAAAATTTAGAAGTTAGTACCAATCATGAGCTAAACTCAGAATCATCAATTGAACTCAGCTTTTTAATTCGAATATGTACAAATTATAGTTAAACCAAAAACACTTAGTGATTTTCGTCTCTTAACAACTCGATCGATCAGATAAGAATACCAGTTCGTAAATAGCTCACGGCAAATGTACTTAAATTGAAGATCATTAATTTACACCTTACAGGTTACACCTATAAGATTGAATTTTGCATTTTATATACGTTTTTAAATATATGCATAGAGCGAATGTTTCATTAAATGATTCATGATAAAATATAAGAACGTTTATATATATATATTAATAACAGTTCCAGGGTCTCGATGTAAAATACATTCAGTGTCTTCCTTTTCTATTGAGCATTTTCATTGTACTTTGTTAATACTATTATATGAAAAGAATTTACAAATTAATAATATGACTAATTTTGGCGAGATAAATTAAAATTAAAAATTTGTATTTCATTTTTTTCTAACAAAAAGCAAAAAAATAGAAACGTCAGAAATTAAATTATAGAAAGATAAATTTGTTATTTTGTTGAGATTACAAATATTTTTATCTGATTTGCATAAATCATATAAGAATTTGTCATAAATTAAAAATTCATGATAGAAGCGTTAACATAGTGGATTGTGCAGTGTGCGCTGTGCATTTATACATAAAACAGCGTAACTTGAAAAATTGCACTTCCGGAAAAGTGTATCGTTGCGTAAAATATATTTAAGGGTGTTAAATGTATCATGGTCAAACGAACACAAAGATGGCAAGCATAAAGGGTTAATGCTTAAATCAAGCACGCATTCTGCACGTCCCTATACCGCGTGGCTTCATCGCCAAAATCGATACCGGTAAGCACAGCTTTAAATAAAGAGTGAGTACAGAGCGAGTCAATTTGAAGGAGGCAATCGCAAAACAGTTGTTGTTTTAAGCCCGCGCTATAAATATTCTAGAGAAAAAGAGAAGAACATAAAGTAAAAAACAGGAAGAAACAAAAATGGTTTGCAGAACGGGAACACGGAATATCTATATATTTCCTTCAGTTATCGACATATTTGATTCTATTATAACACAGCATCGGAACGATCCTTAAAATACAAGTTTAGTCAATACCGTTCTTCGTATATAATTATTTTACATTCCTTTTCCCTTTTTCTCTTGAACCGTTGTTGACCTCTTCTTATTTTGTACAATCATATAAACAACAGCGGATCTTATAATTTTAATGCGAGTATAACAAACGGAACATCTACAATATGTGTGATGGTGTGTATGGGAAAAAAAGTTTATGTAAGATTACGAAAAATTACAAAGAATTCTCTCACGCCCTCATGATTACCCATCTAATTACTTTCAAATACGAGAAAATTTCATTATAGTCAGATTTGTAGGTGGAGATTGTGACATTGCAAGAGAGAGTATGCAGCTGATCCTAGTAAAACGATCAATATCACTTTTAATGCAGAGCAGCATCAGCTTACTACGTCAGTTTCGCCAATTATATTTTCCTGGAAAAAATCTGGAAAATGATTCGAATAAACATAGTAGAACGAGTTTATAAAATTTCTCTTAAAATTAATCATCCTGCGGGTGTACCTATACATTACAAGTATGGACGTACGCTCAGATCGATGAGACTTTTATACTATTGAATTCTAATATTATTTACGACCCTTTGAAGCATTCGTTTACAACTAGTTGATCCCAAACATTGACTGAATGTTGCTTCTAATTCTTTATTACACATTTATTGACTTTTTGCTGATCCGTCAATATATATTTTTTAATACATATCTTCGCTACAATTTAAAGCAGCCTTGTATTCACCTTTTAAGTCGGTAGACTATTTATGCAATAAAAATAATATATTGTACATAGGAAATAACTAAAGCCACGCATAGAATTATTTTATGCATAAATAGTAGTAACATGTATGATAATTCAATTATACTGATAGGAATTTATAAAAGAAAATATAGTGAATAATAAAGCAAAGTATAAGGAGTTTCATTTTTTAACAAGAGATCTAGAAAACATTGTAATTCCAACTTCTCACCCTATAGACACTTGAAACCTGTAAATAGGAGCTGCAAGTTCAATTTATTATAAATCAAAGAAAAGTCTAAAGAATTATTAAACATTTAACTATTTACAATTTGCTCTATAATTAAGAAATTGTTTGAGCTTACAATCATAAGCATTTAGTCATTAGCATTTAATTACATTTGGTAGCTTTTTACTATTGTATGACCGTCCGAACATTGCGAATCACAAGTGATAGATCAATACATATTTGTAGGACCATTGAAGAGTAATTTTCTCTCAGTGGACTATATATTGCATATGCAATTCAGCAAACTAAACAGGCGTGCTCTAACGATTTTTTTCGTGTATCCTAGGATATAAAGATTCAAGAGTACCCACTTTACTTTCTGTATATGTACTAGAGCACACATTCGTGCGTCAGTTAAAATGAATTTTTGAAAAATAATAATATTCCAATTAGAATGCTTTAAAGGGTTAAACAAACAGGTATGAAAGAAATACAATGTGCACTGAGCGGGATTACGGTTTTGCGATCGAGTGCTGATAAGGTCCTCGGTAGATTACAGTATTTTATTAAACAATTTCAAGGATATATCTTACTACACTCATATCCTGTGCGCTTCTCTATAATATCTATGCATTACGTGTACTTTTTAAAAACAGATTCGTTTGCTCGCCTGCAATGATAGCTTTGATGACTCCAAAAAAACCCAGTTAAATCTTTTCATCAAAGTAGAATTATTATTGAAACTTAATCGATCAATCGTACCACATGCATACCATTTCTATAAAGAAAATGCATTTCAAATGATACTACGAAATTGTCGGACATCAACATATTTGGGAGAATTCTAAATAAATCTGATTATTGTTTTAAGTATAATTGTTCCTGTAAGTATAGAAAAAAAATTCTTTTTAGTACATAAAATCAAACAAAGCTTGGTTAGCCGAGCAAGCGAGTCATCCTCACGATCGTTTCTCGTTACCGCATATATTCCTTTCTCTTCCTTTGTTTCATAACATTAGTGCGAATAAAAAATGTTACACATGGACGACCTGATTATTGACCTATTTTGATTTCATTAAATTGTAAACCTAACATTCTTTTCTGACGAGTCCAAAGCTGGTGCAGTATTGTGTTTTTTATTGCCGTTTTCATAAGATTTACTCTTTTTCCTACAGTGTACACCAGAAATGGGGGAAATGTATGAACTCGACCAGAACATAAACACTGCATTTTTATTAATTACACGTTAAAACTTCATTGACATGCCTGTTTATAATGGAGTCCCAACAAAATGACGGAGACATTATTAATGAAACAGGCAATTGATGTATATGTACGTAAAGGCAAGTGAACAAAAAAACGACCCGTGGAACGTGTCCTGACGCGACTTTTCTTCAAATACCCATATTTTTGTTCGACCGCTAATTCTTTCTAATTATCTCGCCAAAACGGGACTTCCACGAGCCAACTCACCTGAGGATAAATATTTGTGATAGGTTTTAACACATGTGTGAAACAAAAATAGTTTGACTTACACAAAACTCTATGGGATAAGATGCCGATTATTATTGAAACGACTGCGCTTGCCAGTATTAAACGTTCATACGTATCAGCATTGAGCTTACGTGAACGTTAATACTTTTAGTCTTTTCTGTAGTCGCGTCAATAACATTTCCAAGAACTTAACAAATATTTGCATGTGAATCGCGTTTCTGTTCCTTTTTCGCGGTCTTCTCTTTCGCACAAGCACTCATAATCTCATTCTCTCACTATATGTATATATATATATATATGTATATATATCTATACATCTATATAGTTTATTTATATATGTATATGAGCGAATCAATCGCACAGAAGCGCAGATCTTCGATATGGAAGATTACGCCCACTGGGATAATTTTGTCGCCGTTGATAAGATGCACAAATGTTTATATCCCAAACCGAATATTGGTCATTTATGACATATGTACAGAATACAAAACAACCCATGAAAGCCGGCACAGTGATTTCGTGTCTCATCCATTATCTTTTGTCCTTCCAATAAACACCTACATTTATTAGTAATTTTTACCTCTTTAAAACTTTGCACATTACTTTACCAATTACCTCCACGACCCCGACCTCGGAAGCCATTACCTCTAAATTGTCCACCACGCTTCAGGCCACGTGGTAGGAAATTTCCACCTGACAAGGCTCGGGGCCCGCGGTCCATCCATGGCGTTCTTGGACCACCTCTAAATCCACCCCTACCTCGTGGAGGACCACCTCTCCAAGGAGGGAAAGGAAGTGGCCCGCTTAACCGTGGTCTAAAGTTAGGACCGATATTTGGACCCTCGAACTCAAACGCGCAACCAGTATGGATTTCTGCTGCAATTGATGCAGGTTGAACCGCAGAGTCATTCAGGTTTGTTTCGGGATTTAACAACATCGGTGGCCCATTTAAGATAGGTCGCTTTATACTCGGACTGCCGTCACCTTGTTCCTCGAAATCTCCATTCGTGGACGGTCTTTTGAGATCAGTATTGGATGAGGGAGTTGTACCGATTAGTGTCTCTACCGATTGCGGCAACTGTTGTTGTGCTGTTTCACGAAAATCTGATTCTTGTCCGAGATTGTCGGTAGATTCATTACTATCGGCGCATATTTTCTCAGTCTCAACAGATTCCGATTCTACATGCTCCTCGTATTCAGAAATTGGTACATACTGACCCTCTGGTTCATCTTTGGTCTCTGGTATGATGGGAACAACTGTTACCGGATTTCCTGACGGTTGTTGATCATTGATACTGGTTCTTGAAATGTTTTGTTCGTGGTCGTGAGTGAGATTCAATCCACTAGACGCGTAGGCAGGTTGTTGATTAGGGTCAGAATCATGAGAATTTGAATTGTCGTATGATGGATTAAGTTCTAACGATACTGCATTTCGCTGCACGTTTTGTTCATTTTCAGGAGTCTGAACACAATCCTGTATATTCGTTGTTACTTCTTTCTTGATGTCTCCCATCCTCATTGACATACCATCGTCGTCCTGAATTACTACAGTATCTGGCGGCTGTACCAACAAAGGCCGACTATTCGGTAAAATTTCTGGGGATAATCGCTGATGATCTTGGGGCCGTAGCTTACGATTACCAATACCACCCCGTTGTTTGAGACTATAATCATCGGAATATCTATCCCGACGATTTCTTGAAAATCCACGCCCACCGCGACCACTCCTATCGTTTCGATGAAATGCATTTTCTCGATGTTGATCCGACACCTGTGAATATCTACCACGCAGTTGTGGATCGTTTAGAAACTCTTGATTGGGCCGTAAATTGTGCTGACCTTCGCGATATTCGAAGTCTCCTTGTGACTGGCGGAATTCCGATGGTGCTGTATGTATTTGATGAAACTCCGATTGATTCGAGTGAAAGTCTGGCTGGTTCTGAATGAAATTCGATGAGACTCTGCCTTGATGGAAGTTTGTCTGAGATCCATGAAAATCTGTCGGTGGATTATGACGAAAATCAGATTGATTTTGATGAAAACCTGGCTGACCGGGATGAAATTGATTTGGTGGGGGTGGTGGTGGGGGCGGACCTGGGCGTATCATGTGCGCATCCATCATCTGTCCGTGTGGACCTTGCAATTGACCAGAAGGTAATGGAATCATTCGCATGTCCATATCGAGATTCACTGGATTTCCAACTCGCATATCTCGATCCTGAGATCGTACGTCAACTAAAACTCTGCCCTTTGGTTTACTGTCAGTCTCGTCATCCGACATTTCCATGTCGACACTTTCAACTATGTCACCAGGTTGCATATGCCGTCTACATGATATAATAATTTATTGTAGTCAACATATCGAATAGATTCAATTTTTAGTCAAAACTTTAAATCGAAAGAATATTTTTGTTTTACCTGTAATCCTGATCACCCGTAGACCATAAGCTATTATTGGTGGGCAAGGCATTGAGGGGTATATCACTGACATTATGATTCGCTGGACTCCCTGTTAAACTAATCAGATTGCGATGATCAACGTCACCCGCTTTCATAAGGCGATACGACAATTGATTCTCCGATGCTATCGGAATTGGTATAACCCTGTATAAGGGGAAATAAATATCAAATAAGTAAGAAATTCCTGCTGTTTCCGTATAAATAAATTCTACTTTGCTCAAAACACTTGTTCTACAATTTACCTGTGGTCTACATCGCCCGCTGTACTGAGTAGAGGTTCTCGTGGCTGAGTATCATCATACTCAACAGGATCCGTAAAACCAGATTTCTCATAAATCGGTGGTGATTCCGGCGTTTCTGATAATATTTCGTTTTTACCCCTAACAGGATTAGGCCATGTAGTATCGTTGCTAGGATCCCACCTGTCACTCTCATTCTCAATCCACGCTGGTTTTTTCTCATCGCATTCCGAAGCCCATGTAGAATTGATATTATTTTTCCCGGGAGATATTCCAAAACCCGCTGTATAAAAAGTTCTTACTTACTTCAAGTTGAAACATACAATATAACTTTTTACAAATATACATACACTTTTCTTCCCATTTCGGTGGTTCCTTCAATGTCTCATTTGGAGGCGTCCAGGTGGGAAATTTAGGAGGTAATTTGTTGTAACAATTTTCCTCATCGAGGAAAATTGGAGGAGGTAAAGGTGGGGGTGGTAAAGGATTTACCGTGTTATTACTTGGTGCATCAAAGGGTACAGTCATGTTACTTTGACTATTTTGACTGGAGTATGGGGACGGTGTATGGGATTCTCCTGAGACATTTCGAACTGGCAAGGGAGTACTATGACTCATTGAACAACTACCTAAGTCATTTAGGGATGGGCCTTGATTGCCCATCATTCTAGAAATTACTGGTGTTACTGGAAGTTGTCCAACAGCAGGCGAATGCCTATACCCTGCGCGTTGTGGAGATTCCACTTGTACGTCGGATACGTCAAGACCAAGACCCGGAATACCACCAGCATCTGGTGCTCCATCGGAAGAAGGAAGCACTGTCTTTAGGAAGCTAGATATATTGAAATCTCCGCTAGCATTTTCGCTCTTCGAAGGCCTCATATTGATGACTTCTATTGGTTTAGCCTGACAAAAAAGTCCAATACAATTTAAAACTCAGACTCTACTCTTAATTATGTACCACTTTATGCATTATAGTAAATGAAACATACCTCTAAAGAGTCATTGTATTGTTGCGATAATCCAGTAGGTGTTGTTGATCTTTCGTTAAATAAGTTTCTCTGAAACCATAGTGAAATATTTTTAAGTCAAACATCTGTTTGGTCGAATGCAATTTCTTGTTGTGTAGAGGAAATATTGTACCATGCTGCCGAAGTCGACGTTGCCGCCCATAAACGAAGAAAAGTTGTTAGTAAAATCTGATGTATCGTTTCCTTGTCCCATTTCTGGTGCAGGTACCGGCGCTGGATCATAATCATGAGCGTACGATCCATATAATGTTGGTGGGGCTACGTCCATCACGCCTAATTGATTAATGCCTTGATTTTCGTCTCCCGGTAAATCGATGTCGCTGTCAGGACTAGGAGATGGAGCGTTCACATCGGGAGATGGAATTGGCGACACCAATGTGGGTAACAATTCGTCAAGTTTTTTTTTCAGATTCTTTACACGACTTCCAAAATTCCGGTATGCCTACGTGAAAACGAACGAACAAATGAATCTGTATAAATCACGGTAACATTCCTTTACGATATATTGGTAAATTACTGCAACTTACATTGCTAACAATTTTAACTTCGCCCCTCTGCGTTTCGTAGAACTGATCTGCCTGCTCTAGCAATTCAAGAACTTGCGTTCTCTCCCTAATCTCAGCTTCCAAAGCTCGAACATAATTTTCAACATTGCGCACTGCTAAATCTACTTCCTTTTCTGCATCTTCGACGCGCCGTCTATCTTTCAAAGACGCACATAATTCTTCAGCATTTTCTACGTCTATATTACTTTCTCGCAAATCCCGCAACCTTGCGTCAGTGGCTTGTTCCAAAGTTGCGCACGATCGCATCGTAGATATGAGCAACGCTGCCTGAAACTCTTCTGGAGGTACGGATGGTTGGGGATCCAATTTCTTTTTTGGAGCAGCAGAAATGAGCCCGGATAGATCGGCAAGGAATTCTTCATCGTAAACTTGTCTCTGATCCCAGATCTTAAATATCCTCAATATACGATGTTTCACTTTCTCGTCCCTCACCATGGTCGTTGCTCTTTGTAACGTGGTACCCCACGACTCCACAAACTCAAAATTCTTCCTCTTGGAATATTGAATAACGTCATTGGCCAAGTAAAAAAGCGTCAGTCGATGCTCAACTTTCACTGTTAAAACAATATTGCCATTGTCTTGACTCATAGCTTAAAAATATGTCGATAGCAATACAAGTAATAAATAGTATTTTTTATCAGAATCTAAGTCCGCCTTATATTTTTTCTTTAGAACACTAGCGTCTGCTGCATCGACGAGATATTAACATTTTATGATTAAGAGCAATCTATTTAATATGTATATGACATATGTATATTGACTTATAATAGCCATACGAAATAATCGTTTATAACTGAACGCCACTAATCTAACTTGGTATCGTATAAATAAGTTTAATATAATATGATACTGGTTGTCATCGAGTAAATAATTAACGTACGTACCTTTCTTTAATACTTGAAGCCACGTAGCCACAATTTTTTTATGATGCTGTCTTCTTTCCAAACACCAAGCGGAAAGACCCTGTATCGACTCCTGAGAGTCTTTCAGAGTATGAAGTCTTCGCTCAAAGAGCTCAACATCAAATTCACCGTTGGCCATTATGTTTCAGTGGAAGTCATTTAATTAAACATTAACGAATTGCAGCCAATATCACTTTCTAACGTGACCCACCAAGAGGAACACGTGTAATATTGTTCACGAAGCATAGGTATTGGTTTACCTATCGAACAGTCCCTAACCAAGTCGTGATTCTGGTCTGTCACTAACATGAACGTTTTCACTTGATAAACATGTACTCAAGAATCAACCATGGTACCATCACAATATAGAATTATTGTTTGATTCTTCAGAATGTGTTTTTCATCAAATTCTTTATAAGTTTTCACAGGACCAGTAATCGAGTAACTTGAGAAGCCCACACGCTGTAGACACCGCTTTCTTGGTCAACTCGCCACTGCCACAAAATCCACAGATTAAACGAATAATTCTGCTAGAATGCGAATTACAAGTAGTTGTCGTTGTTAAACACACAACATGTCAACTTTCGTTATATATTTCGAAACTATTGTGTTTCTACGTGAACGATGTTGAAAACAAGAATCCGCCATCTTTTCAGAACCAAAACACGAGCGCGCAATGGCCGGCGCGATTCCACTGTATATATGATTTATGCACAGAGTTTAAAATCAAAATCTCCGCGAATGATTATTTGATTGACGAAATTTGCAGTGGTTTACAATATCTGTCAAAATTTGACGGATATTGCTGAAATTATGAACATGGTTAAATTTTTGATAATATAAAAAGGTGGACTGAAAACTTTATTCTATTGGAGTTTAACACCAATCAAAATACAAAGAAAATAAATATTTTATTAAAAAATTATTGTGCATAACACGTGTGTTGAAATACGAAGAGTATGAAGCAGAGTAGTGAGCCTGATTGTCTATGAATCAAAACAGAATTAAATCAAAGACTAATTAGTCAGTGGTATTAATATTTACAATTAAGCTGTTATAAATTATAGTAACATTCACTATAATAACGCGTACACTTAGGTTGCACTGTTTTCTTCATTACAACTTAATAATCAGTTTATTATGGAAACTATGTGTCGCCTTTATTTTTCTTTATATTCATTTTTATTCTTTGCAATATTTAGGGGATGCACTAGAAATAACACTTGCCTCATGTATTATTATCGCATAAAGGTATAAGTACCTATAGGTGTTTTCATTGGACGTGATTCGACCAACCAAGACACCGAATTTCAAACCATGGAAATCTAATTGTAAGTCACAAGCCGCCATATTGTGTGCCACTAATATCGTATGCCCCAGAATTTTCAATTTTAGGAGGAACACGAACCACCACTGTATTTCTATTACAAAACAATAAAATCCACTGCATTGCATGGAACGAAACTGACCTATTCAGATCTGTAATTTAAATCGTAAAATGAGCGATAAATTAACAAGGCTTTCCATATTTCAAATTAAAGAAGCATGCCGCGCAGTAATTGTAGAATCAATCCTGACTATAAGGGAGCAGTGTAATCTAATTCTATCACCGCTCGATAACATTGGGTGTGATATGAAAATGGTAACAAAGTTTTGCGACGGTGTTAGGACCCCGATATCACCCGATATCTGTACATTGGGATATATTGGGATACCGTATATGGTTACTATAGTGATCATAGTGCATACATATGCTCAAAATTTAAATCATAGGCTTGCAGCAGGGTTATAAAACTCAGATAATCCAGACAAATGCAGAAATTGCAAAAATTGCGCAAAAATCTTATAGAGCGACACCTGACTATGTGAGCTTGCATCACGTAGCACTTTGACAAACTCGTTTCTGCTATACTAGCGATAGCGAATCTGCAAATTGTTGCTTCGCGATTGAGCACGGAATATTCAGGAATATTCGCATTCGCATACCATTGGAAACAGCTTTGTCATCCTGGAATACTTATATTTTTTATCTCATCGTATTCATATCAACGACTAAAGTCCACTGTTAAATACCATACAATACCATATTCATCATCAGTTACGCGAAGTCCATCCTGAAGAGTATATTACCAGTCTCTCAGTTTAGTCCATTTGATCCGTCAGTTGCGCTACTCCAAATTTCATTTGACCGACTTTTAATCCAGTGCAATTTATTCAACACCGCACACAATTCATCAATTTTCTTCCTCGTAATTATTGGTAATAATAACACATCAATATGTCTTCAACGCCGAAAGTGTATGTGGTGGGTGTTGGAATGACAAAATTCGAGAAACCGGGAAGAAGAAACGATTTCGATTATCCGCAAATGGCCAAGGAAGCAGTAACAAAAGCTCTTGAAGATGCCAAAATTCCTTATACCAGTGTAAAAGCTGCTTGTGCCGGATACGTATATGGAGATTCTACATGTGGTCAAAGAGCCTTGTACGAAGTCGGCCTTACTGGCTGCCCGATTTACAATGTTAATAACAACTGTTCTACTGGCTCTACTGCATTAATTATGGCTAAACAACTTGTTCAAGGGGGAAATGATTGTGTATTAGCTGTAGGTTTTGAGAAAATGGAACGTGGTTCCTTATCTGCTAAATTTGAAGATCGTACAAATCCAATGGATAAACATGTACAAACTATGGTAGAGCTTGCAGGTCTGTTTGAAATTGTCACCGTCGTAATTTTTGCACATTCGTAAAATTAATTATTTATGTATGCAAATCTTATTTAAATTTAGGTCTGGAACGAGGTCCCATTCCTGCCCAGCTATTTGGAAATGCTGGTATCGAGCACATGAAAAAATATGGCACGAAACCAGATCACTTTGCTAAGATCGCTTATAAAAATCATTTGCACTCAGTAAATAATCCCTATTCTCAATTCCAAGAGAAATATACCTTGGAACAAATAAAAAATTCTCCCAAAGTACACGATTTCATGACAAAGTTACAATGTTGCCCAACGTCCGACGGTGCTGCTGCCGTGATAGTCGCGAATGAAGAATTTGTTCGTAAACATAAATTGGAATCGCAAGCGGTAGAAATTGTGGCAATGGAAATGTGCACGGACAAAGCATCAACGTTTAACACTAATAGTAGCATAAATCTCGTTGGGTACGCACTATACAAACTACGCAATCTACATAATCCGTAGAAAATAATAATGTTACGTATAAAAAGCATGTATTTTATTTGTTTAGATTTGAGATGACAAAGACAGCAGCCGAGAAGGTATTTAAACAGGCTGGTTGCAAACCAACCGACGTGCAAGTTGTTGAGCTACACGATTGTTTCGCACCAAACGAACTCATCACGTACGAAGCTCTTGGTTTATGTCCGATTGGCCAAGCTGGAAAATTAGTGGATGCGGGTGACAATACGTATGGCGGTAAATATGTCATAAATCCGAGCGGTGGATTGATTTCGAAAGGACATCCACTCGGAGCGACTGGATTAGCACAGTGTGCTGAATTAACTTGGCAATTACGCGGTCAAGCTGGAAAACGTCAAGTACCGGGAGCTCGCTTAGCATTGCAACACAACATCGGATTAGGTGGAGCAGTCGTTGTCGCTCTTTACCGTTTAGGTTTCCCACACGCGCGACCAAACAATGCAATTCCGCAGAACCGAGGTGCGAGTGGCGGAGAAAAATTCAAGTGTTATCCACTCTTTAAAGCTTTGGAAATCGCAATGCAAGATGACACTGATGGACTTATAGAAAGAGTCCGTGGAGTATATGGGTTCAAAGTAATAAATGGACCAGGTGGCGCAGAAGGGTATTGGGTCGTTGACGCGAAAACAGGAAAAGGGAAAGTCGAGTATAATGGCAAAACAAAGCCTGATGTTACTTTCACCGTCAGCGATGCGGATGTTACAGATTTTATCTCAGGAAAATTAAGCCCCCAAAAGGCCTTCTTCCAAGGCAAGATTAAGATTCAAGGCAATATGGGCTTGGCAATGAAATTGACTGATCTCCAAACTCGTGCTGCGAAAAAAATCGAATTATTGCGCGCAAGATTGTAAAAAATGTTATTGTTTTTTTCAAACAACAATGATCGTGTAGCATTCTTGATTACTTTCCACTCGAGAAATTTAAAAAAAAAATAGATGGAATTACGATACATTCCATGAATATAAATATATACAATATTACGTCAAAAAATATTGAAAGGTGCAGTGCAATTGTGGATATTAATACTCGTGATTAATAATGCTTTGTATATTCCAAAAGTTAAGAATTTATTAAGAAAGCTGGTGCTAGCATATATGATTATATTTTATAAATATTGGCAGTGCCAGGACTGTTGAATGCTGAAAAATTTTCTATTTCGTTAATCACTATTTTTATAAATGGAGAACTGAAAGTTACTCTACTTGAGAAAACGCGGACGTCGGTTAATTTATGTCCAATCTTCGATCACTGTTGTACAGTGTATCACAAGAATTGGAACCTTGAATTTGTATATGCATACAGAATTATATACACCCTCAAAATTATGTACACTGTACTAACTATATAATTATATATATGTGAATTGTTTTTATTCTATTATGTTTTATTCGTACTTTTTCCGTGGGTAAGACTTATTGCACATTATCGAAGTGTAATACGATTTTACGATTGCCAAACAATGCAACGAATTAGTAACTCTTACTATTGAAATGTCTAATTGCAATAGTTGGAAATTAGAAATAGAAGACATTATTTGAAGCCGGTTAGTAAAGGCAAATGTTTATAGAAATTTTTCTACACATATAAAAAGTTTATTCTTCTAGCGGGGCTCGAAACTATATCAATAATAATAATAATACCATCAACTGATTTTGTACCTTTTTGTCTTTGTACTATTTAATAAGGGTTGTTATTCTCTGGGGTGGGTATGGAAATTCGAAAAATAAATATGTTAAAATAATTTTTGTTGTTATCTCGTTATTTTAACTATAGACTAAATCCAATAAAATCCCGTATCCCAACCAGTTCATTTAATTTCTTTTGAATAATTATAAGAGAATCGTGTGATTACTCAAAGAAAATGGTTCAATTAACTGAAATTGATAAATTCGGAAAATATCGAGGCGCGAATATTTGGATAGTGTTATACACAAACAAGTCGAGAGAATCTGATTAAAATCAAGAGAGCTGACAGAGCGAAAGAGAGCATCATTATCCAGGCAAAAATAAGTCTGCTAATAATTTATCAATCCGTGGTGTTAACGTAGCCGCGGACCCCTTAACGCTTACTAGGATATGCTCATCCCGTAGCTACATACACGAAATACGTGTAACAGGCGCGTAACTATATTTATAGCTAGAGATAAATATATCCACTGGCATTTCTCCAAATTACCACACACCGGCGGGAATCGAAGTGTGGCTAACGGACTGACCCCCGTAATAGCAGCTGCGTGTCAGTGCTATTAGTGACGTCTCCGCGACGTGGTGAACAAGGGAAAAAAGCGGTTCATGTAGAGAAAAAGAGAAACATGTCGGAAGATGTAAGCACACCACTACCCGAGTAAATTCTCCAGATAAGTGAGATTACGCGCGACTAAGGTATCTAAAGAATAAAAGAGAGAAAAAAAGGGGGGGGGGGTCCGAAACAGGGGGTGAGAGACTCAATCATTCTTCTGTCCGGTAAGATGATAAATACGTGGAGAGTTTATTACCCGGATACGGAAGTTACAACCAGATGCCCCGCGAGTGACGAGTTTTAACAGTATCCTGGGATAAATTTAATTCCCTCATCTGCTGCATTTGGGTTAACATCGGCCCTGATCAAGTAAGTGCACCACTGCACTATACAATTGCGTAAGTTCATTTATCTCACAGGGGCTGAGTACCCTCGGGGTATCAATCGTCAAGACTCTTCCTAACATAAATCTCTCACTGCCGGTCGCACCGCTCTTTATTGTTTAACTGCGCAAGTGAATTTTCGACGTTAGTGAAAATATGGCAAAGAGTTTTATAAATAATCGCGTGACGCGCAGAACTATAGTCGTAAAACTTCTATTATACATGTATATAGAATCGGTGCAACCGACATGATTCGTGGAAAATCCAGGCTGTCTGCGTGTTCTTCTTTATTTGCATTCCGCTCTTCTTTTTGCGGTTTATCGTGCAACAAGCCAGTCATCTTGCCAATAGTATAGGATATTATGAAAAACTATTGTAGTTGTATTCTTGTTTGCATAGTGGCTGGAAAATACAGAAACAAGAAATTGTATAGTGATTACTTGCAATTTGCGAATATCTTGACTTTTAGCCAATCAGCTGTAACTTATTTACTTCTGTTGAAAAGAAAAAATTTATTGTTCCGACAACGCATCTTCACAGATTCGACCTTCCAGTTTTAAATTGAGTATCTAGAATTTAATAATTTCTAGGCACCTTACTCTACTTTTCACAACTATCAGATCTTGCAATTATAAAAGGAATCGGCACAATATTAACGCTCTACTTAATACGATTGCAGATACGAGTTTTTTATCGGAATTCCCGATAAAGAGTCCCTTGATGCAACTGTAATACTTTTATACATAGTACCTATGGTGGTATGATTACTCATTAGAATATATATAATCAGTGTTTTTATTGAATAATTCATTTATACCGATGGCGTAATTAACTCACAATTAACATTGTTCAATAATTCCAACATTATCAACAAATACGAAATTAATTGTGTAATTAATGTGCTCAAGGCTGTGGTTTAAAGCTTCTTGTGTCTAAGGCAGCACGTGTGGAGTTTTTACGCATACAAAAGTTTACAAAGGTTTACAAAAGTTCTAAATATCAACCTATTTACTCGTTTCATTAATTGTATGTTTGAATATCTTACTCTTTTACGTTTCCTCAATCATCAACGTTTGCAAACGTGTCATGAAACTCAACAAATAAAATGTTTGTACAATTCTCACTTCTACAACAGGTTGTTGACATATGTATTCCGAATTAATAAATTTTACATAACAATACATACAATCGTCTTAGTGTCGCAAGAAAGAATATTCTACATTGTTTATATCGTATTTTGGAATAGGATGCACCACATGTATTCCAACAAGAAAGGAGATCCCCTCTGTCCCCTTGGTTTCCATCCTCAGGTTCGATGGCCTACTCGGTGCAAGAGATGCTTTAGGTATTTTATTTTCCCGATATTATAATCTTGCTCCATTCAATATCATCAATAAATTATATATCTTGTTTGTACAAAAACACAATTTATCAAATCAAGATTGTGATATCTGACACATCACTATTCGAATTTGATTTAGAGATTATAAAGAGCATGGGGGTAAGAGAGATAACATTCGAGATATCACATCATCGACCCCAAGTCTCTCCTGGGATCAATCAGCTGCCCGGTAAGAAATATAAAAAAAAAAAACAGAATAAATAGAACTGTTTATAACATTGTTGCTCGCATCTATGAACAATAGAAACGGAAGTAATGGCACCGAAGAACCTCAGAGAATTTGGTCATCCGTCACAAACTTGGCGAAAGATGAATTTAAGGGAAATTCGGAGCCCCAATCGTCAGCTGGTTGGACATCACTTATGGATCTCTCATCCATTGATAAAGATGAAGAATCCAGCAGATTCGAAAGTAACTTTTTCACAATGTGACTCCTTGATAAACTCGGAACCTGGCTGTTAACGCTATCGCAATGAAATTTGCATTTAGTGTCGAAAGTAATGTCTTGTTATGAAAAAAAAATGTTACAGTTAAGAGACCGCCTAAGCTGCAGATCAAAGGAGTCATTGACAAGAGCAACGGCAGTGCTTCGGAGAATGATGTTGAATTTATAATTCAGGTATATTTTAATTAAACTCGTATTCCGTGACGCATTTTGGTCACTTCCTGGGTTTCCCTATTTCATGTTTTTCATCATAAATTATGTCGTCAACATTGTGTTAATAACTAATATTTGTAGTCTGCAAAGAGTACCGGCGAATAATGTTAATGTAGTGTAGACTAGATAATTTTTTCTACGTTCAAACTCTACTATAGAATGGTCCCGCAGTCTCGCAATTCAAAAATTCCCTCGAGCACATAATTTTTAAGGCTCCTTTATGACACATTCAGGTGAAAAAATCCCGGGCAACACCATCGAAAAATGCCATTCAGGACCAGGACGATATGGAAATGGAAATGGGAGTTGATACAACAAAAGTAAATCAACAACACCATAATTTTTTTTGCCATCTCATCGTTTTTTTACCCCTTCATTAATTTCATGATTTACGTCACCTTGACTCATCCGCATGTACATTATCGTTTTTTTGGAAAGTAGAGTTAGAAATAAATATAGAGACATAATCATAGATACAGGTGTGGACGTAGACGTAGAATGGCAGCAAACAGCGATGATTAAACAAAGATACATAAGGGCTTACAATAGATAGTTGCTCCCTGAAAAAGTATTAGCGAAAATAACGGTGACATTTTCCAGCAGCAGTCGGAATTAGAAAGACTAAGAAGCGAATTGAACGAGATGAAATTAAGATGCGAAAAAGCAGAAAAAGAAAAAGGCGAAACTTTGCTACGACGACTAGCAACAATGGAAACATTCGCCAGTAAAGCAACGTCGAGTGAAATACAAAAATTACAGAAAAAAAACGAAGGTACACCAATCTTCGTTAATTAAGTTTTAAATAACAATGAACATTCTACTCTAATTTCCAAGGAAGAAGGCATAGTTTTCGTTTTTACTTGCAGTTCTCGCACAAGAGAAATCCAATTTGATGACGAAAATAAAAAACTTAGAGAAAGAAGTGAATCTGAAAACATTTCGAGTAGATCGCGATAAAGAGAAAGATGACCTTCGGTCAAAGTTAAAAGCGGCGGAAAATCTTTGCGAAACGCTTATGGATGAAAATGAAGACATGAAGAAAGAGATTAGACAATTGGAGGAAGAAATATACGAATTACAAGATAGCTTTAGGTAAGTTTTTCAAAGTATCGGTAAAAGCAAACTTCATTTCCTTAATTGCATGTATTTTCATTGTGGCTTATACATTTTTGATTCTTTTTTAAACTGATGTCGAAATATCATTGTTGAGAAATTGTATACACTCTAAAAACCAATATTTCATGCATTCCACTAACCGGTTGTTAATGAATTATACACGAACGTATTTAGCATATTTTATGAGCGATACAAGACTCGCTGTTGTGACTTGCTAACTCCACACGAATATGACTGTAATATGTGATTGCATTAATTTCTGTACCATATCGATGTACTACTTGTATCGTTTAACCCGAAATTTACGGAAGATTGAGGAAAAGCACACAAGTGCATTGTTAGTCAGTTCACTTTGAAAGGGCTCGATAGTACAATAAACGTCCACTTACTGCTATTAAAAATGACGGGAAAATTAGCACTAGATAATCGTGCATATTACGGTTTATTTTATGCAGTACGCGCCAACATTTTCAGTTTCACGCGATTTTTAAGATCCGGAAACATCTGGTATTTATCTTATTCCAATTTTTTTGCAAAATGAGCTATCTGAATTGTTACAGGACAACGGTTTGGACAGAAGACGCGTGCAATTCCACCGCAAGAGCACTGCTTTTCATCAAAAGTGGATCGAACATGAGGGTTTCATTATTTGGTAACTTCTGGTCTTTCCAATTTCGGGATTATTTCAATTAAATATATATGGATCGCATTCCGATACATTTAAAATGAGAAACATTTTTGCCCGCAAAATCAGCAGTATGTGGAACGAATTGTTGTGACGAACCCTTTCGTACGAAAGGAGTCTGCATGAAATTCACCTCATTGGAAAACATTAGTACAATATTGGAAAGTAACTCTTGGAAAAACTCAAAATTCAATAGACATTTTGTAACACAAAAAATACTCTTCCACAAATTCACCTTCCAATTCCGCCATTGGTGTATCTTAGACGGACTTCTTTTTTTATAGATTTTGTTATAGCTTGTATATTAATGAAAAATATTAATCCAGTTTACTCGATAACACAGGGACGAACAAGCAGACGAATATACTCGGCTTCGCAAAAGCTTAGAGCAGTCGAACAAGAACTGTCGGATTCTATCTTTCAAATTGAAGAAAGTGGAACGAAAGGTAGAGGAATTAGAAACCGAGAAAACGACATTGGAAAAAAAGTATGATGAGGTAATGTACTTTGAGTACGTATAATTATACGCGAGAATAAGAGACTAAATGGAACGATCGTTTCAGGTGAAGAAAATCGAAGAGACATTGAGCAAAATTAAGGGTGACTTTCAGAACAGGCCACTAAGGAAAGCAACTGAATTCACAACAAAAGTGCAACTTAAAAAAATGATCGATGACATGGAAAAAGAGATAGGTTTGTTTTGCACAACGAAATTCTGCATAATAATTTCTGAATAACTCGTAAAACTTGAATATGTATTCGAAGTGTAAACTGATTCAAGATAACCCATTGACCTAAGATATCGAGCCAAATAAACGAATTGCATTTTGTGTATAAACTGAAATCGAACATAATAATGATATTTATAAATCCTTCATCTAATGTGATATTGTTGAATTGAAAAGTATTATCGAAACTTCCAGGTGATATGGTAAACATTTTCGCAAACGTCAGTGACGGAAAAGATGTAGAAATTTCAAACGATAATCATTCAAATTATGAAAAGCTCATGAAAGAACATGAACAACTGAAGCAGAAACTTGAAGCTACCACAAAAGAACTATCCGAAGAAAAAGAGAAAAAGCAGCCAAGCCATATTTCGAAAGCTGACAATGGAAAAAATACGGATATACAAAATTGTACGTGAAATATTGTCGATAATATCGAATATTAAGCCTATCTTTGATTAAAATCTGTTACAGTGAAAAAAAAACTGGAGGATACTACGAATTTGAGAGAAACTGAAAGAAAAACATGGGATAATGAAAAGGCGTCGCTCCTTGAGGAAAAGGAAAAGTTGAAGTCAAAGTTATTGTCATTATCAGGGGAAAAGCTAAAGGTTTACAACGAAGTAGTCCAATTGAAAAAAGATTTAGGTAAATATAAAACTTATAAGACACCTCAATTAATGGGCAAATAATTTTTAAAATTATTTTACGAATAGAAACAGCGAAATCTTCGGAAGCGGAAAGTGCAGAACTGGAAAAAACCATCAACGAATTGAAGAAAGATTTATCGCATGAGCGAGAAAAAGCTAAGAAATTGCAAAACGATTTATCCGCACATACCGAGCGTGAAACGAAAATGTCGCAGTCCATAACATCTGTAAATAACTCTATCGCAATATTCGGCTACGATTAATATTATTTTCGTGTCACTAATTTTTCTTATAAATCTCTGGCTTTACAGGTTGAACAAACAAAAAGTAAACTAGATGCAGACGTGAAACGTCTAAAAAAAGAACTGGAGAACGCCAAAGCTCTAATGACAACAAAAACGAATGAATTGAACGAAGAATTAACGGAGATGAAAAGAAAGGCTGAAAAATTAGAGTCAGAATTAGAAAACGAAAAACAATCTAAAGAGTTAGAAATCTCTACCTTGAAAAAGAAAATTGTGTCATTGGAAAAGACTGGCGCAAACACAAAACGAATAAACGAACTGAAACAGACCTATAACGAGAAGATTTTGAGTAAGTATTTTCAGCTTTATAGATTGCGTAGATACAAAAATAACAGCATTGTACATATCAGATTTGGAGAATGAAATTAAGAAGGGCCAACAAGAAAATAACAATCTCCACGAGAGTTATAATCAGCTTTTGGAGATAAGAAAACGATTGGAAGACGATAAGGAAGCTTTAAATGGGTAATATTTTATAACACGTGCATAGCTAATTCATGATTTTAGTGCATACGGTAGGTAAAGTACATATAACATTACACAATTTCTTCCGTAGGAAACTTTGGACTCAGAGTACAGAATTAAGTACCACTCGTAAAGAACTTGAAACTCTCCGAGAGACTATTAGAAAGAAAGAGAATGATTGGCGAGTAGAAAAAACATCACTGGAAGTAGGTACAAAAATGGCATTATTCGTAATATCAATTTAATAAATAATCAAAAATTTTGCTCAATATTCCGTATTATTTTGTAACACTCAGAATCGAGTTCAAGAGATGGAATTACCAAATAAAACTTTAGTCAATCAATTAAATAGTGAAATCAATGGATTAAAGAGGGAAAATAGTTCGCTAATAGAACGTTTGGAAGATGTCAAGAAAGCGGTACGTGAACAAATTTTTTTCGGGTTTTCTATCGATATTATTGTTTTAAATCATACATATTATGAGAGTTTTATACTTTTAGAATGATAATCTGTCGAATAAACTTAAAGATTACGAATCAGTATCGAAAATTCATCAAGCTTTAGCGCCGGACACTCCGGCTTACGAGGCGGAAATCCGAAAGCTAAAAAATGCCCTTGCAAATACGGAGAAAGCGAAAAAAGCAGACCTCGCGCAATGTAAAATGCGTTATGAGCATAGAATTACAGCGATCAACGATGAGATCCAAGCAATACAGAATCAACTATCGCGTTATAAACGTGAACGCGATACGTACAAGCATATGTTGGAAGGAGCTCAGAAAACAATAGGAGACTTAAAGTCGAACAAGGGTCGATATTCAAGTGCTTCTTCTGGAAAGTCTGATGAGGTTCATAATCATGATTCTTATATTTCAATGTAACGAATACGAATGTATTCATTATAAAGTGTTCCTTTCCTCGTAAACTAGGAGGAAGAAGGATCGGCTGCGAACGTAGCAGCTATGGAAAAACAAATTAGCTGTATGGAAGACGAATTATCAGAAACAAGATTAGAAGCATCTAGATTAAAAGCTGAACTGGTTTCGGAAAAGTCGGCTAGTCACGTTAGACTATCTGAATTGCAATCGCGAATTAACGAGGTATTCCATGACCTTTTGGAGTTCAATGTTTCGAATATTAAAAATTGAAAATCACAAAACACTCTACTAATTACAGCTCGAAGAAGAGCGTATGCTCGCCAGTGGTAGGACAAAAATCCCAGGGTTGAAAGTTCGTATGGAACTAGCTTGGCAAAAAGAGAGGGAAGAGCAACAAAGACTATTACAAGAAACCGCAACTTTGGCCAGAGATTTACGTCAAACACTATTTGAAGTAAGTAATAAATAAATATATGTAGTTCCTCAATTAAGAAACCACAGACTTCAAAGGTGTTCAATACATATATTTAGATCGAGAGAGAACGCTCCAAGGAACGTTTAGAAAGCAAGAGACGGCAAGATCAATTGAAGAAAGTATACGATGAAGAAAAAGAAGAGAATAAAAAGAAATTATTGGAGGTAATTATCTGTTTAATATTTTACACTGTATTTAAAATATCATCACTTCATTTTATTAACATGATCCATAGCTTCAATGTGACTTGCTGGAGCTAAGGGACGCACACGCGAAATTGCGAACAAGCAATGAAAAGATGAGAAGAGAGAAAGAGCGACACGAAAAAGAACGAGAAGAATTAAGGGATATGATATTGAAGAAGGGTAAAAGTGAACAAGTTGAATTGCGTAACATAAATATTCTTCTTCAACAAGTCGATGACTTGATGAGGCTTTTCCCGGAATTAAATGGTATTGCGGAAAACGGAACGTCGAGTGTTTACACGCCAACACCTCCTAGGCGGCTAAAGGTGCTAATGCATCAAATAATTCATTAATTAGCTACTAAGCTGAGGAATTAACATGTTACACAGAAATGAATTTTTCTATAGGGACCAAAGTCGAGGGAATCGTCGCCAATGTTAGATTCGAAGAATGATCTGAGAGGTATATGACACGTAGACACATATTTTAATTGAAAAAATTTAACGGATTGCATATACACAAGATTATCTAATATTTGTGTTTAGGTTCCAGCTCAGCTCTTAACGAAAGAACCGAGAAACTGGAGTATACCGTTAAGAAACTAATGGAAGTAGCGAAAGAATTGAGAGAATCGAAAAAAGCTGTTGACGATGCGAGCACAACACGACTCAAGAAACTCAGTAAAAGGTAGGAAACAGAGAGAGTTATTGATTTGTAAAAAAAATTGAGTATTTTTTATAAATCGTCGTTTAACTTACAACATTGATAAATGTTCACTCTTTTAGATCAACATCCGTGGAAAGCGATCCAGGAAAAGGGATAATAGGGAACCGCTCCAAACCTCGTCTAAAGCGAAAAAGTTTGTCTCTCGAACAGACAACTGGAAGAACCGAAGAGGTATGTTTGTTATATTAATTTTGAAATTTCGCTGCCTTAAAATTCTAATTAACATTACGATAATTGTAAATATTTGATTTTTATTTCAGCAACAAGCTATCTGGGGTACAGATAGTAATATGTCTAGTCTACAATCTTTGGAAGGATCAGAAGCTGACTCACGAGGATTTTTGCAAAGAGATTCGAGTGTGGACAGGTATATTTTGAAAATTTCGCAAGATTTAATTAGATAAATACTAACATCAAATTTTCATTAGCCGTCTTTCCACTGGTTCAACGAAAAGTGAAATGTTGGAGCGCGAAAAGAAACATAGCAAAGGTATCATACGAAAAATTACCACGAAGTTAACTAAATCGGTAAGCGTCGATGATCCAACTGTTTCTATGGATTATGGACTTCAGGTAAATATGTATCTGATTCAGAAATACAGATCTATATATATCTATTCCATCTACCTTAAACTGAAGAAAATATTTATTCACAGACATCGGGCTCGGAAACAAGTATTAACGACAGAACCGAAAAGAAAAATTTAAAGAAAAAACTAACCGATATGTTTAAAAGAAGTTCACGAAGCAACAGGTGGGATGTTAACAAATTCAATTATATAGTATAACGAGCTTTATTAATTGACTGTAAAACTGTTGCTCTAATTTGTAGCGTGGAGAAAAAATTTGGAAGTTCAAATAGCAGTCGACCACCTTCGCGAAATTCCACCATCTCGAATACTTGACTCAACGGCAAGAAGATTTAATCTTTGCAGAAATAATTATAAATTAGACAAAGCATTGCAATAATGTATACACGCATAATAATATCTAATAACATCAGAATAAAAAAGTTGCTCAACCTTGCGTAAGAAAGATGGAAATCAAAAGTTTGTACTTTTGTATGGTATTGTGATCCTTCTACATACATATCCAACTGTACAATATAATTGAATGCTAAAAGTTCATTCAAAATATTTCGATACGATCTTGAAACAACTATTACTTGCATTGAATAACAGTATAAAATTGTAATTGGCATGATTCTATCGTAGACTCGAAAAAGCTTTTAACAGTGTTTCTAATGACTAGAAATTAATATTAGTTCTAAAAATGATGGGAACCAACTTTTTAAAAAAAACTTACTCTACTTTTAGACAGGAACAGATAATTATACAATACGTGAATTAATGCTATCATTTCTATGCATTAAAAATATTGTTTTGGATAGAATGTCAAATTAATAACTTGACTGTCGAATCAAATCTCTTTTAATGTGTATATCCTTATATAGGTATCAGTATTATAGATATTATACTCATTTGAAAAATGTATATACCCCACCCAACATAGCGAATATACATATACGTGAATTATATGGATATGTGACAGGCTCAATTACAAATACTATATTATAATACCTACATGCATTTTCAGAATAAGAGATGTTCACTTACATAACAAATTGTCAACGCTTATCTTTTTTCGATTTCCGTTTGTGTTTAGAACTTTTGTGTTCTCTGTGTTTATGCTTTTTCCTATCTTTCTTTGATTTCTTCACCTTAGTTCGTTCAACCCACTTGCCGGACAACTTGGTATCATTCGACACTTTTGGTATCACTACGCTTCTGAAAACAGGCTTAAAACTTTCTGATGTTGGCGGTTCAGCTATGGCAGGATTTTCAGTTTTTATTAATCTTGCCGGTAACGCAGGTCCGTACATATCTGGAGACACCGAAGAATCCATCACATTTGTATTTAAATTGACTGCTTTTTCCTTGCTCGTATCTTCTAATTCCATGTTAGGTTCGTCATTCGTTTCCAATTGACTGCTGCTCTTGGCACATGATTTTTTGTTGGCGTTAGGATTTTCCATGAGATTATCCAGGTCAACTTTTGCGAAGATACCCCTTGGTGGTGACGTATTCCTCTGTGTGTTAACATCACTCGGAAGTTTACCTATTAATACTGATTTTAATGTTTCGCTATCAACACCTTCGTCTGGCTCAGAATCAGATTCTTCGCTGCTACTCAAGAATATGGCTTTAAAGAGATCTTTCTTTTCTTCAGACTTTTCTTTCGAGGTATCGTTTGGAGTTGCATGTTTATTCTGTTCTACGTCAATCATGTTCGAATCCTGCTCTTTCCCATCTTCATCCAATTTCACCTCTAAAGGTGTTTCACTTGAATTCTGTATGTTACAATTAGAAGGCACTGTTTTGTAGATTCCTTTGCCAAAAACCTTTTCGTACGTAGCTTCGAAATTCTTTAATTTCTCTGATACCACTTCGACTGACTCATCAGTGAATTTTGTTACGTCTCCAGGCGCTGAATTAGATATTACAGTTTCTGTTGTATTTTCAGTTTTTATAGCTATCGTAATGTCATTAACTTCTTTGTCAGTTGTATCGGTTGCTTTCAAGAATTTGGAAGGCGTATTCCACTCTAGTGAGTCGAAAATAGAGAATTTAGTGGATCGTTTCTGCATTTCTGGAGCACTGCAGCCTCCTTTTGGTTCAGGAATGTTAAATCTTTTACACACTATACTCGTTGGTCTCCATTCTATTCGTTCTCTTGTTAACTTTCCAAACATTTTCATCTTTACGGCTTGCTGGATTTCTGTGTCTGAATCCTGAACTGCTTGAGCAGAAATGACATTTGGCTTTTGAGAATCAGAGACGCACGTAGATTCACCTATCATTGGAGTTGACGATGCGAATAATCTGGCAGCTTGTTCAAATTCAGTACGTTCCTGTTCCCTATCCCATTCTGTCATTGACAGTGGCTGTATACTTGGGAATTTATGATTCTCATTGTTTTCTTTGAAAGCTAAGTACTGCTCAAAACGCGACTGTTTATCAGAATCCGAGAAGAACACTTTTGCCGTTTGATCACACTTGTTAGCTTCATTACCGTCAGTCTCCGCTATTGCACTAGAACCAGAATCTTTACACTCTGTCGTAGCTTCTACATTTTCTGGTGCATCGGTTGACTGTCCCGCAGGTTTGGCTTTAACAAAATTCTGTGCGTTTAATTTATCCATCCAAGTTGGTGCTACAACGTGTTGAACTCTATTCTGACGTTCCTCAATTTGTTGTCTTCCATGTAAATTTAAAGTCCTCGCAACAATGTTTGAAGCAACCGAAGGTATTGCATTTGGTTGTTTTGCTGCTGCATTATGTGGTTTATTCGAGTCATCCAAGATCCTAGCTCGGTCAGAAGCTTTGAGATCTCTCTTTTGTCCAACTTGCGAAGAACGTGGAGTACTTTCGATTGGCGGAAAAAATCTGCTCTTTCTGATTACGTGTACCGGTGTAAAATCCTTGGGTAATTCCGGTGGTGGAAAGGATTTTTTAATTTCTAATCTATTTTCTGCACGGACAAATCCTTCGATACTATTATTCATTAAATCCTTCGAACTACTATTATCAGACCAACGTGATTTTACTTTACGTTCAGGACCCAATGCGAAATCGTAATGTGACATGTCTTCTTTCGCATAGATGTCTTCATCGTCTGCTTCAAAAGCACCAACTCCAAATGCTTTACCATGTATCGACAATTTCTTATTTTTTTCCTGCATACTAAATACTGGGGTGTCAAATAAATTAACGTGACCCGAAAGAATAGTTCTTCTTTCCAAGCCAGAGTAGCCTATTCCAAAGAAATTATCTTTGGGATTGCATCTGTGAATTGAAAACTTTTGGTTATATATTTTCTTGTTACTGGTTTAGAGAATACGTGTGTAAATGTTATTCGTTATATACCTGAATGGTTCATAGTCATCTGGCGCAAATGTCATATCACCAGACTCATCTTCCGATTCGTCGGTACTGCTCGATGGAATATCGTTTTTACGTGGATAGTGAGCACTTCGAATTTTTTCAATTTGCTTCTTAACTTTTGCCTTCTCCTTCTTAGTAAGTCGAGATCCGACTCCCTGACCTGGCTTCCAACCCATTTGTTTCAGCAGAGTAATGCCCACCGTTTCCCTAAAATAATATAAATTGATTTATTAAAAGTGGCGCAACACTAATAATATTACTGCATAGTCTAAATACACATTCAATTTACTTACCTGACGGGTCTTAATAGTTCCTTTAAAACAGGAACTCCAGGAATAGGTCCATCGTTTTCACGGCACGCCCTTTCTCTTTTAACACCTTTTTGCCTATGATCGGCATAATCACTGGTGGCTCTTATACCTTTGGGAGCAATTCCAAACTGACCCGTGTCTTCGTCATCCATAAAATCTTCCGGTCGTTGTACCACATTTTCCGCTTTACTGCTTCTAGAAGACTTAAACTGCTGTGGTCTCCAACCATCAGGAGTACCGACGGTATTATAGTATCCAGCAGAAAATCCACCCGTAAACGCTCCATGGAATCTACGTCTACCTTGTGCATCGTACGCATACTGATCTTCGATCGTCACTGGTTTCTTTCTGGGAAGGTTGTCTACAAATTTTAGTACGTTGATAAATTCTCTCATTTACTTATTAATATAATATAAATGTTGACAGAACTATACCTTCGTCCAAAGGATCCAATGGTACTCCGAAAGTAACGTAATTGTCATCATCAGAATCACCCATAATGATGTATAATCAACAGTTCATTGTCATAAGAAGGATAAATGAAGTAAACTAAATTGAGAAACGTAGTCACTGTATAACAATAAGACGTTCCCAATATCGTAATACATATATAATATTTGTGAGGTTAATTATACGAATGCGCCACTACATAGTTTAACTGAATTTCAGCGAATTGCCTAATAATCTGATATTACGTTACACGACATGACCTTGGCCTTCTATTGTAGAATCCGCGATTATGATGAAAATATCAAACTACTAGTGTGCGATTAGTCGTTATTTCGTTGATTTCGTTCAAATTCGTATATCAAAATTTCCAATTTTCGTGCATATACAATCTGCAATATCTACTGGAAAGGTACTCTACTAGTCTACTGAGTACTATATTTTCCCTAAAGAGAGCGCCACAGATGCATTACGTCACATCCGCATTCCTCTTGTAGTTTCTACTTTTCACGTTTGCGTCACTGCGAGCCTATTCCAAAATATTTCCACGGAGTGTCACAGCCCTGAGTTTAGTTGTCACTGAAAGTGTAGACAGATAACAAAGCATGAAGTGATAATAGTATAATATTTTTTATTAAATATGCGATCAGCGTAGAACAAATTGGAATAACAGTTCATCGAAAGTTTCATGAAATATTTCCAGGACAATGTTGAATCGAATTTTCCTTGTCGTGGCTGTTATGCTACTTTCTTTGACACAATCTGAGGTTGGAATGTAGTCAATATTAGCGATATTATTTTTTCTGAAGTTTTAATTATTTAGTTTTTATTATTAATTTAGGCGCAATATGACGACAAACGATGTAAGTGTATCTGCCCAAGTCTTTCTCACATCATTAATAACGGTAATACAACGCAATCGTCTTCATTGGAGCGTTTAACATACATTATAAATGTACCACCATCTCAATGGTAATTAGAATTTCATATTGTAATCCTTTCTAAGCTGTATAGCTTAATCGCTTTTTAATATTCATACGATTTTTAGTAACTGCGAAGGTGTTATCCTACCAAAAATTGGTGATCAGATAAAAGGCAAAGAAGAAATATTTTGTCCAAGATGCGACTGCAAATATGAAAACAGGAACACCACAATTATTAAAGTACGTTAATTTCAATATGTAGTTTTAATTTTTTTACGTAAAATCAATGAATTTATAATAGAACTAAAAAATTGGTTTGGAACTATATCAACAACGGATTTTGTTTACAGATCGTGGTGATAATTGTCATTTGGGTAATATCGCTTTTAGTGATTTATATGTTATTCTTAATTTGTTTGGATCCTTTGCTGAACAAGAGAATTCATAAGGCATCCGCAAATATTGGTTACCATGAACACAATAACGAAGAGGTATATCCGACGCATTTAACTTATCAATTTTATCTACGATATTTTAGAAAGCCTTCACACATTATTTAATAGACAAATTACTACATTCTAATATTATGTTATATTTGATTTTCTTAAATAATTTCAACATTTTTATTATGGCTGAATGTTACGCAACTGACACCACTGCACTTCATATTATATCTTTATAATTCTTTTATTAATCTCTTCGGTAGTTAACACTAAACCTGTCTCTGGCTCTGTAAGTCCAAACTAACTTTACGTTTCACTGCATTCTTTCTGTTTCATGCCTTTAAATTTATTTTCCGAGTACACTTTTAGTTCTGCTGTTTCTTCAATGTTTAGGAAATCTAATTTAAGCAACAATAATTTGCAATATATTCGCTGTATCAATTTTTTAGATTATTATGCATATGTAAACTTTTGAAATATTTTCAATACTGTATTATGATTAACGGCTGTAGAATATTTGGCGTCGATATATTCTTTGAAAAATGGCGAGAGATTTTGTAGATTTTATCCATAGTTATGGTTCTCTAAGTTTATTTCAACTTTGGCAGGATGATACATCTCTAGCTCCTGGCACGTCTCATCCTATGGGTGAGAGGGGAAATGTTTTGAATCGTGTTGGCCACCAACAAGACAAGTGGAAACGTCAAGTTCGCGAACAGCGACGTAATATTTATGATAGGCACACTATGCTAAATTGAAATATACCACTTCGCTTGTTACGAACGAATTGTCAAATCCCAGGAATACTGTAGTAATGGTAGAAGCTGTGGCTATGATTTATTTACGTTCAATATTCTGTATATAAAATTGTTACCGATTCAGCATAAGCAAATATATGTGAAGCGTCGCAAATCACACCACAGCTAATAAAACAATGTACAGAACTACTCTTTTCCAGTAATTCCAATAATTTTATAATTAAACAAATTTAGTATGTCGATAAATAAAGTATTAAGTATATAATAATTTTATTAATTACTGTAGTTGATTTATTATTCTGTTTAAACATGAAAGATTATACAATTATTTTGATAATGGGATTCATAGTTATAGTTCCTCTCGAACATAAAATAAAATGATTTACTAATATTTTATTGTACAACTAAACATACCACCTATTTATACGTAGAAAACAAAAGGTCGCCTAGTCCGATTTTGTTATTGCTTCTTCGAGCACTTCTTTCACACGGTCATACAGTGTCAATACTAAAGCTCCACCAGCGCCTCGAAGAACATTCGAAAATGCTCCTTTGAAAAACGCACCAGGTCCTTCTTGCTTGGATATTTTAACCCAACAATCTAATGTGTTTTTGTACATAATTTCTTCTTTGCTGCGTCCTGATTGCATCATCATTCGCCGTCTAACAGTATCAAATGGATACGAAGCAATTCCTGCTGCTGTTGTAACTACCTGTATGTAACACAAACAATCTTTCCATTATGAACATTTGGGGAGTTTAAAAAAAAATAAACTACTCACCTGTGCAATTAAGAAATTAATGTATAATGGAGTTTTTTTGGGATCGGGGAGCATATTTCTACAAGTGTCGTATAATCCAAAATACGCTGCTCTGTAAATAATAATTCCTTGAACGCTGACATTGAAACCGCGATATAAGCCAAAGAGACCGTCTACCTTGAAGATTTTTACTAAACAATCACCCATCCCTTTAAATTCTCTCTTATCTGCTTTTCCAATATCAGCGGCTAATCTAAAATTCCACTGTTTATTATAAATATGATTTGAATAATGTGTATAAGCTTTTGAACTACCTTGTTCGCGCGAAATCAAGTGGATAGACAAACATGAGAGATGCAGCACCGGCTGCACCACCCGATGCTAAATTTCCAGCAAATTGTTTCCAAAATGCATCTTTTGGGACTCCACCCAGAAAGAATGTTTTGAATTTATCCTTAAATGCAAAATTTAATGCTTGCGTTGGGAAATATCGAATCACATTAGCAAGATTGCCTCTCCAAAAACTGAGAAATCCAGTTTCTTTTGGTATTCGAACAAACGCGTCCACAATACCTATTCAAATTACGGATAATTATTAGAACGCATTCTAAGTTATAGTGATTTAAAAAATTACCCTTATATCTCTTTTCTGGGCTTATTTGTTTTGAGGTATGTTGAACTTGAAGTAAGAGTTTCACTCTTTCTATCGGGGCCATTGCAGTTTTTGCAACAGCTGCGGATATACCACCAGCTAGAAAATCTATTAGAAATGACTTGTGACTATCCATAATAATAGCTTTATGTGGATTCTAATCTTGAACTATACACCATCATCCATCATCATGGAAATAAAATTTTTCACAATAGCTATAGTACTAAATCGAACGATACAATGAACATATTAACGTATGAAAAAAAAGAATCAGTCGACGATAACTTCATAGAAATTTTATACTACTTCGGTTATACTAATTTTATACTTTATACGAATTATAGTGCACTATGGGGTACTTAAATAAAAGTACGATAAACGTATAATTTCGGCATTCAATCATTTCCATAAAATCGAATTTATTTTATCAATTTAAGGCGTTAAATCGGTTGTACAAATTTTGTTCGGTAAACTCTTGCACATCTGCAAAGAACTCTGGTGAATTCATTCTTTTATAAAGTGCTGATCACAGTAAGTACTAGCTAAAATCGGCATAAAATACTTGCGTGCATATTTAAATACAGGAAGTATAACTTAGTATTTGAAAGATATATTTAAATTTACTTTGAGGACTAGACAAAAGTTAACTGACACATTGATTCACATTAAATAGCATTATCGGAAAGTAATACTTTCATTGCTAAAATATTTACCTCTTAATTATATTAAATATAATTGGAAGGTACCTGTAGTGTCTTTAAAGGAATGAATCGGCACAAACTTGTAGAATAATATATGCGGAAACAAACAAACAGATAAATGTTTTATGCTCCGTGAGATTCTACGAAATATATATATTAATCTCTTTTTCAATTAATTATCCTCTCTGGTAAAATTAAAAGCAATCAAACGTAAGAATAATAGTACAATCGGAACTTATACATATTGTTAGATAAGAAATAAAGTTGTACTCTGAATACTACTTCTACACTGAATAAAATACACATTCACTGCCCCTGTAACTGAAAGAAATATATTCCGGAATCACCTTAGGATGGAAACTTGTGCGAACGTTTTCATAATTCATCATTTGTATAAATGCATGCTGTAGGTATATTAAGTCCATTGATTTTGTGTTTGTAATATTATTTCAAGTATCATTATGCTGATTAGATTGTAATATTTTATAGTCTATTGATCGGCAGTGAAGGTATTGAATCTTTCAACCAATCAAATGGCAGCTGGTTAAAGCTTATACGATTCATCTCTAGACGACGATACACTTAAAACAAAAATAGATATATCAAATGTTAGCCAAACGTTTTATAGAAATATATATATATATATATATATGTGTGGTCAAGAAGTGTCGGAGAAATTCGTATAATTATCCTCTTATGCGGCATGAATCGACTGAAAGGAAAATTTCAGAATTAATATAAATTTGTGTATAAAAACAAAGAATAAATAATACTTTTTCAAGTAATATATAGTAAGAATATTATTTTAAACATATACCTTTGTGATATCCACACCAGTTATGTTTTTAACGAGTTCCGGAACTCGAGTTAAAATATTTAGAACTTCTTCGGTTAATTTGTCGGCACCAACAGTACCATTGCCACTGGAAACCATTGTTATCTTTTTCGCTTGAGACAATGGTGCTGCGACTTCGGCTGCAACCTGAAAAATTATTTGTTTAGAATAATGTGATAGAATTGAAATGAAATTTGAAATGTTCCAGTGCATACTTTTGGTAAAGTATCCAGCATCATGTCTATCATTGCAGCTTCTTTATATTCGTTCCACGCAGCAGCTTTCCTTGCCATCTGATCTGCTTCTGCCTTGGCCTTTGCCTCAATCGCAAAGGCTTCTGCATCGCCACGAATTTTGATGGCTTCTGCTTCTGCTTCAGCTTCCATCAACAAGCGTAATTTATTTGCCTCAGCCATTTTTTCTAGTCTGTATCCACATGAGGTATTTGTTAAACAATGTATTTCATCGCATAAAAATCTCTAAAGTTAAATATGTATAAAAATCATAATGCAATAATGCACCTGAATTTCTCAGCATCGGCAGGACGGCGAACCGTAGCATCTAATTCTCGTTCTCGTCTCATAGTTTCTTGCTCTTGTACGGCAATTTCTTGTCCGCGTTCAATGACCTTTACTTGCATTTGTTCTTCCATGATTCTTTGCTTAGTTTTAGCAGCTTGTAATTCAAAAGCCATTTCCGCTTCAGCTTTCTGCACGTAACATATAACGATCGCTTTGATTTAAAATTCTTATACAGGTAAATAATGTCCAAACAAATACGAATAACAAAAAGTACCTTTGTTTGTACTTCAACATCATAAGCAGCCTTTTTGAGCTCGAAATCTCGCTGGGCTTTGGCAATTTCGGTATCGTTAAGGAATCGTGCAGCCATTCGTTGTTCCTCGGCTATAGCTTCACGAATTTGTGCATCACGGCGTGCTTCAGCTTCACCAATTCTAGCATCTCTCTTTACCTCTGCTGTTCTTGCCATACCAAGAGCTTTCAAATATCCCTATAAATAAATGATGCAGATTTAACCATCGATTCTAAAATGTTATAAAATGACACCATGAAACGATGAACGACCATGTTAATTTCGCTGATGATTCGTTTAAGCCTTAGTAGTATGAGGCAACATACACATAAAATATATGATGTGATTGTAAAAAACAGAACACTGCAAATGTGTACATAGAATGTGTACCACTGTAAGCAAGCATCTTATTTACACCTAAACCCTTGTTGTTAAAACATTGAAATCTTGAAACTAATAGTCGTCAGGAAAAATAGCAGGGTGCTGGCATTATACATAGTGATTAAAACAAAATTTTAACATACCTTTGCCCCCTGTAAGTAGCAAAACAAAAATGTTTTCAATATTTACGATACACATGATCTTACTACATTAACTCATACCAATGAAGTGAATTTTATATATATATATATATTTGTGTGTGGGTGTGTGTGTATATATATATATATATATGCAATATAGATTTGCAAATATTATTGTCGAAAGGGGGACTTTGTAAAGTAGATTGATCACAGGCAAATTGTATAATGTAATTTATCATTTAAATTCTACGTATTTCTATTTGTGTATATTAATTACGGAATATTTAAACCTGTCGTCGATCGACAAAGGTACCCTTTGCAGCTGTATTATTTTATTCAGGTGCGTTGACGTCAAAAGAAAGAAAGATCTAAACTTACTTCTTCGTCGCGAATATCCTTTAGCGTATATGAGACAACTGTAATTCCCATATTAACGAGATCACTGCTGGCTACTTCAAAAACTTCCTTGCTAAATTTTTTACGGTCTTTGTATATCTCCTATATCACGAAAGTTAGAACATAGAATAGGATTAAGTGCGTAATAATTAAGGGCAAATATAAAACTGATTAGATAATTGAATTGACATACTTCTACAGTCATGCTTCCCATTATTGCTCTTTGATGGCCTTCTAAAGTAACAAGAGCAATATTGTGTATTTCATCTTCCGTCTTGCCAAGAAATTGTTCGCATGCTGTTGACAACATTTCTTCATTTTGTCCTTGAATTTTGACCTTTCGATATTTAAAAAAAATGAAGATTCGAATGGGTATATTAGCATAGTGTAGTGTTACTAGTCTTCTTAAATTATGTTCTATTCAGATTTCATTCATCAAAAATTTACAGTAAATATGTAAGTACCTGTGCAATTCCTGTGACAGATATGGGTACTCCTTGACACGTATATACCGTTGGACTTTCTACTTGTAAAGTCATAGTATTCAAAGAAATCCTGTTAAACACAAGAGTGATTTGAATTAATGCGATAAGCGATTTGAAGCGCAAATGTATCCATCATGTAGCGGTATACATCCGTACACTTTCAAGCTGCACTTAGGCACTTATCGTATCTACTACTTTAAATTATGTACATATTTTAGTTGTTATCGTAGAGTTCACTAATTGGGGAAATAGAAATAAGTATTTAAACAACAGAAATTGTAAATTATGATTTGACATTATCAACAATAAATATTAAATTATATCGCTAATTATATACAAATATATACATTACTTACTTTTGTACTTGCTGGACAATTGGCCAAACAAAAACACGACCACCCGGCACTAAAAGAGGTTTGCTGTAGCAGCATCCTGAAAGAGACGCAAACGAAGTGTAAAGTACGTCTTATTATCGTATAAAAAATTAAAAGTAGTATCGTAGTATATTGACGCAATCTACTTAAAGATATTTATCCATTTTGAGAGAATGTAAAACAGTATTCAATATTACTATTACTTCGATACGAACGTATAAAATAAATGCACTATGTTCATCGAGATTAACATCAATATCACCTTGGTATCCGGCAATTATAAATCAATTACATGACACAGTCGCTTATGTCAGAACTTCTTCGATGTCAGCATAATCGACTAACGAAAAATATTTAGACAGACGACGTTTAGCTTACCTGAAACAACTAGTGCTTCGTTCGGACCGCACGTTACAAATCCACAACTCATGATTATAATTTTAATCGAGAGCACCGAGCACTACGGCCGCTGAAATCCCTGAACAATCGGATTCAGTCACTGGAGTGGTCACTGTAATCCTTCTTCACTTACTACACTTACTAAGTTGTGTTACTAGTCTTACTACACACGCTGCAGCATTTGTAGCTAATTGCCGATGGGACGCATCTGTATGTGTATGGCACCAGTGTGTACGTATTTATATGTATGCATTGACGATCTTCGTAGTGTGGCAGTATATGTCGTCATAAGCTTGCCATCAAACTCGCTCACGCCTAGTTCACATCGACCGTACAGCGTCCTCTGGACCGTGTTAATCAATTCCGTACGCATAACAGGATGCATCCATGCATTGGATTATCGAATAAATAAATACAATATATTCTGTTTACGATAAAGGAATTTAAGGTTATTTGTTATTAAAAATGATTACTTTATTAGTTCGGCATACTTGTTCCATTTTAATGTAGTATACTTATGTTTTGTCTACATAATGTATTTTGCAATTTCTATTAGTCGAACGTACAATGTTCTAATTACATAATATATTATTCAAGATACATTCAGTGTACAAATTCCCACAGTATCTTCAAAATCGTCTGAATTGCTTTTTAAATCTTTCGTAATGATAATCATCGGTAGCTTTTTCTCCATTATCTTTCCGTTTTCCTTTAAAGTCTTCTTTAGACACGTTACCCTTTTTCTTGTCGTCTGATTCTTGTCTTGATTTTTGTAAATCAGGATCCTCGATGTTAACTGAGAAGCAAAGGTGAGAGTTAAAACTTGAAAACGAGGGAAAAAAGAATCATTCGAGCTTGTGACATACATCTGTTATGTTGCACAAAGTTCACAGCCATGTTAGTGGGCACAAATTGCGAAGGGCCATCCTTTTTCCTGTGTCTGTCCCAAAGTAATTTCAACTTTGCCTCCTCTGTAGCTTCTATGTTTCGTATTTTAGCCCTATAAATGTCTTTGGTTATATTGGAAGTTTCATTGACCGTTAAACAAATAGAATTAGACATACTCTATCCCAAGATCCACTTCGGGTATACCAGACAGCATTTGATTTGACAACATCTCTTCGCTGCGATGAGCAGAACTTTGTCTTAAATGTTCGGGTACTGCTTGCAAAGCTGCTTCTTCCGGAGAACAGTATGACATTTTATCGCTGTTCAATTCACTTTCATTTTTGCCTTCGTTTCTGCTTTTTCGCTTTAGTAACTCTTCTTCAATATATTTCACCCTGAATGAGTAATTCCAAATAGTAATCAAAATATGCTACATATAGAAAATGTTCATTTAAACAATTATACATACATTTCTTCGTCCTCGTCTCTTTTATTTGTTTCTGCATTAAACTGTGTTCCTATTCCTGTGTCATAAGCATCATCTTGTTTCAGCTTTGTGGTCTTCAACGCAGACATATTTACCATACCGCCAGCTTTTACATTAAATGGATCTGACTACAGGAATTAATATTTACTTTTAGTATTAAATATTATAATTTAATTAATTCATTTATGCGTATGAACTATAAGGCTTACCGCCATTGCGTCACTCGTGACTTTTTCCCCAAGAGCTAAACCGACAACGTTTACACCTTTCGGACGTTCTCTAAGCTTCTGTATTATTTTTGTTTCTTCGACTTTTTCTCTAAAAGCGAAATATATTATTAAAGAGAGAGCTGTATACAAAGTTTAAACAATGAAAGTAGACTTTAACTTTACTTAAACATTACAGTGCAATGTTTGAGTAATATAATAAAAGAAATATGTATTATCACCTGACAGAAGTGTCATCATTTTCCTGCTCATCTTCGTCTGACGAAGATTGCCGTTTTCTCAATGGTTTCCTTGACTTGCGTTTAAACTTTATTGGTTTTGGTTCGTCATTACTCTCTTCCACAGTATTCATATTGTATTATGATTAAAATACGCTTTCGAAGAATAGGGTGTTTGAAAGTGTTTGTTTATATTAAAGCAATAATTGTACACAGGGCGTACAAAGACCACTTGGCAGAGTCATTAAATTTGAATAGTTCCATTATATATAATAAAAGCTTATAAACAAATACACACAGTTAATAACAGCCCTAGAAAGTTTGCTAAACTGTAATAAGTTTATTAAAAATGTATGTACTCTGTTTTTCGGTATATTTAGACGATTTAGACAACCCGAGACAGCTCAAGCAAGTTAGGTTAGGATTTTAAACTACATGAGTACCATCTATCGAGAATAACATCAACTTGAGGAGTTTGGTAAATTGCTCCTAGGATACCGACCAATAGCGACACATGTAAGCACCACGTGCGAAATACCGATGTCAGTTTGTGTTGTTTATATTAATTATTTCAACATTAAATAGTGTTAATTAAATGGAACAAGTATAAATTTGCATTGAATTTGGACAAAATGAAGAACAAACCACTGCGCCACAAAGATACAAATACTTTTCAAGTAAGATACCATATTTAATAATAATATCATAACCGTAAAACGTTTACTCAAATTTCCAATTTTTACAGTTTAAAAAATTTTCTGAAAGAATTAATGAAATTGACGTTGATGTCTTCCACCGTGTAACACATCGAAATGAGGATGCTGAAGAAGATGCAGAAACATACTTTCATCAAACACTACAAAAATGGAATTTCCTTAACCTTACCGAAGGTTACACTAGTTTTAAAAAGTTGGTGCACCATATCGTTACGCTGCCACAATTAATTAACGAAAAGGAATTTGTTATTGATACCTTGCTGGAATACGTAAAGAAGAAAGATGTGTTATTCTTACAGCCAATTTTAGAGTAAGTGCGAGCAGTTGATACTAAACAAACGTTCATAATATTTAAAATATTTAATAGCATACAAATGTTTCTTCTTATAGATTAGTGGTCGCCGTAGCAAAGGATCTTCAAAAAGAATTTTATGGCTATTTTCCACGATTCCTCTCTGTTATAATCGATTTGCTGCATACAAAAGATACAGAGCAAATAGAATATGCATTCACGTGTTTGGCATATTTATTCAAGTTCTTGTGGAGGTATCTGGTTAAAAACATAAGGGTCGTATTTAAGCTTCTGCTACCCTTGTTAGCAGATTCGCAACCAACGTACATTAATAATTTTGCTGCTGAAAGTTTTGCATTTGTGGTCCGTAAAGTTAAGGACAAACATGACTTCTTAAAAGCCATCATAAACACTTTGGAGGATCAAGAAAATGGAGTATCCGGTTGTGGAAAGTTATTATTTGAAGTTATATCTGGTACTCCAGGACAGTTCCATTCGTGTGCAGAACAAATGTTGACGTTATACGTTAATGCGATTAAGGATGAGTCTATAAATCAAGAGTTGACTTTCAATATTTTAAACCACATTATTAGTTGCGTAACGCAACATATCAGTCCGCAAAGTACTACAGTGTTTTGGACCGTGATGTTGAATGTAATAGATAGTTCCATAGAACTGGATAAAATTTCAAGCGAAAGCTCCAAAAGAGAAGCCAATTTGGTATTGATCATGAAGCTGTTGCATACTGTTATCAGCCACAAGAATGGTAAATTGCTGATTGAACCTGTGCCCTTACTCAAGAAGTTAATGACTGTAATGGATATATTTATGAATCAAAAAATTATAATACAAGAGGCAGTAAATGTAGCAATTACCATTTTACTTGCAAATCATGTAAAATTAATGCAAGAAACTTCTAGTCAAGTATTGCTAAAAATCATGTCTATTGAGGACGAAAACCTGTTGTACAATTCGACTGAAAGCCTGATAAATTGCACATCCTTTGAAACGTTAATATTGCCGCAATTATTACAACATTGCGCTTCAGTAGGTTTTAGCAAAAATATCCTTGAATTATTTACAAAAATAATTAAAGCGAAAGCACCACCATCGTGTAATGGTATTAATTTAGAAAAATGGAGAAAATATAATTTGAATATATCAAGCGTTAAAGCAGAAAGTATTGCTTACCTCTTGGAAGAGCTGAAACACTTACCAAACTGTATGGAATCGACTACGGCTTTGAAAGTGCTAATAATATTACCACATTTGCAACCCTTGCCTCCACAACTTAAGGCTGGGTTAAAAGATATAATACCGTCTATATACAGAGAAATAATGAAGCCTGAGATTGAAGCTGATGAAACAAAAACGGATAAACTGTGTTTTTCGTTATTACTGGCATTAGAAGCAGCTATACATATTTTCGATTCACAAGAACTTTATGATTACATTAAAACAAATGAAATAAGTATAGTGGATCTGATTAAAAAGCATCCAAAGAGGAAAATAATCTTGAATGCAGTGGATTTAATTATGACACAGTTTTCAAATTGTGCATTTCGCAATGAGTACATCAATCAGATTATGTTTGACTCGTTAAACAATACTATAAAACATGAATTAGGATCGCCCTTTAGTGAAGTGCGATTAATTGTAACACATTTGTATTCGTTATTCGCGAATATTGAAGAAATTACCGGATCTAGTGCAACTTCGGAAAAATCTGCATTAGAACTACTGTATTTGGCAGAATGTGAGCCTGTATCTGTACAAAGTTATCGAAACAAAGTATTATACTTGCAGTGCTTAATATTTGAGAACAATTCGATAATTAATTTGAATTCTACATATTACGATGTACCCTTGCGGTATTTACTTGGGAATTTCTACATTAATTTCTCTCTACTTTGGGAGCCAGTCACGAAGATTGTAGCGACGTACGCAACAAAAGAGTGTGGTCAATTTTGGCCTGTATTTTTATCTGCGATAGAATCCACTGAACCGGATGACAATTATAAGCCATTATTCGAATGCAAAATCATTTCTGATTTGGAATGTTCCATGCGAAAAAGTAATGACATACCGCATTATGATAATTTTAAAATCTTATTATGGAAATGTATGGCTTCCTTTCCACAGTATTGCGAGACAAAGAACAGAGATCTCACTGGAATCTTCATTGACTTTGTGAATGAACATTTTTTCAAATCTAATTCCGAGGATGCCAAAACGTACAGCATTTTGGATAAGACTGAAACATCACAGAAAAATCAGACGTGCGAAGATATGATAGTAGATGAAAGTGATGATGACGAGAACGAAGAAAAAGATAATACAGTTTGCGAAAAGGAAGACGATAAAGATAAAAATATCGAAGAGAAAAAATTAGATCACGTTACGGAAAAGGAGGAACTAATTGTTTCTGATAAACAACAGCAAGTAGTATCGTTCAAGAGGCATTATAAATTGAAATTATTGCTTGCTCAGCTGGAAATTTTTGGGAAAATGATGAATCCGAGAACCCTTTACAGAGAACCAGAGGTTCAAAAGATTTATTTAGATCTGTTAATGTCGAAAAGCGTTGATGTACAGAAAGCTGCTTTAAATTGTTTGCTTACATACAAATATAATTATCTGCTACCATACAAAGAAAATCTTTACAGTTTGATCAATGAGAAAAATTTAAAAAATGAGCTAGCAAGGTTTAAGATCGACGAGGAAAGCAGCACAGTACAAGAAGAGCATCGGAAAAATTTCATTCCTATTTTAATGCGAATTATTTATGCAAAAATGGTTACGAAAACTGGAATGAGGACCGGCGGTAAAGCTGGAGGACACGTTAGACGAAAAATGATATTGCGATTCTTAGCTGGTTTGCAAGAAGAAGAAATGATGATATTTGTGAAAATGGCTTTCAAACCTTTTAAGAAATATATGCAGTTCGAGTCCAATGAAGAAATGAACTTAGAAGAAAAAACTAGGAAAATTGTTGATACAACGGATTTAACAAATGTCATCCCACCGAAACGTTTACTGAGTTCCGTAAATCTACTGGGCATAATAATAGAACAATTTGGGAGTAAAATGGCTACTAAATTATTGCCGTCTTTATTAGGCTTGGTAATCTGCATATTAGCCGAAATAGTTGGTATTTTAGAAAGATCGAAGCAAGTTTATCCAAGATATCTAACATCGCTGAAAAATATCAGAACAAATTGTATAAATATACTAGCCCGATTTTTCGAACACTTTGAAAATTATCCTTGGACTGCTTCCGAAATAAATGCACTGTGCAACGTAGCAGTGTATCCTTGGTTGAAGAAACTTCATATCGAAGGCATACATAGTCCGACGCCTTTATTGAAGCTCTTTATCGTATGGAGTCAAAACTCAAGATATTATCCACTTTTTATTAAATACGGTGAGAATGATAAATCGCTCAGCCCTCTTCCGTACATAATACGATTGCTTTTGGGCCCGAAAACTCATCCATCCGTAATTAATGCAATCTTGAGTATGATTGAAAAAATTGTGACATTACAAGATTACGGAAAAACACCTGATAGCGAAAATGCAATGGAAGTAGATATTCCAAATCTCGATTTAGTACCTATCTGTACGAATTTACTGGAAATCAGAGAAGATGTTTTGGCTACTGGAGTTAATTATGGTTCGGTTATACTTTTGCCTCATGTTTTAGATATTCTAGAACATTTAAAAAACAAACTTAAAACATCAATCAAAGGAATGAGTAAAACGGAACTCGTGATATTATCCCGTATATCTGAATTTGTGACTGATGGCGAGGCTTGTGATGTTCTTCTTTCTTTGACCTTGCCTATATTAGTAAGAAAAGCTACAGCAGGAGAAAGTGAGGAATCAATCATAGAACTGATCACGACTGCAATTAATCTCGTTAAACACGTTGAGAAACCGGAGAGGCACATACGTGGAACAGCTCCTTTACTAGGAATAATTTCATCCACGCCCGCGCGAAAGCTTGCAATTCAACTTTATGGAATAATCGCGGAAAAATCCACAGAGGCGGGTTCTAATTTGCTAAAACAAAATGTTGATTTGTTGAGAGCGCTTAATGCTTGGGACAGTAGATGGATCGATCAGCCTGATTTTCAGAAAAGACTCGATGCATTTGGAGAAATTAGCAACATGGCAGAGAAAGATGAACTGACTTTGGAATTTGGGGTTGCCATAATTTATAATTGCTTTTACTTCCTGAAAAGCGAGTCAGATTTGGCAATGAAAGACTTTGCGGGACAGTGTCTTAAATCTATCTGTCCTAAGTTAGCTAAAAAATTTCAAGATCATGCGGAAAGTCGGTCTTACTTCATGGACGATACGATTCTACCAATATTGAAAAAAGGTATTGTGCATAAGGTCGAAGTCGTTCGACTTCAATCAATCGGACTTTTAGGACACATGGCTATGGAATGTCCAGAAGTTCATCTTGTATTACGAGATTTAGCCTTATTGACGAACAAAGCAGATCCTGAAGTAGACTTCTTCGAAAATATGCAACATCTTCAATTGCACCGAAGATCTCGTGCTCTACTGAAATTTTGTACTATCGCTAAAACGTTGAAGAAGGCGTTTAATCCAAGAACATTGACGCAGTTTATACTTCCACTTGCAACTTCATATATTTGTAATGAAACTTTTGCGAGCAAGAACAATTTGGTTGATGCTGCAATTGAAACAATCGGTACTGTTTGCAATCTCCTTCCCTGGCATCACTACGAAATTATTTTAAAATATTATTTGAACAAACTGAGAACTACGGTAGAATTTCAGAAACAACTCGTTAGAATTATTGTTGCAATTTTGGATGCTTTTCATTTTGATATGTCGAAATACAAACAGGAAGGTGTTTCCACTGCGTTAAAAAGTATTTCACAAGAGAGTGAATTTCATGTTAGTTCAAACGAAGAAAATAAGGATAATGATGGAGCGATACAAAAAGAAGAAAGCATCGATGCTGATCAAGATTCTGAAGAGAAATTAGAGGAAGCACTTAATGAAAAAAGTGAGGAAATTCCTGAAGAAATTACCGAGAAACCTGAAGAAAAAACGCACGAGGAAATTCCAGCTATTCAAAAAGAAATCTTGCTTTCACAGTCTGGAGCACGAAGGATAGTAGTCGGTATATCAAAAGGATTATTACCACAGTTGCAGCGTGCAATCAGTGCGAGAACTCGTCATGAAAATAGTCACAAGGTTAATAAGAAACGAGAAGTTTTTGAAAACGAAGATGAAGAGCTTATGAGAGTTCCTATCGCATTGGCACTTGTGAAATTGCTACAGAAATTACCCGAGTCCGTTTTGGATGCAAATTTACCAGGGTAAATATATATTTTTGTTATGTACTTCATGATCGATTTACGTATCTATTTTTTGCTAATACTTATATGTAATAATTCTATTTCAGAATTTTCATGAAGTTATGTACTTTCTTAAAATCGCGGCTGGACTCAATTCGTCGCGAAACTCGAGAGATACTACAAAAAATTATGATAACACTAGGACCAAAATATCTTCATCATCTTTTACGAGAAATGAATACATTATTAACGAGAGGCTTTCAAGTACACGTTCTTGCGTACACAGTGCAATCGGTACTAGTGGCTTTGAAACCTGATTTTCAAAGATTCGATATAAACGACAATCTACAAACAATTCTATCTGTAAGTGATTTTGTTTTCTATCTAGAATTATATATGTATATATTTTTTTTATTATTTTATCGGAAATGACACAATATTTATATGTATCAGGTATGTAAAGTGGACTTGTTTGGTCCAACGGGCGAAGAAAAAGAAGTAATCGGAATTGTGAAAAATGTGTCGGAAGCAAGAGCAACCAAGAGTTACGACATATTTCACATACTAGCCCAATACATAACTGAATCTTGTTTATTGGATTTGATATTACCATTGAAAGAAGTATTGGCGCGAACGCATTCGCACAAAACTGTGCAGAAAGTAGTAGAATGTTTACGGCACGTGATATTGGGTTTAGCAGATAATACGTTTATACCTTTAGAACAAATGTTAATATTTACTTACGGGGTGATTTCTGAGAGTATTCCTGAACTTTTGCCTAAGCAAACGTATGAGCATCCTACGACAAGGGAATTGACGACGCAAACGCGTAAAAAGCAAGACTGCTATATTATACCACCGGAGCCAAAAACTAATATGGGCATAAAAGCTGTGGCAAGAACATCGAAAAACATGAATATCCATGTTATTACTGAATTCGGATTAAAGTTCTGTCACGTTTTACTACGACGGGATAAAATATCTAATCCAGAATTTAGATCTTTCATAGATCCATTTGTACCTGTCTTGTGCGATTGCATAAAGTCGCAGCACGTTAAGGTATGTATATTGTATATTCATAAATAAATTATTACTCTTGCAGACAATAATTTTGAATAAAGATTCATTGAATTACATTTTTATTCGCAGCTCAGTACTCTTAGCGTTCAATGCTTAACATGGTTACTCAGAATGAACTTACCATCCATTCAAGATTTGACCAGCGACATTTGCTCTTCAATCTTCAGTATATTGCACAAATACGCGGCCGCCGGTCTCAGCAAAGGAGACAATTTTGATTTGGTTGTAGCAGCTTTTAAATGCGTTTCCGTAATTGTGCGCGACGTCAAACACTTCACGATCAGTTCAGATCAATTAAAATTATTAATAATGTATGCCGAACAAGATTTGAATGACAGTGAGAAACAAGCAACTGCGTTCCGATTGCTCAAAGCAATCATTGCTCGAAAAATGGTGGTACCCGAAATGTATCCTGTAATGGAAAAAGTTGCGAGTCTTAGTATTACTTCGGAACTAGAGCACGTAAGACAACAATCGCGATCAGTTTTTTATTCCTATCTTATGGAGTATCCTCTTGGCAAACATCTGGATAAACATATCTCCTTTTATCTAACGCAACTGAATTATGAATTGCAACCTGGTCGGCTGAGTGCGTTAGAAATGCTGCATAGCATAGTCACAGGCTTTCCGTTGAAAGCTTTGATTTCAAGGTCAGAACTTATACTCTTAATGGCAGGGGTAAGACTAATAAATGATGACGACCCTACGTGTCGGAAACTTTGTGCAAAATGTCTAAAAGAGATGATCACTCGGATGCCATATAATAAAAAGAGCAAATTGTTCGATCTTGTAATAGAATGGTTAAAAGACATTAAGGTAATTTTTTCGTATTCTAATTTAGTCATTTTTAATATGTATCGAGATTATTATTAATTTGCGTTATAGGTAGCACATCGAACATTAGCTGCTCAACTCGCTGGAATATTTGTGACAGTTGAAAAGGATAAATTTGAGTCACGTCTCGGTGAGATATTGCCGCTTTTGTTAAAACAATTTTATGCAAATTATGGTGACGAGGATGCACCTGGCCGATTTGTGCGATTGGAATCAGACGAATCTAAAGTGACCAAAGAAATTGGTTCGAATATCAAAGACCCAGAAAGATTGAAGGATCATCACATGTTCCAAGTTTTACAGTTATTATTAAAAATTTGTGCGCACTGTTCAGGGTTTCTAAAGAACTCGAATTATACAGATTCCGTGCGATCTTTTGCTGGTAATTTATTTGTTATTCTGACATCGATTTTTAAGTATCTAAATTCTAGAATAATGTGCATTTGATCGGTTAATTTTTTAGAGTATTCTCAATCTTTACTGGCACATCCACATTTATGGGTCCGACTAGCTGCCACACAAATGATAGGATTCGTTCTGGCTACTTTGGACATAGACAAAGTAACGAGTATTTTGGAAAACCCGGAGACTGCAGAAAATCTTGAATCGGAGAATGGTTACATATACGTTGACACAGCCAGTACATTGAAAAGTTTAAGTTTGGATTTAATCGCACAGTTGCAACCAGACATGACATTCGAAGAATTAGCAGATCAAGTAGTCAAGAACTTAATTTTTATTGCAAGAATTTTGAAATCGGTTGGAGTTCCCAAAGTGGAAGATGATAGTACAAAAGCTGATGTTAACGGTAACCAAGGAAATCAGTTGTCGTTAATTTGGCTTGTTCGACGACTACGAAAAGTTGTAAATATCGAAATAGTTCGGTCCCCTAAGTCTACTACTGTGGTAAGACAATTTCCCCAATATCGTAATTCATACCTTCATTTTATGTATTGTGAAGCAATTATTATTTATCAATTATTTTTATAGCGTACTGCTGCATTTAAGTGGATTGCTGGTGCAGTTGCGACTATTCCTATAGAAGACTTGAAACCAACATTGTTTAACATCATGTCACCGCTTGTACGTGAAATGTCTACCACGGATGAAATCAATGCTCCTTTAAGACGTCTAGCAAAAGAAGCAGCTACAATGATCAAGAAGAGTTTAGGTAGCGAGGAATATATGAGATTGCTTAACAAAATACAACAGAAATTGGAGATTACAAAAACTGCAAGACGGAAAATCCGTACTCAACAGGTAATTAATATAATTATTCGTTTTTAAGTTTATGGTTTTTAAGATTTACTCAACATAACATTTATCTTTGTATTAGTTCGTAACCAATCCGGAATTAGCTGCTAAACGGAAAATTGCGAGGCAGCAAAAGAAGAAAGAAGCCAAGAAACGAAAGATGGAGAGCATGAAAGGCAAAAAGGGAGCGCGAAAACGACCAAGAAAAGAAGTTGATTTGGATATTATATAAAATTTTACAATCCATCTGTATATACATATAAGCAAGCGAAGAGTCGAATGTTCATGTACAATGTTGCAACATTGTATTAATGAAAAGTTGTAAACAAAATATGTACATATATGTTCATATGGTTTTATACTGTAATATGTAACTGTTTAATATCCTACTGACAACGACTTAATATTAAAATGACTTATATATTGAAAAAGATCCAATGTTTCTTCATTAAATACATCGTTACCGTCACTTTATTCTATCAAATTTAATACACCACTCAAAGTTCCGAGTGACCTATATACAACAATGTGTCTCGCGCAACCCAATTACAATTGCGTTACTGAAATATCTTGTATGGACATTCTGGTGAAGCTTCTCTTACTCAAAGACCAACGATTTGACGAGGAAGAGTATGTTGAAAAATCGCCAACTGCTGATGTAATCGGTTTCTAATTGCACACTATTCTTTGTGTTGGTGTAGTTAAAACTTCATTCGATTAATATGAAACGTCACGTGCACGTTGGTAAAATCATAAGCTTGCAGAATATGGCTACGTATGTGTGATTAACTGCATACATGCCGTTGAACTGTATCCGACTATATCTCATTGAGGCACCGCCAGCTCCGACCTTTTTTTTCCCTCCGCAACACGGTTCTAGGCAAAACGCCAAGTATATCACTTACGCTAACGGATCTGTGCTTATCAGACGGTACACGTTCTCCCTTCACACAATTGGAAACGTATCACGACTGTGACAGACAGAATCGATCGTATTAGTCGCAGGTATTTTATAAATATTTGTCGATCAGTGTCGAATTTATGTAAGTGTTAATAAGTGAACACTAGATTCCAATTTATTTGTGTGTTTCTTATTAAAAAGTTTAAGTACTTTGGAAGCAACGTGCACAAGAATGCTTGCTGTTCTTACTCTGCTGATCATTATTTTCATTTTGGTCCTCGTTCGTTTGGAGTTACGATGGAAATCGAACAATTATCCTCCAGGTAAGATTTTATAAATGTTGTCTGTCTTTGGAATATTTTTCTACTTAAATCAACCTGGAATGTGTTTCAAGATTCAGACTTCGTAAAAGTTCAGTTTGAACCTTCGTCATTGAAAAACGCCGGTTAGTAAATACGCTAATGCTAAGCGTAAACGATGTAGTTTTGGTGAAAAAAACAGTTACTCCGATTGAAAAACGTACATAATATCTATTGAGAACTATAACCGAACTTTAATATTGTATTTCGACATGTTCATTGTACTTATCTTTTACGAGTATATTATTGTATATCAACTGACTGACCCTGTAGTGTTAATTGATGTCTTTTGTTCCAATTGAGTCTGTTAAGCCTAATTGAAACTTAGAAAGCTAAGCATCCGAATGATTAAAGTCAGCCTTTTTAGGCTTTGTACCAATTTCGATATATGCAATACTACTACACGTGCTTAATAATCAACTCGAATGATTAAGCATACCGCAATTATAAATTTTACAATATAAATCTTTTTTGCTTTAATAAAACTTTTACGTGAGATCTTTTTAAAGTAAAATTTCCGGAAGATCGAAGAGGTTTTTTACGTAATATTATTTAAAAATTATCAAACAACGATAAAGTGAAGTGAAAAACGTTCAAATCTGTGCTGAGCACACACTTCAAGTGTGTATGTCACATTAATTAGACACTAATGTGCATAAAGATATGCACGTATCGTTATCGTACGAAGTCTTTTCACTATCAGAATATAGATGTGGCTCATTAAAAAAATGTGTCTATTGGATGATATTGGAACTATAGATTATCATTTCACTCGCTTTCTCAGCTGTAGTATATTATCTTCCAGGCCCCTTCCAATGGCCCATTATCGGGAATCAATCTCTTTTGAAGAGTTTAGCCCGTAATCTTGGAGGGCAACATTTAGCTTTTCTTGAATTGAATAAACGATATGGTAGTGACGTGATAACCTTGCGTCTTGGAACCAATAATCTGGTGGTGGTTTCCGGCAACAAACATCTTCATTCAATACTGAGCAATGAAAGTTACGATTACCGACCTTGGAATACATTTATCAAGATAAGGAATATGGGACTTAGAAAGGGTAATTTTTTTCATTATTTCTATGTTACTTTAAAAATTGATCAAAATGAAATTATTGCATTTACGAAATTTCTATTTGTTTATAGGTGTCACGATGAACGATGGACAAGAATGGAGAGAAATTCGAAGTTGGATGGTACGCACCTTTCGAACAGTCGGATTTGGTAAGCACGCGATGTCCGATTTAATTACGGATGAACTGACAGTAATATTGAAGAAGCTCAAAGACGGTGGTGTGCATCGAATGAAGACTGTAATTGCACCTGCTGTGATAAATGTCCTCTGGACTTTAGCCACGGGAAAGCAATGTGATACATCGAGGTACATACATACACAACCATATGACCAAAGCTTGATTTTACTTTAAAGATACTGCTACACTTTCGTTTCATACTTCATCATTAATCAAACGAATACACGCAACTGCGATGAAGTATTATCAGAAACACTCTCGTTTCAAGTTTAACGAGAAGGTTTTCATTGAGTGTAATATTATAGAAGGTGAAAAAATCGAGTTAAACTATTACGAGAGCATATGTCATAACGATAAGTAGCTCGATAGGTCTTCAAAAGTAGGGTGAGTATTGAAGAAGCGTAGAGTGAATTGTGATTTGTTAATATGTTTTTGTAGATTACAACGATTTATCGACTTAATGGACCGACGTGCTCGAGCGTTCGATATGTCCGGTGGACTTCTCGCGACTTTTCCTTGGATTCGTTATATCGCACCTAATCGTTCGGGATATAACATTCTTGTGGCATTGAACAATGATCTTAGAACTTTGCTACAGGTGGGCGCAAAACTTGTGTCAACAATTCATAATATTTATCAACAAATTCAAATTCATTTCAACGGAAATTCTTCAGGAGACCATCAAGGAGCATAAACAAAATTATGTTGCGGGTAGTGAGACTGATTTGATAGACATGTTTCTTCGAGAAATGTTCAACAATAAGGAAGACAACAATATTTTTACGGGTAAAAATAATACAATTATAATTATAATTAAATATATCTCGAGAAAAACTAGTGTTCCTTGTATAGTTTGCGATGCTTATAAAAGCATATGCATAAGAGAAAGTGTCTTTTCACCTTAATTTCTCTCGTCCAACCCCTTTAAACGCAGCCATACGTGTCCGTTGCAGATGATCAATTGATGATGATACTGGCGGATCTTTTTATCGCTGGCTGCAGTACCACAACAGCTACTCTAACTTTTCTTTTCGTCAATATGTGTGTGCATCAAGAAGTACAAGAAAAATTGCACGAAGAAATTGACTCCGTAATTCCGTCGGATCAGTTACCCGGATTGGACTACAGACCAAAGTATTTATAACTCGATTTCTTCATTCTTTCACTATTTATGATCACAATTTAATTCAGCTCGTCCAACAGTTTAATCTAAAACCTCATATGCATATATTTCGATTAAATCTTCTTGTTAGCTATTTTGCGCTATCTTTATATTGACAGTTGCGCGTGGGAGAGTAAAAGTGAATGCCAAACAGAGAAATTAGAGGGGACAGTCAATAAGAAAGTTGAAATTTTATATTGTTATAGGCTCCCTTATACGGAGGCGGTACTCACTGAATCTCAACGAATGTTTACCGTGACACCGGTTATCGGCCCACGACGTGTAACCCAGGACACGAACCTCGATAGTTATACAATACCAAAAGACACGACAGTTCTTCTAAATGTCTACTCTGTACACATGGATGCAAATCTCTATCCCGATCCTTATACATTCAAACCGGAGAGATTTATCAAGAATGGAGTCTACGAAGCTGACGAAAATATTCTTGCTTTTGGGAAAGGTATGATGCATACATGGATAAGTGTAATAAGTAATAGGAAAGCTACTTTAGACTTACTTATAATAAATTCCGGATATTTCAATGAAGCGGCACTCGCACTTTATTTTCTTTCCGGATGGATTGCGGAAAGTGGGAAATACCTTTCACGCAAAAGAAAATCGAGTGTGGGCCTGTTTCGAAGTAATTACGTTTATACACTCCTTATTGCATATAATATTGAATTGAAACTCAATTTACGATTGAACGTTGACTACAAATCGTTGAGGAGGACTCATATTTGGAATATTTAAAAAAAAAAAATATAGTTACACGTTAATCTTATGCAAGTTGAGGAAGATCACTCTTTTCCCATCTCTTCCGCTTAGAAGTATTCAATTCGCTCGGTTTAGATACTTTAGATTGTATCTTCTTTCAGATATCCAACCATGCGTTCGTCTAGTCAATTTTTACAGTCTTCTGGTTACATTAAAAATTTTTATATAACATGGCTTTCTAATAATTGTTACAGGAAGAAGAAGATGTCCCGGTGAAGTTCTAGCAAGATCCGCGTTATTCTTACTGTTTGTTGGAGTTATGCAAAAATTTCGATTTTTACCGGTACCAGGGAAGGGACCAACGAAAGTTGTCGTTAATCCTGGATTAACGTTATCACCAAAATACGACGAAATGCTTCTTGTACCTCGATGATCCGATAAATGCATCTAATTGGAATAAAATAAGAATCACTACTGTTAAATATTTATATTAGTTCAAAAGTGATAGATCTGTACTACCCCATATCCATGAAAAATCACCAGCATTATACATCTCGAAACGATAGATTCCTATTTACAATAAATTAAGTAGCAAAATCAGGGCCGTGCCTGGGTATATGGCCGCCTGCGTGCCAGTCTGTATGGCCGCCCCCAGGATAACATTAAAAAAAACTACTTTAATTTTTAATGTTTATTATTATACACAGGGCATCAAACCGGGAAAAAAATCAGTTTTTGGTTAACCGAAATCGAGAACGGAAAAAAATATTGGTTTTGTTCCCAAAACCGGTTTCTGAAAAGAAAAACCGGCTAAAACCCGGTTTTATGAGATTTATATGTTTGGATGAAATTTAAGAAAAAAAAATGCACAAAATAAACATTTTTTTATTTAAAATTTAAACAAAAATAATAACATGAAAAAAATTATGGTATTGGTTTTATAATCACAGACAAAATTATCAAACATAAAGATAGATTAGATTAGAGAAACTGTTTTTACTTCGTATCTTAATGAAAACAAACCGATTGTATTTTTGCCCAGTAAACAACTTGTAACGATTTGGCCGCCTCTTAATTTCGGCCGCCTGCGTGCGGTGCACGCAATGAACGCCCGTCAGGCACGGCCCTGAGCAAAATATAAAATAATATAATTTATTACGGAAACATTTGTACGGAAAGTGCGCCATAGTACCACATATTGTACAGCTCTTTTAGCATTCTTGCAATTATTGTGGGAGTAGAAGAATGTACATAAAATAAATATTTAATTGTTTTGTGAAATATAATTGTATATTGAACCCAGCAGTAAAATTCCACGTATACATTACGGTACATCCTATAGAATATCGTTTAAACAGCGTGTCGGATTTTCTTGAAATTGACTTCGAAGCAATATCAATAAATTAATTTTATTCTGAGATGAATCAATTAAAATCTCGTTTATTACCAAACACCTTGCTACACTTTTTTTTACTTCTTCGTCACCTACTTATAGTTTTATTTTAAAACGGTTTATGCTCCACATGAGTCGTAGTATATTTAACTTCAACAATTTTCCCATTCGTGTTTCGTTTATTGTTTCTACCACGTGAAAGTCGCTTTACACGTCGTTTTATGTCTTCGACGGAATCAGGCTGTTTCGCAGAAGTCCAAATGTGCCACGTAGATTCTGCGCCACGTGGGAATACAAGTCTTTAAATTTGACTCGAACAGTACAGAACTCGACCTATTAATTTATAAATCTGACGTGTCACTATTCCAAGTAAAATACAGCTGTATTTTTTATTTTATTCAATTTTTAATGCCCCTTGTTAATATTGTTTCCCTCGCTTCCTATAAATCGATTTAACTCCAAATCGTCTCAGAATTCGTTTAGATTAGCATCATTTACAATTGTCCGCTTCGTTAATTTCAAATAATATGGCTTCGGAGATATTGTGAATCCATCGTATCCATTTTGATCCGGTTTTCCATGTTCGCTTGAAATGGCAAAGTCAAAATGATATATGACATACGCGAAGAACAAAAACAAGGACGACCGTGCCAACATTTCTCCAAGGCAGCGACGTTTTCCTAAAACAACGTTCAATACAAAATTATTTCATTCTGTTGTTGTTCTGTTTATGAGCGAACAGATTCCCACAATTGATATTACCTAGACCAAAAGGCATACTAGCACCCGTTGGGCCGAATTTTCCATTTTCATCCAAAAATCGTTGTGGTCGGAATTCTTCCGGATGATCCCAGTACGTTTTGTCATTGTGAACGCTGTGAAAATCGAGTAGTACTATTGTGTCCTATAAAAGAAAATTGGGTATAATTAAATACATATCAATGTTATAGACTATGTATTATGAGAATATCCACACGTATCTCTATACGATACCTTTGGTATTCTATATCCATTGAGTCTCACGTCCTTTATTGTTTTATGAGGTACACCAAGCGGAGCGAGAATTAAATACCTTTGAGCCTAATTACAATAATTCTGTATTGTCGTATGGAGTAATTATCAATTATATTCTTTTTCTTAAATTTCTCTTACCTCCGCAAGAAAAGCTTCCATCATTGGCAAAGAAGAGCAATCGCTCAACGTTGGTAATCGGTTTTGACCAACCACATTGTCTAATTCGGCTTGAAGAATTTTTATCCATTCGGGATGCAAAGAAAGGAACCGAAAAATAGTTGCTAATGTGTCGGTTGTTGTTTTTGAGCCAGCCAAAAAGAGATCAAGACATAAAACCAATAGATTTTCCCCTACAATCATATGAATTTTCATTTCGATTTGATAACACGATATCGACACGTATGTAACTATCTGTAATAATGTTCAACTTGCGATCAAAAATCGTATCGGTACGATCAGCTTTTGAAGAAGTGATTTCAAGAAGAAACGCATCTATCAAATCTTGCGGTTGACCGTCAGACAACTCTTTTTCGTGATCATGAATTTCATCGTCTAAGAAAGTCCATAGTTTTTGTAGAATCCTCATTAATTCATTGTATCCAGATAGTTCTGGTATTACGAATCGCAGGAAAGGCATTTGCGTAACTATTCCACCCATGGTATCCATCATTCTATTTTTACGTTCAATCCGTTTTTTATGGTTTTTATTTTCTTATTAAATATTACGATAGTCAATAATCTCACCTAAATGCATCGTGAACGGTGACTAACATCTCGATCATTTTCTCGTCTTCGTAATCGAATCTGTGACCGGCAAACATGCACCACAGGGAATTGAGTACAGCAATGTCAAAGGCTGTGTGCATAGCTACGGGTCCTTTTTTGCTTGATTTATATAAGTAATCAACAAGACTTTCCGCCTCGTGAGTTAATTGATTTGTCATTGCTGATTGACCAAGCCCGAACGTTCTCAAATGACGCATTGTAAACCGACGACACTGAGACCACGTTGAACCCTCCGTGAATAATACTCCTGGAGTTTTAATAAAAAATAATATTATCGGATCTATTTGCCTAATTTTATACTAACCAGTATGCTATATTAAATTTTACCTTTTCGTTTTCCAAAAGCACGTACTCTGAAGAAGAATCCATCAGGCCGACCGTTGAATTCTTCTTGCAAAAGAACTTTCTTCACTAAATCGTGTGTTGAAACTACGACAATTTTTTGATTACCGAGTTTCAACCCCAAAATTGGTCCATAATTTTTCATCAGTTCTTGAAATGCTAGGTAAATATATCCGTGTCTTGCTCGCAGTTGACGGAATGTATGAAAGCAACCGATTAATGGTAACCATCTCGGACCTATGAGATCATTCTGTATTAGATAGTATTAGGATTAATACGTACTGGTGAATCACGAATAAAGCGTCACACTGCACTATTAATTAGTTCACAATTTTCCAATTAATTTATAACATATTCCGAATAATTTACACAGAAGTTGTTTCGTTATTAAAAATTGAGACACACCAGGTGGAAAATCAATTGGCTTCAGGCAATCGTAAAAGCAGAAAACGGTGAAAAGGATGCAAAGGAGACAAATCACTGCGTACCACATCTTTGGAAGCACTGATACTTCACTTTCCGACTTCACTCGTGGCAACTATAGAAAGATGTATACGTATGGTAACAACAACGTTTGTGGTCGCACCCCGTGATATTATCGGAATGACACCCATGGCCTTAGACAAAAATATCTTTTTGTGTCAGCCTTCCTTTTCATGACATGCTCTTCGACAGCAGCTTGCCATAGCAGCATCATTCTTTTCTTTCATGTTCCTATCGCCCCACAACCAAAATACATACATAGTTGGTTGGCTGTAATCTCTTGCATTGTAGATGTGTGAAGCCAAGGGAAAATGAAATTCTAGTGCTACAGATGAATATCAACTATCTTGCATCTTGAGAAACAGAGATTCTCTTCAAACTCAAATTCTCTTCATTTTCTTGCTTCAACAAAAACTAACATACTGAATATACGATAAAACTTAGAGACTGATTTTATCTTGTATCGTATATTGTAGCTTTGAAAAAACTCCACCGAAACGATACGGATGATCAATATCCTTTATTACTGGTTAAAAAAACCCCGAGAGAAAAATCAGTCTTGACCTTATTTCTAAGGCGGGTACATCGATCAGTATTGGCAGTAGAAAGTGTTACCTAAAGAAACGTCACTCTTCTATTACGTAGAAAAAGAGTGTCAGTATTTCGCCCTTTTGCAAGACTTATTGTTAGACACATCGGTCTAATTCTATTCCGGAAGACTTTCTCACTCGGTGAATAGAAAACAGTTTCACAAAGCGAAGATAAATATTGAACGGAAACTGGAATATGTAAGATCAATATTTCAATGATATGCGACAAGGGACTGGATTTTCAATCCTATTATTAGACTGTTTTCGAATGGGAAGGAACGGGCAAAGTCAAACTGATCGGACAAGTAGTTTAGTGTGGTGCATTGTGAGCAGGGAAATCGCCATGATCAAGTGGCTTCACGAGCAGGCTTGTTAATTATTGCATCCGGCATATCCTACGATCTCCGAGCAGTTTATTCACGCCAATGCTGACCTTCCGCAATGTCTCTAGAACATCGTGGAACTTTCAATGCATTGCTGGCTCTTCTTCACCATGACCCTTCTGCTCCTTTTTCGAAAGTTACTGGAAAGTTCGATCAAGAATAAAGTCTTAGGATGAGATCGAAGTAATTTATCTCTTCGCTAGAATGCATTTGACGAAATTCTGCATCTCGAGTGTAACTCGAATTCAATATACACACTTCTTTTATAACAGTTTCTTCAATTTAATTTCAAACTTTTCTACTATCGGTTATCTGTACCAGAATTCATCACAGATTATAAGATGACCCTGGGAAAATTCACAAGAAATAGTGTTCTGTACAATGAACTGACGCCTTTCTTACTTCAACAAAAAAAACTTCGGGAACGTTTCCGGAATGTCATAGTAGTAATTAGGTCTCGACAACAATGCTTAATTTACTGTATGTGGTGTTGATAGTTAGGAGGTGCAATTCCACGGTCATACCGTCACGTCTTCTTTCCATTGTCACGCACAATCGACCAATGCGAAATTTCATTTCTCCAGCTCATCTTACTTATAACTAATTACAATATTTGACTTCTTTTAGGGGGAGAAGGTCTGAGACAGTTGAGCTCGCCTGAAATATTTTGCTCAAGAGCATTGATGCGATCCTATGCCTGAGAATACATCCAGAAGAACTTTGGTACATTCTTACTGCATCCAGAGATGATGCAGCAGAGTAACTACAGAACCAACTGTAATGAAAGTGGAAACTGATGACTCTAATCATTCTAGGTAGGAAAATAAGCACGTGAGATTTTCTCCTGTTTCCACTGTCAATTAAGCAAGTACTTTAGCATAAAATGGTCCTCTGCCCAGTGGCAACGAGCAATGTATAGTTTTTTCTCTGATGGTTGGACACAAGTATGTATGTATGTACTATGTACTTACGAGTCGGGCTCGGTCACGTATACCAGCGTGCGTGGTCGGCACGACGAGCATGAAATCGTTCCTATTGGTAAGGAATGTGCACGTGTGGGTGCACGGTCACTTTCTCCGTGGCCGTGGTACCCCATATAGAACTTGACTTCCTTCCAGGACGGATCGCACTTTCTCTGGTTTCGCGGCACGATTCATACGCAGCTGCGGATTGCGTCACTCTATATACATACATAGATATATAGATAGATGTATGCACGGCTGCGCAACTTAACTAACGCAATGGTAGGTTGAAAATGATAATTGACGGACCTTAACAAAATATTAATCAACTTTATTGTCGTAACGGCAGTGGTTAACAAAACGCAAGGTAACAACAACACATGTATATAAAAAATAATATAGAAAACGAAATGAGAGGATAGAGGAAGATGTAGAAAAATGAAGAATAGTGTGTATGCGTTAAATGTTCGGACGGGGGGGGGGGGGGGGGGGCACCTTTAAAGAACAAATAAGAAAGGGCCGTTGTCAGTCGAATGGCGAGTAATGCTTCATCAGCTTAATATTCTACGACTTATATAGCAACCTAACATAATATATACAGCAGCTTATGTTACAATACTCTCACGGAGACGAGACATTTGTACACGCATAATGCGGGAGGTGATAACGATAGTTTAATCGTTAATGACTGGGAAATGCAAAATTGACGGGTGTTACGTTTTGATTAGTGGAAAGCGGCGGTGGTACCAAATCCTGGGAAACAGTGGGAAGGACATCTTTCGATGATCTATTCCATCTATTTCTATTTTCATCGATTTTTTGTTGCTGCTGCTGCTGTGATTGAGGTTGAACAATCGACTGCGCAGCTTTCTCAGAACTGTAAGGCACTACTTGCGAACTTTGAGCTTGGGTGTCTTTGCGATCTGCCCATCCGTGATGATGATGATGGTCCTCTGCAGGGAACCATTCAGATATCCAAACGGGTTTCCAGATTTTCTTCCAAGCTGGAACCCAAATTTCTTTCCATGCTGGTACCCAAATTTGCTTCCAAGCTTCTTTCCAAGCGAGCTTTTTATCTGGTATCCATTCGAGTTTCTTCTCAGTCTTCCAAATCTGTTTCCAAGCTTCTTTCCATTCAAGTTTTTTGTCAGGAACCCAAATCTGTTTCTTTGCAGGCTTCCAGATTTGTTTCCATTCTTCTTTCCATACGAGTTTCTTATCATCCACCCATATTTGTTTTTTAGCTGGTTTCCAGATTTGTTTCCATGCTTCCTTCCACTCGAGCTTCTTATCCGGAACCCAAATTTGCTTCTTTGCAGGCTTCCAATATTTCTTCCAGACTGGTTTCCAGATTAACTTCTTCTTCCAGAGGTCGTGGCTAGTGTATTGCCATCCATGCGGATCGGTCCCGTGGAAATGTTCACCAGGTATGCCGATTTTCACCCACTCGGGAACCCAAATTTTCTTCCAAGCTGGCACTTGAATTTCCTTCCAGGCTGGAACTTGTATTTCCTTCCATACGGGTTTCCAAATCTTCTTCCAGTCCGGTACTTGAATTTCCTTCCAAGCTGCCACCTTTATGGGTTTCCAAACTGGCTTCCAAACCTTCTTCCACGCTGGTACCTGAATTTCCTTCCACGCGGGCACTTGTATTTCCTTCCACACAGGTTTCCAAATCTTTTTCCATGCTGGAACTTGAATTTCTTTCCAAATAGCTTTTTGAGTAGGTTCCCAGACTGGTTTCCAAATTTTCTTCCATGCGGGTTTCCAGATTTGTTTCTTGGCCGGCTTCCAAATCTTCTTCCAGCCTGGCTTCCAGATAAGTTTCTTCTTCCAGTATCCTTGTTCGTGATGATGATCATCCGCATGATGGTCGTCGTGGCCACCGCCGATATCTCCACCGCCACCGGAATGACCAAAATCACCCCCAAAGCCGCTGGTGCCACCGTGGATGTCTCCGCCAAATCCACCACCCACATCGCCACCGTAACCTCCTCCTATATCGCCGCCATGACCACCCCCTATGTCACCCCCGTGACCACCTCCATAATCGTCAGCGTATCTCTTTTGAGCTACTGCTCTATATCTGTGGATTTAAGGACATTATTCAGTCATAATTAAATGCCAGTCATGGAGCCAGTAAGCATTAGATATGTATACATATATTAAACTTACGGATCTTGCTGTTGAACCGGAGTTTGCTGCTGTTGCTGCAATTGTGTTTGGTCCAATGCTTTGCTCACCACAAGAGCTGCCTGCAGTAGCACTACTAGTGCAGCCTGCAAAGAAGTCAATTACATGGAAATTATAGAATTTCACTGTGAGTATAATCATGGAGGATAATTGGTCTTTGCGGTTTTCTGCGTCACAGTATCCGTTGAACCTATCATACATGCATGCTTACTAAACATAAATAAATGTATCGAATAACATCTTTTCGTTTCTCATTTGCAACAACTTCGGAATATTCGTTCACGGAACGCATCGTTTTTATACGATCCATTAAAGCGACCATTAAAATTGCAAGTCCGGTTATAGAAGTTCACTTTCGAATTTCACAAGTGATCGATAAATAATCAGCCGGCGCCATGTTCAACTGGTACCCAAGAGCAATGTATCTTGCAGTTCCGGTCTTCATGGACGTCGCCTTGCAGCGTTCAATACTCTTGTAATTTGAAAGTGCTTTGTTAACACTTCGTTACTAGAGTTTAGCAAGTGAAAAGTTGATAATTAGATTGACAGGCATCTTCTTACTACTGCTTTACCTAACTTCTTGTATGAAATGTTTTTTAGTATACCAATGTTTTATGGTAGACCAATTTCTACAAGAATAACATGTTTGAACATTGTCGCTATCGTTAGTTTATCCGAAACACTGTTTTCTGTTTTGCTTATTACAAAACTGTGTTTACAACACCATTGATACGTACAATTTTGGAGAAGTTTTTGCTAGTCTCGTTCTGTCAATCGTTCAACACGCTTGTCACGAATGTCATGGATATTTTACATACAGTCCACAAAGTTTTCGGAAAGTTACCAGAAAGATTTCGAAAATAACACACATTTGCGAATCCGCATTCGTGAAAGGAATACTACGGATTGGTAACCCCGATTAGTTACTGATATTAGTCAGTTTCGCTTAATGTATATTAATATATTCTTCCACGATTATGAGTAAAAACAACTGTGAATACCGTTAGTTTGCCGGTATCGAGAATGTGATGCGCGATACCTTGCATTACGAAATATTTTCATATTTTATTATTAAATTTTGCAGTACTTGAAAAAAATTAATAATAATTGCAAATCTTATCTTACCTTTATCTCCATTTTCCCCTTCACCATAACCATCACCTTAATCTAAATGACTTAAATATTTCTACCACGATTGTTACATGATCTAAATCAAATCACAAGATTATTTTTAATAATTGACGCGTGTGACGAGAGACAAATTTCAATAACACACCAATGTCACTATGACGCTGAAACTACTATCTTCGTATGTCCATCCGCGATTGCGTGTCAATAAATGGACGCAAGAAGAATAACATTAAAATTAATATTGAATCACCATTCGCCGATCGATTGAACACAACACTCGTTGCTCTAACGTTTGTCGCTCATCACCAAATTAATAAAAGATCGCGTTCAAATGTTAATTTAAAATAATAACGAACTAACCGCGCATCTCGGGCGAATCCTCATATTTTGCTCGAAGCCGCCCGTGCTGGGCTGCAATACTCTTGTTCCCTAGTCACAGGAAAACGTAGGTCACTTGGCCCAATCAGTGGAACACCGTAGTTATATAGGCGCGTATCCTCCCCCAGTGCTATCTGGAAGGTGGCTTGTGGTGAGTCGCGGCAGGTGGTAGCGAAGGTGGTGGTAACGGTCCTGGCGAAAGAGGTGGCCCACCTACCTTGCGGAAATGATACCAAGCCAAGCCATCGAAGGTAGCTTGGTGGTGGTGATGGTTGTCTTCTTCGGATGAACCGTCCTTACGACATGAACGAGGAGTCGCATACCATGTAGTGTTTCGACTAGTCTGGTGATATCCCTCTTTTTACAGTCTCGATACGATCAAAAATTCAGGAACCTGCTCTCGTTTCTCGTGTCAATCATGAGATTGAAAGATCACAGGAACGATTTATAGATACATATTATTATAGCTTCGTTTCAATGTTCAGAGTTATCTAAATGTCTTTTTTACTTCTCATTTTTCTCTACACAAAATCCCACATTTTGTTTAGATAACATTCAACGTGTGTCAACCGTAATGTGTATGATATAAAGCAAGTACAATTACATTTGTGTATTCATACTACATTGGTTACACTTAATTTATCCTTCTGACGGTTCGTATTATTACAAAATAAAGATGACTATAAACATTGAGAATAGTGCTTGTAAATGTATATTCTTCTCATCTTTGAGGATTCTTCCATTCTTTTTCCCGACTCTGTATCTACTTCTTTCTGTTGATCTTTCTTTATTCCGCGGGCCATCACTCCGGAGAAAGTGATCGGGAACACGATCCGGTCGAACGAGCCAAGTGGTTTCCTTCTCGCAGCATTCGCTCTCCTCGGCCCGTTGAAGGCGAAGTTCACCAGAAAGCAAGGTTATGTGGCAAGGTTATACCTCGTGTTCCAGATTACTTAGCGGTTTACACATGAAAAAAACTGATTACCAAAATTTCTGTGTACGTGTTTCTTCTGCTGTATTATTACATACTTTTGCCGGAAATCGAGTTGCGATCTCAATGAATGTACTGCCATGAATTTAGGGGGGTATTAACTTATTGTTGACTTATTTTGTACTTGTTTATAAACATGTTCATTACTATACTTTTATAAAAAAGTTGATTAGAATAGTTGCTTTTTATTCCGGGGATCTGGAAATCCGATTATCGAACTGTAACACTATTATTTCTGGTTTCCGGTACATTGACCACAGGAGATTAATGGAATCGAATATTTTAATTCCAATGGGTTAAGTCTATTTTTTGTAGAAATTCGAGAGTCACGTAGGATACAACTGGTATATTGCAGTCGTCAATTTCGAAGACTTTCGCAAGATTCAATCATTTCAAACGAGCCGACTCAAAGATCGGTCCGGTGTAATTTGAAAAGCTCGCACTGCCTGGTAGCCGCTTTTATGAGTGAAAGTATACTAACTTAAAGGAAATTTACAATACGTTGTCTACCCAAGTACTGACTATATTTCACAGTTTTCTTTTTTATAACAAGAGTAGAACAATCATCATATCGTAGGAAGTGTACGTATGATTGAACACATAACTTTGCACATATAACTCTGCAAAGAATTGTGTCAGTATTATTTAAAATAACAATGTGCATTTTTTATCTATCTTACGAGTTTGGTGATATTTTTGGAAAATGAAAGCGAATTCTTTAGCTTGGTTGACGAACGAATCAAAAGAAGTTCACCGTCATATAAAACTCAGAATACGTGCCTGTCTGTCCAGTTCGTAAATCATTCGGTTACATGGTTGCTCTAGATTTTTGAATCCAGGTATAAGAGCAATCCGGCCGTTTCGCCGCGCCTTGTATCCGGGAGATCAGTTTCCGCATGTCAACTCTATCCCCTCCTAGCAGTGGAACCGTTAGAAGAACAGCACGTTTCAGTGGAGTAAGACATTGGCGAAATTCGCTCCATATTTCGCAAAGTATCTATTTGATTTGCGATCGATAATTTATATTCTGAAACAGTCTATTTTGCGTAGAGTAATATTGGAAATTGACGTATTGGCTAGAGCGATGAGAATGAGCTTTAGTCGTGATAGGAAACCAATATTTGGAACTTTTCAAAGGTTCGGCCGTAAATAGGGAATTTATCCTAAGAATTCGTGTTTACACTTAAAATATTCGACGTACAAGTCAATGTTTCACTTTCTAAACGCCTCTTCCTGTACATTAGTCACTGATACGACTTTTTGAAAGATTTTTCTAGCCTCGTATTTGAATTTTGTACATGAAACTAGGATGAACTCTGAGACAGAGTAATCTGCGTTAAAAAAGAAAAATTTCGTTTTTTTCTACAGTTCCGTAATCTGTAACATGAATCTGTTATCCTCGATGAAACACAAATTTAGTTCGATGTATTGCACAATTTTAAAATGAGGTAACCAAAATATGAATATAGAATATAATTATGTTTCTGTACAAAGAAAGCGGATATAATTTCTTTCATTAGAAACGGTTTGATCTCAAATGCCTCATTAAGTCTTTTCCCTTGATCTCTTTGATTCATTCAGGCTCCTAGAATTTCATCTAGAATATTCGGTAATAATTAGCTTGAATGACCAAACATCGCGTGTGCGGAAGAAACTTTCATAGTTCCTACTTCGAAACGATACATATCTTTCGAGTTTTCTCGCAATAGCTCTAGCACGCTATTACTTTGCTTTCTATCATAAAAAGGGAGGAATTTCGCATACCATCGTTACCACTAATTTTCATAATCCAAAGGTTGTCGAATGATCCATTAAACGTTTGTTTAAGTGCAGAAGATGAGACTACGGCATCGAGAAAATTTAGATATTTTTTTTCAATTTCTTTACGCGTACTTGTGGTGAGGCACGAGTGAAAGGTAAGTAGTATCTCCATTTGTAGCAATCGTTTTTCAGTGCCGACAATACTCCTAGGCTGAGCGTTGTGGCATTTATGCGCATCTTCGATTTCACATGCATATGTATGGAACCGTTACCGCATTGGACAATTGCCAATAGTCAGAATTCTTAATTAACGCTATACTTAAAGTGTCAACCATGCTGATATATTTCCTGCATATGTTTTTATGCGTCATTATTACGAATTAAGGGCAGAAAAAAAATGTTTATTGTGTCATTTAGTTATGATTAATTCAAGTAGATCGATTCGAAGCACAAGATTGGACATAACGATGTGACGTGACACAGTTTATAAGCGAGCATTGTACAATAATTCGACTCCACTTAAATAGATGCGTGTCGACGCATTACTCAATCGTAACTATTTAGCGTGCGATTAGCGCGTCGAGTTCGTTCTCGAATGTAAGCTGTGTCTATACTTTGGTATGCGACAACGTGATCATGAAAGAGTAAAAGTTCCGCAATGTACTAACAATTAATTTCGGAATCAAACGGTAGTTGTTAATCCAGGAAGAAGGAACACTAGTTTCGTTTAAAATTTTTATTCGAATTGTTAATATATATTAATTGAAGATACGATAAGGAATGAAATCGTATAAATACAGTCTTATATGTATTACATTTGACCATGGAATCATACGGTTCTCAGTCTTGACACGGAGAAGTCAGTGAAAGTAATAAGTGGGCAATTGATATAAGCGCTCTGGACTTTGGTCTATCCCATCATTGTATTATTGATCGTAACTTCTTTGGAAACGATGTCGGACTAACACCTATTAGCGAATGTGCTCATTAGTGAAAGCGCAAGATTACTCTCTGCGCATCATGGAATATCAATTTACTGGAATACCAGATATTCGATAAATAGTTTTTATCATAATTTTCTTGTACTTAGACACAAAGTGAATTCATTTATTAAACTGCATCTTTTGACTTTATTACTTTCTTAGCTTCATACTTGTTATAACCGGATGTTATTTGCGATCTACAAGTACAGGATATTGATCTCCATACTTACTGCCTGAATTATCTGTACACGAATGTATTCGCATACGAGTATTGTAATAAACGTCTTGTACAACTCTCTATTAAAATGCCGAGAATTTAAGAAAATTCGTGTAATCTAGAATCTAGTAGTAACAAGTACATAGTAGAACCTTGAATCAACACGATAGTAGAAATATGTAGATTCAAGAAATATAAGAGCTGTTATGGCAAAGGTAATTGGTACGTTGCAATCTACACCATATCGATAATAGATAAATAAGATACTATTAACCTTACCCTAATACTTATCTTGTGAAATTTTCAAGCGAGTTTATATACTATTTGTTTTTCTCTTATGCGGTTCCTGTATAGTTACGTATCTTTAAGGAAGAGGAACGTGAAAAGGTGCATAAACATCCCTAGTTACATTAGTCGATTAATAATGACTATAGTAGTAGTATTGGTATGCATCTGAAAGTTGGCAAAGCACAGTATTACGCCGGAAATCCTTAGCTTCGAAGGAATTATTTCCTGTGCATCCTCTCGAGGTCGCCGCGGTTCATGCGAGTACCATGGCGATTGCCATTTTCCCACATCACAAGACTCAACCCCTCTACGCTTTCCATCTCCTTCTTCGACTCTCGGCGCGCGCGTCTTCATGGAATCTGCAACTTCCACCACGGGAAAGTCACGGTCGTGAAACGTACGTCTCCTTATTCGCCTCGCGACGCTTACAAGAAGAAAACGAACGTGACGAGCAGCTTTTCGACCGGTTGAGCGGAGACGCACATGCTTCCGGTTTTCGTGTATACACCCGGTGAACGGGTAGAGAGTTACGGCTGCATCGCTCGTGACTTGGATGAAATCGATGTTTCGTAAACATTTTATTTTATTTTCCCTTTTTTGGTACAATCCTATAGTTGGAATTTTTATAATTCATTCGTGACAACCGATCGAATATGCGGTTACCTTATGAACACATTGGTAATTTGTATCGCGTGTTTTTTTAACCAATGCGAAATGAAAGTTATTATTGTATGATCTCGACTCGAATACAAACAAACTGGTGCTCCTAGATTGGAAGTGAAATTTTTTTTGCTGTCGAGGAATGCCCCACTTGCATTAGGTAGTCTTGTCTGTTTACTCACGAAACTACTATTATTTATGCTAATAAGTCTTATTGTTAGTATCTCTAGTGCGAAGGTCAATCTTTTAATGCGTCGAAGGACAAAAATTATTTGAGGAGAGACAGCGATGCGATGAATTGCGATATACGCGTTACGTTGTTTAAATTTACAGAGATATATACACCTCATTACCCGCGCAAATACCTGTGGTTATAATTAACCGAGGTGTAAAGCTTAGTCTCGCGAAAGTGCTCTTCCAAATTATTATCTTCCGGTTGCACAGGTTTTATCCCACCTTTGCTTCTAGTACTTACCTACTTCCGTGCACGGATAGTGGTTACTGTAAAAATGCGACTATACATTGAATGGATATAATGAAGCTTCGTTTCGTGCCACAGGATATCCGCGAGCCTCTTCACGTCGCACGAATTTTTCTAAGCGACTTTCAGCTTGGCCCCGGGCAGATCGATTTTCATTCGGTGAATGAGGAACTCACAGACTCTTCCGGGATATCCGAGTGATGGTACTGGAGTTATGGATGCGCAATAGCTCAGGGATTTCATGTACGCGAAACGATCCTGATTCAAAAGAGAAACTCCTTTAGCTCTATAATCAGTGATGCGCCCAGTCCAGGTGAAATTTCAAAGCATGTTTAATCGGCTAGTCAAGTATCACAATACTGTTTACTCTAACACGATAAAAAGCTAACTGCATGGAAGTATAAATTATGATGCATTTCTAGTAATCAGTTTAGTCTGGTAACCAATATGATTATTTATATAATAAGCAATATAAAGTTATTATTTTGTGACATAAAATTGTGTAACGGGCAACATTACTAAACTTTTCCCAACCATCAATTTTCAATGTGCTAGTTTAATAATCGCTATATACTGTAACGTATTAATTATGTCGTTCAGTGGATCAAGTTACCAGTGCAAGTTATAAGGACAGTTAGAAACATGTCTGTCGTACCCTAACCGGGATAATAGCATCTCTCATAGTAGTAGACCTTTTCGCATACGTCAATTTGAGAAAGAGGCGAAACTGAGTATAGAGTGTTTGTTCGGTCAATCAAATGTGAATAGTGGATGTCGAAAAATATGACTTTGCACATACGGCGATGATTGATTCGCTCTTGATTTGAAAGTGAAATTCACTCCCGTCTCAGTGTTCATGTTCAACCATGCGCGTTATCTAGGTGAAATTACGTCCTTAATAGACCGTTCTTACATAGTATCATTACCCGATACATTGACCTGCATCTTTCATTCATAGGGCAAATCATACGTAAGCAAATAAGAGTGGAAAAGTATGCTCAATTCCAACATAAGTATCCATATTCGATGTTAACGGTTCAATCGTTATATAGGTAATATTCGAGTGAATCCTTTCGATGTAAGTACATACGTATAAGTTGTAAAAATTGTTTGATGAAGCAGATCTTTGAACTGTATAAAAAATAAATATTCAAAGAAGAGCGGAAGATCGTAATTACTCAAAGGACTACGTGCTCACATGCTCGTCTTCTTTGTGACCGGTTACGTGAAAGTGGCCTTGCTCGATCCGAGTCATGATAAATCGATCTCGCAATCCGGATATTCTCTGCTATCAACTTAATTTAACATAATACGAAGACTCATGGTATTCTAAAATAAGAAAAACTGGAGAACACCTCGAGAAGTGTTCTTAGGAATGTTGCGAAGGTTGCAAAGGAATGTTGAGCGTAACAGTTCGAAAAATGAACTGTGGTTGCAAATACACATAAAATCCTGTGTACAAGTGCGTCGCTTTCTATTGAGTAATACACGTGATTTTATATGTCCTCACGGTTTGGAGTACGCCATACATAAAGCATGAACGACTTTCGATGCTTCGATATTACCAGTAATTCGAGGTTGCAAGAGTCTGTAAGTACCGGAAAATCAGAGAAATATTTCTGTTCATGCGGAACAAATTCAATTACCGGCAATAACATAATCCCGTGAAATCTTTAAATATACATACATATGTATCACCAATGCATGAAAAAAAAACAAATTCTCAACTATAAAAAATGCACTCAAAAGTTGATAGTTTGCAAGTACACGATATGTAGACAAAAATGAATAAAATGAAAATCTAATTGTACGTGTCAAGTTGTGCGATTACTGGTTGCTGCGAATCAGTTCTACGTTTGCGCATGATGCGCATAGAAAGTGAGAAAACACATTGAAGGTTGATTGTGCTTGTGACGAATTGCAGCAATAAGACCGCGCTGGTTAAAGAGGGGAGAGATCGTTTTAAAACTCGCGAGCAGGTTCACCCGATATCACTTTTCCACTTTGCTCTTCGACGAGCCATTAAACTTGCTACCAATCACAAGAGAATTTCAGTTGACAAATTCAACTGGTAAGACATGATATACATGTAAACGGTAAGCAGTTATAATTCTTATTTTTTCGTTAACAGCCAAACGAATATTATGCACGAAACAGGTAGAATATAAAAATGTATGTCATCCTGGCAATTACAATTTACAACTTAAGCACTTTCTATTAATAAGAGGTGGGATGTACATATAAGGCAACTTAATTGAATAATAAAACGTAACAATTGTAATATGAGAAAGCCAACTCTGTAAAGGAAAGTTACGGAGATATATATTACTGTGTTTGTATCGATGAACGTCCAACGATTGTATAGATTTTCAAGACGTCGATATTGTTGACTGATATTTACATCCTAAAGTTACGTCAAATTATGTGCTATTTAGTCACGACACGTGAAGAGACTGACTGATTGACCATGAATGTTTTACGCACAAACATGAGAATATTTACGTCTTTGAGTATGAGACCAGTTACTTTGCCACCGGCCAACTTTGAAGTTGTTTCTCACTATTTGTTCATATATCCACGGGTCACGAACCGCAAATAAAGAACAAGCTATCCACAATTTTTCATCAGTATGATTGCCATTTCAATTATTACAACGTGTATTTACCAAGGGTAGTATTGCTTGTACGCAATATTGCACACAGGCCAATAATATTTCGTTCGACCATAATAAATGGAAATTTGTTGAGTTTAAATATTGGCATTAAGAAAAACTATTTCCAATATTCATTTATTTTTTGGTCACCATGTGTATACATCTCGTGCATGGGAGCAAACCCGTTAGAGGACTTTCACTCTCCAAGGAAGTCAACAGGATGTTAAGCCGAGCTTTTTCTCAAGCTTGTTCCGCATCATTATCAAGGTGTCATATATATCTTAAAAGCTTATCTCAATGCAGGAAAACTCGGGTTATCTATCCGACTGATTAGCTACTTTTATTTCTGAAACCTAGCGGTCAATAGCCTGCTACAGCTATAATATACGACTCATGTACATAAATGTTGCACATCAAATATACATACTATTCTCCACTACAAACCACTATTCTACATTGAACTATCCTCTAATAGAAATTAAGATAGGCGGTGACTTTAATCTAAAATAGAAAACAGCGGGCAAAACCTATATGCTAATAAACTTTTTTTAAAGGTGGTCAGCCTCGGGCGATACACCTGCGGCTAAACTCGAAAGTGACTTTACTGACGTTACTTGCCAAAATAAAAATTGCCCCGGGGATCATCTCGAACATGTTGAAAGTGAAGGCGGATTTTTGCAATTAAGGTCACGGTACTGAGATAGAAGAGTGCACTTCTCATCGTGACTAGTTTCACGATCGTTCGTAACATTGCCCTTTGTTCCATGCGAAGTATCTCATTGTCAATCTTTCGAAAGTCTCAAAGGAACATCGTTCATGATCACCGTATCTGATTTATAACAATGTTCAAGACCAAGATTTTAAAGCGTCTAATCAGTCTAATGTGTACCGATCAATTGTACAAGATTTAAGGTACTTTATTTAGAGATCACTAATCAGCAATCATAACAAATGTATCTGGAATTTCGTTCCTGTCTACTTGTAAAAAAAAGGTGTCGCTATAAGTGTGACTGGTCGATTAAATCGCTCCTTTTTCGAAATTGCAATGAATTAAACATTCTGTGGTTATCAGATTTTCACGGAAGATAAACCAGTCTCACTTGAGGTCTCTCTACCAGTTTAGGTTTCTCTTTCCTTTGCACATATTCGTTCTCTCTCCATCACTCGTCATTCCTGAACTTTTGTCTTCCCTTTTTAGTCTTGTAGCGGAACATCCCACATGTGATGGAACCAGGTACATAACGGAGAAAGTAAAGGTCGTGAGTACGAATCGCGACCCTGGAGACCCCGACATCATCTACTCACTCCCTTGAATCCCCTCTTATCCTTAGAAAGCATCTTCCTGCTTCTCCTTCTCTATACTGCACATTACGAACTTCCTTCCTATGGATGAGCTTTCATCTAATCCTAATTAACACCCACCACTGGCTACTGTATTTAAATAGTCTTATCTCAATGGAGATCGCACGCTATTTATTTATTTCCTGGTTTTAGCTGTCACTCCATTTTTTTTACTAATTTCATAGTACAAATGATAGAGCTGCTATAGTAATCACGATATGTACATTTCACTTCCATTTTTTTTCTATGACTGTACTGTGAATGTACTAACTATTACGTAAACTGCTTTTTTAAACTGAATGTGGGATCATTGTAAGACTTAACTTCCTACTACGATTAAGGAACATTTAAGGAAAGTGAGATTGTATAACGTGTAATACAGCGTACTATACTATGTTTTTATATGTGTAGTAACATAACTAGTGTAGATGGATACTATAATTGACTGTATCAGATTTTCTTGTTTTGTATTGTCAAATGCTCTACTATAATTAGATTCTGTGGTATTTGCATGTTGAGCAGAATAAATTAATATTTGTTCACTAACGTTACTGTATAATCCATTAAGTTGAATATAAGCACGTGATACAAAATCTTATTTATTATGGTACGTCAAGTAGGCATGATATAAAAACATTGATGCACATACATTTTGGGATCGTACATTATTTACAAGTGGAAAACTTATCGTATAACGCATAACATAAATCTCTTAAAAGTGGCGTTGTATACATTTCTGCGGTGACACTTTGCCTCTTAGTTTTACGGAAATATACTGACGATTTAAGCAAAATTTGCTAAACCAAAACTTCAACATTAGAGTATCAACGTAACAAATGTGTTGCAAATACAGTAAATTCACATGACTACAACTTATTTCCTCACAATAAAACAAGTTGAAGTGAAATTTCTGTACGGAATGTTTCTACGATATCCGATATAGAGATGAAGTTATTGACAAGTAGAAAAACTGGCGTTAATTGAATCGTGATGTCGCAGAACTAGAGAGAATTTTCTTCTTTCTCCGGCTAACCACGTTTTGGTATACCAACATTCGCTTTCCCGTGTGCCACGAAGATACTATAGTGCTTTCTCGCAATTAGCGATAAACTTTTACCTTTTCCATGAAACACACAGTCAAACTCCGTAATATATTTTTTGACATCCTTTCCAACTGAAACTTGAGGTTCAGGTTTGAATATTGCAATCGCAATGGACTGCAATTCGCGCTACCAAAAACAAAGAAAAAATTTAAGTTTTTGGCCTTCCTGTAACCACAGTAATCGAAGAGTGACAATGTTGACAGATGATGTATGGCAGTCTTGCCCGGAATGAAATTTATTTGTAGCCTGAATGGCCATCATCATGATGAGACTCGACTGGTACCCAAACTTTCTCCCAGACAGGCTTCCAAATCTTCTTCCAGGCGGGTACCTGGACGTCCTTCCAAACTGGCACCCACTTACTCTTCCACTCATCCTTCCACACTTGCTTTTTCTCTGTTACCCAAACCTGCTTTTTCTGAGGTACCCAAACCTGAACCGATTGTTCTTTCCAAATTAATTTCTTGTCGGGTACCCAAGCCTGCTTCTTTTCGGTTTTCCAAATTTGCTTCCATTCAGCTTTCCACTCGAGTTTCTTATCGTTCACCCAAACTTGTTTCTTTTGGGTTTTCCAAACTTTCTTCCATACAGGCTTCCAAATGAGCTTCTTTTTCCATAAATCGTGGCTGGTGTATTGCCAACCGTGAGAATCTGTACCGACATGTTGTTCTCCGGGAATACCGACCTTCACCCACTCTGGAACCCAGACCTTCTTCCAATCAGGGACTTGGACCTCTTTCCAAGCAGGTACTTGAACCTGCTTCCACACTGGCTTCCAAACCTTTTTCCAAGCTGGCACCTGAACTTCCTTCCACACAGGTACTTGGATCTCCTTCCAGACAGGCTTTTGAACTTTCTTCCATACAGGTACTTTGACCTCCTTCCATGCTGGAACTTGGACTTCCTTCCACACGGGAACTTGTACTTTCTTCCATTCTTGCTTCCACGTAAGTTTTGATTCAGATTTCCATATTTGTTTCCATTCAGCTTTCCAGGTCAGCTTCTTTTTCCACACGCCCTTGGGTTCTGGTGGTCCGTAGCTTTGAGCAGGTGGTCCATAAGACTGTGCTGGTGGGCCGTAAGATTGCGAGGGTGGTCCATAAGATTGAGCTGGTGGACCATAGGATTGCGAGGGTGGTCCATAGGACTGAGCCGGTGGTCCATATACAGGACCCAACGCAGAACCACCACCACCACCGCCATGGTGATCTCCACCAAAAGAGCCGCCACCACCACCGCCATGATGGTCTCCGCCAAAAGAACCACCACCGCCGCCGCCATGATGGTCTCCACCAAAAGAACCACCGCCACCGCCGCCACCATGGTGATCACCACCAAAGGACCCACTGTCGCTTCCACCGTGGAAGTCTCCGCCAAAGGAACCTCCGCCTATTGAACCATGGGAATCACCAAAAGATCCTCCACCGAAAGATCCGTGATCGCCGCCGAAGGATCCACCGCCAAGTGACCCGTGATCACTTCCATGATCAGGGGCACCATAGGTGGACGATGGGGCACCATAACTTTGGGACGGGACCCCATAAGATGAGGATGGTGGAGAGGGAGGCGCGCCATACGACGATGAGGGTGGTGCACCGTATGACGAAGAGGGTGCAGGTGGAGCACCGTACGAGGATGATGGTGCACCGTAGGAGGAAGAGGGTGCAGACGGGGCACCATAGGAGGACGATGGTGCGGATGGGGCACCATAGGAGGACGACGGTGCAGATGGAGCTCCATAAGATGTAGAAGGCGCTCCGTAAGACGACGATGGTGCCGGTGGTGCACCGTACGAATCCGATGGTCCTACGTTAGGAACTCCATAAGAGGACGATGGTGGACCATACTGGTTAGCGGGTGGTGGGACTAGTGGAGCTCTAAAAAATAATATTATTGAATAATTTTCTTTTTCTAATTTATAATAGAATACCAAAAGTATTATTGCTATCATACATACTCTTTTTTTGTTCTAATAGGGTCTCCAAGGGCGGAAACGAGGAAGAAGCAACCCAATAAGAGCTAAAAGAATTAAATTTACATAAGTATTGTAATACAAATATCATGATAATGAAAACAAATAGTGGCCTTGATACATAAAAGAAATGTAGTATTACGAATAAAGTATGTCAGGAAGAGATCGAAACCAGTTATCGTTCTGGTAATATTGGAGACGGGAAAAAGAATACTAATCGAGGAATCAGAAATGCAAATGAGTATCCGCAAGGTGTTAGGTGTTAGTCACGCTACTGAATACTGCAGATTTTAATTACCCAGTAATCCACTCACACATACTGCAAATCTAAGCAGACCTACAGACCTACAGCTCGAATGATACGCCCATGAAACTACTTTATAGAAAAGTTTATCAAAAATCTTGCCCCTCGTCTTTCGACTGGCAGCCATAAAAGGAAGACAATGGAGCATAATTTTACACGAGCGTTCTTCGTTTCCGGCAGCGGCAAGTTTTAAGGAACTCAATGAATCCAGCGAAATTCAGCGGGTTTTCAAATGCGGTTCTCAAAAATGAAAGTGTCCGCGTGCGAACATACCAACGTAAACAGCTTCGTAAATTGGGTCGAGAGAGACCCCTCCTTTCTTTTACGGACTGAAGAGGAAGGCCCCAGGTGATCGTGAAACTTAGGGCAATCATTACGGCTGGACCACGCGAAAGTAGGCCTCTTAATTTCGTTCTTGTCTTGCTTTTTTCGTATTTTACCCTTTGGCTACTTGACCACGGACTGTCTTAAGAATAAAATACTGCTTGTTACGCCCGTTTCGCTCCTGTTACCACGATTGCTCTTGTAAATGAGTTTGGCGGTGATAGTGTCAAGATCAAAGACCAAACGACTCTCGCTATATTCCGTCAACTTTGAATTTTGTAAACGTTAGATAGAAACTTTTGACTGCATCCGTGTGTTCGTATAAAAGAAGATAGTTTTGAAAGCAGCACAATTTGTGCAGTACAGAAACCAAGCGCCGATATAATATGGAATTGATCACGAAACAGTCGATACAGTTTCGCGGAAGATGACATGCGATGCACGAGCGCATTTGTACGACTTTCCATTCTTGATGGCGGGAAACGAGAAGAATACATACCCACAACATTTGCTAGTAGAAAACGCTAACCATATACCGACACAGTTCTATGCTCCATTGTGTCAACCAGAGAGGTTTTATGCTACTACCAACAAAACTATTATGGTGCCCTTAACAGTGATCTCTATACATGTATATATGTACATAATAGAAGATGCTACCAGCCTCGCTTTCTCCAATAAACGTACAAGAACGAATATTTCTTCCCACAGAATTCTAAGATCATATTTCCTTCCATGAATAGGATGCTACTTTCTAATTTAAATCTATCTTTATTCCAAATTGAAAACTTATGTCCATGAAAAATTACGTCCGATTCTCATACTCTCTGGAGAACAAAACTATTGCCCAGTAGCGCATAATTTGAACTTTAGTGTAATATTATATTTTATCATACCTCAAGGCGAAGAATATTGGATCATGGTGTTAATACATAATACATTAAAAAAATTGATTTTTAACGTCCGAAGGAGTAATTTCACTCTGATACAGATTATTGCACCAGTAATTCGGAGCAACATAACGGAGCACGTGGTGCACCAGACATGAAAACCTACTTTCGCGCAAGATGCAAGCAACCTTGTTCTTCTCGAGATCGCATCTAAGCAGCGAATAGAAAGAAATATATTATATATATTCGATATAAAAATTCGAATTGTATAGAGATTATAAAATCGGCATGGAAAATATCCTCGCACCACTGGGCTTAAAAGTATCTCGCGAAAATATCTGATCACTCTTGCACAAAAGATAAACCAACATCACAAGTTTTCACAGGTGCACTACGTAGCACGTGTACTGGAGGATAACGAAGCACGTTGAATAATGGAGAAAATCTTGTACACTGACCAGTATTGGCCGCATCTTCTGTAGCTGGGGGGTTGCAGAACAACGCGATAAATTAAAAAACGGCAATGCCTGCCGTCTTTTTTTACGGTTCGTCACTCTTCTGACGAATTTCTCATGATACCGAGGCCTTTTATAGTGACTGTTCCTCCGCCTAGATGCCCTAGGCATAGAGACATTCCGAGGAGGGGCACCTGAAGAGTTACCACGGTGCTATATGGGGGTCCCAGCTCTTCCTCACCAGCTACATCCTGGATCCTCTTCTGGAGGGGATTCCTTGTACATACTCACTTGCAACAGAACGATGAAGGTAAAACGAGTGTTTAGTCGTAACCATTGCCAGCCCCACACTATACCTCAGTTTGTTTTATTGTTATATAACACTCTTCCGGTCGGACACAGGCCATCCTCCGAGTCACGAATTCACTTTCTTACGGTAATGATTCAGTCAGTCAGGGGCAATCTCCACGCAATTTGGATTAACGAAAGAAGACTCGAGATATAATGATACGTTCATCGTGAAATTTAAAAATCGATCTCTCCCTGGTAGTCGGGGTTGATCTTTACCGCGTACGATTTATTATGCTATCCTGACCACCGTCATTAAATAATAATCAAGCATCATCCCGAAAACCAGTGATAAATACTCACGTATATCAATCACATTCGTGATGATTGTCATGTTCAAGGTAGTTTGCGCAATCATTAATTAAACTAATCGTCAGAGCTTTCGCAGATTTTCTACTATAAAACCGAATGGTTCACACTCGTTATCCGATTTCTTTAAGGATGCTTAACTAGGAATTTCCCAAAAGTCTGCTGAGAGTTATCAGTCTTATTAATTCAATGGGAAGGTATCCAATGAAATGGGCTCCCGAAGTACAAGTTAGCCACTCAAGTCTAGAGTTTGATAATTAATTCAACGTTGAGCATTATGGGAGAGTAGGTAAGACGAATCTCTAGCGACACGTGTTCCTTTACGAGGGAGCCTTGTGGGCCAGCCCTCTCCCATCGAAGAATGTGGTTCCCGGTCAGTTTCCAAGAGCAGCAGATTTCGTTTGTTACCCAACTAGATCGCCCGAGGCACCTTGAGGAACTATCCCTTGCGTAATTCTCTGCTAAGATTAGATGCAATGTGAGAGTAGCCCCAAGGAAAAAATAAGAGCAAAATTACTACTGTTATCCTTTAGAAAATATTAATTGCTTTCTGAAAAATGATGCGCAGCTCAAACCTGCGAGTTATTCCAAGAACAAAGCGTACATTTTGGTCGAACTGCAAATCGCTCGAAAGAGGAAGTTGGTGGAAGTTACTTTGCAAAAAGTCAGCTCGCCTCCTAGAATGTAAAGGAGAAATTGCTTTCGTCGCGTATGCGAGAATCGCGTAGTACATGGTTTACCTATTAAATTGTAACAGATCGTACGCGTATTGGTGTCTTGTAGAGATGCGCCACTTTCTTTGTAGCCCTTACGATACCGAAGAGGATTTCACTCTTGCCGTCAATGTTGGATATTCTCACACGGAGATGCCATATCCAATCAAGAAAAGTTTTCAAGATCTTGCGATTAAACAGCTACACAGATCTTTCATAAGACGGCTAAAGTTTTTGCTCATTTACATAATTTCGTTGGTATATTTTATAAGGGAGTATCTAACGTCAATGATTCGGCAGCAATTAAGCAATTTATCATGATACACGAAAGTTTATGAGTTGACCCACTGAATGAGTAAAGAGCAGATATTGACTCTTTCTCTTTAGAAGTATGTATTGGTCTCTTTCGTAATACATTTCGTGGAGACATGAGCGAATTTGAGATGTAACTGACGATAAAAATCATTCTAATTTCATCTTTGCTATACTTGTCGTGAAGATAAGAAAAAGTTAACTCTTCTTGCTCTTACAATTAAGTCACTCGGTTTGTAATTGCTATGAGGGTATCTGAAAATTCTGTGAAATCTATGTAAGATAAAAAAAGAGAGTTTGGTCGTTAAAATTGCACTTCCAGGTCCGGAGACGGACAATAATCGCACTGGAAGCGCACTTAGCACCTTGGAACGCAGAGGAAAGTCCTCGCGTGTATTCCGGCGCATCGAAGCAGAGAAATTCACCGTAATGCATGTGAGAAGTTGATGGCCCCTTGCTTTTCGTCTTTCTCTAACACATAATCATGCAAATCGTCAATAACTATATATGCATGCTATGCGTGCAATATACACTATAGCGTCAAATTATATTCAAGTAGAATCGATGAAAGTATTGGATTTGAATAAATATCCTGGTGAAACGTACTTTGGTTTTGGAAAAGTGGTAAAAGTATTTGCAGAAAAAATTGTCTACTCTCAACTCAAGAACAAAACATTTTTACAGTCTGCTTTTATATATAGTCGTTTCACTATAATTAACCTATACATTTTCTCCTTTTTTTTAATTTTTTTTATATTAGTTCTCCTTTTAAAAATGGATTATATGCAGTAAATTTCGGCAATGATTTTTACCAGGGTATCTCTTTCGTCATTTGTCAGTTTTGTGGAAAGTTTGTACGTCAACCTCAATGTTACCCGCTTCTACCATAATCGGCCACTTTCTTCTACGAATGAACGTACTGTATATGTATTACGCTGGTACAGTGTACACGAGTACACGAGACCGATTGTGCCACCTGCAGTGTCACTTTGACTTTCTTTTGGACCGGGGTTGACGAGACACAGCCTGCGGGGGCTTCCTCCAGGGAAGATCGCCTGAATCGATTCCTTTCACCATCCACAGTATGCTGACGGAGAACTAAGGTCTGTGAGCATTCAACACCCGTGAAAACGAAACCTTGGGTAGAGTGGTACCGTTGACCTCCTGATCGGATGCACCTTGGCGCATCGGCCGAGAATCTCAAACGGGAAGCGTGGGATAAGAAGAAGCCTGCGTTCCTTGCAACTTGCAACTCGGTGAAAGGAGTGCAGCTACAAGAAACAGAAGAAATTATGCTAATCGTGGATCTTACTTCCCTATACCAATAGAATTGTTAGCACAGCTGGCATTCCTATGATTAAATAAAAAAGATACGAAATTTCACATTGAGTAATTAATATTTGGATAACATAAACGAATCAACAATCTTAGTTTAAATTAAATGAAATGCAGAAAAAAAGAACACCCGGGTTCATTATTATTTTATTGAAAGCACCAGTTAGCGAATGGATGTGGGATCAGGATGGATCATCAAAATTATTATTAGATTCATGACGAAGCCACTTGGACTTTCATTCGTTTCAGGGTTGCAGCCGCTTCTCTGGGTTTTTTTTTATCTCCGAGAAAATAATGGCATCACTTACTTTCACCGCTCGCTGACCAAGTAAGATCATTGACAGTGACAATCCACTGGACTCATCATGCGAAATCACCAGGAACATCTGCTATTGCTATTAATTGACTCATTGCAAATTAATTACCCGCGAGATGCTTTGTCTTGTGATTTGTGCGCGCATAGAACGTACTAAATTAATGTACTAGGATGGGATAGTCTTCCTGGATGTCCTGGGTATCATAAAGTTTGTTATTACAATGATTCATTGTAACAAGGAACATTATTATGTTCAACGCGGAAATGACTTAACGGAGATTCACTTGTCTCGTTTAGATTCATTCCGAAGCATTTTCCGTATTTACACGTTAATTCCATTTATTTTCTTCTCATCATTGCTATATAGTTCGTTAACATTGAATTTTGTGAAGATATCGCACGCTTTCTGTCATTAATCAAGATGATCGGTGAATAATCAATGACGTCGTGTCAGAAATTCTATTTGAAAAATTTCGCTAGTTAGAATCAGGAAGAATCGGATACGAATAATGCTTGATGGAATCTTTTTGTGTGAATAATTTTCGCAAGACTTTCAATATACTCTTATAAAATTCATTATGGTTTTACTTGCCTCGTAACCATTTCATCAGAGTAAATGGGACTAAAAAATACAAAACTGATTTCGTTTTATTTCTGATTCGCCCAGGTACATCACTATAATATACGAGAAATTACATGATTGATTTGTCAATAATAGTGATTGGGACGAAAGAGAAATCAGCAAAATATATTTTGAAATATAGTGCCCATCATGGAATTGATCCGATCGTACCCTTAATGAGAAATGAATTTAACTTTTACGTAAGCGTATATATGTATATGATAAAATAGGTGTTAGGCAAAAAACTCTTATTTTGCTCAGAGAGAATCACAGGATGCCAATGTGTTTAAATGGAATAAAAATTCTTCGGAATTGGAATTAATTTAAATTATGTGACACAGATTGATGTAATAGCATTTTTTAAGTAGAAATTGTATGCCTCAAGAGGACTCTATACAATAAAATCTAGCCATTTCGGTACTTCTAAAAGAAAAGAGAGAGCCGTATCGCATTTTTCCTGTAACTAAAGGCCAATCGCTTCTGAGTCGCGCAACACGAGACATGATCGACAAGTGGTATTTAATCGCTATCGAATGTTGCCGGAAGCTGTGACAAGACCGTGCTTGTGGAGAAAGTCGCCGTTAGTTAACCTGATTTTTAATGGTAGCGTAACTTTTCAACTTTGCTACAAAATGACTTACGGTGATTAAACCATATCAGGGAACCTCTTCCGGTAAGATGTCATTCTCCGTATTAAAAGAGCAGAATATTTTGTAGAGATTTCATTCTTCGTGCGGTACTTAAAAAAATCCTTATGTCATTAACTTGTATAATAATAACCAATTGAGAAATTCTTCCTTGACTTTGAATTGCGGCCTTTTATTCGCATTGGTGCTATTCAGTCGTTTCTTTTCTACAATACATGATTAACTTTCAATAATGATTTTGAACGTTGATAGCACTTACCGTGTCATCTGCTTCTAAATTCTAAAGAATGTTGAACTTTAATGCTGTTGGATTAAATACTCAATTTCAATACCCGAAGTTTGTTAAAGAGACTCTACAACATTATACATAACACATGGCCAGCTTATTGTGTTATCTTCAATTGATCTAGTCCCTTTATGCTTGGTACTATCTCCAAGAAACGTTGATCATTCAAAAGAATCTTTCCAACACTTTCTGCTGACAGATTTTCACGCTATTGTACTCATGTTACACAGTTCACACCCCTTCTCGCATAGTCACACGTATTGAAGCACATTCACACTTGGGAGAACACTCATCGTAAGCGTACATTTATGTCCCATCTTCTAATGCACATTTGGTGCCACATATTCAGAGGATGAAGACCTCCGGAACAAACTACATAGTAATGACTACTTTCCTTCCGCATCCGAGCAATAACCAAGCTGCGATAATTTACACGAATGTTAGAATTAGAACTAATTTAATGTGCTGTGCCAGGATACAGTGCTTCCTTAATACCGTACAATGTTAAAAATATACGTATGTTGCACATTAGAAAATAACTGGAATCTAAGTATAGCTAATATAATAAAATATCATTTTCTTCGGCCGTTTTGCATTTGTTAGACGATTTTATTTATTCAGAAATTGATCAGATAGAGAAATCTTCAGAAAGACGTGAAGCAGAATTGTTAAAAAGTAGACGCTTGTAATGTCTCTCATCCAGTCTAACCAGGAAGTCGAAAAACAGTGACTGCACTCCAAATGACACTATTACCATTTACAATTTCTGCGGGCGATTCTGCTGGCGGGTTGTGCAATCTATTGAACAGGTAGTTGCACAGACGCCCGACAGTTCGCCACATTTGTAACACAACGTGTGAGTTTATACAGGAATTGTCAATTACATGCCGATACATCACACTTTCTGTCTTGACCCCCCAAGTCGTATTTTCGTTTTGTTCCTCTACACAATAGATCCGAAAGGTCGCGATCGCTGTTGCAACACGTTGAACTGGTCACGTGCTCTGCGTACAAATAACGGATAAATGATAATCGAAAACTATATTCTACCCTGCAAAATCATATTTTCATTATACCTATAGTTTTTTCAATCTTTATATCAATTATCTCATTTTCATGGTAGAAAAATAATAAGGGTCAATGATTGGATGCTGAAGATTATTTAACGGGAAATTGAAGTAAATTTGATATTCAAATTGCGGAGGGTTATATAATTGGCAAGATCCCCTAAAAATTCTGTCGAAAATGCGAACTTAGAAATTCCCGAGGCTCTTTCGTTTGCGAGAAGGAATGCGTAGGTAGAGCATGCGCCGATTTCAGATTTTGTTCGAATACATAAGCGCAAACGTGACCAGGGAAGAGAATAAAAGAGGATTGCAAAATTTCTATCCAACCTATCACCTTTGATGGATCAACTGAACGTTTACATGTATTTGTCGGATTCCACATACCCCAGAAAAAGCAGAGTCGCTTATATTTGTTTTTTTTTTTGTAAAATTGCGTAAAAGTATAAAAAATAAGGAGAAGAGTACTTTTGTTTACGTAACAACCGAGATACCAGTACCCAAGATTTTCTTTTGGAAACTGAAAATGAACGTTGAACCGGACAACGTCCAACGTTCCAAAGCCAACATCGAACACACGATTTTCTCTCTGATGTACACGATGTAGTACGCAAGAAACGCAAGTGAAATATTTTTTGAAAGTGCGTGAAGGATTCACGTAAGAGTGATATTAAAAGAATTTTCATCTTCAGAGAAGAATTTCATATCTTTATGGTTTTATCTTATTTCTTTTTGCCTTGATCTTCTCGCGTACCATTGACAGGTAGGAATCTTCGTGTCGTCCTATGATCGCGACTCATTCCCTTATCGGTCAACCTCAATCGCTACATCCTGCCAGCTATTATTTCCATTATCTTTATTACTTGCTCTCGCTCACATGGAACGTTCTAAGTTTGATTGATCTATCTAATTGCGTACTGCTGTCGATGTCTAATTGGTTTTCTTAACGATTTCTCGCCTGCTGTGTTACTCGCGGTCTTTCCGCTAGAACGACTTCTTTACACTCGTTAATTTACAGAATAGTAGGTATGTAATAGTTACGCGTTTATAGATTCTCAGAAAAATAATTAGTGCATTGTGGAAAAGTAAATAATAGCCAATTGAATTTTGAGCTTCTCGAGGAGTTACACAGCCAATTGGACGAAATACCATTGCAAATGCCATAGGAAGTGACAAATGTTTACGACGCGTGTTTCCTGCATGCCAATCGTCCCAGCAATGTAATATGCAATTGCAAATGGGTGAAAGCATGCACCGATCGCAAGACATATACCACCATTGAAAACGTCGACAGCGTGTCTTTTAATTCGTGCCTCTTTAAGACGAACGTTTCTTTTATCGTTGCAGTGATCTTTTGAAAAAAGAAAAAAAACGATATTTTATTATTTCTTGTACGATATAAACCTGCCAATATTAAACATGAGAATGCATGTTCGAAAAGAGATCTTTTGAATATCACAAAATTGATTTTCCATTTAGCAATAACATGCGTAAGCTATGAATCTACGAGCCATTCTATTTTATTGTAAATGCGCATCGCGGAATATTTTTTACGGCCAACTCATCGAATATTCAAACCATGACGTTGTCTGACTTTCTCCTTCGTAACTATTTCCCTCGTTCGACATCCATATGTGCAAAGCCCCAAATTCAAAATTCGTGATTCGCTAATCGTTCATGGTAAACAAACGACCCCTGCTCGTATAGCGCAATACATACTGTGTATATAGAATTTTCGAAGAAATGAACGAACTTAAAAAAGGTCCTGTAAAATTATGAAAGACAATGTGATAAGTTGGTAAAATATATTTGCAAGCGATTTTACACCACCACTGAATTACTGGGTAGAACAGGAAACCGAATTGCAGTTTGAAACAATGCAGTAAAGGATGTTCGTGATTTGCATTCTTATTTCCTGACGTTCGCGTAGCTCATTTCTTTGACTTCGTAATAGATACTTGTGTAACATATTACGCACATTGTCTATGTTGTAAATCATTTATAATATGTTCGGCACGTACGAAAATTCTACTTCGTACTTGTAAATTTGCCAATAGTGCAAGCAACATTTTTCTTCAACTCTAAATAATAAAATTAAGTCTTCAGTCATGTTAGGACCACTACGGTATACTTTCAAAAAATTATCTTGTATTCGAAATTTGCGTGTTAATTGGCTCGTTTATTCCATTTCTTTTCGTAACTATTCCCGGATTAGCTCTATCTAATCTAAAAAGCTAAAGTACCTTGGTGAAATTGCATAGATCGCAATGATAAAGAGAAAACTCACAATTCTAGAATTCTTCACGAAATCTTTTCCTGACAGATAGCATTTAGATCAAAAAACGGAGATAATCCACTTATAAATTGGGAATACCGTTGTACAAGTATAATCTGACACGTACAATCTTGTCTTCGAGCAACTGAAATTATTGTGTAAACTTTGCTTTTGAAAAATGAAAGATCAGATTTGCGATAAACATATATATCTGAGGTAAATATGCAACAAGCTTGATGTTTAGTTGTCAGTGACTGATAAATTTGTGATGGTTATCGGAAACAATAAGCTGTGATACGAACACTCGAACCAACTAGACTGTGAAACATTGCATTAGTATATTTACGAAACAAAGTGATAACAATTGAAAATTTAGAATTCCTGTTGTTATGGATTTTTTTCTGTTCTTTCCTTTAATCATTTAATATACAAGAGTAGAAAATCAAATTGAAACATCGTAAAATTCAATAATTACGGCGATCGGCACTACGTAATTTACATTATGTAAATGTAAAGGAAGCATTGATTCATCCTGGTTATACTGTTCCCAACTTCACGGCCATATAACATATCATAAATTAAAGTAATCTATTTCGAGGAATCCCATGTTTGGATCTACATTCCAGGACACTGGCACAGAAACTGTGACCGGAATGTCGACTCGACTAAATTTTTATCTCGTAAGAGCATCGACCATATGATTTCATCGGCATCTAGTAGAAATCAAGTGTATAAGGGAGAGAGAGAGAGAAAGAGAGAAAACGTACAATCTCTATCCTCTGTACGTATTTAGACGTGAGAATTGAATTCCATGCAAACTTGACCTTCCCTAGAAACACTATTTCGAAATTTCCTGAGAATCAGCAAAATTTGCTAATGCGTATCGAAAACTATTATCTAATATTCTAGTACATACGAATATTCATACAAAGTTCTCATCAGCGAACCTGCTTCTACGATATCCATGTTGAAAAAGAATCAATCGATGTCCTTTGATTGGAAATTGGAAGAAGTCAATTGACAGGGATTGAAAAACTACGCAGGAAGCGTCGGACGCACTGTATGCTACGAAATAATAAGAAACGGGTTGGGACAAATCTCATGTTGTAAATAGCTCCCTATACTTATCAGATTGCGATAATCTACCGTAGTGTAGAAATTCAATTAAAAGAGTTAAGAAATCTTAGAGAAGTATCAATCGATTTCTTTCTATCTAATCAATGCGCTGTCGCCATCCTATCTATAACTTCCACGGAAGAAATAATGAAAATATAAACGGTTAGTGTTCCTATTTCCACTGGTCTGGTAACAATGAAACATATAACCATCTTATTGGCAGCTGTCCTCTGCCTTGCTACGGTATCGCTAGGTAAGTGTTTATACTTGTTTATACTTACCAATGACTTTACGACAGTATTGTAAATTAATTACACCGCGTAAATTAAAAAAAAGCATATTTTCTACGCAAAAACTATTAATTCTACTATTATTGACTATCCTGGAATGGTAAAGATGGACAATCGCAAGGTGAGAGTTTACTTTGCCATTCCTTTAATGCTTAGCAAATATCCCCGGGTCTTCCGAAGCAAACATACACTGGTTAAGCTACTTGTCTTTGCATCACTAACTTTCGAATCAACGCTGATTACAATAGAAATTCCATGACGTAAAAGATCTCCACGAGTGAAACTTTTCTATTGGCCATTCAAAGTGCCGCTAAGACTATTTCTATACGGAGAAGAAAAAAAAACACAGGAATTGAACTTTTTGCCCTGCAGCAAGAAAGGGATTCGGACCAGGTGAACAAGAATGGGACTACGTCCAAGTTCGTCCAAATGCACACATGTTCTGGTGGCTCTATTTCACTACCGCAAATGTAAACTCATTTTATGAAAAGCCACTGATCATTTGGCTGCAAGGTGGACCAGGTGGATCGTCAACGTCCTTTGGAAACTTTGAGGAAATTGGACCTCTTGACGTGAATCTAAAACCAAGGAACTATACCTGGGTATTTTATAATTAACGAATAGCGAATAAATACATTTTTTTAGTAACTTTAATATTAGCATATTTCATCTTGTAATATTTGTTACAGGTAAAGGATTATAATTTGCTCTTCATCGACAACCCAGTTGGAACAGGTTTCAGTTTTGCCAATGATTCTTCCGGTTTCGCAACGACCAATGCACAAATTGCTGCAGACTTAGTTGAGTGCATGAAAGGATTTTTGAAGAAATTGCCGAAATTCGCTAATGTACCCACTTACATTACGACAGAGTCATATGGAGGAAAAATGGGTGCCGAATTCGCTTTACTTTGGTACAAAGTAAGTCACCAATACATCCTGTACATAATATTTGCTCTCTCTTGACCAAGAGCATAAATACACTCATTAAGTTAGTGAATACGTAAAGTTTGTATCCCGTAGGAACAAAAAGCCGGTAAAATAAACAGCAACTTAAGAGGCGTTGCTCTTGGTGACGCTTGGATTTCGCCGATTGATTCTGTCAAAACTTGGGCGCCATTTTTATTAGCAACGGTAATACTAACGCAATGCAGATTCATTTTGCAATACGATTCTTCAGTACTAATAAAAAAGCTATAATTCCAGGGCATGGTCGATACCCAAGGCTATCGCGAGATCGATGAATACGCGAAAAAGACTGAGGATCTGGTCAACGCAGGAGATTGGGACGATGCAACTTCTCTTTGGGGACAGACGGAAGATGTTATATTCCAGATGACAAACAATATTGATTTTTACAATATTTTAACACGTGTGCCACCGAGGAGACGAATGTTCTCTCCTATCTGGCCTTCGCCTTCCAAAACCGGTAGATTATCATAAAATAAAATATTAAATATCGAGCCAATATCAATTTATTATTATATTGAAATTTTCGAATATTAATTTTCAATTTAGCAGATGAACATGTGAAGAACTATGCGGCTAATCAACAATACTCTTTGGACAGTATAATAAATGGTCCAGTGAGGGAAGCTCTTGGCTTATCGCACAGACATTGCTCCCAATGTGGCACTGTATTCGCCAAATTGACAGTAGATTTCATGAAACCTGTGATTAATATAGGTGAAGAAAAGTTATTAGAATTCTGTAAAACTATTACTTAGAGAGATTTCATTTAAACGCGTATGTTAATTAGAGAAATTATTTCAGTGGAATTATTACTGGAAGAAACTGACCTGAAAGTTATTGTGCTCACTGGACATATGGATCTAATTGTTGATACTCCGGGTATGTAACTCAACCAACTTAAACTTTTAAGTCGAATTATAACTATTTTTTTTTTATGTGCCATTTTAGGAACTCTCTTATGGGTTGAGAAACTACGATGGAAGGGTGCGGACAATTGGGAAAGGGCTGCGAGAAACGCTGTTATCGCTAATAACGTTATCGAAGGCTACGTTAAGGCTTACGGAAATCTAGCAATGTATTGGATTAACAGAGCGGGACATATGGTAAGGATTTAATGCAATTAAAATTGATTTTTTTTCTTCGACATAGTTAAAATATGCTCTAATAATTTAGGTGCCAAGAGACAATCCTGCGGGTATGGCAAAAATATTGGAAGATCTAGTCAGATAGAAAAGAAATTTGTAAAATATCCTGGAAAAATTTTATATCGAAATAAATATATAGTAAATAAGTGGTCAATTGTGAGTCATTATGAATTCAATCCTCCTTGTACCTACAGTTTGGTACAACTTCCGTTAAGGATTCATGGATAACTCTAAGAAAAACAAAGTCTGCCTTTACAGTCTTCGGCTTATTTTTTGCGTCATGCTTGCGAAATTCGGTCGATCTCAATGGAGAAGAAGAATCTGCTGGCTGAACACGCTGTGAATTTTCCCACACTCGTAAACGTCACAGGAGCAACAAATTGAGCGCAGAGGCCACAGACGCCTGCCGATTTTGTCAATAAGGAACGATTGTTTAGATTCGGGCGGATACGAGCTAGTAAAAGGAAACGATCTCCAAACAAGACCGCCTGTATTTGCACATCATTTTACAAACAAAGAGAAGCAGCCTCTATAACTAAAGTTCCAGAAGAAAGACAATAACTTCTTTTTCTCTTTCTTTGATAATTAATATCCCTTTTTTAATAACAAATACTTGTTCTCTTTGTAAAATACCAATTAAGATCGAATTTTTAACGTGAGCTTCTTCTTTCGAAAAAAACATTAAATAACATTAGTTAATTTGATCAAAAATCACAGCAAACGAATAACTCCTCTAAGGATGTCAGCAATTCAACAAACCAAACATCGAAGACGAAAGTGAATTATTTTTACCACCGGATTTCTCTTTCACTTTCGTTCTCTCGTTGCACATGTTTTTCTTCGTAATACTATTAAGATGATTTAAGAAGACCGGTAAATATTTCTCTCTGAGCACAGATGCAATAAAAACAATTCTCAATGTTTTCTCAAAGTGAGTACCAAAAATATCTGGAATCCTCAAACTATCATCCTTTGCATCCATGGATTTCACTAATTCGTCAGTTCCTTCCGGAGCTAAAGCCTAGTTGATTTGTTTCTTAATATTTCACTTGAAGCTTTGCGTCGAAGGACGCCATCAGGAATGGTGCACAAACAAATACATACGTGCCCTGGATTTGGTTTGTGCATACTTTTCCACATCGTATCTACGACTTGTGAACCTCTTGATTCCTCTTTCCAGAAAGCACAGCTGCGTCAACTAACGCTGTTAATCTGTCTCTCCAAAGTCCACAGTATTTTTCAAAAGCGCAATTCGAGGTTCATAGAAGATTTCAATTTATGCAATTTTCGGTTTCTTTTTAATCATACATTCAGAACGAATGCAAAATGTGCATTTTAATGATGTGAAAACATTAATATAATTTAATCATCGTTTTTGATGATTTGAATGTTTTAAATTAAGGATAACTGCAAAGTGGAGTCCCAGATTGTTAAAAGAAAGACGAGGACTGATAGCCACCAATTTTATAGCGATCCTACAATGAAGACCGACCCAAGAGGAAGACAAGAGCAGTTCCGGGAAGCCGTACCGTTTCGGTATAATTACCGCAACTCTGTTTACATATCGGCCCGTTTACTGCCGACGTGGGTGTTAAGACCACATATGTGTAAACAGCAATAAAATACGTAGTGTGGTCTTGGATAGGTAACCGCCTACCCTAAATACGAGAACGCAAACGAGGATTCATTGGGAGAAGCACGATGGGCGGAGTTGGACCAGCCTCTAGATTTACCATGTCAAATTAACACACTTCGTTAGAGAATTGGTCCAACCAAGCTCAAATCGTGTGCAGTGTTCTATGCACCTTTACGCTACTGTGGATCTTCTTTAGAAGCGCGCAACTTTTCAAGCGTTACTTTTCAAAACCTCAGAGATAGTGGTAACACATTCTGCATTTTGCTTTGAAGCCTGCAGTAACTTTGTGCTTATGTTTCGAATTACTGATGTTATGTTTACGTATTGTTTGTTAAGTGAAAAAGTGTGCAATTACTTTTGGCAGTAATTATAAGCGACTCGGAGAATTAGGCAGGTTTGTGGATCACATTAATTATGAAACCTTAGGGTTTTTAAATGCAAATAAATATAATGAGTATATTGAAAAACATATTCATGAATTGAATTGAAAAACAAAGTTCATCGGGATTTTTAAAATATTAAATTACGAAATTTATCGGATTATATTCCTATAATTGCAGATCAAAAGCATCACGAATGTCGTCCGTAATTCTCTATGGAACATTGTAATAACTATCAAGGACAATTCTACTACCCCGTAAAAATGTGTGAATATGATCTTAAAAAGCGGTATCGGCTGTGGAACGACAAAGATGTATTTCCAACGATGTGCCCCTTATCGAGTTACTACAGACTAAGCAGTGCACCTCCACAATCACTAATCATGGATAATTCACAAAATATGTCGTTTTCTTGGACGTTGCCATTTATCAAATACAAACCGCAACCACGTTACGAAAAACCACCGTACTCTTACATTGCATTGATAGCTATGGCTATCAATTCTTCTCCAAAACAGAGACTCACACTTTCGGGTATCTATAAATTCATAATGGAGAGATTCCCTTATTATAGAGAGAACAAACAAGGGTGGCAAAATAGTATAAGACACAATCTCAGTCTGAACGATTGCTTTGTGAAAATACCGAGAGATAAACTAATTGGTAGAGATGCCGAAGAAGATCAAGCTGTGGGAAAGGGTAGTTATTGGACACTCGATCCTTCTGCAAATGAGATGTTTGAACATGGAAATTATAGACGGCGGAGAATGAAGAAACAGCGGGAATGTGTATCGAATAAGCTAGAAGAAGTAAAACCTATGTTACCGGTAAGCAATGATTCGAATTGAAAGAAAGAAGACTTTTTATTTAAAGAACTATTTTATTTATTGTTCGTTGAATTATACAACGTATATTGTAAAATACTGAAGTAAATGGTGCTCATTGAAATATAATTTTATGTTAGGCTTCACAAGAATTATTACCAAATGTGACCGAACGTCAGCAACTGACACACTCGCATGAGACATCAACAAGAGACAAGAAATTGGAAAATCATTCTATGAAACCCAGTGGTGCTGTAGCAAAACCATGCATGAAATCCATGATGTTTACAATAGATAATATTTTACGTACATCATCGACTGTGTCTAGAATTTAAATTCTACGCAAAAAACAGAATAATGAGAATCCGAAAAAAATATCGAATATACATCAAATTGAACAATCACATTTGTGATTGTACGATCTTGGTCGCTAATTGCAACAAATTGACGATAAATGGGTAAAACATTTAAAAGTCCAAAAACATTTTCTGCTACCTAGACTAAACAGGTTTCGATAATTGTAATCCGAAATAAAATCGATGTCAATTATAAAAAATGTGTAATTTTTCTAATACAATTTTTTTCGTTTTTCGTGTACAGAATATATTATACAATAAGTGTTATTTCACGTTGAATGTATCCCAGCGTCAAAAAAGGATGCTAAATATTTTATATATAATACTGTATATACACAGAGTCATAAATTGAGGAAGACATTTTGTATGTACGAACGATTTCATAGGCCACATAGCCTTGTGCTATAAACAAAGATAAAGTGCCATTGAAATAAGAATGCTCTTGTGAAACATAGAAACTAACTAATACTAAGTATGAATCCTGCTATTTTTAAGTGTCTCTAGTGCGAAATTCGTATCTTTAGAAGGCAAACACTATTGCGTGTTAAAAAGCAATACCGATTAGGTAATACTCAGCCAATCAAGTACAGAAATTAATATTTAAGCACACGTTAAAGTTATTCCATATGAAACATTGATAAGGAGAAATAGCTGATATTAAATACACTATTCAACCATATGTACAATTAGAACTTATGGAAAGTATTTCTGGTATTTAAATGCAGTTTTCATTAAATTATACAATTTTTAAATGGCAGAGCTTCTTCGTAGCACCAAAATAATATTAATATTCTTATTTTGATAGAATATTTTTTCAAGCTTATCGATACTGTCAGGTCATCACATTATATAAACCTGTAACAAATTCCTTCTAACACGGTAGGTATGTATTTGTTACATGTTATTTCATAGACATATAGAATGTTTCTAGAAAATGGTCCAGTATCGTTGTGCCTAAGATGAACCCATCTAAGCATTTGGATTTTTCCTCATTAAATCTAGATCAGCATCCATCATGTCTTTTACAAGTTCCTAAAAATAATATTTTTATGTATATGAATTGTTATTTGGCAACATATTCACAATGAGTGTAATAAAAACCTTAAATGTAACTGTAGGTCTCCAACCAAACATCTCTCTTGCTTTCGACGAATCGCCAAGGAGTACATCCTATAAAAACGATGATAGAAAGTATAAATTAGTTACAATCGCATACAAACATTTCGAATCGTATTTATTTTGAAAAAATCAAATTATTACCACTTCAGTTGGACGGAAATATTTAGGATTAATTTTAACTAAAACTTGTCCAGTCTTTGCATCTTGCCCTGTCTCGTGTATACCTTCTCCCTCCCACTTAATTGTGCGTCCGACATATTCAAATGCAGCTTCGACAAATTCTCTGACACTATGGGTTTTGCCTGTCGCTATGACATAGTCATCGGCAGATGGTTGTTGAAGCATTAGCCACATTGCCTATAATAAAAAATAGTAAATACTTTCTTCTTAAAACGTTCTGATTGGTTGTGATACGTCCTCCAATAATGCCTCATAAGTTGATCTTACTTCAACGTAGTCTTTTGCGTGTCCCCAATCTCGCTTTGCATCCAAGTTACCTAACTCAACAGCATCTTGTAAACCCAAATGAATTTTTGCTATCGATCTGGTGACCTTTCTGGTTACAAAATTTTCTCCTCTCCGTGGACTCTCGTGATTGAACAATATTCCATTACACGCAAACATATTATATGCTTCCCTGTAGTTTACTACGATCCAATAACTATAAAGCTTTGCGCAAGCTGAAACATCAAGGATACTAATTAGAATTTCTCTTAGTTGAGTACAATGAATTACTAAATAGGATTACGTAGGTAAATACCATATGGCGAACGTGGATAGAAAGGTGTTTTCTCATTTTGTGGAACTTCTAATACTCTTCCATATAATTCAGAGGTTGATGCGTGATAAAACTTTACTGATTTTTCCAATCCACAAGTACGTATTGCGTCTAACAGCCTAACTGTGCCAACTGCATCCACTTCGGCCGTATATTCACTGACTTCAAAACTCACCTACGTAACATTTAAATGTATTTTGGAAGATAGCGAAATTGTATATAATATTAAGACAGAATACGAACCATAACGTGACTTTGAGCAGCAAGATTATAAATTTCAGTGGGTTGCACTGTACTAATAACTTTGACTAAACTACTGGAATCTGTCATATCGCCATAATGCAACTTCATTTTCCCTTGTCGATGGCATTTTGGATCTGCGTATAAATGTTGAATGCGAGCTGTATTAAAAGAACTTGCCCTTCTTATAATTCCATGTACTTCATAATCTTTTTCTAATAAGAACTCTGCTAAATAGGAGCCATCCTAAAATCGACATAAAAAATTTAGTTTAATCACATTCAATCAGAATTGTAAATAAACAATAATGGCAAAAAGTATGTTAAAATATATGAGAGGTCAGTTTTTTTAAATATAAATTATATGTAATATTATTTAGCACTAAATCTATTTCAAATAACATAATTAATCGAGATAACTTAAAAAATAAGTACTTGTCAACCTTACTTGTCCCGTAATACCCGTGATGAGTGCAACTCGTCTGTTATCGTCAGTTGCCATGTTTCAACTGGGCAAAAAATATTCTAATTTTATGTATTGATGTTTTAGGATGTGCCAGCTCACCAAATGTTATCAAATCTAATCGAATGCAATAGAGCTAGGCTTGACCACCCATCTACACACACACTTCCTTGACGCTGACATACAGATAAGTTCCCGCTTGCCGGCCTTGCCAATGCCGCTTTACAGCGCAACCTACACACGTTCATTTTGATACGATGTCAGTTTCACTCGTCGCATGTGTGATTCACACATGTAAACTACATGTATAGTTGTCATGTGTTATCGCACGTGAGGCAGAGTAAAACAAAATCGAATAATTATGATTGGGTGTAGTTGACTGTAACGAAATAAGACTTCTGCTAACGTCAAATTTATAGTTAGGTTTCTACATAATAATATATTTATTATGATGCATTGAACAAAATAAGGAACAATTTGAAGAAAAAGAAACTTACTTCCAAAATTGAACTACGTAGATGTAAAGGTAAATTATTTTGAACAGGTACGATAAATTACAATCAGGCCTATATGTATATTGATTTAAAAGTTTATTCACAAATACATTTTCAAAATACTTTGTCTTAATACTAAATTAATAATACAAATTGACGTGTATTACAGAATAATAGTAAACCACCTCCAAATGCCTTAAATGATACAATCATAAATATATTTAAATATATAAATAACACATAGTGTTACAATAACAGTGAATACTCAGAAGATTGAATTAACGTACACAAAGTCTAAGTGTAATTTGATATTAGAATCCAAATTAGAATACTTTTCGATGCATGTATGTACGCAGGAGCGAATATATATTCAAAATTTTACTGTTTGGTGTAGCAAAAGGTATTTCGTGTACTATTCATAAATTTTAATTACAACATACACTTAGAGCTTAAATAAGATATAATATAATATTTAAGTTTTAATTATAATACAGTAAAATTATTTTTGTGTTAAGCTGTTGAAGATTACATGCTAATTCGAGTACATTTTTTTCGTTATTTTTGAACATGCAAATAATTTGACTGCAGTCAAAATTTCATGCAATCTTAAATCGTGCCTTAAATTTACTGGAAAGTTTTATAATGCCAAAATTTTAAAGCTGCCTATCACATTGTAAATCTTGTAAAAAATTTATAAATTGTGCGGATTCAAATTGATTTCAAGATGTGTATATTAATACCCAATATAACACAGTTTTGCAAAGTTCTTCCCGGTTGAAATGCAGTAATTACAGGCACTAGCATTATCTAATGTTTAGTTTCTGTGACGTCCGAGATATGCTTTACAGTTTGGACAGCTGTGGTGAACATCCATACATTCGTCAATACAACAGGGAATTAGGCAACAGCCTAACCAGCATCTGAACAAAAGAATTCGTATTCATGTATAAAATGGAAATATTATTCGTTTGTGTTGAGACTGCAAAGATACACTTACCCCATTAATGCGATTACAATTCCAGAAATGTAAGCGATCATTCCTGGTTCTGTTTTGGTGCTTGTGTCAATTTCAGCATGGCAATGTGGACATATTGTGTGCGTTGGACCCGAACCAAGTGGAACGATAGTCGTCACTATAGTTGGTCCACTTTCGTCTAAACAAATGGGAACAGTGTTATATTACAATAAAATAAATTGCAGATTTTTCATAAACGCCAATCTTATAACACCAAGACAGTAATTCAAACTTACAGGCCTTCGCCGGTGTAAAAGGACTGGCAGGCGAAACGCCACCGACTGCTTGTGAGTAGCTAGGCGGTGCGTATGGAGGTGGTTCGAAAGGTGGCGGTGGACCATTTTTATACATGGCAAATTAATATCTACAACAATGTCAGAAGGTTAGAACTATCTACAGAAAAATACAAAATGTATCCAAATTGCCAAGTACAAACACCTTGTTATTATTCGAAAACATGTAACGTAAAATAACAAAAATATAGCAACATCATGCAACTCATTATTTACAGAACAATCTAGAATAATGCAAATTACATCATCATTAATACATAGAACAAACCAGATAAAAGAAAACAGGTGAAATTTGTAAAAATGTTATCACAACCCTACAAACTCCAAGATATGCCCGAGAAATGTGTTAAAAACTATTAGACCGTGAGACGAGATGTTATGTAGAATTATGTATTAAAAATAACGATGGCCGTTCTCGGAATACGCTTCAGCTCATTGCGAAATTAACGTCACAACTGATATCGTTACTGTTTTTTATTAAGACACAATTAAAAGAAACGAATATTTGAGTTTGCACTTATGTAAATCCGAAATATTTTCAAGTACACTGTAAATTCCTACCTTTCACAGAATGGTCTGATCAGGTCTGATGGCTTATCAATTACTTCAGTAGCTTATGAGTAATCTCTAAATATGCATTCCACGTGTATGTGCGTTCTTTAAGGCGTCCATACACTGCGCGTCTAGTTGTGTAGGTTTCGCGGAGTAATCAGTGTGTACAACCTGTAGTCTTGACAACCGCACAGATATCTCGTTCTATATGTTGTTAGGCTGAACAGAAATGTCCTACTAGGTCCTGCACATTTTTGCATATATCCTGACATATATATGCAATGAAATTCCGGGAGTAATAAAGAGAGTCAAAACGGTTAAAATGTAGTTGTATGAAATTCCAGGAAAAATTAAGCAACAGTGAACTATTAGAAAAGATGACAAAAACAAAGACACAACAAATGACTATAGAAACTTTGTATTATTCTATAATAGAAATTTTGGTTAAACGTTAAGTTCGGCCGCGCGCTTGTTCTATTAACAATATATTGTTAGTTTATATTTGAAATAACCTTAATTGACAGTCGCAATTTGAACGACTTTTTCTTGCCTCAATTTGCGGGAGGATATTTCAGAAACGGATGATTAAAAAATTCTTGACATTTTCTAGCTATAGGGCATACATGTACCTATTCGCTTTGTAATTCGCTTTTTTATGTTCGATCCTGATTCTTCAATCACCGCGACAAATCGCGGCTGTAGCTACGCGCAGCTGCGCGGTGCATATGCTGCTTCACACACAGTCGCTAAACATATACATTGATAGGTCCATGCAATAACCTCACTTTACTTGATATAAACAAAAACAACATGCCTGCACGATCAAAAAAACACAAGAAGATCACTTTGGTTTTCGACGAAAAAAAACGACGGTAATTCTTTTAATCTTGAAGGGTTGAAATGAGAGAAATGTAACCGCTATAAGTGTTTGTAACGTTGTTATCACAGAGACTTCTTAGGCGGTTTTCGAAAGAGAAAATTGGAAAGAAAGAAAAAAGCTCAAGAAGAACTCCAAAAACAATTGAAGGAAGAACGTAAACGTATTAAACAAAGTGTAAGTAATAATTGTGCCAATTTAGTGTTTTCATCGTAATAGGAAATTAATTGTTAATTTCAGGCTCGAGAACGCTACAAGAAACTCGTATCGAGTCGTGATGTTCCAGAGCTTCAAGAGTTACTTTCTCAACATCAGTACGAAACAGAAGGGCATACTGTTAGTATATTAGAAGTAAATATAGGTGATTTAGCGGAAGGAAGTACGTTAATAGGTGAAAACAAGGGTACGGAAGAAAATGATTCGGATTCAGAAGAAATAGAAGATAATTTAGAAGACGAAATCAGTGACGATGAAATAAAAGGCATGTCACTGAGCGAAAGTAAAGCCAGCTCAAAGAAGGCATTACCTGAGAAAGTTGACCATGTAAAAGATAAGAAGGATTTGAAACGTGTTATTAAGCAAGCTGCGTTGAAGCAAGTACAGAAAAGTAAAGCATTTCAACAAAAGCAAAAACTAGAGCGTCAAAAAAATAAAAAGCAGAGCATGAGGAAATTGAGGCAAAAGGAAAAGCACATGGCAAAAAATAAAAGAAAACCAAGAGCTAAATCACTGAAATAATTGTAATGTTTTTTATTCAAAAGTGTAAATAAAGACCAATTGTAAGTTTTTATCTGTTTTCTCTACTATTTTTTCATCTTGCGACCATACGGGCAGATATCTTTGTTAAGACATTCTCCACATTGGGGAAATCGAGGCAAACAAATTTCTTGACCAAACCCAACAAGAAGATGATTTATTTCAGACCAGAGATGCTTGGGTAACCAGTCTTCTAAAGCTGTTCGTGTTTCTTCAGGTACTTTTGTTGGTTTCTTTACCCAACCTAGTCTGTTACAAATGCGATGTACATGAGTGTCTATACCAATACCGGACACTTCTCCCCATGCGATTTGCATGCAAATGTGTGCCATTTTGGGACCGACTCCTGGTAACTCGCATAAGCCTTTCACTGTTTTAGGAATGTCACCGTCATACTTATCGAGTAACACTCGAGAAGCCTTCTTAATATATTCCACTTTTCTCTAAAAATAACAGTTGTTTTTTAACACAGATATACCTAGCATACAAAATATCGTACAAATAAATGATAATTGTTTGCGCACCTTATAAAACCCAACAGGATATATAAGTTTTTCAAGAACATTATCAGGAGTATTTACTATTACTCCTGGTGTGCAGCCATGCGCGTTTAAACGTTGCATAGCGGCATGAGTTACTTGATCTTTGGTTTGACTGCTCAACATTAAAGCAACAAGAGACTGATAGCGGGATGCTTTAGCATCAGCTGTAGGGTCTGCACATTTGTGGCATCCCATTTCATCCACAGGTGCTGTTTGGTATTTACGCATTTCTTGAATATTTTTAAGTACCAGTTCCCAATTCTCTGGTAGCCATTTATTTTTACTTACTCTATTACTATTTATTGTATCAACAATTTTCTTTGACTCTTCCTTTGTATCTTCAGTTATTTCTGCATTTGTTTTGTCTGTATCCAGGCTCTTATCATCATGGGATCTCAAATTTATAATTTTTCTTTCAGTTTTCGTATTTTGACTATTACTACCGGACGATGCCGTAAGATTTGTATCGACATGTTCGGACGATTTATCGACTTCAATTTTCAGAACCTTTTTTCTATTCCTTTCAGTTTTTTTCTTTTCTGGAGATTCCTTTTTTGCAGCAAAGTACGCAGAAGTTTTTGATGAGTTTTCTGTAGTTATTGTTTTACCTGAACGGAGGCTCCTTGTCGTCGTCAAAGTATCAAACTTTAACTTTTTACTCATTTTTCGCAATAATATTGTAATAGAATAACTGATAATAACGTTTAACTGTTCTTTATTCCAAGCCACAGATTGAATCTTGTGATGTGAATTCGAAAACAACATAACCAGACCCGCGTTGTGTACTAGATTGAGTTGTGCTGACACCAACGGATCACTACCGAAACTCACAAATTTAATAATTTAGCGAGATCAGTACTTAATTAATTAGAAATGTATATACATAAATTGAGGTCATAATCAATAATAAATATACGGAATTAAAAATATTCCTTTAGCAGATATTAGGGGAATTCTTGCGTGGCTCTACACTGCTTGACGTTGGATTAAAAATATTTGATTACTTCTGGGACATATGTGTAGGTAAATGGTAAATGGAAAACGGCAACTTTTGGATTTGTTTATTATTTTCGCGTACTTGATGACATTTACAAAAATTAATCCACAAATCAATAACTAATGCAATACGTGCTTGACATAACTTCTTAAAAAATTAGGGTATTTAGGTAGATTCATTATAAGGTAGCATTGAATCCAGAACTATTGTATATGCTTTAAAAATATAACTCCATTCAATGTTAATACAAAATAAATTGTTTTCATTTAACAAGTATAAAATCATACAAAACCAAATTTTTTTGCGAGTTTTTATGCGATATGGTTAATTAATTAAGTATTTATATGTAATAAAAGTACATATTTTAATAAAAATATATTAGGGGTTATCCAGTCTTAATTGATAAAAATTATTAAAATAATATTCAAACTCGTTTTCAGCGATAAAATAATTGTTCTAAGAGGATGACTTTCGTATACGTACAAAAAATTTTACATGGCAAAAGTAGAAACATAGTAAAACGTATAATTGGCATTGTGCAGTAGCTTTTGGACTGCTCGTTTATGCATATCGGACAGCGCATTCAGCATGATTGAATATGTCATCTTATACATACTATGATTCGTACATAGTATTATAATACGTGTAGATTTGCATATTTTGCCTGATTTCGAATTTTAATAAGAATTGCGTATATATAGACGCACAAACTTTTAGTTAAATATTGTCAATCACGATTATGTAATCGGTATTTCTCATTCACATGAAATATTATGAAATACCGATTTTCATAGACATAGTCACAATAATACGAATACGATACATTTTTAGAATATTAAGTTAGTATTAATATTTGAAAATTGGTAGTAATTCCAAACTGTGGACAATGCCATTAAAAGGGACCATTGCAGACTGTACTTTGCATTAATTAGGAGATTAAAATTATTTTTACGTTGTCTGGATCCAATGCAGATCAAAATACATTATCGGTAATAATGGACGGAGTTGAGGAATGTACAGGTGAAAAGCAACGGAATAAATGAGATCTTATATCGATGTTTGTGCTACTGATCTATACAAAACGCATATCTGTTTAACTAACAAGTAAGAAATAGTACGCATAACACGAATGATACCTTTGCACACCGTAAAGAAAAATCTATAAAATCAATGGTGATGAAAAATAGACTTTGCCATTTCGAAACGTTGGGATTATATCCTATATGGAGGGAATACAGGTAAATGGCACGGTGGCCGAGGTCACGATGGTGTTGTTACGACGTGTGGACAAGATTTATGACATTAAAACAATGTCCATACCGTTTTTTTTTGTTACTACGCATGAATGCGTTAAAACCTTTATACTCAACCTGGAATTTGATTCGCGATAGTATTAGCACCAACCGAAACAGTTGGTGGAATCGTCGAATCCGGCATGAGAGTACGAGTCTCCTCTTCCTGATCGGAAAGCGGTGCCGTCGGTGTATCGTGTGAACTCGTTTGCTTCATTTTCAAGTGGCTCGGCAACTCCGTGAGTACTGGCCCGTACTGCGAAGTGGAACCCACCAGCAAGTCAGTCGATGGATTCAAACCGCCCAACATCTTTCCTCATAGCAACGCGTACATAAGATAAAGAAACGAACGTGCAAACCAGAGAGCGGATGGCTTCCGGTGAACAAAATTCAAAACTCAAATAATATGCCAATTAAGGTCTTTCCTACCTGACCACTGCCTCCTGACATTCCATTCCTTGGAGACTTGCTGCGCCGGAAGAACGAAAGCCATGCCCAAACAAAGCCCAACAATAATCCGATCAACATCATACTAGCACCTAACGCTATGGAACTTTTCGCTGCATCGTCGCCATGCTCTTCCACGTCGGTCTCTGCTGGAGTCGAATGGCCATCCACCTTTATCTATAACCATTACCTTGGGTTATTTTCAGTTTTTCTCATGCACACTCATTATTATATACTCATATTTTCTATCATAATGTTTATTTGATATCGGATAGTTAAAGTTTATATTAACCAGCATATTAACTATTCAAACCTCTTCTCTTACTTCTACAGCGAAAACATTAATTTCACTGATCTAATGAGAAGTAGCTCATGTATTTCTATGTTGTCTGTTGAATCATCTTAAAGAAAAACTAAGTACTAAGTACAAAATGAAAACTAAATACTGTTCGCAATGATTCCTTGTTTATGTTCAAGTAGAAAAATATTTCAAATAGACATATACTAAAAGCATATGACTACTATAGCAAGTTTTCAATTGTGAATTGTGGTCTTTATTTTAGTAATTATTTCTTGCGTAACACATAACATATGCTTTATTGTATGGTATTTGAAGAACATCTGACGGTACACCTGTGATATCACAAGTCATTGTTTCCTCTTTTTGACGCTCATCTACATATTTAAGTAACATAAAAATTGCCCATAGTTCGTCTTCTTAAAAGACAGTTACTGTGATATTGTAAATTATGTTTTTAAATTGAAACTAATAATTATTAATTTTGAAACGATTAAGCGACAAACAAGAATATTTATTATTCTTACAATACTGACTACCTAAAATACAGAGAAATCCAATAGGTAATATGCTAAATAATGACTACACTCGATATGTTTTGTACTAAAACTATAATACTGAAAAGCCAATTTCTATATTTAGATAGCAAATAGATGTGAATATGTAATTAAAATGTAAATATACAAATGTTCATTCAAAACTGTTATACTATTAGAATTCTACTGCTTAATAAGAGGTATTTTCTTTATATTTTTTAATGTACAGAACGGAAATTACAAATTAAGAATATCAGAAATTAAGTTCTTATAGATCTATACATTTAATGATGCTGAATTACCATCCAGTTTGTAATTCTAATTGTAAATATAGAACAGAACACAATCCGAAAGTTGATGTGCTTGTATATTTACCTTCGAACTATCAGACCTTTCTGCTAAAGGGACAAAGATGCAGCGTTTGTTGCAAATGTGATCGTTCAAAGGATATAACATTATTATGCTTTCATATTCGATTCTTCTCTAACTTTGAACTGATATACCATTCATACTTTACTGTCTCTTTTTTCCATTTACACAACAAATACAAATAGAACTGTAGTTATTCTTTCGGTTAATATTATATAAGAGACCTGAATTAAATTGCGTTAAAATCTTTAGTAGACAATCCGAGTCAGGATAAAAAAAAGAGAGAGATAAGAATAAAGATTGCGGTAATAAAGAACTAATGGAGGTGATTCCAATATTACCTCAGGTTTTTCCTCTAACGATGTCTCGCCTGTGGAAACCAAGCTGACGAGTATTGTCGTCAGACCAGCGACGAAAAAGCACACTGCAACCGAAAGCAATGCCCATTCGAACCATCTTCGGGAACTGAGCTTATGCCTTGATATGATTCTCCAGAAGCCGCTTCTCAGTCCCCCGCCACCACCAGCTCCTTCACCGCCGCTGTCATATGTGTAGCCCACGGTTGTAGGCTGATAAACGGCTCCGCTATCTGGCATCTCCTCTCGTGATATATACGCAATTTTCACAAAGGTCTTTTACCTTAAGTGGCACCCTTTTTAACCGGGAATCCTTCGTTTTCAACACTATTCAGTCACACCTAACTTTTGCCGCAGCACGGTATTATCTATGTTCACCTGTGATACTGTCAACGTAGTATTGACGTGCCACACGGACAAACGATTCTAAATTTTTTACTGACGACGAACTTCGATCCCGCTTTTTCTATAGCTCTGATGCACGCAGCTCTACGTACTGTACGTACGCACAGAACAATACGTATGTAAGCATTAAAAGTGTTTAGTTGCACCACTTGTACGTAGCAATGCGGGTACTACAGGCAATGCACACACTGCACACCAATGCCACCAATATAGACACTAATGCATGTATGACGCATACGAACGGGACAGGTAGCGGCAGTGCGGGTACGGGTATATCAAGAAGTATCTAGTGCACCCACACAATATTCCGTTCTGACTGTATATATATAGTGTTTCTCAAATCTTCACGTAGTATGCGCGGCCGAATAATCCTTGATAGTTAATTAGGGCACTGCCAGATTCTTGAACTGATTTGATACAAGTTTTTGGATCAAAATGTTATCAAACTTCATGTAAAATCTGCGTGTCAGGTTATGTCGGTATCACGCAGGTTTTAATGTTCTGAGAACATGTCGAAATCTTTTAGCGCCACCTACCATGCAACGAGAAAGCTGAGCTCATCATATGCCTATTGTATGCATGTGTTGCATGTGTTGGAAGAAACTACGATAGTATCGTAGTTCGTAACGATACACATACATATTACGTTTTATATGTTGTACCCCCATATGATGGCCCCCCCAGTACGCGCCATTATTATTGATATATGTACATAGAATCATAAACTGCAGAAGTAAAATAAATTTATAGATCAAAATTCACTGTATTTATTGTTCCAATTTATTTTTAGTGGTTAAGGTTATGTGTTGTGCCTAACATCTAACACCTTGTCACTCGCCGATTATCCATATTTGACTGTGCAATTGTCTTAACAATTTACATTGTCAGTTTCTATTTTTTAATTTGTCAAGTATTTTAAAATGGGCGATACTCTTCGAAGAGAGGTAAAACCGGCATTGACAGTAATTTTCTTCGAAAGTGAAATTTAGTTTTGTTCTATTAGGTTATAGAATATTTACGTTTGGTATATTTTGTATTACGCATGAACCAAAGTACAGATGTTTGTAATTAAAACTTGTTTATAATTGTTAAGCATAGCGATTTATATATTCCTGTTTTTTTAAAAATAATTCCTTACTAAACTTAATGTATGTTTGTTCTCCAATTTAATTTTTAAAACAACTGATATCAGTTATTCGTTATCTAAGCACTCAAATTGTTTTTAAAACACTTAATTGTATTTTATCTATCGTAGGTTTTACATGTTTTCAAGAAACTGCACCGAACAAGACTGAATACGTTTAAGGGTGATAAAAATGCATTAGAAGGTACAATTAAAATTATTTATATCAAATTAACGAACAATAAGTATTACAATAACTTTGTTTAGTTACCAGAAAGAAGATAAATGAAGAGTACCAAAAGTATAAACACGTTACAAATCCAGCTGCTATTGAAGAGGTAAAATTTATTTTATGAATCAATATAAATATTATTTGTAGTATTGAGGCACTCCATCACACTTTAATCTTCATTTTATTGCGTAATAAATTTTATAATACTTCTTCTAATCTGTTTTAGTTGAATAAGTTTGCGCAAGAAGTGGAGCATGAAGTACGAACAACGATAATTCAGGCAGTTTCAAAAGAGCCTGGAACGTTTGGTTAGAATTTAAATTAATAAAATGTGAATACATAAGAATTCAGTAGGATTTTTATTAATATTTATTTTGATATTTCAGAACTTCGTGTCACTCCAGATGTCTTGGTAGATAATGTATCGTACACGGGACCTACAGAAAAGGAATTTAAAAGTAGAAGGAGTCAGCGTTGTTGCAAACAACCAGAGCCACCAAAAACTGACAAATAACTAGAAACTTGAGAGTGTCATAATTAAATTGTGCACAAATTGTATGTATTTTATTAGCTTAAGTAGAGATATTGTGATATTAATCGATGAGATTTTATGAAAAAACGTTGATAGGAATGAAGGATTTCTTCGTAATTATTTAACCAATCTCAACCACCTCATTAATTCCAATGACCTTGAAGTGTCGAGGATGACATTTTGAGCAACTTTTCCCTATACATTTCATCGCCGTTCGATGCCGATTTTAGAGTTATTTCGAAAGAAACTTCTGAAGTATTTTAGTACCATAACCCGTACTACATTGTACGCCTTTCGACTACGAAGTGGTTCAATATGTACATTTTATTCAATCGATAACTAGTCTAGTCTAGTTGTCTAGCTCGTGAGTGTACCGTAACTAAAGGGTTAGTTGCTAACTATAGTTGAATCTATCCGATATATCTAGCACTAACGATTGTAGGTCACATGTATTGTGATCGTAATTTTTCCGCATACACCAGTATACACTCGAAAACGAAGGCCCAGCGTCGATTATAAGCTGTTCAGCTTGTTGACCTTGACAGAATATTGTAAGGTCATTGGAACCGGTAAGGTGATCCCTTTCCCAAATAATTATCGATTGCATCATACGCAAAGTATTGAACTTTGGAAAATTATTATTGAATAAATAATTGCGCAAAAACTATAACTGCATTAAAAAGTAGAAAGGATGACAAAAATTCAGAAGTAAAGGAAATCAAGCCATCGGATCTAAGGTCGATCGATCGATCAGTTTTATTGAAGATTTCTTAGTACATGCATTCATGTAACGTAACCAGTAATACAATACAAATGTATCCATTTTCACCAGAAATTAGATGTGAAATATTTTCCATTTAAAAAATCCCACCATTTTACTATGAAACTAATTCTCTCATTTGTCATGGAAAATTTACGCTAGAATTTCGAATAGGAAAATATGCTTGGTAAATTGCACATATGTAGTTCTATCTCCTTCCTAGGAGCTTCCTTCCATCTTCACCCTAAAAAGAACGTAGCCAGTATAATACCGAATTCTAGCTAAAGAGAGTCTAATATTACCATAGTAATTCTGTTTCATTGCATGCAACTTAATCTATCCATGTTATTTGAACATTGCATTTTTTCCTCGCGCATTGATGATCTTCTCCGGTTAGTGTCATCGTTCTTCATGTATAATTAGTACATAAATAGTGATTTGGGTGCGAACCTAATGTGAAATGAATTTTGTGTTATATCAATTAGTATTTATTAACAATGACGTGCTAATAAGTATCTAATGTTATGCTTCTCGAAAATTATGCAATTGTGATTTAGGCTTCTAATGTATTTAAAATCTATACGGAGAATTAGGTGACGGAAATAAAATTGATGTCTACACTAACATATGTTCCGGATGATTACGGATTTGATCCAATAGATCGGCAGGTCTAATTTGTTCGGTGCAAATACGATGTACGGCCGTGAATAAGGGGAATTTCTCTGTTAAGTTACGGCTATTCAACATTCCGTAAACTTCATCGGCCGTAGCCGGTCCTTGCAATTTTTGGCCTCCCAAAAGTTCTTCTTCGAGTTGCCTAATGCTCTGTTGCGATAAACACAAAATTACTTAATAATCGTGAAACGTATTTAAATTTAATTTTACATCAATTCGTCTATGTGAGTTTACTTACTTTGCCAGCTTTCACGTATTGTTCACAAACACGACGATTTCTGCCGCCGTAACATGTGGTAATTAAATCAGCTACACCGCAGCTTTCGAAGAATGTTGAGAGCTTTGTACCACTGTAGAATGTTTCGACGAACCTGACCATTTCCATCAAGCCCAATCGTATTACAGCAGCTTTTGTATTATCGCCTAATCCCATTCCGTCCACAAAACCGGCGGCACATGCCACGACATTCTAAATTTTGAGCAGAGCGTTATTAGAACCCGGAATTAAGAATTTAGGAAAATTTTAGTTGTAAGCTTGTCGAATATACCTTTAAAGCACCACAAACTTCGACGGTTGCACAGTCGTCCACAACTACTACTCTGAAATTTGGAGTCTGAATTAGGTCTTTAAGCAGAGGAGCTAGATGCTTATCCTTACAACCTGGAAAAATGATGTAATTTAGTGAAATTTAGACATTTGAAAAATTAAAGATATGATTGATTTTTTTGTCGGCTACAAAATAATTAAGTTGATGTACAGTGAAATTGTAGAAATTACCGATAGTAGTTTCGCAAAATTTCTCCTCCGCAACTTCATTTGCCAAGTTTGCTCCCATCAGCACGTAGCATGGAATTTTCAAATTCTTTTCAACTATTTTCGAAATGAGTTCGATCGTCGTACCATCTCCTCGGTCGAAACCCTTTATACAAAATATAGTACGACATCAGTGAGATCCATGGTGAATGAGAACTCACACCGGTCTTACGCGGAAGTAAACTTACCTTGATTAGAGATAAGCCGACAGCGGTTGGTTTGATTTTGTCGAGTAGCATACTGCAAAGTGGGGGAATAAATTGATGCGGTATAACAAATATGAGAATATCCGCATCTTTGGCAGCTTCTACGACATCTGGAACAGCGACCTACAAATTTTTTCGGTCATAGCCGAATATACGTATTAAAAGATTAGCGGAAGTCTTTAGCAATCAGTTAAACACGCTCACTGGGATCCCCCTGACCAATTGAAATAACATATTTATGACTTGGCATTGATCGGTAAATCTAAGCAAGGTCATCGAAGATCTTTGCAAACGTGACTTGATGTTTGAATCTAACAACGAGTGATTGAATAATGCAGGTATTTTACTCTTCAATCACAGCATCAACGAGATTTGCATGTTAAAATCTGCGGGGGGGGGGCGGTACAGCAGGTAGTGAAAATGCGCGTTTAAAGTACATAGTCTAGAACTTAAGAGGATAGTTTCTCATATCTTGAAGGGTAATCCATCTAATTGTAAGAGTAACTGATAGAAATTTGGTAAAGTAATATCTTCTTGAGAAGTTACGGATTGCTACCTGTAGGAGAAAGAGAAAAAATGATGAAAACTATTACAATTGTGGGCAATTTCGAGTTCTACTGATATGGGAGCAGATATCAGTGCGTAAAGATTTAAATCATACTAAGTAAACAGGACGGATGGTTTTATATTAATAGATAGGGTACAAGCTGACATAAAAATTGTATCGCGTTGCATTAGTATCAGAGCAGGTTTCTTATATAAGTACATAACTCATGGTGCTACTGGTGATAAATCGCTTGAAAACCTCTCGATACCGTCAGTTCTTTGCGCGCTTTCTAACCGAGCGGTAGACGATATCGCATTCATCTTGCTGAATACACCTTAATTCTATTTTGTCAAAATGAGAATAAATTCGATTATTCCCAATTTCAAAGCCGACACTACGAAAGGACCTATTGAATTTTATGATTGGCAGGGTGATTCGTAAGTACATTTCTATACTTTTTTTTTTGTACCAGTTGTAATTTAATCCGAACCTTTATGTTGTTGCTTCATGCAAATTTAATGCTATTATTTATTTAAATTTTATTGTAATTAAAGTGTTGTTAAAAGTTTATCGAATACTTTCACAAAGATCAATAGTAGATCTATTCGCATTTGCTTCACATAGAATTTTCCGGTAATGCTAACCCTGAGTCTTAAAATAACTGGTCATTGTAACGTTTCACTTTGCCCAGTCTCACCCTTGGCCCCTTTTGCTATTGTGCCAAAAAGCCCAAAGGGCAAAAAATCAGATTTAATAATAAATCAACTAATTCTTTCTATTGCATTAATCTTTATACAGTTGGGTCGTTCTGTTTTCTCATCCTGCCGATTTTACACCGGTCTGCACAACTGAATTGGGCCGTATTGCTGTACATCAGCCACATTTCGAACGTCGCAATACAAAACTTTTAGCTCATTCTGTAGATAAGCTACAGGATCATGTAGATTGGGTCAATGTAAGTTATTGTAAAATTTTAAATATCAATTTTTATATATTTGAAATTTAGATCTTGATATTTAAGTAGAATTGTTTTTTAATGACGCGTACGTAACAGGACATTAAATCGTACTGCCGAGACATTCCCGGAGACTTTCCTTATCCGATCATTGCCGATCATGAGCGCAGCCTTGCAGTCGCACTAGATATGATTGACGAAAGGAGCAAAGATGACCCAGAAACTGCTCAGACCGTACGGGCCTTATATATCATCAGCCCCGATCATCGACTTCGACTTTCGATGCATTATCCAACCTCTACTGGCCGTAACGTCGAGTAAATTTCTGATTCTTCACGAATATATCAGTGTGTTACGCATAGATAAATAAAATGCTAACTCTATTATCGGGTTTTAGTGAGATACTGCGTGTCATTGACTCTCTGCAGCTCGTTGATAGGAAGCCCGAAATAGCGACGCCCGCCAACTGGACGGTAAGTACCAACTTTGACATTTCGCGCCAATGACAGGTTGAAAGATTATTAATTTATCAGGAGCTGCAGAAATTTGTGATAATTGAAATATCTCAAAATTAAAACTCTTCTTTCGAAACGTATTTGCAGAGTTTAACGATTTATGTACATTTAATTTGTTTTATTCATTTCAGCCCGGTGAAAAGGTAATGATCTTGCCAACAGTGAAAGACGAAGATCTGAGCAAACTTTTCCCAGGTGGTGTGGACAAAGTTTCCATGCCCTCTGGAAAAGTTTATGTCCGAACCACCACTAATTATTAACTTTCATTTTTTACCGATATTCAACAGTCATAATTCTACTTTTGATTGCCGACATTTTTTTTAATATGAAACATACTGTTAACACTTGACAAGTAATTACTGAACTATTGTAATCCGATCATATGAATGTACTGGTTTCTCAAATAAAATATTCGACTTGAAGTATACGAATAATACAATCTAAAGTAGTCCCTGTAATCCTTGAAAATAGTTTTTTTTTAATCGCTTCATCATTAAAAAATACTCACGACATTTTCTGGTATTTTGTGACCTGGAAGATATTTCACGTTCTCGTGCAGTGTGTTGATGATCTCAGTCAGTTTCTGACCGTTAATTAATTCTTCGTAAACGTACATTGTCACGCGCATTTCAAACTTATTGTTGTATTTCACTGCGTTGGCGCCCACGATCTTTGCGATCGCGGAGCCCCTGCAAATCGCAAAAATGTCATTAGAATACTTGTTTTTGTAGACCAAAGAATAATGCTAAACAAGTTCCTAATGTTGTTATGTAACGAGATGTGTCGACGAGTGCCACACAACAATCTTATCGTTGCACACCCACTGCGCGATTGCCATTTTAGAGATTCTATGCAAATATTTCATTTAAAAGCAGAACGTGTAAATGTTGCATCTTTCTAAATCATTACATCTCGAGAATTTATTTCTGTACCGATGCAACAAATTAATGAAATTTTGACAAATCTCCACCATATTTTATTCAGACATCTTCGCTAATCTATACTATACTATAGCAGAGCTAGATTCATAGCAGATGTGCTATTCTCTTATTGCTACTATATCGAACGATTATGTAAAAGTGTCGCATTTTTCAGCGGCTTGTTCGTTGCGTTATGGAAATCGCTAAAGCAGCATGCTCTAAAGTTAGTAATTCAAGTACCGATCTGTCTTAAAAATTTTGTAAGCTAATTGCTAACTTCTAAACGATAATTCACTATAAACAAATTAATGAGCAGAAATGTTGTATTAAAGTATTTAATAAACGTACCAATTGCCGCTTCCAACGATGCATACTCGCTTTTTTGGCTCGGTAGACATAGCTGCAAGTTTATCGCGAAGTCACACTGAATAACGTATCGCTAAGTTCAAAGAGAGCGTGGCTTAGTGGACTACGCTGATGAACGGAGAGTTGCTTCCGTTTATTTTCTGTCGGCGGGGTGCGATTGACTGACCAACCGGTTAACTTACAAACTGATTTCAGCCTTCATTGACCTTAGTACCGATTGCAAATTATTTTCTAACGGTTGGCGCGCAAGTCCTGGAGCAAGGCCAAACTAAACGCAATCGCGAATGCATGCCAGATTGTGCGTTAAAATTAGTAGTAGTTTGATAATACAGATAATGCACTTCAAAGGTCGATGCAGCTGATGCATTCCACAACCTTGAACTTGAGACATGTTGAGAGCTGTAAGTCGATTTTTAAAGTTGATGGCCAATCTATTTCGTGACCATGTTCGTGTGGATCGAGGTGGGCAGGATGTTTCAAGTGCAGTTCAATTCATTTACAAATTATTTATAATGTATCATTTGTATGTATATGTATATCTCTACATTGATTCCGTACAATTCTGTACGGATGAATATAAAATTTTTTTTTAAAAAAAGTACAAAGTCAATATTACACTTCCTTTTGGTAGTAAGGCGCGACAATAGAAAAACGTACAAAAGTATATATATATATGTATATATAGTTTTAGTAAATTCGAAATTCAAACTGAGTAATACTAAAAAATGTAAAATACTCTGTTCGATCAACATTATCTCTTGTGAGATAAAAAGCCGATCTGTACAGAGCACTTGCTATTGCTAAGTAGTAAGTACAAACATATCATTTGAACGTTATGATTTGAATAAAGAATTATGGTGGCCTATTAATTCTTAAGTAGAAATATCACCCAGTCTCCTCTTGTCTTCTTCCAAACCAGGCTTCATAGGTGGCACTTTGGCGATGATAGTAGTGGCATTGGTGCATAACCGTCATCGTCCCTAAATACGAAGTCAACATAGTTAAAAATAGACGAGTAATTCCATGTCCGAAGTGAATTTTATTTATTTATTTACTTATTTATTGTTTCATTGTTCCACAGCAAACACTTCTTGACGATACACATATATGTATACTCTTTCACACTTTTCAAACGTAGAAATTACCGTTTTCATGAACAAAAAGTCGTTTTGAAATTAATTGTCATAGAGCTAAGTTAGTTCAAGGGAGATCGTAGAAGATAAATGTAATGTTAGTTGAAACTTTCACACATCTCGAAGGTTCTGGAGAAAGGGCAAATGTAACTAAAATCATGTATTCGTATTTCTAATAACAAATAATATTTATATATTTTGGAATATCATAATTACATAAATCATAATAACTTTCATTTATTAACACATAACAATTCAATTTATGGTTTGTACAATAAATGAGCTAGTGTACAATATAATATATGAAACTCTCTTTTTATTTCACATAACAGATCAAATAAAATTCTCATTAAAATATATAGTCATACAACTTTTCGTAACTTTTTCTTAACTATCACATTGTTCTTTGAACACAATGCTACCGACTGTATCTTGCACACGAAAGGTTGTGTTACACGTGGAGGAATTTATGAGGTATGTGTGCCCATATTAGCGGTCTAAACATTAAAACTACGAGAATATCGTAATAGTTATTCCAAGTTGGACACACAAATAGTTAACTTTTTTTTTACGACAAAACATGTAGCCATTGTCTATTGAATAAGCAAATTTGGAAATATTTTCAACGAAATATTTGTTACTTTCAAATCACATGCGATTAGTATAATTTTTACTAGGAATCCATGGTCCTCGACTTAGTTTCTCTCAGATTTATTATTCATAAGTTAATTTCATTAGGCACTACCAACAATTTAACTATAATATACAAATCATAAATTTGACTAGAACCATACGGTAATATATTATATGGTGGAACTATAACAAGGAAATAACCGTCGATCATGTGCATAGTCGGCTACTGGAAATAGTTTACTCAGAGCCAGAAACTCATAGATAAATGTTAAACTGTGCGTCAAAGAAATTATTAGGAAATTTCTACTCGTTTGAAGCCTTTAAAAGCATAAAGATGTTATTTATGTCGAGAGACATAATTAAGGGACGTGTTTGAAAAAATTGTTTCAAACCATTTAATGTGCCATACACGATCGTCATTGGCAATTGTACCTGCCCTCCATTTTAACGTGTGTTATTAACTATATACACGTATGTACATGTTTATACATTTTGATAATACAACATGAGCATTGAATTAGATTGCACGTTTCCATTGGGCCCCAACCCACTATTTACGTTGCGTACAAGAAAGTAACAATAACAACAGCTAGGACCATGGTACACAAAATAATTATAATGTAGGCTGAAGGCGGATGAGATTAATATACTACAGATCTCTCTACATAGTTCAAACATAACGAATATATTCTAACATTAAGCATAATGAAACTTAACTGCAGTAAATTTTATAGAATTCTTTGAAAAAACATAAACCCTTACGTGATATGTTCGAATTACAGACATTAATCATTTTTCTAAATGATAATTTAATATAGAATAATTTATCTAATAATTTCGCGTTTAAACTAATCCGCCTTTAGCTATAACGGTGACAATTGAGCTTACATGTGTTCTGGATGATTGCGTATGCAGTCGATAAGTTGTGATGCGGGTATATCACCAATGCAAATTCGATGGATAGCAGTGAAGAGTGGAAATCTTTCTTCCATATTTTTAGCTCTTAGCATGTAGTTCACTTCTTCGGCAGTGAACGGTCCTTGCAGCTTTTGCCCATTCAACATTTCTTTCTCCAATTCCTCGATTGTCTATAAAAATAAATTTATCGTTTTATCATTTTAATACGATACAAGTACAAGTTGTATAAAAGTTTTATGATATACGTATAAAAGAGATTTTTAGAGATAAGGCTTCTTCCGTTCGAAGGTGTCAATAAGTGATGATATGTAATTGCAATTGACTTAAGTAATCGAACATTATCTACACTATCGTTAAGACCACGTGTGCAAAAACACTCTTGAGTTGCGTAACGCTTAATGATACGTCCCGATATATCTTTGGTATCAGACATTTTTGAGTTTTTAGTATCATCAGAGAAAAAATATTCCTTTGCATATTTACGTAGGTGTATTATATAAAAATTATTTCTATCACTGACCTTGCCGGTTCTTACAAAAGCCTCGGAAACTTTACGGTTTCGGCCACCATAGCAGGTCGTTATTAAGTCCGCGACACCGCAGCTTTCAAAGAATGTTGAAAGCTTGCCTCCGGGGAAAAAGACATCTACGAATTTTATCATCTCCATTAAACCAAGTCGAATCACTGCTGCTTTTGTGTTATCGCCCAATCCTAGGCCGTCGACGAAACCAGCGCCGCAAGCCACTATATTCTGTAACAGATATACTAATTATTACACCATTCGTTCTTATATCAATTAAATTTCTTCATAGCTTTTTGATAGTTACCTTTAATGCGCCACAACATTCTACTGAATCTTCATCTTCAACAACGACAACACGGAAATACGATGTCTGGATTAAATTTCGGAGAACTGGAGCCATGGCTTTATCCTTGAAACCTGAAGCAAACGAGCAATTACAGTAAAATTTTATTCTTGAAATATTATACGATGTATTGTAATATGTTTGTAGTAGTGTACAATACGCACCTATAGTAGTTTCACAAAACATTTCTTCGGCTACTTCACTTGCCAGATTCGCACCCATTAAAACGGCGACAGGAATGTGGAGAAGATTTGAAATTATATGAGAAATAAGTTCAATGCCGCCTCCTTCTTTCTTGTCAAATCCCTAAATATATGGAGATAATTAATAAACAGCAAGGAAGTAATGAAGCTTATTAAAAATTTACGATATAAACATTGTGAACAAACCTTTATGAGTGAGAGACCGACCGCTGTCGATTTAATTTTTCCAACTAATGTATTGCATATCCTATGAATAAATTGATGTGGCACCACGAAAATAAGAATATCCGCATCTTTAGCTGCTTCTAACACATCTGGTACTGCAACCTAAAGTTCATCGGTCAAGGTGAAATACAGTTTGTCTGATACGAAGACAATCTACGTTCGTTTCCAATTCTGAATTTAATCTCAGTGACACAGCAAATAAAAAACTCATTTTTGTGCATGAAACGTGTATGTCAATTAATCACTTTACAATTGCTTCTCAAGCTGACGACCAATAATGTAAAATTATCGCAGTAGTACTGAAGTGTAGACGTATATCTATAAGAACTCTGATTTCGTTACGTTCATATTATTCATGTCTGCTCACTTTAACGTACTCGCAAGGAAACGTAAATGCTAATAGAGCGGTAGGATACGTTGGATACGGCCTTGATGACCAGTTTTGTGTATTAAGCTAATACGAGACGCATTCTATACGCAGAAACTTTCTAATTGTACGTACTACGTACCAGGGCATTATCTTATTGTGTTCTAATCCGTTTATAGAGTAGATGGATTGATAAGTCAACTCGACTTAAAGGGACAGTTTTCTTAAGATAGTGGGACTATAAACAAGCTGATATCAAAGGATGCGTTAACAAAGATTAGTGACCGCATTTTTAACACAATATTGGTGCATTTGCATTTTTGAACATATTTCTACATTTTGAATGCGTAAATTTTTAAGAGGCGATATTCCTGTTAGTGTAAAAATTTCGAGTGCAAATATCAAGAATTATTGCGACTGTGTTACGTAACAGACGAATGTACGAAGTGAAATTATATGTCGATAACATGTAGCAAGTCCGTAATGCGACAAATGCAGGAAAAATTATGTAGGTACTAATAATCAGGAGATTGTTGCTAGATAATTTACATAATAGCTAAAATTCGTACGAAACGCTTTGAATTGTACGACGTGAAAGATAAGAATGACTTTGTAATCCATACCTCACAGTAATATCATCCAGAAAGTTTATTATCGTTATTAGATGTATTATTGTTATGACAGAGAATTTTAGTCTTAGGAGTTTTTCTGTTATTTCTATGAGGCCGATCTTTAATATCACTCGAGGTAGAGCTACATAACGAAATACAGCGCTCGTTCTGCAAATCAATACAGGTTCTATTACCTTGATCGCGGTCAAGGTTTCAACTGGGAAGGTCAGCTCTGTTAAAAAGTAAAGTTTACGCATTCCATTTAAAATTGTAAATTAACGAAGTATTTGGAACGCCTATAACGTTGCCCGTTACACTAATGTGAATTCGAAATGAAGTGAAGTTGAGATTTCGTACCGTCAAAAACTACGGGACATTAACCGTTACAAGAATTTAGGAAGTCATTTAGTAATGGAATATCGCAATAACTAAAATGTGCTTTAAATCATTCGAAAAATTATTTTTTTTTCCACCTAATTCAATAAATGATTCAATTATTTTCATCCCGATATAAATACGATTGATCGTTAACTTTTTCTAGAGTTTCACGAATTATAGACAGTTATGTAAGTGTGATTTAACACCCACGCTTATGCTCGTAATGTCAGCTGCATATGCAGTCTTATTGCTTACTGCAGACATTCTATTTTCCTGTTAGTTTCGCTTAGCTTATACGCGCTTTATACGCGGGAGGTGAGACAAATAAACTTGCCGATTTATCGTAACTTTGGTGACAGGACTGTAATCCTGTCATTCAAAACTTTGTAAATTATCATGTACGTGTATACAAAAAAAGAACGTGAGCATAATATAGTAAGATATTGGTATTGATTCGATTGAGCACGTATTATAAAATCATTTTATAATCGCTTTAAAAATAAAATAGATTACTTACGACATTCTCGGGAATTATATGACCAGGAAGATACTTGACATTCTCGTGCGTTTCGTTAATTATCTCCGTCAGTTTTTTTCCATCGATCATTTCTTCATAAACGTACATCGTAACGCGATCCTCAAATTCGTCCAGATTCTTGGCATTTGCCCCAACTATCTTAGCGATAGCCGAGCCCCTGCAAGAGCATTAAATATTTCAAGCATTAAGCGAGTAGCGAAAACTGGTCATGTTCATACTACTTTGGAGTAAAGATAAAGTTTACTATTCTGCTATGTACTATACATAGGTGCAGTGCAAAGCAGATGATACACAGTAGTATGAGACAGCCTACGACGGTAGCTAGAGTTAGAACGAGGAACATAACTAATTGCCTATGAATGCCACAGCAGATGTTTTGACCAATTTTCAATGTTCTATATTAATATTAACAAAAGAACATTTCCACGTCAGCCAGAAGGAGTTCTAAGACAACGAAAAAACCTTCTTTGACGTAAATGTCATTATTTCGGTAGATATAGTTACGATTAACATATTTAAGTACAACTGACATCATATGTATTTATAGCTTTCCTAGCCAATTAAATCTATTTAGTTGGAACTAAAGTTCCAGCTGAATGCTCATGTAAGTATGTATCTGCTCTGCGAAGTGTTTCTATACTCCGATAGCGTAAGCATTCGCGGCAGTAAGCTTAGATAGAGCATATATTCGTGTATAATTACATTAGGAAACTGGGAGTTGGGTTTCAATGCTCGTTCATCGGGAATAGAGACTATCGGCCCCCAGTAAAGAGGAGATCACGCAGTCAGTTAATTCCAGTAATAAAACTGGATTTCGCATCATGATCCTGACGCTTAGCGTCGACTAAGCATTAGTAAACAAGCTGACGCGCGTGATATGTATGTATCACGCTCGCGCGTTAGTTAGGCACGTGCAAATCAATGATAGACCGCCAGCCAGTTACCGATTGCATTCTCGAGTAGTTTCAAAAAATAATTGTTTAGGCGAAAACACTTACCAGTTGCCTGAACCGACGATGCAAACTTGTCGCTTGGTTGTCATTTTCTTGGTTGATACGAAGCGTGTAGAAATGAGTCGTTAACAGTACGAGAGACTGGGTAAAACTAGGTAAAACTGCGGCAAGATTATGTATACTGATCTGTATACGTACGCACAGCTTCGTGGCAGAGGGCCGACTCAAGCCGACTGCCCCTGTACTGGAGTTCGACTGACTGAAGGAGCGCACTCCATCGAGGCGGGAATACACGAACGTTGGCGAACGCGAATCATTTACTCAAACATGTTGAGGAGCCAACGTAAAATGATCAGCCAGTCACGAAGTCCAGCGTGATTCAAACTGCATATCATCAGACAAACTCATGCTGATGATCTTTGTCTAGGTTTTAAATTCCCGTAGTCTTCGTTGTACTACGTGTGTAATCATGAATCACGTCATTGATTTATGTCTTGAAAAATCTAAAATTTGAGAAATAAAGAAATTAAGAATGTTATCCTGGATTAGTTTACACAACTGTTCCACGTGAACAAAGTGAGGATGTTATATAATAAAAGTAAGATAAATATTTCAGAATTCCGAATTTGCATCAACAGCTTGTGAATAATCACTCTTGAGTTAATATATGAAATATACAATTAAATCATGGTGATTATCATTATGCAGGTTTATAATGATTAGATAATTGAAAATTACGATACAGTATCTAAAAACAAAAAGGTTTTGGGATTAAAATTAAAATAATGACAATAGAATTCAGTTTTGTACATTTTTCAATCTTATAACATTTATTAAACTCTTATTCACTTTTCAAACAGTACATGGAGGATATTAAAAAATCAACTAGAGGAATTGCTTTTTGACATTTATTTGTTACTATATATTTTTCATTTAAATATCCCGTCATTCTATTACGGTTCTTACAATTTTTACTCTAATACACATTTTAATAAGTTCAATTAAATATGCAGACACATAATTCGTATTTATCTCAGATCTAATATTTTTGTTCTTGACGAGTAATATTCGATCACAACAGCATTGACAGTAAACATTATATAATTTTCTGTAGTTTTGCAATTTTACTAATAAGAGGTAGACAAACATGCATATTATCATGGGTTTTATGTCTGGAATTAGGAGCGTACAGTTCATTGTAAGCAGATAACATATTATTCCACATTGATGTGACCAGCCAATTCTACAATTTGCACAAAGATACCCATATACATAATAGGCGTCCACGTGAAGACAACTAACAACATACTGATGACGACACATCATGTAAACTACAGTTAAGGACTTTATTCCGCAAGTGAACAATTTACATGACTTTAATCGTCTCCTGTAGCTTGGGCTGCATCCAAAATAATTTCAAACGAGAAGGGTTGAAAGCTGTATCCTTGTCCAGCATAGAATTTGCTCTGGAACTCAACCCTTGAATAAGAAACATATGTTACGTATTATACTGTTACACATATTTAACAACACTTTAATTGTTAGTTACGTCAAAAAGATATTTCTTACCAATGAAGTCGAAGGGTGTGCAGAAATGCGGACAGCCCTTCCATAAGTACTAGAATGCCAACGGTAAGGACAGCCCAAAAGGCGAATACGGCCCATAAAATTATCCCGCCGGTCCAACCTTCTTGGGTCAGACCATTTCTCATTACCATATTCCACAATACTTCTGAGAGCTCTGAAATAAATCATGTGAATTAATATACAATTGAAATTTGATGACGTACGGAATTGAAGATTCGGAAGATACAATAGCTGTAAACTTACGTGCATGAGCGAGAGACAAGGCCCATAAGCGCAAGTAGGATGCAGTATGTGACACGCTGCCCAGGACGTACTCGATCGTGTGGATACCTTGATGAATAAATACTTCACTCATCTCTTCTTCTTCCTCTTCCTTGTGGCCAGCTTGATTTTGACCAGGGGCAACGGCGCCACTTTGTTGAACAGCACCGGCTCCCTCAACATCTCCGTTTTCGGTACCATGATTATTGAGCTGTTGCAAATTGAGATAAGCAATTAATGCATGTCTTTTGGTCATATTTGAGTTAATATTCTAGTTACCTGATAATGTTGCTTCTTTCTGTTGCGCATCATCATGATGGGTTTTGCGAACAACATCCACGGTATACAAAGTACAGCAATGACAACAAGGAGCTTTTGAAGTCCTGATTGACCACCGTACATATACGGATCGCATTCTCCTGCGGCAGTGCCGGGTTTGAAGAGTACCATGTTGATAAATGTGATCAAGACCGAAGGTGCACAACCAGGGCCATGAAGAGGATCGTTGTCTGGAAAAATTGAATATTTTTACATTGTTTTGCTGAAATTCGTGTGACGAAGAAATAAGAATTGTTACTTACGGTCACTGTCGGGTCCATATTTGATCCATTTGATAAACATGAGTAATACCATGTACAGGAATAAGAAGCATAAGAAAATGATTTGAGGAATAAATTCGCAAATAATGTTCATCTTTTTCTTGAAGTACATGTGATTCCATAGACCGACCATAACACCAAATAACATGTGTAGCACACCGAAAATGATGGAAATCTTCATTTTGTAGGAATTCAAAAAGATGATTTTGTTCTCGGCTAGTTGCCATATCGGATCCATACCGACCGGATATGGGTATTGAAGATATTCATCTTTTTCGCTTGGATTTAATTGTAGCTCTTTGTTCGTATGTATCGTACTGTAGTTGTAATTAGTTTTCCAGTACGAACCAAATATATTTAACGACTTGGAAAATACGTCGTTATATATTAACCCCGTATACATTGAAAATAGACCCATTAAGAATACGATGTATCGTCCACCGAAAAAGATGTTCCATATTTCATTGTCAGATTTTTTAGCTGCAAGTGGTTTTTCTTTCAGCACCATCCACCCACCAAAAAGAAACATAATAAGTCCGTGACCAGTATCTCCAAACATTACGGCGAAAAGAAATGGAAATGTAATTATCGTATACGGAGCAGGATTCATTTCCCTGTAGGACGCAACCCCGTATGCATCTATCAAAGCCTGGAAACCTTTTGTGAATTTATTAGTACGGTTATAAGTTGGTGGATCTTCAAACGTCTCCATACGATTCAGAATCGGAGGTACAGAGCTTCCGCTTCTCTCCTGCAATTTTTAATGCATTGATTGAGCGTTACAGTTGCTGGCGTAAAAACCATTTGGGAACTTATGAAGTACCTACCGTGCCACGACGGAGGGCTAGCTGAATCGTTTCGATATCTAACACCGGTACCCAACATTCGGCGATCAAACATTTTTGAGTAACGTCCAAATTGAACAAGTTCAAAGTATGGTATATTGCCTTAATTTTGCGAACTTTCACGAACCAATTTTTTATGTTTTTCGCTGCAGCTACCAAAACTCGGTGCCGATGGTCTTGAGTTTGTCCGAGTACCTAAAAAATGAATAGCATTGCTTTCAAAAGATTCCAATTAAATTTCAATTATTTACGATTTCGTTCGTACGGTATTCAAATCTTCAATCCGTGTCATGACACCCATAGCCATTTCCCGCCGATCAGCGGGAGCTTCAGGGCAGGGATACAAAGTTGCTCTGAATCCTTCGCAGATTTTCTTCACGCGCGTTTTCAGCTGATCTCCTTGGAAGAATATGATGAACACCGACTTGAAGACTTGATCTCCCTGGAAATTAAGAATCTTCAACTTAGTTTCCGCTATAGATGAGAAGGACACAAAGAAGTTTCGTGACATCATACCGTGGAAGGATCTTCCAAAGGAGTTTCAATTTCAGCTTGACGTAAAAATACATTGCCGCGGCATGCACGCCACAGCATACGCTCAAATGCCGGGATACGCTCCCGTAGGATGACTCCTGCGACGAAACTATATAAGAAAAAGATATTAATAATTACCTAAAAAGCTGTCAATTATGATAGAAGATAAAGTTGTAATATAATGGTTAATATCGCACCGTTTCTCACATGAACATACAGTAGAATACCGGATATATGTATAGATTTAATGCACTCATTACACAACAACTAGCCGGTTCTTGCCGAATGTGAAGATGGTCGAGTAACGGTACTTCACAGAAACTATTGCTGGCAAACACCGTATACGGCAGAAAAGCTTACTTATCGAGATCAATAATGCCACAGATGCTGTTAATTTTTCAACCTGTATCGTTTAGGTTTATGGCTTCTACGTATCGTGAAATAAATAGAATAGAAACCGATAATAATAATTTAGAATATCTGTGCGTAACATACTCTAGTGTTAAAATTGCATATCCCTGTCATCAAACAATGATGATTTTAGTAGCCATGGTTCGTTTTTACATACCTTATTACACATTCTCAGTAAGCGTGTATAGTCCTAATAAAAACCTCGAGTAATACAACGAAATTCCAACAGACAACAGCATACAAAACAGTTAAAACTCTTACTGCATATTATAGATATAGTAACTGCAGTGGTAGGGGATAGTGATAGTAATATAAATGTGCAGTTTGGTAAAAACTTACAGCAGAAGCCGTCCACCAAGTAGAAGAGACTTCAATTATTGCCTGATTGAATGTTTCTATATTTGCACAGTAAATGTACCAATATATGTGAGGATGAATGAGAATGTTCAATGAACAGGGAAAGGGGATAACTTTGATTAACAATGAAACAACTGTCTGCTTTTCGACAGATACCGGTGTGATTTGTTAACTTCCTTTACAGCTACGAGCGTTATGTGAAAATCTCGATTATCTTGTGACAATTATCGGCATTCTATTGATATTCGGAAATATTAACAAAAATGCCAGACTATTTTTTCGAAACAGCTATACAATGAAATTTCTTTTGTTTATAGTACTGAAACTGGCTACTGTACTGTGCCACGTGGGAGCACTACACTTATTAAATTTTATCAAGCATGAACCTAGGATAGGAAAATAATTAAAAAATTCACATAAAAAAAGGGCTCGCTCAAGTAATCCAATTAAATAAATTATAAGTTTGTTATGTGCCGTTATAGATGATGTACGCTTCCATTTAAATATAAAAGGCTGATTAATATTACTTGTTGAATTTTTCGATGTGCATAAATTTGAAAGAACAAAGTATGATAGGTGTGACAGTGGCGCGCTTACCACTGTTGATATACTGAATCAGTTTCACCCAATGTATTATTTATGTATAAAAAGGAAAGTGTGTAATGCTTGGGAAGGAGTAACTAGTCATGGAGTACGTACCCCAACTGGACAGGACCAAGGGCGGACTGGCGGGCGATATTATCATCACTAATCAACGCGCGTGTCATGGACTCGGTGGGGTTCAAGCCTGCGTGCTCTTGCTGACGACACAACAGACAAGACACAACCACATTAGCACACTAGACATGACCACAATGCGCTGATCTCACTTTAAGGTCGAATAAGTACCTTGCACTTAACGTATGCTTAAGTTATATTAAAGTTATCTTTAACGATTCAAAGCCTGATTACTGAGTTTTTAAAAGTGCATATGTACTGTACATGTGATTGATCGAGATATCGGCAAAAAGAATATAAAAAATGTCTAATAGTAGGAGATACTTTCATTTGATGAGTTAAAGTAAGATTGCACTAGAAGTTTCGAAAATTGATTTTGATCGATAAATAAGAACTTGGTGCAGTAACTTGAGTTATTCATGAAATTAATTTTGTACGATAATCCAGAAGAAAATGACACAACTTTGAATGCGTCAGGATACTCTAATCCAACTGCAGCTGTCGACTAAATATGAATTGCCAAGCAATTAATCCTACATTATTTTTTAAGCTGTTAATATCAGTCTTCTATTTTTGGTAATTAAGGATTACACGGGAATGGTATACGTGGCAATTCCTATTTAATGAATTTACCTGAAACAATCCCAACAAGCTATAATTATTTCTATCACAATTAAATGAACATATGCCAAATGTGCATTCAGTGTACTTGAAATTTGTCGAAAATTTCGCTTGACAATTTGAATTTTTGAATTGAATATTTTTACAAAATCAATTGAAATTTTGTTCACAGTTGTTAGATTGCTTGTGCTCTTGAGCTATTCCTTCCTGTCATGTTGTCAAACCAAACTCAATACTTCATAATATTTCAGCCCTGACTAAATAATTTCGGGCACAAATAAAATGTTCACCAAAGCCCAATATCGTAATACAAGCGAAGCAGTAACAGAAATGCATTAAACTTCTAGAATCTAAATCATAATAGAATAAAGAATCAACTTCCTGTGCGATGCTCTTCTTGCTAACGATTTCTAATTACTGTTGAATGATTATTACAAAAGACAATAAAGCCATGCAAATTAAGCGCCTTACCATAGAATACACAATGTTAAATGAAAAACAAATTATTAATATTATTTATACATACCCATGGCCACACCATCATCATTTATGTTATTTACATTATATCACTACATATATTAACATAAATCTTAATTGAAAGATTCCGCTAATCCAATTTTCTTTATCGGTAGAATATTCGATACAGTTTGAAGTTTTGTGTGCCTGTGTGTATGTGTATGTGTATGTATTACAAAGGTAATAAATGTCAAACTGTATCAACTGTTATAAAATGTAGACCTTGATACGAATCTTCGATAGTATTGTAGATCAACACACATCGCGATAAAACTAGGACTTTACGAAGTAAGTCATTAATAAGTCAATGGAATGTTATTCAAGTAAGCAAACAGTCATATTTGTCTTTAAAGAGAGCCTGAAATTACGAAAGCACAGGTCGAATATAATTTTTTATCTTTATAGACGAATTTTACAACCTTGTTCGAAAATGTTAGGATTATTACGTTTGAGAGGTAACGAAGTTACGAGTTTATCTGTTCTTTTTAAGAAATTACATAAAGTACTTTTGTGCTTTCATAATTGTAATATTAGAAGTTCTTCAAGGCGAAGGACTTTGGATAGCTACAGGCATAAACAGTGGGCAAAAACATTTCTGCAAACAGAAATAACGGTTGATAACAGCTTGCCTGAGAGGAGTCCTATAATGTGCTCCTATGGTGTCTGCCGCAGTGTACAGGTGCTGTAACCACAGAATACACTGACGTTTCGTGCCCTCTATCTATATCTATTCTCATGTAAAATAGTCTAAATTGCACAAGAAACATATATCACAAGCTTTGCGATGTATGCAGCTTACTAGTTGCAACTGTGGATTTTACTTTTGCACTACGGGAATGCCTAACAAGTAAAACCTAATGACCCTATTCACGAAACTGAGATTTTCTTTTGCCATGAGGACCGTGCGACTGAATGCCATCCAGGAAAATGAGATAAACACTTTTTAGGTGTATCTTCCGAATATGAACATTGTACGAAGATGACTTTTGATCTCGCGGTTTTCAAATACAAAGCGTAGTGATTACACTTGACATTCAGTTAAACAGAATATTTCGACTAACGTTCGATACGAATAAGTTCGTTCAAGAGAAGCATATTTATTGTGAATGCTTTGGTATACGTTTTAAATAAATTGATACAATTATACTATAGTAAGAAGCGAGAACCATTGCAAAAATACGCATCATTCATTTAATGGATGATATCATTGGGTCAGATATCTCTGCGTTGAGTTATCTTAAAAAAGTCTCTTACATTAGAGAAGATTATCTCTAATATAAAGCAGAGTGAAGTGAGCATGAGTACATCTGATAAAAGGTTGAGTGCATCACGATGCCTTGTATTTTTTCTAATGTACACCTCATTTAATTACCCGAGCTTGAGAGCCTGGCCGCCAGCGCGGAGGCCCTCTTCACCCAAGAGAGTGACTTGCTCTTCCTCGCGGCTGGGGTCTGCCATCTGCGACACGACACCTCCATTCTCAGCCTGGCAACAGACACATGTCACCTCTCTTTTGCCCTATCTCCCGATGTCTATAGTTTTTTATTCTTTTCATTCTTAGAATTTTGAAAAACTCACCGTTCTGTGCACAGACGGTCAATTCAAATGTTTGGTAAAAGAGGTACAAAGCAGATAATCCGGATTCTCTCGGACTCCACGACTTGGCAACCAATACATTACAGTGATTCAGAACTAGTATATCTCATTATCAGATCATAATTATGTATATGTACAATTCTCAAGTATATTATTTTGGTTTTGTTGAAAGTTTTACAAATCACATAGGATTCATATTGTGAATGTTTCTTATGTTTGAAATTTTCATAATGTATGACAAGAAGCACGCATCAAGAACAACTTTTTCAATACAATTCGCTGATTGTAATTTCCCACAATAAGAAAGCTGGGCAATTGCGCTATGCAATGAAAACCAATGATCATACAGATGCATTATATGGTCTTTACTAATTGGGCATATTCTCACACAAACAAGTTCTTTGTTAACTCCGTTTTTGTAAATAAAATCTAACGGAATGGGGATTTTACGTATGACAAGTTAATGCATTATACAAACCCTTGTATAATTGGAACGACTGTATCAAATTGTAATTTAATACAGTTAGTATGAAAAAGTGTGTATGTAGCATTACGCAATAACTAATCATACTTTCGATCGATTATGCGAATTAGAAAATACTAAAGAAGATTGTACTAATTAATGATATATGCAAACTGCATGCCTTATATCGTATGTATGTTACAGCTTTGTGTTAAAAATTAAATCTACATGCGCACTCCATTACTCACGAGATCAAAATTAATACATGCTTCATGCAAAGATGTAACTACATAACAGGAATACTTTGGTAAACTCTGGATCATATTGTACGATTCAAAATGTTTAGTTCTCCTATTAATTTAGTATCAAGTATCCATGGCACAAGTTAAATTATAGCATGCACTCGATTAATGCTGAATCCTAAAATTCATTTAATTCCACTTTTACGATTTATGAACAAATAATTTTATGTGTACATATATTTACTGTTAAGCAATATTACTTTATATTATTATATATTCTTAACACCATATATGATACTGTACTTTGTCACCAATACTAACATTCATTTATGAGTAAAAGTCTAATTAATATCGGAACTGTTTAAAGCATGGTTTACTTCTATCTTTGTCTCATTTGTATCGAACACCAAACATAATAATTCAATTATTAATACTAGTGTACCTGCAGGCATTGAAAAGGTAAGATTTACTATAAAAAATAAACTACTACAGCATATAACGAATATTGGAATACTATAAATAACAAAGACACTTGTGGAAACAGAATCAAAACAGGGGGCTGTAGGTACTTGTAGCAGATAAACATTATTAGTTATTAACTACGTTCTATTCGGTTTGGATATGCACAGAATGACTTTTTATAAAAATAGTTGCTTCACGTGGAAAGGACAAGTTCGTCGACTTTCCAAAGATCGAACTGTGTAACTATTGTAGCAGTTCAAACATAACGAATAAATTAAAGATAACAAAAACGCACTTATGCTAATTTTTTAATATATCAACTTTTTATGCAGCAAGTCATTTTATTCTGATTGACTATTAGAAAACAACAATCAAAATACTGTATTTACACTTGTGAGAGTAGATTTGATGAGCTAACAAAAAACTTTCAACATTTTTTCTTTTATATGTTTCTGATGCATGTGTAAAATATATGTATCGTACATTTTTTGTTTTTATCTTGACAATAGATATTATAGAATAGTCTGCACATCGGTAATAGTCTTTGAAAATCTATTAGATTTTCAAAAGTCAAGGATCTGTCAGGAAAAGTTGGGAGATAGGACAAAATAAGTGACTTGTGTCCTTTGCAATTCTGTAAACTTGGTTAGTTGGCAACACTAACACATTAATAATCCTAAAATCACTCAACAGTATTATTAGTAACACAATACAAAAATCATTTGATGTCAACAATTTCCTGTTTTTGGACATTACCAATATTAGCACACCTTATGATCAAATGAACATTTATTTTGTTTTTTCTCCTTAAATTCCAATTCATTCGATTGAAAATTGTTAAGCAATTGCAAAGAGGCATTGGCATAAACACTTGTTGCATAGTTTCCAATATGTCATGCATTTTAATCGCTTATATAGCCTTGAATGGTATACTCGTATCCCAATAATGAAAATCAAAACAATATATTTTGTCCTTGATAAACGTTAAAGAAATGAAGAATATTAAAAAATAAATCATATAAACTTAACAAAAACTTATGTTTGGTTCTAGTAAGTTGCCAATACGAGGAGCAAACTTTGCGAGCTTTAGCCAATACGGGGGACAATTTATTCATTTTCAAAAAGAGCAAAAGTAAATACAAATAAAAACGGGGTATACATTTTTGAATTGACGAAACTGTTTCGCTCTTCCAACACTATAGCGAAAAAAATTATTTATGAAAAAACTCGAGTCGTGGCATTACGGAGGAACAATTATTTTGTACTTACAAACAAAGCATTATATTATATAAGTTTTATCAGACATCAACAAAATAATTTTGAACAGACAAGGAAACCATATCTTTACTTATGACTGTTAAATTTCTTTCGTTAATTCCTGAATAAAATAAACTGTGCTTACGACAAAGCAAGTGTTAATATATACTAACAAAGAGCAAAAATTACAAAAAAATATATAACAGAATGGTGTTCTAATAAATCAGGAGAATGGCTATACTTGATACTATCAAGATTATCATTATTAACTGTTTGGATTGGAGTATCACAGTATACATAAATATTCTATACAACAACTGTATATTTACATAAACTTGTTTTTTGTCAAGTATAAATATTTATTATAAGTTATTGTAACAAGATGTGCAAATAGAAGATGAGTGCGTTATGAAAATCAAAAGCCTGTATAAAATAGCTGTAATCTATTATTTTCAGAGTTTTTAACATACGTATTGATCATTCTCCAAGGGTCTTATTATTAGAAAATTAGGACATTTTATATTTCAACTTTTTGTAATACCTAGATTCAAATTTTTTTGGAGAACCTATTCTGTTATAGAAACCTATCGATATACATAAGGCATGATTTATGTCAATAATGAAAGCAAAGTTAGGTATGAATAATTGATTTACCTCATCGAAGAAGACTTGTGTTTTCTTCAATATGTGCTTCAATTCCGTCAGCTCCAAAAAATTTCTTTTCAATGCTTCTGCATTTTGATTAACTTCCCGTAATTCATTTTCGAGTTTCTCAAAAGTTGCTTCCAAATCTATCATCTCACGGGGTTGTGGAGCCTCTGGATTTTCACCGGTGTCCAACATTGGAATACCATCTTTCTTAATCTCCTTTTCCAAGTACCGAAGCTTACGCTCCATCTCGTCGCATCGCCGCACTTCATTGACAAACTTGCGTTGAAAAGCATTCACGTCTGGGTTGAGCTACACGAACAAATTAATAACACATTGTAAAACTTCGTTTTGCTCTGATGTGAGATATTGCTGTAGTAAAACATAAATGCAAAAGTCAGAAGGAGAAGAAAATCGAACTTATATTTAGCTGAAACGAATATTCTTAGAGTGAATGGGCGGAAGATTACGGATATTGTTATTTTGATCTAAACCGTATGAAAGGCATAGATAAAGTGGTATCAGTGACACATTGTATATACAAATTCACATTTGTACGATAAGAAAAATCACAAAATCGATCTACAAAATCTTTGTTTTTGTACGATTATTGACAGAGTTAGAGTTTTATAAAAAAAACTTGCAACTATTAAAACTATTTGCTTCATGGCATTGTGTATTCAAGTCTTGTAAAGCATATTTAATCCATTGTTACGTATTATAAGTGTAGAAGTGATCAGATATACCTAATAAGATATAGATAAAATAATAAGCGGAAAATTCATATAAATACTAATAGTTATATAAATAGTAATAGAAAGCACTCTAAACTTGGAGTAGATCATACTGATTACACCTGAAATAAAAAGAAAGAATTCTTATCTATATCTTTTCATATACATTACATTAATCTTAAGCAAATATTAGCCATTTATTATCGAGAATTTGTCATTTTCCTGAAAGGCCCGTTCGTAGAAATGCGATATAATCTGCATCAGCAATTAAAATTCAATTAATTTCGTTTCACCAATTTTGAAATATTGGGTTATCAACAATAAAAATATCGAATTTCATTGAAAGAAGAATTTGAGAAAGGCAGTTCTCTTTTGCTACAATAATCCTCTGGAGTATTCAACAAAGAACTCATCAAGTTCGTTGGTAAGAAAAAATCCAGCGGACGAACGTATGGTGGTCTCGTGATCGCGGAATGTAATGTAAAACTTACGTCTCGAAATTGAACAAGGCCGAGTTCGCCCAACTCGGAGACACAAGCATAGGCTGCTTCACTTTGTAAGAAGAGTTGACATAATGTCATCTCCTCGCTTCGAAAAAGCGAACCCATGGTTTCTGTTGAGGAAAGCGTGATGATTCCTTTCCAATATAACTGTTAATACTGATCCTTCGCGAAGAGTACGCGGACCCTTCGCTAAGTTCAACACGACTGTATAGGCGGAGAGACCGATAGACACTGCCCCGCGCCACGACGACACGACCCTATCTGTATTATGGAACTCTATCAGCCGATCGGTATTGATGTTGAATTCAACATTAAATTCGGTATCCAACCAGGTCGAAACGCACAGACACACACCGTCTTCCAGGGACGTTCTTTATCGTTCTGTACTAGAGGGGAGTAGAAAGATAGCAAGTACTAATCAATAGGTGGTCTAGTCACGAGGTAAGGTGGATCATAAATCACGAGTTTGTCATGCATGGCAACCCACACCCACAATTCACAATTAACACACCCTGCGACATGAACTTCAACCGTCAACTGACCACAACTGATGGCGCTGTTTGCTAAATCTAATCCTCGATTACTTATCGTCCGTTGGTCTTAGAAACCCGAGAAACTTTTATGAATTGATATTTTCTGCGGTAATACTCACTAGATAAATTCAGCGTTTACCATTTTCTGGAATGGAATTACTTAGATGTAAAATGAAATTTTTATTTTGTATTAAACATATTTGTAAATATAAATGATTAGAGTCGAATGACATGTAATTTTGGGTCGTTCAAATATTCGGAATAATTATGTTTATTCGTGAAGTTCTACATGAATTTTTTATTTCGTAGCGGACTTTAAGTAAGAATTCTACATTATCCGATGGAAAAATCTATTCGCAGAATTCGGCCGCCTTATAGCGAATGTCGACACTTGTCATTGGCAATGGTTGCCCCCATCGTGTTCTTGTGTCATATGATCAATTCGGGATAGATATTGAATTTGAGGGAGTGTCTTGAATTGGCGTCGACAGTTTTATTAAGAAAAATGTTGAAGCATCTTTTATGCTTTGCTGTGGCGTTGATCACGGGTAAGCATCCGTTAATACAAACTCCAGGAATAATAAAGTTAAGGATAATTCGTTGCATGAAGTAGAAATACTCGTACGAGTGTCGATGTTTCCACAAAGTTTCAACGGTATTTAAATTATTTCAGTACAAGCCACAGGGGATTTTGTGGTATTACATAGTCCGGATAGTGTTGTGTTCAAAGGAAACGAAGAGGTCGAACAAAGTTTGCTTAAGGAAGTGTTCGCAGCAGCAGTTGGATACACGGTCAAGCTGGTTTGTGTGATACTCATATTATTACACGTACTTGTTTTATTTGTGTTTTAATCTTAAATAATATTTATAGCAAAGATCATGGTCCGGAATGTCGATTACGAATCCTTTTGGATTGCCGGAAGCAGTGGTAGCGGTAGCTCTCGAAGGAATCGAATCCTTAGACGTACCCAAGGGGGAACGGTTTCCATTACACGTTAACGAAGTTGAAGAAACAACGTGGCAAGCGCTTAGAGAACGACTAGAGGAGAGAGACAATGACAATACTTTAGTGAGGATTTCTTTGGGAGATGGTCTTGACGCTGTTAGTATATACTTGGCGTAAACAGCAAGAGTTTCTTACTTCGTTAATTTTATTACGAAAACTCCTATAACGCCAACATAAATTATAACTAATCTTTATTTTATAGTTGGGTCAATCTGCGTTAGGGGAATTAAAGCCAACGCCAATAGATGAAGGATCATTGAAGTCACTAAACTTAAAGAGAGAAGAAGATAGAAAATATGTCGAAGAAGTTCAACTTCTTCACGCAATTGCAACCAAAGTTCATACTGCTATCAAACCAGATTCTAAACCCGATATTTACTGGTTGGTAGTGTCTGGTTTGCGCCCAGTCTTTGATGCACATGGCCGAAATTCGAGTGCAGCCAGAGAAGCTGTACAACTACTGAATAATGCGTTAAATGCCATATGCGATGGTTTTATCGAAGCTTACGATGGACAGGTATTTCATATTATACATTTGAATATTCTAATGATACTTTTTTCAATAAATGTAAAATTGAAATTAATTTAAATTCCATTATTCTGTTTTTTTTTTATAACGGAGTATCATTATCGTTAAGTAGTTGATATATGATTCGTTAAATTTTTGCTCTAGGTGATAATTGCAGCGTTCACCAATGATGCAAGTCAAGTTCGTCATTCTCGATCAGTACTCCTAAAGAGACAGTCGAGGGATGCTCCGGGTGATGCGGTTCGTATTACGTATCCTATTTAATTTGTAACTAATATCATTTCATATGGCCACTAACATATTTTATACACTTATATTATCAATATATTCATATAATATTTAATATAATATATTATGAAGAATTAACAAAACTGTACTAATCGATCATATAACATGCATTAATACATAAAGAGGGTGCAGATATATTTGCGATATTATTAACCAGTGACCAATGCATGCTTTTATCAGTTAGAACATCGATATATCAAGTAAACGCAACAATTTTTATTATTATTTTAAATTATGATTTTCCCTTTTTAAAATCAATTGCAGAGTAAGTCTGTTTTTTGGGAGCTCCAATTTCCAGATTTTTAGTTTGATTTTGTTACCGATATTTTGTTATTACATCTATAATTTAGATTTTAAATTTAGCTGTTTAAAGAACAATTCTGGAGTCTTACTTAATGGAGATTCGATAACTGTTTTATGGTAAAGAATCTATACGTATATTGTTCTATCCGGCCCAGCTTAACGTCACGTAAGTGTGATAATTCTTTAAAGACACCATCAAATAACAAGTGTGCTAGGAGCGTCCCACGTATTTAGGTGATACGAACAGAATATTTCTGAACTTTGCTAATAATTCCATCAAACACTCCATTTATCATCCATATGTCTAATATGCATATTTTTTATAGGCTGATAAAATTAAAAACATAGAGTCTCTTTCGGATGCTAAACGGGCGTCAAATAACACCGAATTTAACGATAATAAGCTTATAGTTAAGGTACTCGATAACTGTTGCATGGAGCGTCTTCTTTAACAGTGGGCAAATGTTTTTCGATTTAGCGATAGCTTTCTGCATGTTCTCTCAACATACCAAGTAATTACGCAGTACTCGTGACACTGTATCTGATCAAGGATAATAACATATTTTCGATTTCACGATCGCTCCAACCAATGTTAAGCTTTCGATTAACAAAATCTATTGAAAAAAACATACATGCAGGTCGTTACTTCTTTCGCTTTAGAAGTGTAGATCGCTACCGTCGCTTGATTATTGATAAATAATTCAGACGTTGCTTTATATACACATACAAATCTTCTGAATAAACATTCCAATGATCATAGAACAGACAATATGAAAGCGAGCTACATAAATGAAATATGGTACATCTACATGTATATCGCAACGCGTTAGGCTCTGTGTATACATTTTACTACAAGAAAAAATCTTCTCTCACACATTCACAGTAGTCGTCATTATGCGAGTTGCATACTGCAATTACACAAATTCAGATAGAAAGTTAATAGAAAGGTAATATATGTGAAGCCACCGTCAAAAATGAACTATACGACGAACTTGGTTCACCTGATTACGCTTGCTGGCAAACAAACGCAGTCTACTACACACGACTACTACTGTGACTGATTTAGGAGTGGACCGCTGTTATCTGTGCGTTGCATTTGCTTACATGAATACGTGTACTTATAGCAAGATGACGGTGAAGGTGAAAATAAAAAAATAGAAGAGGATGAAGAAACAAAAACAAATACTGATATTACTAGCGAATCCAACAGTGGTGTCGACACTTCCACCGCAGATAATGATATTCTTGATGATAGCGAAGAGGGTGAAAACTCTGATAAGGAACATTCGATACATACTAAAACTAAAGACACAGGACAGGTATCACTAACACGTCAACATGCGTACTAGCGTTTCTTTTCTGCAAATTATCCCCATATATTTAGATCGTTTCAGTTTAAGGAACAAAACAGTTTTTAGCATAAACACACCGATATCATTTTTTCAATATTCAATCAAATTTAGTTATTGACAAAATCTCTCTGCCTGTCAAGCTGCTTTCATAAAAAGCGTACAAGACTAATTAGCAACCGAGACGTATATTATTTGACCAAGTTTCTAATGACACAGTTATTTCGCTTTGCGATGCTTCTAGTAATATTTAGTAGCTACTGCTTTATCGCTATACGTATTAATTGCTCTTGCATGGGAACGTCTAAAGCTAAACGTTAATGTACAGCGTGCATGAGCATTTTTTATCAACACGATTATAATTAGCAAGACAAGTTAATTTTCATGAAGAATGTTATAGGCTGAATGCGATTTAGTTGCCAAACCAATTTCGCTATGGTATTACAATGCTATATCGCTTGATAATGAAAATAGATATTTCTACATTTATTGTTAATACACTATACTACAAAGAGCTTTTATATCTTTGCGGTAGTAGTGAACATGAGTGTTGAAAATAACAGCAGCGCTGTTGGTCAAAATGCAGAGCGGCCTAAAATATGAAGTTCTTTGTTTCAGATTAAAAATCTTGCCAAAGATTATACAGATAACTATCCCGTTATCTTCAACATTATGTTGTGGTTTGGAGTCGCCTTTTTCTTCTCACTCCTTGCAATTTGCAGTGAGTACCCTACAATTTCAGTTCTCAATAAGTATTTTTATTTTTTGTTTTGCTTTTGAGATTTGTTAGATGTTTTTAAAATTCTAAATATCCTGTCAGAATCTACAGTTAATTACAGATGAGATTACGTACTTTCGAGAAATTCACACTACCTTAATTGATTATCCTCATATAACTCGACTAACTTGAATATTTCTACGATAACAGTTGCCATTGCCCAGATGGATCCAGGTCGTGATTCAATCATATATAGGATGACTTCCAACCGAATGAAGAAGGATAATTAAATATAAATATGAATTACGCACAAGGCATTTCCTTTGCGCAAATTATGCGTAAAGCATTAGCTTTGTCTAGTGAAATTTGTATAAGACAAATTTTCCAAGACACCCACAACAATTCGGTACGTTAGATCCGATTGGGTGACAATTGTAATATAACTGTCCCGTGTTCCATATTAAGGCAATTATGCTGTAAATTAGTATCATGTTAGCCAACATAAGACAGTCGTTCAAATGTATTAGAACTATCATCACCCAAGGAATACAATATGAGAATGTGCAGTATCATACTTAATACGCCTATTGTTTGTATGTTAAGTCTGTTATAAATGATTGTGAGTAATATATACCTAAGAATAAAACTGAATTATGTAATTCTGAAAAATAAAATAATATTGATAAAGCGGATTCAATGATCTTCTGTTGGTCTCCTTGATCTTTGTTTTAAGAAAAAGCAAATTTATTGACAAAGAGTTATGAATAAATATTCCATGTAGGGAGAAACGAAACAGTTAAATACATGCATTGGATTGTATATTTTACTCTTAGGTTTCGTTGTAATCATTAATTGACAATTTGCTGAGCAAAATCAGAAGGTAGGTCCTGACCTCTTTTTACAAGTGCAGTTTGCATTGCTTATTTCTTACCCATAAGATAAGCGGCTCACAAGGAAATTGCTCAATGTAGTATATTGATAACGCAACCACGCGGAAATAGACACTGACCGTAGTTTTCTGAGCAGATAGACACGCGATGTCTAGTGAAAGGCATGTCTAACAAAAACGAAAAATTCTACAATAATTCCACATGCTTTCGTGTTATAAAATTAAGTGCTTATTCTAAAAATATTCGGACACCTGGCTAATATTAATTTTAGAGTTCTGTATCTAAAATAAGAATGTTTTGAATAACAAAAACTTATTACATTATATTGAAATATGAATTATTACGAGCCAAATTGGCGCCGATGCCACTTGTACATTAGGTTCTGCAGTTGTATACTATAATATTCTGCATGTATTACGTTCATTGTAAAAATATTGTTATCCGTGCAATCAAAGCAGATTCGGCACCGATGCGACGTTGTTTTATCTTTTGAATTGCTGTTAATTAGTTTTTAGTCCTTTTATTTATAGGAACCGATTAGATATTCGGACTGAATACATATAACATCGATGTCAGATGAAATTTCAAGAAACTCGTTAAAGAAAATGTCTCGATACAAATTGTCGCGTCGTTTAGTTAACAGAGATAACAATATTCTTATAATCAGCATAATACCAGCTCAACATTATAAATAACTTCAGAACGTAATATACATACGAGTGACTTTGGCGCCAGGCTTATAATGTTCTCCCTTGCGTGTACGGTATTGTCATTCGGATAGGGGAAGATGGTGAAGCGCTCTAACATAACAAATCCGTTTGACGGATGAGAATTGTATACACGTTGTGTACAGTGAAAATGCATAACGGAACCAACTGTAGCACTTGAAATCAACACCGTAGATTTTCGGCGAATCTTTTTGCGAATATTCGATTTCCTGTCTACGTCCCTATCTACGTAGTACTCTATGCTAGCAAAAATTTTAATAACGCGCAAAGATAAAAAGCACAGTTATCGAGTTCGAAGTTAATTTGCTTCAAATTGTCCAACTGTAAATTATACTGACAAGAATATGTACTCTGTTTTTAATTTACATATTATTATATATTACGTTTACTCCGGATATTTGAAAGGGAATTTTTTACCTATTAAAATGGTTTAGAAAAATAAGTAACGTGTAAATTTACGGTTTGCGTTTAAAAAAGTAATCGTACAATAGATTGCAATGCGATACAATACAAATTTTAGAGCCGGAAAAATACTCACGTCAAAATAGAGTATGCACTATTGGTAACAAAATATTTTTCCTGCACCTTCATGTTGCTTGTCTGGTTCGGGGTGCATTCACATAAAAACGATTGGAAACGAATAAAAATAATTGTCGTACTATTATGGGAATAGATTATTTCGAAATAAGTGTCGTTTTAGTATCAGGACATACATACTAGAAATCAGTAAAGCCAGTTGTGTGATTGCTCGATCTGGATTAAGTAAACGTTTAACATTTGTGAAATCTAATTTAGAACTCTTATCTAGTTACGAAGACGAATGCTTGCTATCCATACATTGCTTCACCATAATTATTCTTCCACTAGAGAAAAATATTTGAGTTCTGATCAAAGTATTAACTGTAATAAATTCATCCTTTATTATGAGTATTTTCAATATTTAGTATTCAATCTAGAAAAATATCAATATTTGCTCAAGCAAGATATCAATAAAAAAATTAATTTTTGAGTCGTATCATTAATATTGTATTATGTACATACAAGGCAAATATGTTCTAAAAGAATCGATTTAGATTGGCGAGAACGCTGAGGGTAAAGAACGTCAGTGGCTCTAAAAATAAAAGCTCTCCAAATTTCTGTCGTGTGACGTTAGAAATGCACAACGCACTAAGGTCAAAGTAACGTAAATTGTGCCTCTTTCGGGAAGCGGAGTTTAAAAGTCAAGAGCAGTTAATATTCGAATCACAAGCGGTATCTGACCAACTAAGACTTTAAGTACTTCCTACACAGCCGAGTGACGTGTGTCAGGTATTTGGCAGCTAGCTGCCACGAGCATTGCTACTGCACTACGAATACAAGCTGACAATGAGCAGACGAGTTTTCAGTATCAACGCATTGTGTCAGCTATCTCTATCAACTAATAGAGATGTACAGTATTATTTCGCTGCCGCAAAAAAATACTTCAAGCTCGCAGTCTTTCCGGCAGGGATTTGCCAATGTCACAGAGAAATTTTAAGAGATTTCTACAAGTGTTTTTTTGTACAAATAGTTTGTACTCTACATCTATGGAACAAAGGAAACACCTGTACCAAGTAAAAGATTATACGACGATAGTCTACTGGTCGTATTAGAAGAAAGACAACGTGATTTATTAATTTTTACCATTATTGACAAGGTCTACGGGGTTCTCTCCTGGAATAGCCTAGTGGTTAGACGTGAATCTACTACAAAGGAGACAAAGTCTAGTTTATTGAAGGCTCTGACTGTATCGCCGGAGGCTTTTCTAAACGTCAAGATTTAACAGATAGATCTCGCGCTCGAAAATGCGAAACATGTAACTCGAAAGGCAATGACTTGTTACATTGCTATTCTTTTATATAGTAGAACTTGCTGTTATATCGCAATGATGTATGGAACATTATTTTGATTACCAATAAACATACATGCTCGTATAGTATAATGGCTATTTCGTTAAGAACATCCGAAAAATCGATATCTGCGCGACAGTAAGTTTTCTATTCAGGTATTTTGCATGTGTAAGTTAGCATAGAATTTTTTTCAAGCCTCAGAATAATTTACACGTTTCTTCCATGTTTATTCTTTATCAATCATGCACATTTGAGTAATTGCAAGTTTACTATTGAATATTGAAAGCGTAAGGAAGCAGGAGTGATGCTGTGACAAGCACGCCTGGAGGTTACTGCGAGCACCACCTCGTCGAATGTAGATACCCCACCATTAATATCCCCACCTGGGAATACTACAACTTCCCCACCACATCACAACAGCTGTCGTTACACCAGAGAACGAGTGGTGTTTTCTGTCAGCTTCTACCCAGCAGAGTCTGACGTATGTACCACGGCGCAGGTTTCCAAAGTTTTTCTCGCGTATGGGTCAGCCGCATCCTCCTCGGTAGTGCAGTTTTAATTTTCAAAGATTGTGTAAGACTTCAAAGTTTACGTCCAACCGTCATCTGCTGTAACATCTAATTCATTCATTGAATTCTGTCCTTCGATAAGAAGATCTTAAGCAGATTATCGCACGTTGCAAAAAGTTTTCCTAGGAGAATCGATTCTGTAGGACGACTTCTAAAGATTTTTCACCCTTAAAAGAAGCAGCAGCATTTTAATAATGACTTCGCTGCTGTCTTATTTGAATCCGCGTGGATGGCCGAAGATTTCGAAAATGTGGCACGGGTTTTCTGTTACATCAGAATTCCGGTGGAAGTGATTCCTGCTATCCACACGCGACGTGATATTCACTCAGCACTGAAGTTTCACGTGGTACACGCGTTGTCGGATCACCGCGGGACAGGTTGTACTGTATTCAGTGTTATTTGCGCTATCTCACCACGTGGATAGTGACGATCACATGTTACTACATATTTCGCCTTACTGCAATCACACTTTGTTAACTAAATTGATAAATGAGCCGGTGTCTGAAATGTTACGTATAACATTTTTGATAAGTGGCGGCATTTTTCTTAGTGTTCTCGATAATGCCACATTATTAAAAAATTGGACAACTTCAGTTACAATAGATTCGTCATAAGAAACATTGAATTTTCCGAGTAAATTTATATCGTTGAGAACAATTCTAATATTTGTGGAAATAAAAATTGGAGCTTTAAATCAAAAATTTCTATAGAGGTAGAAACATTCCTAATCGATTGTTCTAAGTAGCTGAACAACGAACGTCACGCTAACGCCAAGTTCGTGTTAATCGCATTGTCTGATTTATCTAACTTTTTACGCAGTCGAATTCTTTAGAGCATCTCGTGTAAATTGAAAACGCTCTGCGCAATCACTTGGAGTCTCACACGTAATCACGAAAATTCACAAGAAAACTTCGCAGCTCGCGAACCGTGACGCGACGAACGAGAGATAAGTCTTTTGTGAAACCGAGTTCGAGAATGTACTGCTCAGAATTCCATCGAATTTGGTCACCCGCGAAAAAACACGCCGCACGAGCATACGTGAAGAGTGTCAAAGGAACTTGCTGGTCATATTTGTAGCAGCCTTCACATTCGCATGGTGAGCCTTCACGTTCACCGCGATACTTTGGGTCCACCTGAACATTTAATGGATCATCGAGCTTCCACCATTCGTTGAAGAGTTTCGCACAGTTTCTTTGAGAAAGAGTCTTGAGGAAGATTTGTCAAAGTGAACATTCGCAACGCGACAATCATCAACGTCGGTCCAGGAACATGATAAGAAGGAAGGAGTCGGTGACGTATCAGGAGCAGAGATTAGCCAATGTATCATTGTCATTTACTCGTGGCCGGATTGCCCTCAAGGAGCCGGAAAATCGGTCGCCCCTCTGCTTCGGCTTTACGTAATGACACGAGGCTAGACTCACTAGACTCACTCAAGGTTATGGCCCGCGGAAAATATCAGCGCTGCCCGAGTGCCTGACTGCTTGACTACCAGGCTGCTTGTTGTCTTTGTTTATACTGACCGTGCTATCCGCTTCAGTCGGCATTCATCGACAGGTACATATGTATGTATATGTAAGTGACCGCCCTGAATCGTTTGGTACCGTGAAAAGTAATTAGTACTCGCGGAAACCAAGAGGTGCCGGTCACAAAAAACTAAGACCTGCCGTTACGTGTGGTGATCTGCCTTAAATGTGAGTGAAGGCATACTCGAATAGTGATATTTGAAGAATTCCGACAGTGCAAGGGCAACTTGTAGATTGCATTGGTAATCTTTTATTTTATGCAATTTTTATCTTCACTTACGGTGAACGAACGACGTACTACCTTAGACGACGATTTCGCATCACCACGAAAGCAAAACGTTCGTTTGTACGCTTGTTATTTGACAAAGTGTTAAGTGGCAGCCGTAACGCAATTCAAATACTCTTCGCGTAACTTGTGCAAATATGTATTTGCCTGTGTTGGATTTGGATATCCTAGGCTAACGTACGAAAATGTGACAGTGATTAATGAAGATCGCGTGATATAAGAGTAAACAATTTTCATGAATGTGAAGATTATTTTTTATAAATCAAGATAAGTAATCATTTTAAAAACATTATGAGATACAAGAAAATTGATCAATGCAAATTGATCTACATGCGGAAAGGACGGAAAAGTTGTGTGTTATTAATGTGCAGTTCAATCACCGTCTAAAAGCCAGAAGCAATAAAACTCATTTTTGGAACTATTGAGTATTCTCTTGTCAAAAGTTCTAAACTGATATGACATTCTCACGAGGTGTCGTTTAAATATATTCTCGAAGCACAGTACCCTACATCTTTAGCGAAGTTTCGAGGATCAATCGGATAAACATAGAAACCTATTATTATACAACCGAAGATCACGATCACGAATCAGTTCCAGCGATTTCTACATTTTTTGTTGGAAAGATTCACAGAAATATTATACTGTGTATTCGTGAATCTATGAAGGGTGGCAGTGATCCAGCCCCAGCTAACCAAACATAATGATTTATTGAGCGGTTGGGATCATCATTTTATAATCCAATGGTACAATCAGCGAAAGATGCTTATAATCTAATCGTAGAATTCTGGAAACGCATTGTCGAGTGGTGATTATTTGTCAGTGGCAAACATTGCATAACTCACTGTGAAGAGAAAGAAGAGGTCGCTACAGGATCTTCCTGCCAAGAATTACCGGTCTTCGATCGCTCCCCACAGTGAACGTCTATTTGCTAACAGTGAATGTCCGGTTGCAGCGAACTTGCTGCAGGAAGAAGAGCACGTAAGGACAGGGTGGCAGGATGAGCGTCAGAATCGTCGTGAGCGTCACAGAAATTGCCGACATGAATCCGAAGGATCGTTATGTTGTCGAAGGCATAGGTGAGTTAACATTTTTTAAGCTACTAAAGTAGCCACTATCGACTATTTGTTTTTGTAATGAGGCAGTTGGTTAAAAGCTCCGTGTGTCCCGAATAACTAGCTGTCTATCATTTTTTTTTTGTTTTTTTTTTTCATTTCCATGCACGGCATATCCGGTGACGGAAAACGGAAATCGTGGGTACAAATAAGCATTCATTGTTAGTCAGTTTTGATCGAACCACGAGATTTTTTCTGCACAATACGTAGTTCAGAATGATTTTTTTTTGCTCTTCGGAGGTCCCAATATGCGTTTTGTCCACTTTACGTAGGATTCTTCTGCTTAAGGTGTCAAATGCGTCATTGCACATTTGCACGACATTACGATAGTTGCATTGTTTTTCCAAGTATTTCTGTAAGTTCAAGGTAAAATTGAAGTTGTACATATGGATGGGTTACTTGGTATTGCTACTGGAGTGTCGGTAATATACCATAAAACTTACTGATATAATCGTATCGTGAGAAAATGCAAGCCTTTGCATGATAATATATGTTTCAACATTGAGTCAGACCTCTTTTGGCAGTGGACCCACGTAGGCTTTGCATTCTCGGTACATACACCATTTGATGCACTTACCATTTCTCAGCTAACTGTACACGATTCGGGAACATACGATGTTACGACTATGAATCTTTCATGATCGTTCTGCTTCGTCCTTTAACGGTGTTTAAATACATGTAAACGAGTGCAGAATGGTGAACATTCCTGCTTTTATTTATCTCCTATTCTCCAGTTTTTGGAACCATCACAAAACGATTTGCGTAACAGTTACGTACATACATTTTTCAAAGTTATGTATCTCGATACAAGATATTATGGCTTATGATCATAAGAGAATCAGCCGTTAATAACGATATAAGAAATATATTATACATACGTATTCGATCCAGATCACTTTTCCTTTGCTTAAGAAATCGAATGTAAGAAACAACCGCAAATTTTTTTCCTGGTAAACATCTAAGAGTCATGATCATATAGAGGGTAATGATTTCCACGTATAGTGCAGCTGTACCGTCGCTCGGAATTCACGGTTGCTATTAACTGACCGACAACCTTAGGATTTAGAGCACTTTTTGGTCTCATTTGAAAATTAACCTTTCTCGTCGTTGCCATGCGTAGTTTCTCGAAATTATAAGATTGAATACGTCGGTCCGGATAGGCAGGTACCAACCTGGAGTGATGGGTATAACATAAGCTCAAGAAAGATTTTACGTGAGCGTGGTTAGCGTGCATCGATATCATTAGCACGCTTTGCGGCTAATAACTCTACATCCAACCCATAATCAGTTTCTTCAAGTTGAAGGCCTTTGGCAAATTATACCTTCACTTTGCAGAATTTTCAGCCTGGTTAATATAATAGGCAAAGTTCAAATTTATCATTTTCTATGGAACAACATGCTTAAGTAATTTTATTACCCAAAGGCCTGATGATCCGTATAAAACACGTGGGATGTAGCGTTTCCTGAACGAGCTCCTACTAATCGATACCTATATAATAATAGTTGTTTTCTGGTATCTGATTCCCGTGATATTGAACAAAAAGACTTAATTGCCAATGTGTCAGTAACAATTTGTAGCGGTAACATAGTTAGATATGTAAGTGTACTTATGTGTGACATTTTGACACACACACGCATACATACGGAAATAAGTATACGTATATGTACGTATGTTGACTCTGTGAATTAGAATCGCCATGTTTCTTGTTAATCTACCAAGCTACGTTAATCAAATCCGAATCTAATCCGATGAAAATTTATGCAGCACTACACCTTATAGTGTGAAAACCTGTTGAAATCAATTTACTTTTATCAAAAGGAAATACTGTTGCACGATAGTTTTAGGCAAGCGTATCCCGGAAAGCACAATTATCATGGAATCCGTTAATCGATTTTATTTACAAACTAGAATATAATTATATCTATTTGTGCTTCATACTTTGCGAATCATCAGAGAATGGGAATACTTGAAGAATTTCCAAGGAATCCAGAAAACAACCGGACGCGAAATATCTATGTTGCTGAAAGTGATGATGTTATCTATGTTGCGCGTACGCACTTATAAAATTCAAATGTCCTATTGAATGTCTGACATCAATTTGCACAATACCGATTATGGTATAGGAGATTTAATACTTGTTTCTTCATTATGTCATCAGTAATGATTCACACCTTGCATAGTCATGATTGACCGAAACGACACCTTGTATCATTCTATTCACTGCATGTACATACATATGTATGTGGAGAGATGACAGGCGAGTACATACTTGCATGTATGTAAGTATGTACTCTGGTTTTTCCAATTTATTTGCACTCGTCTCTAGTATATTCTTTTGCTTTTCCTACCGATTGTAAGGATTGCGTGCAAAAACACTCGAGACTTCGCGTCGAGTTGAAACTAGTATATTCCGCCGTATTATATGACGTGTGTACATACTGTACATACATAGGTATGTATAAGTATATATGTAGACTGTAGACTGTCATACCCGTAGAAATCGTCATACTTCGGTTTCTATTGTTCGATAAAACACAGAGTCCTGATAATGATAAATATCTGTAATAAAAAGAGCACGTGAACGATGTTTGTGGTGCAAGTTTCTCCGTGAGACACAGTTTAGACGAAGCAATGCTTCTTCGAAAAGTCCACATTGGAACACGTGACGAGACACGATGAGGTATATTGTACTCGCATACCATCCGATTCAGACGAAGGATTATAACGCTTCACGGATTGTGCGTGGCACTGGGTTATTGTGCATTTATACATCAATGAATCACTCTATTAAAGAGATTAACTTTGTTGTCACATGATTGATTCTTTTTACGAGCAGTTATTTAAAGCTCCTTATAATACTCTTGTCCGTATATTAGACGCGAAACGACACATATCGCACATAAGCGTACTTGGCGTGTGCACCATTATTTCGCGGATATCTTTAGACGACGCGCAAGGATTGGAATTAGCAGTAGAAAAAACTTAGTAGAATGCTCTTGAGGTAATGTTCAAGCTATGGAGATCCACGTTTTTTGGTGGCAGTAAGTATCAATATTCGTTCACGCTTCTATACCTAGATTTTAACTTCACCGTGTAAATGAGTCCTACAAATGACGCTGAAATGTATGTTTATTTGTCGATCGTGTTACTGCGCGAAAATTATGATAATGATACGTATAACATGCAACCTATGCTGTACTGTATGCAGAAAGTTATTATTAGAAAATGTGAATGTGAATTCTTTAATACAATTTATAGTCACCGTAAAAATTCTGCTTATATTCAATTATGTTTCTGCCATAGTTATTTCATTTTTTACGAAATTTTTCATACGATAACGATATGATAAGTACATAAGGATATAGCAGTAAATGAACATAATAGGGATATAATTCTAGACGTGGTTAGTTTTCTTGGTAGTTTAGGCACGAAGGAAAAGTTCTACATTATAAATATAATTAGTCAGTGTATTCATGGAAGCTTAACATTACGAGGTGATGATACCTACTGGATGTCGAGCAGCCTTGTACTCGAGGCTATAATGATTAGCACTTTTTATTGCACCTAAAGTTCGCTTTGGCACATGCAAGCAGCACACAATGTTAAGGAAGTTATGGATGTATTGTCAATAGTAATTAGCGGTAAATCCCAAACATATGTTTGCTCAAAGGTTTAGGTATCTGTCCCGACTGTCGTAAAGCCTTTGACTCGCAAAGCCTTTTTTTTATTGCTTCGAAACATTATTATAGAATGTCAGATGTATCAGTTTTAACCTCCATTCCAAATAATGTGTCTGATGAAGTTGTTATAACTCGAGTTATCGACCGGCCAATCAACTATTTGTATAAAATTTATTTTTGGATAATAGTTATTTTAATGTCGACCAGGAGCTATTTCAATATAAATCCCATATCATTTGGAATAAGATATTGCAGACAGAATCAACTTTACGAGGCCCAAATCATAAATAATTAATCATATATGGATGAAGCTTTGAGTCCATAAATTTCAACTTTTAATCATAGTGGAAAAGTACATGATTCGATCACACACAAGTATTTGCTCGCAGTTTGATACGATTTTTTATTTAGTGAAATCTTTTAAATCTTTTAATTAATAATATTTAGTTTAATGCGTTATACAAGGAAGAACAAAGATTTTGGAGTACATACAAATAAAGGGTGTCAGAAACAAAACATATCCGATCGGTTATGAGTTATGAGTGCAGTGTAACTTACAGGATAGTATTGCTGCTGCGTAACTGATTACGTAACAAGGCATGGTTCACGTGACGATCCCGGGCCTTATCACTCCTTGACATTGAAACGCGCGCACAGGAGCGATTTTGTTATGTGTATGCGTACACGTATACGCGCGCGTGTGTATAACAAGCCTGTCCGATTGTGAATGTCTGTTGACAGTATGAGAACAATGTAAACTTATTTGCTATGAAACGTAAAGACTCGTTATTTGCACAAATATTAAAAAATCAACATTTTTGCTGAAACGTACAATTTCATAGAGTTTATTCTAACAATAAGGAAGGTCCTGCTCAAACGTACAGCACGTGGGCTAATTTTGATTCTTGATTGAAATAAAATAGACAATGAAAGAAGTTTATTTGTATTTAATTGTAAGTACTGATTACATATAATATTCTAGCGAATTAGGAAGCTGCTCGTACGCTACACGAAAATGGGGTAATCGAAGAAATTGAGTGATGACTTGACTCAAGTTCCACTTACATATAGAAAATCCTCTATTTTAGTGTATACAGATTGACGTAGATTTCGACCTTTGGTCGCAGAAGAAATTTGGACCTTTGTAGTCAGACATTCGCTGTTACTTTTGGACTCGGAAGACCAAGCCTTCCTCATCACTGAAATATTAATTTATGACTAACGGAGAGATACACACGTGATGAAGAATTATCTACGAAATGCTTTCCAAGAAACGGACCAAATACCTTATGGACTTTGCGTCACAGTTCGTGGCTATCTTATTATTTTTCGTACTACTGTATGCGTGTATTTTATTATTCTTGCATTATCTTAATCAGTAGCTTATCCAATACTATAAATTCTCTTAATTCATTCATAAGGGTTTCCTTTCAATGAGGTATCAAGTTGTCGCAGGCGTAAGACACGTGCTTACTAACTGCAAAAATATTAATATTACGATATTTCGTAGTATAGTATTGTTCGGAAAATGTCAAGGTCAACGAGGATATCATCCTTTGCGATGATCGCGTGATACGGAGTGTGACTGCGAACTGAAATTTCTGAAGCCGTAGGTGTCCATGCTGTCTCGTAATTGCGTTTGAATAATTTTCCATCGGTCATTCGCGGTCAGCGATATTCCGATTAATAATTTACGTGTTTCTATGAATAACAAGTTGCGCAAATTCATGGTCACAGACGTAATTGGCAAACGGTAAAATTCATGCTACCATCATACACGCACGATCAGGAAAACATCTAGAGCGTCGTGTGACCAGTATTTGTCGATGCATAGTCAGTTCTTTCGAAGACATGAATTTTGCTTAATGTGGAACAACTTGTATATCATTAAAAAATGACACACCTCCTCGCGACACACAAATAGACGTGGACGGAAAAAAGGATTGCAAAGGTTTATGGGTGTAATCGGTTCATCTGCTGATGTCATTCATTGTAAAGTCCACACTGCACATGCACCAGCGTTTGGATTTTAAATGCGTAAAGGAGGCGTGGCTCTTTTCTAAGAAACTGATGCACTTGATAATTGCACGTGTTTGAAAACGGCACTTAGAATTAGAAAAACTGCTAAAAAATATTAAAAGAGTCATCATGTAAACCATAAGAAGTGGTCATTGATTAGATTAACGTATCTAGTAAAAAATTGATCGATATACATTTATTTTATGAAGATTCATACTAATGCTTCTTACACAGGAATTGGTTTAGTGAAATGAAAACAAGTCTACTTTTTCGACATCATTATTACGTAGTTACGTGGTATTTGTACTGCTATTTATTGTACCCAGAAGCTACTTAATACCGTTACTATTTTTCCTCAAATATCTCCGTTGGGATATTAAAATATATTTTACATAGATACATAAGCATAAGATTGTAGTTAAAAAATTCTGTTCATGCTGCGCGGAAATTCTAATTCTAAGCTTGCAACAACTTCTTTGATCTTTAATGACAGAGCTTATGCAGTTGTCGAACCGTCTCATTAAGTTCATCTTCGATATTATAGAGACACACTCGCTTAAACGTCACTTATCCGCCGTTAATCTGGGCACTGATTACACCCTTTTCGCTTACCACTATGCGACAGTCAAAGGAACACAAAAAGCATTTGCATAGAGTTTAATGCGAATTATGCAGTCAACTAAGATTACAATTTTTTATAGTATTACTGTATCCTTATCTCGCGAATAACTTTTACCACGCGATTCATTTTCATTGCACTATACTTTGCCAAAAACATTGGTATATTTTGTTACATGACCATAGTGATGTTGAATGTGGCACGATGTCGAGGCTATAATCGCAGCCTCGGTACGCTATTTTGCATTGCCCGGATGCTACATTGAGAAGAAGAGAGATGAGTCCTAATGCAAATGTTGCAGGTTGTTATCGCCTGTGGAAATGCACTGTCCTTGATGTTGTTGCCATTATTGTGTTACCATAAAACGGAAGTTGATGGGCCTTGATGTAATTAGCACAGCCTGCCGTACGGAGAAACGGCTCATTAGAATTCGAAAGGTGTATTTGGATATCATAAGGTAGCAGTCGGTTTCAATTAGAGTTCGCGTCAAGGTTGCATTCAATGAATCAAACTTTTAATGCATTCTGGTTGACGTTTTAATATAAATGTGTTGGGGACATGGTATAACTTTTCACGTTTTCCGGAAACCACTTTTTTTAACGTATTATCTTACTTAAATACAGGAAATTTAATGTATCCGGTACTCCATTATATTGTACAGGATCTCCAGAAACAGTTGGGAATCCAATGCAGGTTAAATTGAGATATTGATTTTTAATAATGGGGTAAAATACGGTAAAATTGAATTAAAAACATCATTTTCCTACTCTAAATCGACAGGCTTTACGAGATACATGTATGAAAGACAAGTAATGGTACTGTACTCGTTTAAGAGTCAAAGGATTGCTAAAGAGATTTATGAAGTACAAAGCCCATTTATTATGTCTTTTCTGGAAAATATATTAGCGAAGGCAGCATCGAATATGCAGCAGCGAAGGTGCATGAATTGGTAGCATCGGGTAATGAATTTGTTACGATGGCGAGTCCTGCGATAAATTCTCCGTTTCTTAATTTTATGGCACAGGAGTTTGTTAACGCCATCAACGAGCATCACGTGGAAGATGGTTCGTCGCACCGATGATGTCGCGTCACGCTGTGCCGCTATTTACATATATCCAATTGAACTTCCTACGCTAATCCATCGAATTGTGATTCAATTAATAAATGTTGTCGCGTTTTCCGTATCGCGTGAAATATTACCCATCATCGAGTTTGATTCTCTATGCTTACAAGACTCTTAACTTAATCTACATGCATCCATGAAATCGGCCTCTTCAGATGATCAGTTACGAATCGTGCAATTACTGTTGTTGAAAAATCAAATAAAAAGCTGATAAAAATTCATGATTGCATTCGTTGATTCCATCAGATGTGTATCATTTTTTATTGAGGATATTTCTTTATTCTAAAAAAGTGGTCACTATAGGAAATATTTGATCAATGACGTCGACCTTATCGCTAAGTAATTTTATTATATCGGCAACTAGCGCGACGAATTATAGCGGAAGTATAGTGGCGAAAACAGGCCACTTATTTTACAAAGGTCGTTTGCGGTAAACCACAGGTTTCACAATTGCAGATTATCTTCGACCGATGGCTAATCAAGTATAACGAATCAGTTCGGAGCAGGCTTCGTATAAAAGGTATGTACACTGAGTTTACTCGGTGAACAATTAGCGGAATGTAACATTGATGTGCAGAAGAATTCTCTTTTCCTATTGATTTTGTGTTAGCTTCACTCATATTTTTCAAAGATACACCGTGCTGCTCATCAGGGCTATTATTACCACAATAATGGTTTGTTGTGTTCACATTCATGTATTCCTGTTCTTCTGCATTGGCAGTCATTTTTCATCTGTCAAAATGCAATTGCGAGAAGTTGCGATACTTTTGTTCAGCCTTGGAGTTATGAACAAGTTCCAATGACTTCGACATCGGTCCATTGGAGACATTAACGCGCAATGGTATATTAAGCATCTAAATTAGTTTCAATTGTAACAACAAAACATTTATGTATATCACGCGATTCTATTTGCGTTGTGTGATAGGTTTGGCTATAACAGCTGGTCTTTCACATAACAATAAATATTTGCAAAAACACTTGAGCACATATTTCGCTGCTCTACTCACACGGATCTTCGATTATGCTCCAGCAAGTTGGTTAAAGACCACATGTATCATGAGGAACGTTTCACGACGGTTGAAAAAACAATTGAGATGAATGTGTGTCCGTTAAAAATAATGAATAAAGTTAGAGGAAAATTATTCATGATTAGTCCTCTATTAGTTCGACTCGTTATAGAAGTATTATATTTATGTATTGAGATATACATAGATATTCTAATACATACTTGGAAGTTATCAAATCGATATCGCGAATACGGATTGGGAATGTATCCGAACCGGAAAACACTCTTGATAATAATTTCGGTTTTCAATCATAACAACAGAACGAGTTTCCTTTGCAGCAATCCCACGTACACGTGCCACAAGTTCCGCCGGTAATCATAGTCGGAATTAAACGATTTTGATGCAAATTTCTGTCTGCATCTGTTATTCCAATTCACTTCTAATTGTTCTTGAATTCATTAGGAATACATATTGTAAGTACCGCAGAATCTCAATTATCCGAAGCCATCGTAACACTCGTTAATTAAATAAATTAGTGACTTTGCGTAAATAAACAAACCTTTATTATATAAAAAAGGTCTGACATTCTTTCGAATTTTTTCATAGTCTATCGGTATCATTTTTTATCGTTATTTCGGTATCACATCCGCCGATGAAATTGCAATGTAATTCAGCGTGTCAAAGTCTGACCGACGATCATGATTGATCGAGAAATCGATCTCACATTTGGACAGCACGATAAAGATGTTGCCCGATGTAAGGAGTCGAAAAGTGGGAAGAACGACTGGAGCAGGAGTTAAAAGAGCGACGAATTCAGCTTTGCCTAAATTAGGAGACTAAATAAATACGCGACTGCCATCAGTGGTAATTGAACGCGGTCGTAATTAATGACTCCATTCGGATAAGGATACGCGTATTTGATGGGTATAGGATATACGTGAGTCTCGTGCATCCGGCTACGGCCGTCACTACTTTCCTGTACTGGCCAATGCATGACTCCATAGATGGCCTTCTGGGCTTGATTACACTCGAAACCTTGCGAAGGTTTATACGAAGGTAACTTCGTATAAACTAGCCGCTCGATATCTCCAGTAACCTTCGATTCTTGCCTTCGTTTCATCCCTGTTTATTTCCTGCAATAATGGCACAAATCATATCGTTTTAACGTTAGTTAAAACCTTATTTGACTAAAATTAGTCTTAGCAACAACAAGAGCGCGTTTAACAACGACTGTCAACGAGATCAGTTAAATGTCCTATCGAATGTTTACTCAGTTCATTTAGCATAAAGTATATCTTGCCGGTTCACGTGGCTCGACACAAACGAAAGCATATCTATTAGCAGTCGTTAGAGGGATCGTTTTTTTTCTAGCAACTATATTCAAAAGTCCTATTGCAAATGAGACTTTTAGCGAAGAACCATTATAGAAGTAGTGCCAATTCTTGGATGTCTTCGTTTCAATTTGACGCGTTTGCAAGTACACTTGAAATAAAGATCACTGTACCGTGTTTCACCTGTACCTGTGTTTTTTTGTACAGATCTTATCCAGCGTTATAATGCGGTGTACGCGAACAGCGCTTGGAACAAACTTCTTCGGGTGTCCAAAGAGCTTGGTATTGAAAAAAAATTTAATCACCTTGTCGAATTGATGTACGTGTTCTTTTAAACGGTTGAGATTATCGTTTTCCTCGTCAAATCCGTTCTGTGTCCAATTGGGTTTGTCCCTAGGAATATCTGTCGTGTCAAGGAGAACTAATATAGAGAGTTGGTCCAAGGTGGATGTGCTGTGTTATACTCTTTCCTCTAAGCGCACTTTTTTCCCCGATAACACAATATGCACGTGTTTCCATAGTTTCTGTGGTTTGGAAAGGAACGGAATTATCCTGTTTGTACTGTTCGCCCGGAACTGGTTTTGCGTGAATGAAAACGTCTGGGTTGGCCGTATCGTGTTCGAGTCGACAAAAAGAAAAGTGTAATTCGAAGACCTTCGTTCGCCGAAAAGCCTTCCGTGTGGAAGTACGCGCCGAACGAGTCTCATTGAGAAGCACAACACGGACTGCAAGAAAAGTGTAAAACCTTGAACAGTGACTTACACTTGCAGTCAGTCTGCTTCGAAAAGAGGCTCGCGTTTGATTACACGAATTTCATCTTGAAAAAGAGTACCTTGGTAAAATTATACCTAGTTAATTTCAAATTGAAACTGATTTAAATAACCGTTATATTTACGTAGACGGGATGTTTGCATATTGATTACATCTTCTGCAAATAGTTCCAAGAACGTGCTTCTCGTTTCAAAAAAGGAAAAAACCCAAGATGGCAATGTCTCCTTCGTGTATGCTGTATTATTCTCTGTTTAAGTAATTATAAATCTGCGAGCATAGTTAGCACAGACAATTAAAACGTTCTCTGAGTAAACAGAGAGAATGTTCACATATGAATCACAGTCGAAAGGAAGACGATACGAATCAGTGGTTTGAAAGGTTTAGTTCCAACTTTGAAGAAACATATTGCACGGATTATTCAATCTAGATAAACGTATGTTGTGTTTAGCATTTACAATGGATGCAAATAGATTATTTTTTAAAACCGCATTAAGTAGCTTGTCTTTAGGTATATCGATCGCAGTTTAGAAAGTTGTCTGATTTGCATGACGAATAATTCACAATCTTCGGCAAGCTTATCCTCCTCCAAAAATAATATCGGACCAGGTATTTTTAATTGTGTTTTTACACCTATTGTTAAACCTGCACTACACACTTTGATTCGCTGACGCGTTACGTTTTGGGCATGCCTGTACTTCAAAGCGCAAAATCGTACGATTACGCAATGTAATCGCGGTCATGATGAAACTGGTTTTTCAATAATTAATTCCTTCAGACTGGCTGCACTATGAACAAGCTCTCAACTCGTGCTACACCTTATCATCAAGATAATTAGTATCCTTTGAACGTAGTTAGTTAGCGAAAAGTAGCTTACCGTATGTACTCACTGTATATTCTGACATCGCCAGTGCAACCTGCTACTTTTATGCAATTGTTTGAAGTTACAAGTATGATTAATGCAGTGCTTTCCACAAATCCAGTTTTCTACGCATTAAACTTATTGATAGTTTTATACTACTATCGGTGTCAGTTGTCGCGACTTGGGTGAACACTCCATAATATTCTGGCCTTTGACATTCCAAGCATTCCGACACGATCATTCTGAATTAAAGGTTTTTTTCCCCATTAATTAGGTTTTTTTTTTTTTCTATATAGGCCAAGGGTAGGTTCCCACTCCCACGAAAATCTTTTGGTGAAGCGTGGAGGTCAATCGAGCGAGGAGCGTCAGCGCCCGCCCGGATGCGTTTGCCCTTCGCGCTTGAATCTTGAGACAAACAAAATTTCTGGGCCGATATCGCGCGAGAATTATGACTGCTAAATATAAGCGCGCTGAGGCTTTTTTCTGAGTTTCGCACGATTAAGTTTATTCGCGATTGGAGACAAGAAGGAGACGTTACGTATGTACGTAATCGAAAAGAAGGCGTGGAAAGTTCTTTATTATCATTTGTATTCTTTTCACAATTATCACGACGAGTATGATGCACCTGATTCAGAAATTCGCGAGGATGTTTGAATCGCGTTTAATTGGATTCGCGTCAGAGCATTGACACCAGTCACATTAAGACGTGTACGAAGATCAGTCATCCATGTCGAGTGTCACTTCATTAAGCGTGTATTAGTCGCGTGAGACTCGTATAATTCATGAGTCGGGTTGATTTCTTTCTCGTCGCCATATTCCACGTTTGTAGTTCCAGGTCTTCATTGTCAGCAACGACACTGGAAAAATTAGAGGCGAAACAGCAGTGCGCCGCAAATCGCCGCTTCACCTTGACGTCGCGACGAGAGCAGTGAAGTATTAAGTACAGGTTGAAGCGATTATCGCCACTTATAGTAAGCCGATTACTGAATGTGGATCGAAACGATTATTTCCTCTCATTGTTATTGGAGAACGCATACGCCTAGGGACAAAGGCTCTCACCCGATTGCCGGTGCAGTAAGCGCTTGAACAAATCACATAATTAATGCTAAATCTCAGAGGAATTAACTTGGTGGAAGATTCAGCCAAGACCTTGAGATGTTTCATATGGATTTGCTTGAGTGATACAAACTCTAGGGTACCGTGACAAGCTTTATGAGGGGATTTTTAATTGCTTCCGAGGAACGACAATTCCTAAAAGCATAATTGACTAACTACATACACACGTGCGATATACGGTGAAATGCAAGGACAGACAGACGTCTGCTCTTACCTTCTGAACTCTTACCTTCTGAAAATACAAATCGACAGCTGCGCAAACAGAAGTTTCTACAGGCAGCATACCGGGATTCAGTTAGACAGATAACGACTCGCCGATTGATATCTTATTAATCCCTTTAATCCAGAGAAGCAGCAGGTATCAGAAGAATCGCCAGCAAAGATTCAGGAACTAATGTACAATCTTTTAACTCAAATGCGATAGAGTCTAGTCTCTATAGTTATTTAGATAACAATAGAAGTTTTGATAGATTTCTATTCACCACTCGGTTCACCATCTTTCTCTGATTGATGAACGGTAACTATTTTTCTTGATCAAGATAGAGGAAAATAAAGTAAAGATTGATGTTTCCCAGAAACGGACCATAGATTTATTTTCAGTCTTTTTGGCGGGATGCTCAAGTCAATCAATGATTTTTTTCTTTACTTGACGTTCCATTCCACTGATCAACCAAGACTACTACTAGACATGTGACAGAAAATAATTAACAAGTCCAGTAGAGGTCTGCGCGAGAAGAGAATCAACGATACTCAAAATTTTCCATAAAGGCGAACAGTGCGATTCAACATATTAAAATTGAGTGATAAATCATGCAGATGCAAGTATGCAGATGTGTCCTGTTTGCATACTATGCGTGGTGTAACTTGAAAATGCATACTTCTTTATAAATGTTAATATGTAGCTTCATCCGTCATAGTTTATTGGCCGTAGCTCTGGTGGACAGGTGTACGTCAGTTGCGATAGAATATGGTAGAAAAACTTGGTAAAAGAAAAGAAGAATATTTCTGAATGATATAAAATTCCATTTGTTATCGATTTGATTGTTCGAAGAAGAGGAACGCGAACTCGGTGACGTGCCATAAAATATAACGATGTTGAAATCGGAGGATACAGCTAATTTTCTTGTCTCAAACATAAGATTCGTATGCGTCACTTCATTTGCAAATCACGTGTGCGACTCATGAAAAACAAGGTCGTGTTCCTTCATAGAAAGCTCGTGTGCGGTCGCTACCTCTTATCTTTCGCTTCTATCAGACCTGCGATCACAACTTATACCAGAGGCTGTCCGAAAGTCATCATGAAGTCATTGTATCCGAGATGTAACCATGAAAGTCGCGGTTGCATATAACGATATGATTCTGCTTCTTAAGGGAGCCAGCATGGTACTACAACAGGTATACATACAATACTAGTGTGGGAAATATATATTTACGTGGCATTTATCATCGATAGTGAGCGAATTTTGTTGATATACTATAAAAAGTATAAAAATATCAGGAGTTGAGTAAATACTACTGTATCTTATTGTGTTTAATTAAATTGTTATCGGCTTCAAAGTATTAGTTCTAAAGGGATACCTGGTTCAAATAATAGATAGATAAGGAAACTGGTAATTTAAAATGTTTATTTTTATTTATACCCAAAGAAGTTAAAGAAGTTGAATTGAAATCCTTAATTACTAAAAGGAAGCCTTATGATTAATTCATCACAAGATCGGTCTAAAGACTTTACTACATATACAGCATGAATCATTCGAGAATGCCATTAAAATACAGAACGTATTCAAAGTTCATTCTTTTCGCACAATTAGGCGCATTACTAACAATTTTATTGCAAGAACTCTTCATTGCTGATGCATCAAGCTATTTAACTATCCAAGTAAGCAGCTTGGCGCAGGAAAACATGAGCGTGCCATTTACCTATCCAACATTAATGAAGTCGATCTATAGAGTTGTACATTACGAGCATCGCACTTGACCTGCGCTCTCTCTTTCACCGATTTGCATTTGGGATTATTCAATGCGAGGGATTCATCTTTTTCGACACAGCGTCATTTATCGATCCCGTCTATCGTCTAGAACGAATTATTACACTTTCGAGTCGAAAGTCAATAATTTGAGAATACTGCGACACAACGCTCGAGACGAATAGTGATTCGTGGAAAAAAGTCTAATTATAGGTAGATACCGAATGATTTCAGTGAGACGGTATAATTCAGACGTTGCTGGAATTCAATGGAACCAGACAGTCGTGCAATATAATGTAATAACCGCAAAGATTTGAATGCATAGGATGCTTAGTCGCGATCTGCCAAAGGATCTCAGCGCAGATAAGATAAATGGGGAAAGCTATTAATTCTCATGAAATATAACTTCAAATCTTGACTTATATCTAGCGTAAATAATACAGTTGGCTAATAACTTGGTTAGCGTGCACACTTGAGGAACATTGGTTTAGACGCGAGCTTTATTGGCGATATACCTTAAAGCTCCCTTTATTGCCAAATGAAAAAAAAATGGAACAATTTCAGTGTTTCAAAAGATTCCTGGGTACTTAAGTGTTGAGTGATCTTTAGCAAAATCACGCGGCACAGACGATCCCACTTGGACTGACTAAAGCATGTGCACATTCAGATAAATGGATAAATTGTACATGTATCTGAGTAAGAAATCTCTTTCTTCGACGTCATACCTATCTACCATTTGCATCGGCACTGCACGCGAGAAGGTCTCAATTATGAGATCATAAGAAGCAAAAAACTTTACTGGTAGATGGATCTACGTTGCACATCATCATCGCGTTATACATAGTGTTAACAATGGAAAAAAATGTTGATGGGTTAGTAATGAGAAAAATAAAATGACTACCGGTAACTCAACTTCCTGTGGTTAAAAACAAAGGCGACAGTGACAGTGACAAACTTTCTCGTCTGCTCTTGACTACGTAATGTGCGCGTTATGTCTCTACAATATAACGTCCATCATGACTTCCGGAATACGATCTTCGATCGCGAAACTCAGGAAGACGGAAGCGCACTATTTTTACCGGTCTGGCATCTTCTCCTGTCCAATAATTCGTTCAAGATAAAACGTACTAATCACATGGAAATTACACAAGACAATTTCCTAGGTTGATGAGATTCCGAGTAGTGAACGAATTGCCTGCATTGTTTGTCGCTGGTTTAATTAGCTAAACGAGCTTTTTTACAGCGAACTGGCTAACCACAAAGTGACACAAGACGTATGAGTATAATGAGTTTTTGTGATTCACAAAATTCGCGAAGAACCGCAACCAACGCGGTTTGACAGATGAAAACAATGATTTGTACGGTTTCAGGTATATTCAGTTCCATCACATAGTGTATTTCTTTTCAAGGATATTGGCAGTCGAACTTGACTTAACGTTATAACTCCTGAATTATAAGTGCTATACTTTTGCACGTATTCAGCTGAAAACAAGACAACTAAAGAAAACAATCTTGTCTTATCCTTTTTCAATGATTTATGATACTCGGCCTATTTGCGGCGGCCAAGTACCTCTGACTGTTTGCTCGAGGCAGTGGAAAGGCTGATCGGAGATCAAATTTAGATTTATCGATAGTCGAAGGTAAAATTTAATTGTAGTACTAACGAATATCGACGTTTACTATTTTCGGTCCTTGATCCAATCCAGACGGCCTTGGTCCTCTTTGTCGCGAGCGAGGCTTTGGGTAATTCATACTTCGGCCTTTAGTCACAGTCACCGTACGGTATTGTGTTTCTCACTGCCGAAAATTGCAACCAGTCTAATTCAAACCAGATTATTTCCTTGAGTCAGAGAGGATAACTCAGGAGGTTCCATGAGCTATTTTTTGAGTCCCACAAGAATAGAAAAGAAACTCCGCGTTTACTGTAATCGATTGTTTTGTACCAAAGCAACCTTTTATGTCCACTATTATCACCGAAGAGATGTTGAATTTTTAGTCTAGTTTTGATATGCGATAGCTCCTATTGTTAGCTTTACCTCCGTTATCAGTCGTTCCAACTGTCCGTCTGATTGACAAAGGCATTCCAGTTAACTGTATTTGACTTTCGAATACTTTGCGTTCTTCTGAGAGTTATAACATTTTGCTCCAATTATGCGTATCGCTTGTAAATACTTTTATATTTTAATTGTGGTAGTGTGATAATTAGAAAAATTCTGTCTTTTTGATGTTTCTGATCACTATGGTACGATAAAGCAACGAAAGAAGCACGATAAGAAGTGTGTACTATCTATTTGCTTCACCTGGCCTAATGTATTCCTAATAAAACATCGTTTCCTGGAATTACAACAAATTTAATCTTTCCTCAGCATTTAGATAGTTGGCAGAGAAAATTTCCAACTGTTGACATTACTTTGACTTATCTTCTAATCAAAACAATATAACTGTCCACTAACAACCAATTAGCCATTTACAATCAAATTAATAGATAGATAAATATTTTTCTCATTAACCGGTGGGGCCTTGGTTTTATTATTAAAAATGTTATTTTGAGGATTAAAACGTTACGTATCGAACGATTCGTAAGATAGTAATGCAAAGTGAATTTTCTGACTGACGCGAAGCTCAATCACCTGGCAAGAAGCCACCAGTAGGAAATGAAACTTAACGCGACACTGTACTATTTTCTTGGCTCTCGTTAAACCAATAAGGAATTACGTTGCCGGGATGTGGGACAATGCATTCTTCTCGACAGTAGCCAACGACACTGACCGTGCATTATCGTCGTGCCAATGAGATACTTTCACCTTTGATGTACGCTACCCAGGTAATTCTCTGACCGTAATGATCCGACAAGCTTCCATTCCGAAATGACCGTAATAAACAGTTCCTTTTCGGCAACTATGAAACGAATATAATACCTATTTGGGAAAGTAACGCGAGTAAACAGTTCCGATTGGAAGTAGTTCGTCTTGGTCACCTGCGGCGATTGGTTATCTACATAGAAATCTTATAGAGCGTAATCCGGAAATGCCCTTGACTCAGTCATTAGCGGTGTCGATGTGTTGGCTAATTGACAGGAAAATTCTTACCTTCTCAGTTCTAAATAAATGGCTGGGGAAAATCCTTTGACAGTAGTTAATTACTTTGACTGGCAGAACATTTTCTAGTACAAAAAAGTCTCTAACTTGGCCGGGTATTCTAATTGCAGCACACAATTATTGTTGTAAACACAAATTCATCACAACTTTCGACATTTTTTGTCTTTCATAAAATTGCGAGGCTGGTTTGATTCTAGGGGTACGAAGGGGTTCTCGGAACTTCTTACACGTTCGATACGTATGTAATATATCTCAATGAATAATAAAACAACTGGACCGTTGGTAGGGTTTATCATAACTTAAAGCATTTTAATGTACTCCTTTGTAAGAATAAATTTATAAAAGGCTTTTTTTATGAGTGAGTGAAAGGCAACTCGATGTATGGCATAATAAAAGATGGATCGCGAGATTCTGTCGAGGACAGAATTATCAGAAGTCGCAAATATGCTGTGTGTCGTCATTAAAGAATACATTAAAATACATGTGTGAGACAAATTATTATATAAGCGAAAGATTAATATCATAACATCGCGGGTCATTCTCTTAATTAATGCAGATAACAGATCTCATTAAAATAAGTAACTAAATTACACTAGTGCAAACTGTACAACGAAGAGCTGTACTTTTCCTAAAGCAATATTATTTGTACCATAAATTGCATTTTACAACATTTGTCGGAATACCTTTCTTTATCGGAAGTTTCAATTAATCGTAATTGTAGAAAGCTCTGATGAAACGAAATTGTCGAATGTAAACTAATTGCAAGATTTTACATCGTCTCGTAAATAGAGAAGGTGCAACGAGCTGAAGCACCACTTCATTTTACTATAGCAGTAAGAGAGATTTTCCTTATGTAAGTTCTTCATTAGATAATGGGTCTAATTGTTGATTCTGTATGAAACTACCCGGAAAGAGATGAAAGTGTTTTCGAACCGTAAGGATGTCCTTGTAGTACTGCGTATAATACAGTCCAAATCTATCAACGACTTGTTTTTATAATAAGTATAGGCTAATTATTATTCTGATCAGTTATAATGACGGTCCCAACCAGCTAGTCCTCCGAACGTGGTAGATCTTTTCTTCCGCCTTCCGTCTGTTCTACTTATACATTCACCATTAGCGTTGCCATTCAAATTACGAATTATTTCCTACCGTAAATTACCGATATAGCCATCATAATTAATAAGCTTTACGTGAAATTCTTAAGTAGTCTTTAATATTACAGTTACAGTTGATTACTGTTCATTAATTTTTTATATACAAGTTACACGTAATATAATATACATATAGTTGTTTATAATATACTGTTCAAGAAATCCGATAAACAAAGAATTTTCACGAAGTTAATCCACTGAACAATAGAGTTTTTAATAGAGTTTTTTCGGTGAAGATTCGTAAACTTTAGCAAAATGTTCTCCTTGCAATACATGATAGACAATGGTCTCAATGCGAGATCAGAGAGTAGTATATCATTATAGTAGAGTCAGTGAATCATAACCGTGCGTGTGCAGACCTTGATGCTATCGTGTCTCGTGGATTATACAGAGGACGGCGTCCTTAAGCCTTCGCGATTCACACGTACATGTACTAAATCTGACCATATGTCGTATTTTGCTGTTGGACAAATAATCTTGTACGTCTCGTGTTCGCGTATGTGATCTCGATTAATAAAAACTGAGGAAACGATTGTACGATGAGTAAACAATTTTCCTGTTATCGAGATTCAACGCTATTTTATGAATACATATCGGAATAGCAGTTTACGTCTTCGTATCTGCGCACTGAGGCCAATTACATTGCACGTGAGTATTCTGCACGTGAAAACATTTTTGAAGTGGTAAAATGGTCACGGGATGAATTACGTACGTATGTAGGTGCGCACGTGAAGTGGTGTCTAATTGAAACTAATGGGCCAATCACGAGTCATCCAGTGCTGTCTCGTCACAGGAAATCTACTCTAGTCCGTAGAACTCGTTCGTGATTAGGACTATGAAATTTGCTAAAGTGAGTCATTCAAGAATTAGTATAAAACATAAAGCATCATTGTAGTAGTAACCTAAATCTGTTGTGTTCAGATATATTGATATGATTTTGCTGGAAGTCAGTAAATGAGTTGTATCTATATAGTGTGAAAAGTGTAGCATTTTCAGCAACTTAATTAGCCAAAATTACAAATGAAATTCGCAATAAAATAATCAGAGTCCCCTGTCGCGTTGGCTAAAGCAGAGTACAACACTGTGTATTCCGAACATTCAAATTCCTGACCTTTTAGCTTAACGACTCGTTCTGGTGAGACTTATAGTTGAATCGAGCCGCTCAAACCTGGCGCAATATGAATCAATACCCATAATCGAATTGACGCGTCGCTCTGCTTTAGTAGAAATAGCCAGTCCGATAATTCAAATAACACGGGACTAATGGCAAAACCACTATAATTAGAATTTTTAATAACGCCAACTTACTTATAAATATAACTTTCCATTTTAAAATCTTTCCTGCTATTAAAGGCTGCTAATAGATAAAATATTGGCCTTTGACATTCATGCGCCGGAAAAGGGTGCTGATTCAAGGGATTTATTGACATTTAAGGAGATCGAAACACTAGAGTGAGATAGATACGAGGAGCTCCGTGACTCTGCAATTGCTCTTTTAATTGACTTCGCGTTCCAAAGTAGCCGCCACTCCTTGTTGGTCTTAAAGGAGATATTGAATTTCGTATTCTGAGATTCAATTTCCATCGGATATTATTTAAGCTAAGCGATCAAATGTTGGGGTTCCTTCAATTAGTAACTATGATAGGATTTAGGAAATGTTGACTTCTGCAATTATACGGCATTCGCATTCCCGATTGAAAACGAGGTAGGAATTTCTTGGTTTGACAAGTTAAAATTATGGACACGTATTTCCTGTTAACGTGCGGGCATACCCGCGATTCATTGCGCAACCCATGCACATAACATTCGCGAGCAAATGGGTAATTTTATTAGCGAGTGCTTTAATGACAACTAGAATACCTACCAATTAGTCTAATTATTGTACTTATCTGCGAATTTCGAATGTTTATTGATCCATCGATATTGAATCGAACCAAACGAACTGTACAGTGGGTATAGTACGTACATGTAAATGGACATTATCTAGGAACAAGTTGGATTCGGATTTTGTATTTGAATTTGACATGGAAGAACGGTACACACAGCTTCTGCACATATTGCAGTTTATAATCTTCTATAAATGGTATGGAATTATACAGGCAGATTGCTTTCCAAGTAGCAATTCGACTTACATCAAACTTCTTAATCAGCATGTTATTACCAATTGTTCTCTTTCCTTCAACATATTTGGTCTTGACGTCAACTACATATTATCGCGAATGTTATTAAGCTTACACGCGATATTCCCTATGAACAAAGAAATTCATCCACAAAGTAGAAAAGGATACCAAGTGCTATTAGAGATCCTTCGGAGTATCTATTAACCGATAACATTAGATAAGGGGCTTTCCTCAAGATTTCTTGTGCAACAAATTGACTAATACGACTAATCGACACTTGTGCTCCACGTGGACCTACCTATTCAATTTTGCAGATTCATTGTTTGAAGCTACTCGTATCAGTCCGTATGCTGGTTTAAACATTTGGATCCCAATGTATTTGTATTTCTTAGACTTTTATGTTGTGTTCTTAAACTGTCTTATATTTTCAATATATTCAGGTGCAATTGATTATTTTGCCTACAGAGTTCAGTTTTAGCACGACTGAACAATTCGTTGGGGGGAAATCAATTATGTCACGCAGAGATGCGTACATATGTTTGTACTTATATGAGGAAATTGTTCAATGTTACATGTTTATCGGAAAAGACTTGTGCTTAAGCTTGTGTTCCGCAGATAATGTTACCCGTGATACTTATACTCCCTGATCAATCCGTCCGGGTTCCTACCGTAGAATATCGTAAGCCGCTCATTAAACGGGATGTCTTTATGATTATCAGACCCGCCAAGCCCTGAAGGCAGTCGACGAACCTCACCGAAGGCGACTGCAATAAAAATGCAAATACCAGAGATTTATTCGACTGGCGATTTTGTAATAATGCCGCTGCACCAGTAAGCATTGATCCTGTCTGCGTCTGAATCTGATAATATTTAGGTTTAAGCGGGACATGCGTTAAACAAGGCTAAGGCTACGAAGTGAAAATTAGGAGCCTGTTAATGAGTGGAAAAAGAAAACCGGTTTGGAGCGTGGTGACAATCAATGAAGACGATTCAAGGATGAGAAAGGAGATTAACGATTGCTTTAGTGGGTTTTATGTCATACCCTGGTTAAATTGGAGTGAGTTTTTTTAGATGACAACCAAAGTAGAATACAGGACGAATAGGGGGGAAAAAGAAGGACAGTAGAGCAAGAGTAGAGTCAGTGGACTTAAGATTGCGTGGAAATTTGTGTAACTCGATCTGTGCAAAGCGGTGAATTAACACTGACTGCCAACACGTCCAGGGTCAACGCGATTGTCTGATTCTCTTTCTCTCATTAAAAACTAACTCGACGTAGGCGAGCTACATTCTGCACACACGGGATAAACTTAATTGCACTAAATAACGACACCCATCGTCCTACGTAAACGCAAGCGACCGTTACCCGCTCTTTCTCCGACTTATGTAGCTCTGACGTGTCTTCTCCGAATAATGATACGACCTTCGTCGACAACGATATAATACTTTATGATTTATTGGCAATTCTCAATGAGAATATACACTGTGAAATTATAATTGCTTATATTGGTCGATATGGAGCACAATGAATCTCCATATAAAAATGAAACTCTGTACTAGTGCATGAAATATGGTTCCGTCCGATACGTGATAATTCATAGAGAAACAGACACAGTGAGGAGAGAAATGCAAGAGGCTACGTAGTAGGCATTTTTCTTACGAGAAAATATGAAGATTCTGGAATAGTATTGTTTACAGGAGTTGTGTCAATGCGATTAATGAATTGTCGCGACTCGGCTGAAAACACTGACGTTCTACATACCACCCGCGAAGGACTTTATGCTGATAATGGCCACTGCTTGTGGAATATTTTCATCGTCAGCCGGCGCGATCTTACACTCATTGTCACTTAATCCGTCACTCGGTGTGACGCTTGATTCGATACGTTTCCTCGATAAACAAGCGCACACGTATCCGCCGACACTAAATCGGCATGGATTCGAACCGATTCACAAGCCGAGCTTGTGAAACTGCATCCTCTCACGATTTCGTGAATTGTACATATCTTATAATAGCGGTTCCGGTGGGGAATGACAGTTTCGGTGAGGCGAGCGGTTGGGGAGAGTCGCTACCGCGCGTGACGGCATTGCTCTTATCTCGCGACTGTTAGATGTATTACTCTCCTTCAACGGTAGAGCGTGTCAGTAATCCGAAAACTACGGAGGTTAGCAGTCATCACGGATGTTTCTCAGCATGAAAGCATTTTCTGTGTTCACTTTGTGTTACGATCCTTGAAATTGCATCATCGTTATTGATCTTGTGTCTATTTCGGCATCGGGTACTAAGATCATACGGATCTAGGACCTAGTGTTTCTAGTGGACTTCGCACCGCGTTCTTACGTGCAGTTGAACCATCACACTGTGAAGCTGGAAAAACTTTGGGTAAAGAACCCAGGAATTTGCCCACTGTACTATGTACTGTGGTACTAACGCATACCATGACATTACTGCAACAACAATTTCAATCGTCGCAGTTGTGATGACGCTCTTAGCAATGTGCTGAAAAACTTTATTAACAAATTTAAATAACTCGTTTCGCAAGATTAAACATTGGAATCGGCTCACTTGGCGCAAAGATCGCGATCACACGTGTGTCCACCCGGTTCAACTAATTGTGAGATCAATCGGTCGACATCTCTTGGAGGCTTACACCTGATTAATCTTTAGAGTTTCGTCCCTACATGACTACGTACTTTCTAAACAAGCGTGCTAGCGTGCTTGAGTGCTTTCTAAAGTTTTGAACCACCGCGCCATCACTCCCCGCCTCCTCAGACGCGGTATCCTCAGCTTCTAATAAGAGTGTGCGTCTCGATAAAACGGTATCATCGTATTGTGCTACTCTTTTTGTGACTTCGATAACGATCTAATCGAAAAGAACTCCACTGGCGGGCGTGTCGTCCGAAACTGTACAGACATAATTCTGTATAAGTCTAATGCTTGAGGAGGGACACTTGGTTGGTGTCCGGTGGCGTATGTGGGAGTCGTTCCGATTGCTCGTGGATCCGCGTCTCCCTCGTGGTCCCAAACCATCCGTACTTGACTTCCACTGACGACCACTTGCATCGAGAGCGGTCAGGTGGTCCCTTGGGAAGGAAAGCCGGCAGCGGTCATAAATGAGAAAAAAGGAAAGTAGGCAACACCGGCGGAAGAGAAAAATCCGAGGCGAAGGTGCGAGCAACAGTCGGTGGTCGTGAGGGGGAACAGGAACGGGAACGGGTACAGGAGCGTTCGACTGACAAGGCTCAAGACTTCAAGAGTCAGTCGCGCGAGCACCGTCGAAGGTGAAAAGTTGCTCTTTCTCCGTGGTCCCGTGTGCGCTTGTCAGTGAATCGTGCCATTCGTGCCGTGCTTGGCCCGTTACTCGAAAGCGGCCGCTGCGTCGCATCGCGTCGCATCGTGTCGCGTCGCGTCGTCTGCCAGTGCGTACATCGCTCCGCGTGCTAGTAGTACATACATACCGTGCGTGCGCATCACCCTCTATCACCACATACTACACGACAGTATGCCACCGCGTGAACCAGTGCGTGCTAGTGCGTAGTGAAGCTTTCTACCAGCAACTTGATCACTGCCGATCTCTTGTCCAGTTTCGAGCTCATCGTTCACCTGAGAAGTTGTCAAAGTGAGAGGAGAAGAGAGACAGAGAAAACGAGTCAGAAAAAGAGAGAGGAGTGTCGACGTATATTATCGACTACGGTACCTACCGGGGTCGAACTGTGAGATTTATCGAGATTTTCATTGATTCGACATTGATTCGACTGGAAAACTGTGCGGCAAGAGAATCCGTGTACGAGGCAGGGCGCATTCACTTATGTGTCCCTGCCGTGAGCGCTTTGCGCTATTCAACTTCGTATCGCGCGCTCTTTTTCGATAGCAGACACGCACAGGGTGCTACCAAGCTGCTATCAGGTCTTTCCGACGATTTCCGTCTACTATGTTGGAATTCTCCATTCAGCATGCCGAAGTCGGTACGTATATTATACTGTTTGCTTCCGAGGACAAAACGTGGCTGGAATTGAGTCGAAAGAAAGCACTTTCTCGTTTACCTCTGCTTTTGCAATTGGTGCGCGACTGACCTTTGAAGGACAGCGCTGTCGCTGCATTGCGGTGACAGTGTGTCCCCTTCAAGCAACGAAGCTCGTCGCTTCAAATGTCTAGTATGTACTCAAAAAAACGACTCGTAAATTTCCGACAATTGAATATTTCAGATAAACGATTTCACTTGAGAAAAATACACATCTCCGATAAAATAGTAGGGCTTCTTGAACTTTGTACGCTTAATATTCGGATAGGACAACACATAGATTTCGTGGGTTGTATTTTGATGACTGTCAATCTAGTCTTACGTTAGATAGTGAAGAAGCGCTTGTTGGTTTCTTTTGAAACGTTACGACTCTCCACTGGGATGCCATAATGAACACTTTAGCAGTGTTTTGGCGCGTGTAGATTCTTACGCAATGTGAATGGGCTCGACGAACACTGTCTATGCGCCTTCACTTTGGCACTATCAACATTCACAAAGACCTAAGTATATTCAAGTTTAGCGTTCTTTTTATTGCTAGTTGTTATCGCTCTTTGACACGCACGTGTACCTCGAGTCTCGTTAGGGTGAATTTTGCAGGATAAAGGCGGAAGGAGGAATGTCGAGGAATTCTACGATGATCGAGGGTCAAAGAGTACTCTCTAGAAAATGTAGGTAGAACGTAGTTTACTATATTGAAGGCCGTAATAACGTTAACTATATCTAATAAAGTATCACTGCGATCATTCAATTGAGAACTGTTGCCATTCGAGGTACAAGAGCACGGGGACAGTCTTGTGCAAGAATACACCTGAGTGTCACGTAATTCGGTGTTGCATTGCGCACTACAATATCTACCTGTTTCGTACCATATTTCATCCGAGAAGTTGTAAGAGAAGCACCCACAATTTAGTCAATGTATACGTATACACTTTTGTGCGGTACGTACATTTTCCGTGAGTTTTCTTCTTCAAACTTCAGAACCACGCAATATTTTTTAAAGACAGACCTTGGTATTTTCATACCTCGATCGTAAAGAATGCGATGTGTAACGTTGATCGATACTCATCGATACAGGCTGCAATGTGCCTCATCGTCACAATAATAACATAATCTTTGCGAGGAATCCCGATTACTGGACGTAGCAGGTGTTATATAATAGCTCGCATTTAATTGTCATGCGTGCCGGTGCGGTCAGGTCGTCCGGTCGTTTTATCACGCAGTTATCCTGGAGATCGAGTGAGCCAGCTTCTAGAATATCGATCTGATTGCATGGAATTCCAATGTAAGAGGCTCTTTCACCTCAAAACTCTTTTCGCCGGTGGCATTATTGAACACTGTTGCAAGAGTTCACGGATTCAAATATCATACGAAAGGACGGTGTCAACCTACTCTTTTGCGGAGGTTTCTCGTTTGACAATGTTTGTTGAATTTCGATTGCTCTTCCTTATCGCGTCTGAGCATCAGACATACATGCTATAGCAATTTGCGAGAATAATGCGAACACTCGGTAGAAATCAACTTCTGTCAACGAGCATAAGGTGGTACTAGTGACGTGTGTCGACCGTTTCAATAGGGAGATGCTTATTGACACTAGAGCTGCCGAGGATTATGTTGGATCTAGTTTTATCTATGATTCGAATTGTTATTAGTCTTCTGTATCATATACGATCGAAATTTCCAGTAACCTTATACAAATCATTTTAACCCTTTTGATAGTTCTAATGGTAATATTAAGCTTGTTTTTAATACACCTATTTTTAGGTGACATTCAGCGAGCGTATGACAACTTGAAGTTGCAAATTTACTGAATTTAATCTTTTTCGGTTGCTCGTAGTCTTTACAGGCAACCCAGGTTTTTGGTAAAGTATTCGATCATTGGACGGTAAAAAAAGATGTCTTTATTACCGTTTTTTCGGTCGCACGTGACTGTATTGCTCGCAGATAAAACTCACGCTGGTCAATTTATATTACTGCGTAATCGAAAGATTTGCATTCTTACAACTTTTAAACACGTTTTTATTATCGAAACACACGAGTAGCTTGAGGCATTTTATTTCTGTGTGTAATCGCGCATGCAAGCCCGTTCTGCGGCAAAACAAGCCAATCCGTCAAAAATGAAACGCTATAACGTTTCATCGATGCGCAGATGTCAATATTCATCGTGTCACCTTACGTCTTCCCTAGCAACAATAGCGCAGTCACTGATACGACTCTTAATGGTGTTTGCTGACTTGAAGTTTGCCATCCACTCAGAAAATTCATCTTAAGAGTTAGAGATGATACGAAACGTTCTTACGTTTAATTATGCTTTTACCAACTTACAAATGGATGCCCAGTCATTTCCTAGATTCGAACTTCCGAAAATCAAACCGAAATCGTCAGATTCTATGGATTTCAACGCATATAACAGTGGACAAACAGTTTTGCAGATTTGTGACTTTCGATCGCAAGATAAATTCTACTTGGCATCTTGATTAACGGGTTAGTCACCGGTACAGCAAGTTCATCAGACTCTGAACTTTTACGGAGGTTGACGGACGTTGATAATGGTTCGATGATCATACAGAGAGGAAACAGAAAGAAAACAGGCTAGCCGTGTTGTAATTCTTGACAGAGGGCATAAGTGCAAAATTCCATATCGAGACACACACTGGCCCTCTGCCCTGCTGGTCCTTGACTCTTGTTCGTAGAATCCTCAAGACTTGATTTCTACTGGTCCTGACAATCCGGCTGCAAGACAATTTCCTGTTTCTAACGTAGTAACCCGTTGTTCAAAGTTACCGATGGATTTCGAGAACCAGATATTTCTAAACCTGACAGGAATATTAATTTGCCTGCTTTTATCTCACCGCCAATATATCTTGTAGAATATACATACCTATACGTAGTGCTTTATGAAGTAGTTGAGAAAAGGACTTTCTATAATCTCCAATTATTCGCCATTGCTGGTGCTTTCGATGACACCAGTGGCCACGATTCTCCATTCATCATCGACAAGCCAAAAAAGTTAGCTTTTAATCAGTCGAGCGTCAAATGGTTTTGCAATGATTCTGATCAGTTCGTGCTGATACAGCTGATACAGACCGTTTGTCAGGCATCAATGGGTTTATTGAAAAAAATACTCCTCATAGTTTCCTTATTCCTTAATCGTTGAACAGAGTTTTTTTTTTTTACTTATTCCCGACAATTTATATAATTACATGCTTCAGCTGAAATTATTCTTCACGGTACTATGTGTGTACGTACTGAAAGTTGCATATGTTACGAGTTCGACGTCGATTAGTCAACGATGATTCTAACGGTAGATTCGGAGATAATCACGGGAATATTGTCGAAATTAAAACCCTCGGTGCGAACCCGGCATAACGTGCTTGGCGTGAAAAATTGTGCTTCCTTGCAAAGTCCCTGAACACGCGTCTTATGTTCTTCTTCCGCGACGCGCTCTACTCTCACGGAATACGAATCGATTTGCTCTTGAATGTGTCCGATGTTCCTGTAACATTTTCCGGTTGCGTTGGACTGCCGAGATTTGATATTACACGTCCACGAGTCATCGATCGCATCGAAGGCTTTCTCGGAACGTGCGCGGCACCGATAAGCTCACTGCTCGCGGGCACTGTATGATTACAATTACCTTTGATTAGCATACGTTATAATGTAATTGTCTACTTGTAGTGCCGAACGTGAAAACGCCTCGAGTAAGAGTGCGCGGTTTGGCGAATTCAACCTTGCTGGATGTCGCACCGGATGAAGGTCGGGGCACAGATCGAAGGTTCTTGGCGAGACATAAAAACCGTTCTGCAGAAAATACGACACCCCATCATTAAAGTAGAAGTTCATTTTATTGTGTTACGCGAGAGATTATTTTCAATTGGGAAAGGAGTTTTACCATAGTCGCAAAACATTATTTTTCATCATAACAAGGTTTCGGTAGTGTAAAAGTCAACTAAATCTCTACAAACAAGGTTTTGCAATGTCAAGTCATACATTGGTATGCTTTAAATTTTCCAGTTAGATTAAGTAATATTTTTAGAATGGTAACCGCAGTAATGGCATTATTAGTTTTGCTGTAAAAGTTTCTTGTATTTACGCGAAAATATGTTTCGCCTTGAACGCCCGATTGACTTAGTGATTTCTTGTGAAACATTCCAATTGAGACCCACGAATCTCAGTCTACGTCAAGTATGGTAAAATTACGTCAATATAAAAAAACAAGAATCAAATATGTATATTATCGGTGAACTGGGATGTTTGACAAATATTTACCCTTTTCTAGAGTCACAATCAATATAAGATAATATGGGAGTTGCTCGCGTCAGTTCACTGATGAAATTATATTATACTCTACAAGCAAGAACTATTATTAATTTTCGGTTACAGGAATAGCATATCTTCAATAATATTTCATTTTAATGCTCTTAACGTTACAATTTGCTTATCGGAAATATCTTATTCTCCTGTTGAGTCGAATAATGGGGTCCTCTACTAGGCTCGGTCCGGTTTGATAAATGAAGCTCATGACATATATATTAGCTCACAAACATTACTGGTTAATGAACGATTTTGCCCATGCAAACACGCAACTCGGTCATGGAATCAGTCTCGACAGCGAAGAAGCAGAATTTCCAATCGCGAATTCTCGTTACCATATATCACAGCGGTGAGAGTAGCAATGTAACGTTCGTTTTCTTCACTCTCCATTAACACCATTATGCATGTATGTTCGCTATTGAAGTGTTTTTATCGCTCCAACCCTATGGAAATGGAGCGGTTAAGTAAATACTATGCGATTATACCAAGGAGCATGTTGCTCTCGACAGTCTCGATCTCGATACTCGCAAAAGAGTGATATAAACACACAATATCAAAGAGTATAAACGGCAAGATAATGCATTGAATGTCACTGTTAAGTTACAGTGGCAGCAGCGCCACGCGCGAGACTCGTAATCCGCGGTATTACAGCCGCTTGCTTCTGCAAGGGACATTGGATTAGAGCACGTCATTGCGAAAGTACGCTAGGAATTGCACATTGTTGCAGTTGATTATCTTATTTCAAGGGGATGGTCTATCATAGATTCATGACAGAAATATCTAGAAAGAGATTCTAGGACAGTGTAATTTGTAGAAATCTCTAGAAACATAGCAGTTATACTCTCTTCGTACTGCATTGCCTAATACTTTAAATGTAAATACAGTCGCAAGTAGTTCTTTTCACCTCTTGGGCTTCGCTCGAACGTTCTAGGAGAGTAGCAAGCGAAGCAGCGATTCAATGGTAATTTAACTATAAGGTCAAGATGTATATTTTATTCACAAATGAAACATTACGAATGCAACTGCGTGATCTCACTTGTCCTAAGGCCGAACAAACGTGGATACTTTCACGGGAAAATCCCTATCTATGCCTACGGGCAAATAATAACGTGTCTTATCCATATAGTCTTTTGAAAGGCACTGCTATTCGCGTACTCTAAATATAATAAATCTAATGGATGTGTTTAAGTGTATGGAAGGCATCTATTTTCTTAGTGGTGTACATTTCTTTGCAGTTGTAGAATTCCTTGCTCAATGCGTTACTATGCGTTTGTGATTCGAAGGTACATACTTACTTACATAACACGAGCGAGGGGCGTTATTTCCATCGCGTTGTCTTACACAGATAGATCATTTTCATTTAGGTATCCTTCGTAAGTGTAGATCGGCATTATTTTTCGGAATTAAACCTATTATGTTGCATTTTTAAATCTACCTGTCTTAACTAGTAGACTACGAGGTTTCTATTGACTCTTACAATTAGATGGAATGGATTAATATGAATCTCTAGTCCTGATCGATTAGAAATGTATAAAACGCAGTAGCCGTTTAATTTTATACAATTACACTACGATTTGGAGGTGGTGTTTAAAGCCTCATCGGAGTACGTGTTAACGACTTGTTATGTTTCTCTCAAGTCTTTTTGCTATCGTCACGCGAACCAACTGCGTACAGATTAAGAACTCCAAGGTGTAGAAGTGCATGTCGGATGTGATGTGGAAAGCACCGTGTTGAATCGCATTATAGTACACTCACGAAAATAAGCATTGTATATTTCTGAAAAGAACACCTAACTGTATCTATCTTTTTGCAATGGAAACACTCTACGTTAACAGTTTGTCGGATACCTCAGTTTAATCCCAGATTTCGTATACTTTGAAAAAAAACTAAACAAAACCATGTCGATTGGGAATATTCGTCATTTTACACCTGTATATTACATAATAGTGAACTTTTATTGTTTTTCAATATCGTCAGCAAGGTCAGACAGGTGTAGCTCTGATGTGACAAATTTGGTAAACAGAAGTTACAGCTTTTCTGTCGCGGTATTTACATTGTAAGCAGGTGTCATTCGGAACCTGCATAGAAGGTGCACTCTCGATTGGTCAGCAGGGCTGTTAATATTCATCCGCGAAGTCCGAAAAGGTTGTAGTCAGCTCGAGGGCAGCTGAGAGTTTACCGCGTGCTTCGCATTAATAATCACACTCTCGCGGCCATCCATTAATGCGATGACACTGTTCACTAATCTTATTTCTCTCTTGTTTCAGCGCTTTCCACAGCCGGCGACGACATGGGAGATGAGTTTCAAGGGCACGACAATGACACCAGTGAGTAAAACTCGATCTTGAATTTGCTTCCAAGCAAGTGATTTCCATAAATCTCACGCAAAGCTTCCGTGAATTGCACTCACTTGTTTAGGGGTGTCGCTTATAGCTATGCAATTCAGTTACTCTCATTTTAATGAGAAAGCCACACGCCGCGTCGTATTATAATCTTCCTCACACTAACTCTCTAATTAATCTTCCGACACTGTTAGGGATTACTGTTTATTGACCCCGTCGTATCGATTCGCATTGCGATATCGTGCACTTTCTTTTCTATCTTTTACTTTCTGTCAAACAGATAATTCTCGAGCACTATGCTAACAATTTCCCAAACCTCAAACAATATGCGAAACACTCATTGAGCTCGTTGGTATTATGTAGAATTGTCGTTAATCCAATTTGTAAAGATTAACGATTGCAACGGGTTTTGATTGTTTCTTCGTGTATGAGGCCATTGCGTCCACCTCGAAACCTCTCTGTCCAAAGACAAAAAATTATTCGGCCGTTGGACGTTGCAAGTCTCCAGTACCAGGAATTCGTAAGGAAAGAGTTAAGCGACTACATTTACAACATACATGTTCGGTCCAGGGTCAACTGGTTCAGTTCCGAGTGAGCGGCGATTGATCGTAGAATATTAATACCCGTAAACCAACGATTGATGCACTCAATTGGCCGAACCCGCGCTTTTGCGAGATAGCACCACGCGAGGACACCGGTATTTTATCAATGCTCGCTCAGTCGTATATGCCTATCGCGTGGACATCGCGATACGTGGTTAACTACATTTTATCACCGATCGAACGATAGCCCCTTTGACGTATGCACAAACACTAATATACTCTGATAGTCTTTTTTCCTATTTCATCGTTTCATTACTCGCTGTTAGTTCCGCAAATTTTTAGGCCTCTCAGGTTCAGTATAAAACTACTCAATATGCTCCTCAATTGATTTCTAATTCTTTTGAATAAACTACCGTATACTGCTGTCAATTACATTAATTACCGATCATAAGTGTTTCAATTATTTCGTATTTCCACACTCTGCAAAATCTTGCAAAATCTTCCGTTCTCAAACCGCAGAAGTTTGAGACAAAAAATTCAATGGTATTGGTATCCCAACTTTTCCAATCACGTTGCCACTTCTTTTAATCAATTTGGTTCTTCAGTAAAAAATTCTAACGATATCAGCGACATTACGCTGTATTTATCGTGTAAAATATTCCACTTGGAGCTTTGCTCTTTTATAGACATTAGCTGTCTGTCTGGATTCTATTGTTTTCGTAATTTTAAGTACCGTGGGTGTCTGCGGTGAAAAGAAAGCAAACAGTGTTTGTGGTAGACTTGACTCAAGTTTAAGGTCTTCAGGTTCAAGCGTACCCTTTGTGTTTCTTTTTCTTATGCAGGTGTACATAAGTTTCGAAGAAGCGACCTTACACGGTAGTTTGTACTACAAGACACATCTAATCCTGCCTCAATACTGTTAATAATAACGCGAGCAATATTTCTAACTAAATGTCATCTACATGTCGATTCGAATAACTCAGCAAGAAGATCACATTCTACTATACGATTTTTAATGCGGTAGAAAATCGTAGTTAACTATTGATAAAATATCTTTTCTCTTTTTGTTATATTAGTTTATACTAGTTTCTATATTTTGTAATTGTAACATCTATTGCTGCAAATATACTGATTATTGAGCAATGAATATTTCATATATGAATGACTTAACAAATGTTGTATATAACGCCAAAACACGTCGTACTTCGATGTCGGAAATTCATATTTTATTTTTCTATCCAAAGATTAAAACTCCAATGGATTATGTTGTTAAATTTCTTAGACCTCAATATTCCGAGTGTGCTATTTCACGAAACGTGAGCTTACGGTGTTTCTCTATGAAATTGGAATGAGATCGTTATCTCTTTGTCTTTGATGGACGCCGCTGATTGTGAAACCAATCTTCGCACGTAGCAAAATTCTTCTGTCACTTTGAATAACCTCTACGTAGAAATTAATTATCACTTTTTCTTCGTTCGATTTCGTAATGGAATTTTCTCCTTTCGCGAGCTAGGTTTTACCGGACAGCAAACATTAATACAGTGAGGAATATTTGATTTTTTAAGCGGAAAATTATTAATCTACCTGTGGATTCAGGTGCAATAAACAATTTTAATGACACTTTCAAAGTGTAATTATATTGATCAATGACCGCGTGTGCTTATTGTGCAAACCTTATGGAACAAGTATCAATGTAGTAGAATCACACGAATACACAGCATTTTTGAGCTCAACTCTTGGCAAATAGATAACAAGAATGAAATACACAAGAGATCGTTGACAAAACATCTTAATATTATTGCCCGATTTAGAACCGAGCAACAATACAACACAAAAAGTTTCATTGTTTTTAATTTAAGAAATACTATCTTTATACAACACACATGCATCTATCGATGAAAATCAATTAGTAATTCATCATTAACAACGTCAATCGAAATACTCATTTAATAGATGCAAAACTTCTACACTTACCTGTAAGATGCATCTAGTATTCATGGCTCCACCGCAAATCTAACTTGACATCAATTTATGAACATCCGCTTATCTTTCTACGTATGTCTTTTTGTCAATTCTTTAGTTGTTTGCTTACTTAGTCACTCAAGGAATTGTTCGTCTAAATTGAAAACATGATAGAAAAGCACAGTATACAGTATTTGGTAATAACATAAACATATGTTGCTTTTTGATTTACAAGCCTGATCGTCCGGTATCCTCTTAACTTGTGTTACATAAACTTCATGCACATATCAAAAATGTTTCTTGTATAACAATTGTAAAATAATTCGATTATATAATATTTCAAGAGCTAGTAGAGACTGGTCAACGTTGTATTGTAATAGTTGGTTGTAACATCGTCAACGAAATTCAAGTATTCTTTAAAACTGATGCTGTATCCGTTTTGTAGAATTTTTATTACGTTTAACCGACATTTCGTATCTTATCAGTAATTCCATCATTTATTGATGTTTCGCACCTTCGAAAATAAAGTTACATTTTTACCGTCCATCGATCAGGCAGCGACCTGCTTTATTAACAGTTGCAAACGATAAGATAACCGTTTATACCTGAAGTCGATAGTACAGAGGATGAACAGAGCAGCAGTCGGTACACAATGATATCTCATCGGTGGATAAATCGTTTTAGTTTAACTAACTGTCGGTAAAATGAAACTGCTACTGTTTGTCATCCGGGTAGTGTACTTTTTTACCATCAGTTATTTCTAAAAGTGTGTGAAGTTCTGTATATCTCGGGTATGTGACGTTCGGTACGAATCGGTGTAGATTTCCTAAAGTGAAGGTACTCCCGGAAATTTACAGAATAGATGGAATTTTCCTAGATAGTTCGTTATCTGGAAAAATTTTCCGGAACCTAAGGAATTCTCGAGAATCGTACAAATTCTAATTTCAAATGATTTACATAATTTTAGCATTGTGTTGTTTCTTAATATTTTATAGCGGTGTGCTATATAACTTCTACCTGATAAAGAATAATATTCAGAAGTTTTAATTCGTCTCAATGTCAATGATTTTCAATAAACGAATTTGTTTTGTATGTACATAGTACTTTTCCACCGAACAAAGGACGTTTCAATTTGACTTCTGTGGTCATTGCGTTTCCGCGCATCTGATAAGACACATACATTCTGAAGCAGAATTAAAATCTAAATTCTTTAATCAAGCAACTATAGATGTCTATACAATGTATATTGATAAATATTAGTATCGGCAAATGCATTGGACATTAGGACCACACTAGACGTTATGAGCTCCTTTATTTATAACTTTACAAATAATTTCGCAAATAAAAGCATAATATGTATCAGATGCCACTGTTTTAAGTTCACAGTGGAAAAAAGTGCTTAGCTGTGAGTTATCGGGTTAGATACATATTGTATATGTAGATATAAATTTATCTTGCAATAATCGGTAGCACGAGAAAATTATCGTCTCTGAGTGATATCTGTGGAAAGTTAACTGGTGGTCTCTTGACCCAGTCAATATTTAATTCTCAAATATGAAAAACCGGGTTGACATCCGTATTATCATTCTCTAATATAAGAATAATCGCGAATGGTTCAATTGTCGGTTAACCTCGCGTCCAGCGCGACAATCAGCATTAGTTTACTGTCAGCTGCTTCCTGAACGCAAGTATGTACTTGCCACGTGACAATCAGAAGAAACTCATGTGGCATTCTATTATATTCTCAAACTTTTCGAGTTACTATATCCAATTAGTTGCGTTTACAGCTTGGCAGTGAACTTTCGTATGCCGTATTCAAAAATCTCCACCGAACGGTTAAGTGTTTTCTGACTTGGCTGTGCTCCACTTTTGGCATGTATGTCCAAGAGAGCCTTTCATTTTTAGCGAACATTACAACGCAACGTCGAACCAAACTTTGGCATACGATGCCTTTTTATTTTTTACTTTCCAACCGAAAATAAACGGAGTAAGATAAAAAGTCTTTGTTTCATCTTGTTGTCTATTTGCTCTTTTAGCCAACTCTATCTTATAGTAATATAATTTCACAATACAGTACAAAACTGCTTGATCTTTGAAAAGAAACGGTCTTTTCAAAGTGTTAGATGACACAAGATCTAATATTAAGACTGCACATTGCAACAAACGTGTCACATTCGCTGGCTAAATTGAAGATTATTAGAGGATCGCTATTTTCGGCCGATATTGACTTATATTAAACTGATATTAACCTAAGCATCTTTCCGACTATAAATAGCTGAGCAAACTATAGGCTTGCGCTCGCCCTAACCGGTTATCGTAAAGTTCAAAGGTAGATGAATAACTCATCCTTTCCTAACCTACTAGTCGCAAATGAATCTATGTGCAATATATGTATGTATATATTGTACATCGTATTAATGAACATCTGGTGTAGTTGATATGTGCAAAAAAGTTTCCCAAAGATCGACCGTATAACGATTACAAGAGATAGAGGCATTACGGCTAGTGGTTCTAATAATATATGTCCTCATCACAGCATTGATAATAATCACTCGTGAAGCTGAAAGCTATTTAGACGGTCATGTGTACGAACGTAATGTTACTTTCGGTCGATAGTTCTTTGTGTGCGATGCTGCTGAAGGGTAGAGTCTCTCTACTATAAAGCAATATTAGTGAAACTGTTTTTTTTGCTATTTCGGTTTGTTTGACTTTACATTAGACGCGTATCTTTAAGATAGATACACGGGCAAACGAATATGGTAAAAGTGGACAAGTAACCGTATAATTAGTTTAAAAAACCTTCTTAGTAATTTGGAATGGATAGTTACAAGGATCGCTCACTGCCTTCTGTGGTGAAAATGATTTTTCGTGGTTTCGACGATTCAAGCGAAAAATAAAACAGTTTCTTATTAAATACGCCGTAATGTGTAATAAATCAATTACGAGCAATTAGTCACGTCATATCCTTCAATATGTTTGGAAAAAAACATGGCGGCAACTAAATTGGAGCAGCGTCGCAAGGTCTACCACCGAAACATGAAACTTTTGCGAGCAAAGCGTATGACGCTTTGTAAAATTTTACTAGAAGGCCTTGTACTACGCATGTAACTGACTAGCGATATGTTATAACTTGTGACCACGTAATAATACCCTGCACAAATTTCGTGATTTCAAACAAGGATTGCACTTACCTAACGAGTAATCTTAACCTTTCAATAATTTTGGTATATTTTTGAAACTTCGTGGTATTAAAACTCGTATGTAAATGATCACTAATAAACTTTTTCACATTAATAAAATATGTATTTCAATGAAAGCTAGAAGAATAGAAATTTTTTTTTTATTTTTGTCTTTTTTCTTAGATGGGTCTCTGTGCCTTTTAATTATTTTATCCAGTTTGTGGATACAGTATGTTCATCGGAACCTGTGACTCTGACTGTTAATTCACTCTGTTATTCCGGCTGGCATTAAACCGGCAATTCAATGTCGCAGTAATGCTAGATTAAATAATACCCTGACGTCACATTAACTACGTTGATGCTTGGCATCAGAGGCATTGTTTGTACTTCGCGAGGCGTGGCAGCTTTCGCAGATATATACAAACACGATCAATGAAAACTTGAACGCACAATCACGATCAGGAGTCATTGCTTATCACGGAGCGTATTAAATTTTTATTGACTACCCAGTGCACCCGATTCAATCACGTAATCGTATAATCCTTGAGATAAACGGACATGGACCGTACACATCGGGACTACATGTATATCGCATGACCTCGGACCGCCTAGCAACAAATCTACCGTATGGGCAATGTTCTCTCGCCGAATCTTGGCCCTGGATTATGACCAACTTACCCTAAATATGCTTCTGCATCTGTTAAGCTCAACCCGAAGGATCTTACACTTTATACGCTCTACTGTAACGAATCTTTTAATTTTCCACTCGGAGTAAAATTGAGATCGGTATCGCAGGCTATTATACTGCAACCAGTTCTCAATCTAGTGAAATCAGATGTAAAGACGCGATATACAGGAAGTGTTATCATTATATTCTTCGTATGTCCAAGTCATGGATAAATTATGTGAGATCTTGGTTCAGTGTAAATGTATTATTGGCACGCAATTTGTAATGAGGTAGACTATAACCAATTCACATGCGTGATTCAGGTAAGCGCACGTGGACCGCTCTACATTGTCCTTGATCAAGATTGAAATCAGTACATCGTAATTGTCACCTATATCCAACGATATGTTTACGTACCTGGCACTGTTTCTCCACTTCAACAGTGCACTTCGTTCGCATTGATTTACCCTAACAACGTACATACTCTATGATACGATCTATCAATCAACCCAACTTTTATTTACACACTATACCATTAGTGCTTCGGCATGAAAACAACTCTTGACCTTTTTTTCATATAGCGCGTTAGTAGTCAATGTCTCTGTTTTGTTGCCATTGAAAAGTTCTACCTGTTTTTTATTATGCTGGAGGCGCCTGAGTTGGTCATTTTAATCATTGACCTAGGGGAACAAAATTCTTTACAAAATCAGGATGCCGGATCTCAAAAGTTGGGATTCCATAAATTACAGTTGTCGTAGTCTTATGATGAGTAATCCTACAAGGACTAAAAATATTGACTCGTTGAACTGGCAAATAAACAACAAACAAAGCAGCATTTTTCACGGTTCGTCGTTCTTCGTACGTTCGTGTGTACTCGTCCAATCTACTCATTCAATCTCACATTCTAGTATAATAGCACAATTTTCCTTACATTTGATTCAACCGTGATAATGAATATTCTTCCAATCGTTTCCATTTGCACAAATTAAAAATACCATATGCAAATGTATCGCTCGCAACTTCGATGTTCCATCAACGCGTGAAGGCTTTCTGCGTGCCGGGATTTGCGCGTGTAAAAAGCCTCTCCTCGGATGTGGTGCCAAAAAACGAAATGCGAATGCTGCCCAATGAGAATATATTAACCTCGAGAGAGCTCGAGCGCTATCGGGATTGTCCACGAGCATTATCTACATTTAAAAAATGCGCAAAAATATATTGCTGATTGTACTTCTGGTTCTATAAATACTTGTGGATAATGATCTTGTATCGAGGTTACCACACGAAGAATGGTCGAAGCTGACAATGCATCGGTCACTGTCACACCTTAGGGTTTAAACAGTTCATACCACGATATATTACATTTAATGACTAATGTTACGCATATATTTACACATTAAAGTAGATATTGTATTTACTTATTTCGGGGTCATGAATTTTCTTGGTACAACTCGTCTTCTTTAATTGGCATTAATGTTTTAACCTGTGATTACGATGGCAATAATTATTTGATAATTATTATTCGGCCATGTACTCGTGGTGTAATCGAATTTTTAACAAACATTTCGTGAATGTTCCGTGCGGTTTAATTTCACTCACGAAATCAGTCGCAACGAACAGTAGGATTATTTGTGCAGGGTCATCCTTTCTCTCAGTAAACGACAGACGAACTTGAAAGCAAGACGACAAACTGCGCCACAGATTCGTTTGGCGGTATTCGAGAATCATCTTGTTCGCCAAAGAAATTTAGACTCGTCCAACATACGACGCTATAGCTCAAGGTACGACGCGACTAATGACGAAAATGTTCCAACTTGGACGAGAGTGACGACAGAGAAGGAACCGATTCCAATGCCAGAATGCCGGAAGATTCGAACCAATGACGTCGCAACCATCACGCTTTTGCGTTGAAATGTCTATATCCCGGACAAGACAAACGTGGAGAACATTTCTAACACTGTTAACATTCTCGGTTTTGTCTACGTCAGATATATCGAGAACGAAAGTGGATCAGGGCAGATTCGGCAATATTTGGTCAAATAAATCATTGTGATTATTTTCAAAAAAATTCATGCCAGCTGCCTTTGTTGTACCGCTGCCTTGTGCAGTGGTCCGAGCTGAAATCATGTTTCTCATTGACGTAATAGCGTGATCGGGCAATCGGAGTTTCATTTCCCATGATTGAACAGTAAGAAAGGTGGGCATCGTCTCTGGCAGTTCATTATAGTTCGTGGTAGATTATACAGAAACTTCCTGATAATCGAATCGATTATGCTGCCGATACTTTCGCTTGTAGAAATCAACGAAAATGGCAAAAGAACGTAAATTCAAAGATTACTTTAAAACTTGCATTGCGATGCATCTTACGTAATTCTGCGAAACACAAGTAGAAGGAAAATTGATTTTCTGTCCACTTTCTTGCGTGTCCGAAAGAAAACGGCAATATTGATCGATTGTTTGTCGTTTGACGCTTTTTAACTTGACCTTCCTATGGTTCGTATTGATTGACTTTTACATTAGTGAATAAGGGCAGACGGTGCTAATTAAAATACGATTATTGTGAATCTACTCGCAGTACAATCTTCATCAGCAATTAGTGGCATAGCGGGTAATCATTATTGTGTAGACAGCTATCATGACATCTTACGAAAATGAATGCTCGTGTTGACAATTAAATAATTAAACCACGAATACTTTGCGACATTCGTGTATAATTTTTTCGCGTCAACATTTTTCTCTTGTCAGTAACTATAGTGTAGAAAGTGTCCTATTTTCAGTTCTGAACACTAATGCCGCAATATATCAAAATTTGGACGACAACGGATAACGATTTTTACTCTATAGAAACAATTTCAACCGATAATGAAAGTTCTGGAATTATAAAATGCGGATATTTTTAGCATTGTGTCGATGGAAGATGCGAAAAAGTAAATTACATTTGATCGAATTTCCGCCTGGAATGATCGACACGTTACGTTGACGTTTGAGATGTTGCAGAAAAAAACCGATTATGATATAACATTGCGTAACTCTTCCTGTAGTTTAATCACTATAAATCTTGGATGATTTTACTGCAGATAAGTATTGGTTACAAGTTACAATGAATAGTGTACGCCGGAGTCTGAGTAATAAAATGATCTATTCCTTAGAGTGTTTCTGCAATTTTCCATCCTATTGCAGTTAATGCATAAAATAAATAAATTCTTTTCGCTATCGTATGTCGGCGAAAAAATGGGATTAATCAGAGTCGTAAGAAAAAAATGAAAAAGTACACCCATTCCTCACTCTCCGAAGTATTTGGCAAAAAAAAACAAAGTACGCTAAATTTTCTATCCGAGATTTCTGGGCTTATTTTTTCGCGGGAAAGTGCGCAACTACGAAAATGAATATTATTTACGGAAAATAATCGAACGGTCTTATTTTTGCAAGAATCAGATAAATATATTCACATATTGCAAATAAACCGTCTTGTTTCATGGTACTAAAGAGCAATTCTTATACCGCGGCAACTGATGAATCCTATCCAGGGTCTCAGGAACTACAAGAAGCGAACGAAATGCAGTACGTTTGATGCGGCGCGTGCGGCGTGCACGGCGCGACATAAATGCGCGGAGGTATGTGCCGCCAGAAATAAAGGCGCCATATAATTAGGAGTTGGCAATCGAATGGCTTATCTGATCGCCTACGACCTTAATACATTATACATTTTCTTTCCACTTTCTCACGAATATTGTCCAATTGTTCCGCTCTCATAGGCATGCGTGATCCAAAAGTTCTCACGAGGCATTTTACACTAAATTTCACACACTCTCATGGATTAACTTTATAGACGAATCCCAGGGCATCAAAACCTGAAACATCCTTCTTGGAATTAAAGATGCAATTTTCTTACTCTAACATTGTCGATAACTGTGGTTTCATGATTGTATTAGTTGAACGGTTAAATTACAAATCAATAGAAGTTACTTGGTACAAGAGTGGGTACATTTTTTCTTGTTGTATTAAGCAGAATACCAATAGCACAATGCAATTTTTTTACTTTCCTTTTCAAAGGTACATGGAATTATCTATCTTCTGAGATCAGTGATCGGATTTCAGTACGTAGCAGTATCATGGGATCAAGACCCCGATCAATAAATACCAGTAGCACAGTGTAATTTTTTCCCTACTTTTTCAAAGACAGATAGAATTACGCTATCTTCTTAAATCAGTGCCCTGATTTCAGTAAGTAGCAGTATCATGGCATCGAGATCCCGATGTTATCGAAATAAGCAATAAAATCCGTTTCACCTTCGGGTGGTGTTTTTTTTGCGAATTTGACGATTAGCGAAGATTTGGAGTATAGGATAGGTGAAAATTGACAAACGCGGTACAGGACGGAGCGACGCAAGCATAGACGGTTTAAATTTACGCCTGTGCAGACAAAAATAATGAAGCCGGCGTTAGATGTTGGTCCTCTCGAAAGTGCTCCTCGTGCATTCGAATATAAACTCGAGAGCCAAGCCACGGCTCGAAAATAGTCGGGGGCATTTAGGGTGGCAACCCGTCGCTTTTAGAGCGATACGTAGTGACGCATATGCTGCTTCTTGCCCCGCGATCTATCCCAGTGCGTTCCGATTTCGATGACACCGAACGAATCATTCTCCACAACCGTTGGAAATTTTCAATATTATCGTACCGTCCTATTTTTTCCCCTCTCAAATATGCGGTCAATGTCTTACATTTAGCCAAATTATAACTCTGGTGAGAGACATCGTTGTGGACGGTTGGTATATTGGGAAAAAATTATTCATTGTGGAGTCTCGAAAAAATTGTGTCAGGTAGTTCCTGTTTTGAGGTCACCATGCCCTTCCGGTTTCTAATCGTGGCCGAGTTCCACTGGACCTAGAAAAGCTTTGCAAGGCCGTGACATACTAGCGATGATACTATTCTTCTTCTCTCCTATCCGATTAGTCAACGGTAGTTGGGAATCGAGGAAACCATGAATCTCTCGTGAACCGGAATTACCCGTGGCTAGCTTCTGTCTATGTTAAACTGGGAAGTTTCACTGCAAAAATATCACCTTTCGTAAAGTCTCTTTCGAAATCTATGATCAACCAGACGATCAAGCAGGTCTCTAATTTTGACAAATTCAATTCTAAGATTAGACAATCGGTTGTACCATTCATGCATGACCTTGTATGCAAACAAGTTGTCATTGAGACGTTTGCACATAATTATTTATCGTTTACGTTTCCTGCCATCAGTATTTTATCGCTACACGGAATCTTTATCCGCAGAATGTTGTAGATTTTCTGCACTTTCGAGTAGGATAGCAAGAACGGCTCGGACGATCGATAAACCAACCTTTCCCTTCGACCTCGCAACGAGCCATAGTAACGAATTGTACCTGCGTTAGGCTTACACTTCCAATTGGAGATCGTTCACGGGACCTTCGGTCGACGAAACGACATTAATCGCATTCGTTTTTGTTGTTTCAGATGCCTTGCAATTGTTCTCGCACCTCGGTGAGTGTTTCTGTATTGTTGCTGCGACAGACGTTTGCTTGCCAGACGCGCTTCTCCGCGACGGTTTGGTCTTCTACGGCTTTTGCAGCATACCACTTTACTCCATTCTCTTTCCTCGCTCATAACACATCTGACACATAATGGGAAACCAGCCGTCGATACTTGCGCTTTCTATAGAATGCTATTCCCTCGTACAGTAACCAAAGAAACTGTACTTGTTACGATAGTTTCTCCACTACGAACGCACGAAAAGTGCAAAGTCTATGCAAGAAGATAATAATCAAGGTAGACGAAGCTCAGGATCTGCATCATGTAGATAAATTTTGTTTGCGTAAATAGTGTGTTACAATATGAGAAACTCGTTTGACATAGAACGTTGGAGCTTGCTTCATTGAAATGATGAATTTTCGTTGATGACTAAAGTAGCAAAGTGTTACGGATAGTTGGGGCATCTTTATCGGCCGTAAATTGATGCGTCTCGCGAAATGTGCACGATGCTCTACTTCCGGGGCTGGATATATTCGTCAAAGTCGAGTCTTAGATCGCTGATCCCTGTTGAAGCTTATACGCGTTACCCTATTTTTATCTTCGGTGCTAAACCTAGCAGTATGGTGCCTCGAAATATACTCTGGTTATAGCCCTTCGCTGATGAAGCCGAGCAATTGGCCATTAATTGAAGAAAGTTCGTGCGGGATATCACTAGTGCGACACGTTACCATCACGTGAGTTTCGCACGTTGTTTGACGTCAGTCTACAAAACTCCCATATAGATCCGCCGTATTCGAGGTTGCTGAACAAAATCAGGGAGATTTAGGAGCAATAAATTATGAGCGGACTTCATTTTGAGGCAATATTATTTTTGACGTATTTGAATGTAATCCTTCGGGAATCACGGTTTTAATTAGCTTTAATTGCAATGCAAAAATTACGCTTATTTTATACTTAACACGCTTTTGGCTTTTGTAATCGTTAATTTTGGATAAAGAATTGCATAGATCACGTGTTTCGTTGTAGTTGTTAATTTTAGTAACATAACTGCTTCTTCTTGGAACTTCGATACAATACACAGACGTCATCCGTAACGAAACTTGAGATTTCGACTCTCCAGAAATACTATCGACCGATGGCAGGGAAAAGAAGCAGCAAGTTTCGCGAGAACAGCGAAGGGTGAGGAGTATGTATGAGTTTAGAGTTGCGATTGAGGCCGTGCACGCGCGAGCTCGCGAAATGCGTTCTCCCATTTGACTACGTTTGCATCGGGTGCAACGTGACTACTGGAAGGAAACTCTTAGGGTAGCGATTTTTTTGTTCACGGACACGTGCCATGCTTCTCTGGTATCGAAGAATTGGCCCGATTAATTTAGTCTCTCGAAATTTTGAATGTCACCCAGCTAATGAACTGTAATCTCAGTGAACACGATGCGAGTGATTCATTAGCAAATTATCCATGGAAATTCGAACTCTGTTATTAGTGATTAATGAGTTTTAAATTAAGAACGCGGTCTGTATTCAAGTATTTGCCCACTATTTTTAATAAACCCGTCAGAATGGTTCTCAGATTATCGTAAAAAAACAAATGCAACTTTTGTATTACGGAACATTTATAATTTGTCACGTGCCGTAGATTTAGTTTACGACGTTCGTCAGGTGATAAGTCGCGTCAAATCATGCCTGTCATCGGTTCATGGTAAATAATAGCGGCTTAACTCACTTCTCGCGAATTGAGATAAAAGTAGCAGGAATGATCGCCAATTTTAAAAAGCATAACTAGAAACAGATTAGGAACCTTTCATGCTGAATACTCGGAAGTCTTTAAACATCGTGTATTTTTAATCGCACATATTGGTTTATATTTATAACTTTCGATCAATTTATTACTTGAGTCGTGTAATTTATGTAACTGAGTATCTTATTTAATCTGGTAATTTCAGAAGAGTGATGACGATGTTCCTATTCTGACTCGTAACCGTCAGTTGAAACTGCTTCGCACTGGTATCAAGGAGCCATATATAAATTCTTATCGATCCCGTATTAATTTCATTGTCTAATTCCGATAAGTGTATAAACTAAGAGCAAAGAAAAATTCTCTAACATAAAGATTAGGATTTTACGAGGGCGGATTATCTTGCACTCCGAACTAGAATATTCTACAGTGAAATTCTCCGAGAACTAACTTATAACACTGAATGCGTGACGCAAATTCTGGTTACGTAATAGATTCTCACGAGTTTTTACGACAGAGTTTGGATCCCATCTGCTGGATAGAGTTCATCATTCGACAGGTGGGACACATTAGCACTTTTGCGCCGAATATTACAGTAAAAGTTGCATGGCAATTACACAGCTAATTAACGAACAAACACATCTTTCGGCACCATTTGTTTCCGCACTATTGAGTACCATTAAACTTGACAGTTGTGCTTCTGTCATACGGGTACAATGCCAAATAAATGAATAATTGTTGCTCTTCCTTATTCACTATTCTTGTTGAATTTTGTATTAGATGGTCTGCATCTGCAGCCTTCAAGTACTAGAGCGTAAACAATAGTACTAGCTCAAAACAAATCGTGTGTAAGTGGTAGTTTTTCGCACAAGTGTTCTGTATTATTTATCGTTTGAGCAATATTCAAGGTACATATTGCACAGGTCAGCCTTTGGTCCAGTTCGATATTAAATAGGATACATCGGCGCCATAGAGCGATAAACAGGTTAACAGGAGTTTAATTATAAACGAACTTTATCATGTTTACGCATACGAATAATCAATTTCGTTGGTGTGTGACGTACACTCGGTTGGATATGACGATAATTAGTGCGACGACTGTTAAAATAGAACTTCTAAAGTTTGAGTTCTGTTCTAGGAATTCTGATCAAGGTTCGGATAGCCTTAGCACTGAACTTCTCCTTCCAACAGGATGAAATCGCATGATTTTCCGATATGAGATTATTCAACGTCTTTTTTAAGCTTGACAACACGACATTTAACAAAAGTATCGCAGAGACGATTTTGAGTAACTTACTTTGACATTATGTTGAAACTCAACCGAGGTTACCATTGAGCGTTCGAACTACAAAATATGTTTCCTTCGGTGAATCTAAGTTTTTGTAGGTAATATCCAACAATAGAATTCTGGTCGATGCGTCATTCAGTATTTCCTAAAGATCATTGATTTCATCTTATCGCGTCTACGATTAACAATGAGTGTAGAACAATGATACCGTTGGATCATGCCAGCTCTTGGAGATTGCAACGAAAGAGACTCATCATTAAAATTGCCGTGTGTCGTTTCGGCAAATGTCGCTTGTGAGCGTGAAAATATTAGCACATGATAAATTTTTAATGCGCACTGCTCACCTTGTCACGATAACGCATCGAACGCGTTATTTGTGACGTGTAAAGCTATATGTATGTACCTATCTATACTACGCGTGCACAGCGCGTTTAGTGAGATGATAATGCACGCAGAATACCATGACCACCTTGACCCGTTCAACAAAGTCACGCGTGTCTTCGACCAAAGATACAGACGGTGCTCGAAAAATTCTGGTACAGAGTTACCTCACTCAGAGGCAGTGCTTTTCCACTTTTTTATCTCACGGAACCCTTCAATTATGGCGATAAAAAAAATTGTAGAAAAAGGATACCTCTTGTTTTATTTATTAGTTCTTTTTAATCGTTACTTCAAACCACTAATTTCGCAACTATTTGAATAGCACGAATAATTCAGTTAACGGGATTGGCGAGAATTCGCGATATCATTCGGAGTCATGCGAGATCCTTGCATCTGCTTGCGATTGCGAATCGTGCGATCCATTTTTATTAAGTTTATCTATGACGAGCAGCCCCCAGCGAACAAGAGAAAGACGATTGGCGACGGACGCAGAAAACCGGGCCACTGAGAGGTCAAAATCGAATTGCCACAATGACGAATCAATGTCATGTCACTTGACTTCTCTTGGTCGTATGTCGAAACGACAACGTTTCTCATTGCATTCGTGGGTCAACTGAACGTAGCCAGCTTTTTGTTGTCCAGGAAAGGCATTTAGGATGAATTTCTGACAACAATTTTTACACTCGCGACTCGACCTTATTTTGATCGAGTGTACCCTGTCTGGTCGATTAATGCTTTTTGTACAAGTGTTACAACCGTTCAAGCGGTTCCTAACGTTCTAGGAATTCCTGACGTGGACTCATTTTCGACAGATGACGTTTATAGTATTTAAAGAATAATAAACGGCAGTAGATTAAATCTTGGCAATTTCAATTCGTCACCTTACATATTGTGTATATCAGCAAATACTGATCCGATATCATTACATCAAAGATACGTTACGTCTTAGAAGATACGTATTAAATCTGAAAATCAAATCACGCCGGTCAGTTAATTCGATTAAGAATATTGCGTATTTCTCATCAACAAAACATAGAAGTTGATCAGATCCTAAAGATCTTAAGGTCATACACCTTGAATACAGGGTTATCCCATGTTACAGCTATAGAGTCGACGTCTTCGATGACGTCAATCAAACATCACGGATACAACTGCTCAAATCGACAATTAGCTGGGAAATGATTCGTTGATTGTTCGCAAATATATTAATTGGTATTTATGGGACCAAGATATACAAATGAAGCTCGCCAAATCGTGTTCAATGTTTGGTTGTTCGGTTAAGCACGTGATTTCGCAGATGTATTCGATCATCGAAGTCCATCGCATGGGAAATAGACACGTGCTAACAATTGTCACGTGTGCAATATGAGTTAAATTTAAAATTGTCGCGTACCAATGGCGATTATTATACTATCAAGATGCGTAATACGAGAGGGGATCACGATGAACTTGTTCTTCGTAGGTAACAATGCACCGAGAATACGTTGACTTTGAAGTTCTCGCCAAGAAATAGGGGTGACTGGTGGTATTTTTGTTGTTGTCGGTAGTAGACATTCTAAATCTTTTTGCAGCAGGAAAGCTGAAAAACAGAAGTCTAAAAAATAGCCTTATCATTGACAGTTATTAATACCAGGAAGAAAGTCTCGTGAAATTGCACGTCACTCTCTTATTGCTTTCTGCCGTAAGCTCATTTTTTTTAAAGTTATATGACCACTGTGAAAAGGTAATCTGTGATTCATTTCCAGAGATAAACGGCAGGTATATAAAGTTCCCGAAGATACAACCGTTCTCTTCTTATATTCGCCTCTACGATGTCAGTGGAAACCCACTGAATAACAATCGTGTTCTACGTCGTTGTAAGATAAAAACAAACGTTGAAGGACAGTTGATGTTTATTGGTAGCTGATTGATAAATTAGCGTTCTACGCGACAATTTTTTCAGCTTCAAGTTATATTAACGACATAACAATGCCGTTCCTGGTTTAGAGAAAAAGTGCGTATCACATATTAAATGGCAATGCGATACCTATTGGTGATAGGGTGACGCTTGTTCAAGTCCTGCTAACCGTAGATACAACATTGGTATTTTCCCTCGTACAGAACAATGCCTTTAATCCTACGTCGGAATACTGAAGAGATGACGATCAATTTTAACCTTAATATAACCTCCTCGCTTCCTTTCATTGTCGAAACAAAGTACATAAGATGGCAGAACAAGAATAAGTAAGGACCAATATTTGCGGCCAATGGACCATGTAGATCGTTCGCTGTTACGAATCATCGTCCCGTAGCAAGCTTTCTCTCGATGAGCTACTGTGCAGCAGGCGCTTTGAACGCTGGCCAAACCACATTTTCGCAGCTGTGCTTGCATCTACGTCACAGAGCTCAGGCCAGAGCTTTCGTACAGGTCATTATGGACCGTACTCCAGAAACCATGGTTCTGCTGGCTTCTTAGTGTTTACTTTCGAATATCCGTTGGATACAAAAGGTGCAGATGGATCGAACACTCGGTTGTAATATCTTTCATTTTACCCGGTTTTACAATAAACGGAAATTACGAAACTACGACCCACACTTTTGGGAATGAAGGATTAGTTCCATCATGATTTTGACCAGTTCCTAAAAGATCACGCTATTTTGTCCTAACAGTTTTAACTTAAAAGTATTATGTACCATGCTTTTGGTATATCTGTGTCTATTTTGCTTTGAAATTTAGTAGTCAATCCCCACTCAGATCGTAATCTATAAAATGAAGTGTTATTAAGTACTGTCAAACAGTCTGACGGAATGGATAATCCGCATAACGTAAATATTTTGAAAAACTTTGACGCAATAGCGTGGAAAATATTTTCTATTCCACGAGAGTGGAGATTAGTTTCCATAAAGAGTAAAAAATTAATCAATATTAACTATATATCTATATCATAAACTATAATTACTCCTTTTACAAGAATATACCGATTACTTATATTTCCCTGGTTAACGAATCACGTGTATTCGATTGTTCACTTCCGTTCAGAAAACCGTAAGTTTATCTTTTTCGTGACATGCTCATTGACTTGTTATCTCTACTGTACAGTGTAGCAGTTCCATTAACTAAACTATACATGTACATATGTATATCAGTATAGATGTATAGGTACATACGTCTCGGGTTATTTGCGGATTTATCATCCGCTCGAGCTCCTTATCCCAGATAAAGTAACTCTGCTATTTTTGCAGCAATAATCCTACAGCATGATTATGTTGCTATAAATGTAGATAAAGAACGGCGAGACGTAGCAGACGTTGCACGTACGAGTCAACGGTTTACTAATTCGACGAACGTATTAGTTTCACCAGACGTTTCTTGATTTAAACTAGTATTAGTCACGTATGATACTTACAGAACGCGAGCAACAGTATTTGCATTTAATACCTGGAATTAATTTTATTTATATCCTACCAAGAATAACTATCGAATAGGTTAGGTGTAATTGGTTTATTTCCCGTAAACAGTTTATCGACTCTCACCGATTGTGAGTATTCATAGAATCGTCATATAAATGTTATATGTACGCGTTACCATCACAAAATCAATGTGCTGGACAAAAGTCAGCCATCTCCAGGTTTCTGAGAGCAACGGAACATTACCCTCGTGCTTCGTAACGTAGGAGATATCGATTCGTACGTTCTGCCGAGGGGGATGGTCACCCTCGAATAGTGTTGCAATGAAGATTTCTCAACGAGGTGCAGGGAACAGCCATGTGATAGACACGTGAAACCGACAGTGATAAATCGATACAGACAGAAAGGAATATTCTGATGGCAAATTCGTACCCAGCTGGAAAGCACCTTGAAACCATGTGAATGACGGGGCTTCAAGGAAAGGTTACGACTTATAACTTTCACTCCCAGTGTGATGAACATCAATTTGAACAATCACAAAAGCCAAATTTATCAATATATTTTTCTATGCTTAAAGTATAATTGAGGGTAAAATTACTCAGGCATCCAGGCTTTTATCTAGTTGATGTATGCTGTATACGTATACAATGTACATTTTGTATGCAAAATGCGCTTTCGTATACAAATATATTAACATATTCCGTTAGATAACCTTTTGACGCAAGTACAACTTTATCCTCTGTTTTTTTTTTATTCAACAAACTTCTAACAAACTCACACAGTAGAAAATTAAAATTTCAGTGACACATTGAGATTTGTCACAATTGATTTGATTCTCACTCGTCGCGAGAATTTAGAAAAATCCTTCTGGTACGTGATATATGAACTCTACGAATTGAGTGCACTACAGTTTGAGACTCAACACATTGATACGATACGAAGCAAGGATACGATGCGACGAACCTTGGCAGTGTACGCCATGCAATGACCGATAATTTAGTATTCCAGCCTCGTTTTCGTTTCAAAATAACATTCTCCAGTCTTTGTTTAGCCCGCAGTTAAATAATTTCTCGAGCGATAAAGAACATAGTGACTCTCGCGGGTCTTCATAAGAAGAAAACACGATACTCAGATTGTCATCGGTACACTTTCTACGTGGAGTAACATAAAAGTCGCGATATTTTTTTCAAGACATTCATCAGACGTGTGTACACTTTTATTGTCGGAAAAACGAGATTTTCAAATTGCGACGAAGATTGCTTGCACCGTACTTTGCAACAGACAGTAGTCACAGAAGAAGTAGATAGTCATGTGGAATACCAATGACTTCCGTGGAATGTAGCTTTCCGTAGGCAATAAAGTTTCGATAAATCCGCTAAAATAAAGGTTGCGAGATAAAAATATAAAAACGACAAATTTCCATTAATCGAGCAGTACAGCTACTTTTGTCTACGTAATGCGTTCCTAACAAGCCCGTCACAGCCACGTCATCGGTTAAAAACTACGTCATACTCCATTAAAAAAAAAAAAAAAGAAAAACCACGTGTGTACATTGGAAGGCCAATGTTTTTATAGAATCTACAATGAAGGTGGTTCGATCGATTGAAACCAGCCATCTCCAAAGTAATGACGTCAGATTTCTCCCTATGAGCTTCTCACGGAAATTCGATTCGGAGGCACAGCCGGATTTGCTTTTTTGTGCAGAATCTGGACCACGCAAGTAGTCACAGTTAGTGGTCGCTTTCCAAGAGGCAAAATTGTCCATAGTATTTATGTACTCGGCGGAATACTATATTTCTCATACTTTATATCCTTAAATTTTCGAAGCAAATATTAAAGGAAAATCACGTGTTCGACGGTGACTTTGTACCCAAGATCGCTTTTCTTCTTAATCTTCTGCTGCCATTGAATGATCGCCTCTGAAGTTTCTTTACGAGTTAAAGGATTTGGTGTGTCACGATTTATAGAAGTAACAGGTCAAAACAATCGTAGATTTTCTTAGCACTCAAAGGCGAAAACCACGATGAGCTTGCCAATATACCGTTGGGTCACAACAACCTGTGGTTTGTTTGCATTTGACAATGTGGCGGGTTGGAATGAATCCAATTGGTTAGCGACGGTAGAAACACACGCTGCAGTGACAAGCAGGGTATTACGGTCATTCGAAGAAAGAAGTCGCGCTCGATCGCTCGAAATATCTCGCTGTCTACAACGAGTCTGCTCAGCTCTAGAGCGCTGAACGCTTTCGCATTCTCAAAAAGGAAAGCATTGCCATTCGAAAATTGTGTCGCTCCTCTTGATGTAACCATTCTCGAGCTGTCTGATTTGACGTAATCAAGAACGAGAGAAAATATACAATAGAATATAACAATACCTGTCAAAAGTACAATCTTTACTAATTATTATTTTCAGTATATTGCTCGTTTCGTAGTAGAACGGTTCCTCACGAATTTCACTTACGCATTGTTTGGAGAAGAGTCAATAAACGTCAGTTAATCGAGCATCAGCGCAGTCTCGAAATAATATTTATACAACTCTCGGGTAAATGTTATTGTTTAACCGCAAAAACGTGCCTACTGCGGAACTTTCAGTGTCGGACACGCACTGTGACCGAAATAGACTAGGCCGGGTCCAAATTAAAAGTCTATTACAAAGGTAGTACTGGCGCCAGCAACAAACTCATTCGAGTGCAAAGCCAACGCTGCATAATAAACTACCACTGTGATTCGCTAGACCTTGATGTACCTTGTTTCAACTTACTCACTTCTTCCATAACTCATGTCACTAACCACAATTGATACAAATCAAACAGTTTTATGAAGTAACAATGTTGTTAACGTAACAGTTGGTACCATGCATGCTACGTTTATGTCAAATCAAACGAGTTAGATAGTTTCTTCTTGGAAAAAGAATTCACGTAGCGAATACGTTATTGACGTACAACTACTGCAGTCGATGCTGTAATTCAAGCAAAACGAACCTAAGGAAAGAGTGGTTAGAATTGGAAAGGTTGGTTTCAGGTACTGGTTTAGGACACGTTTAGGGCCTAGATAGGGTACCATTGAAGTTTCAATGGCGTTGAAAAGTTCCGCATCACTGGGAAGCAGGTGCTGTACATCAAAGCTACTCGCGTTCAGACTGCTAGCTCCCTTTTTAACATCCGTTCTGCACCCTTCGCAGCAACCGTCGTTTCGCTCAACCTAACAGGGACGACCAATTCTTCTCTACATCTTTTATACTCCAACGCCAATAAAATATGGAAAAATATCTATCGGTCTTCGTTGAAATTTTCTTAGCCGTGTTCATGATGTTTTTTCGATTTACAAGCGTTTTTGTAAAGTTTCTATAGAAAAAGTCATTTTCGTGTTAGAACTCTGAATACCTAGAAGCTTCACAAGGAAGTATACAATACTGTTGAATCACAGTTGCGAAGGCGGTCGAAAGTACTGAGAATCCGGTTAACAAAGTGCTCGCGCAATTTTTACACGTGACTCATCCAGCAAAGCCTGTTGTATAGTAAAACAAACGCTCGTAGCAATAGAACTCTTCTCATCATGAGATTTCTTTCAAAAATTATCCTCATGTCGGTCATGGATATTCCTCTCATCGTTCTGACAGCCTTGCATAAGTATCTTGTACGCAAACTCTGCATAACTGCTGTTCCACAAGTGGCAAGCATAAAAAACGCAATGACTTTTAAAAATTTAGTCTAATTGGAAAGCACCGAGCTTAGTATGACACACGCGTCTAACTGCAAACTATCCGTTTCTAAGTATAGTCATGATCATTTTTATGACTCGGTTAGCATTGTCTTAACTGTTTCTTTTGTTCTGTATCTAGCAAACGGAAAGGTTTATTTGACCCTTTCTTTAATTGGCGATCACATAGATCTTAACTTTTGAGGGTCATTCGCCACTCCCATCAGCAGTGAATGTTCCGATCCTTACGTAGAAATCGTAATATTCACAGAAAGTGGCCGTGATCGCTTGGAGTTATGTTGGATTGCTAAATTACAGAACAGCTCTTACTCCCAGTGTATCCTTCGCATTTTCTACACTTTCTCTCAACGAACGAAACTTGCAGAGAAAACGTAGCTGAATGTCCTAGGTGCTAGGACAGTATTGCTACTTATGAAATTGGCGAAAAAGTGTGAGATGGTTTAAACTTGATTAAATTGAATAAAAAAGCACGTAACAGTGATAGGAAATCCAAAGTTACTTTCTAGTAATCACGGCACTGATGTGTCCGTAAAAGTAAAATCACGTTTCTTGGTTGCCGCGGCTGGTGGTAACACACTTCAGCGAAGAGATTGGCGCAAGGTCTCTCAGACGATGTTAATGTAGGAATCGACTTCTCTGGGAACAGAATCTCGAATCAAGTTTGTCGAACGTGCAAAACTCTCATAGGAATCCGTGATGAATACGATGCATATACAAAAGAGCTGCGCAGTGAGATCAGAATGGGAAGAAACGGAGAAGCAGCAAACAATTAAAAGAAATGAAACAAGATCGAACTGATTAAAATTGAAAAAAAAAAAACATGGCTGCGTGATAGATGATAGAATTGAAGAGAAGGAGGGAAAAGAACGTAGAGTAGGATAGAAGTGGCGACGTTCACTTTGCTTGAGTACGATGTAGGACACGGTCGCCTGAATCACGTTACGATGTCAATACTAAAAGGGGTTCGTAAGGAAAGTACAGTGGGTTACCGAAAGAACGGGAGAGCGGCGTAACTGAGAAAGAGGAAGACGGCGGCGTCAAGACAGCGTGATCGATGTAGCGAATGGATTTGGCCTCGTAACGTAGCCGAATTTTGCTACGAACTTCCGCAACGATGGCTGTAAATTCCTGACTGAAATTCGCAATAAGAAAAGAGCATGCACGCACTTGTGGGAATAGCACTCGGCTGACCACGTTTTGTTCACGTGATGCGCCAACCTGTGGCTCGTGTCCGTGGGTTTTCACTGCATGCATACACACAGTATACACTCACGTTTCTCGCCTCGAAAAGGCGAGGCGCGGGTACCATCACACGCCGTTCCTACCTATTTAAACCAGAAACATTTGTAAATTGGCCAAATCTCTGCTAGATCGGTTCGTTCGGATCTGTGCCACTAACTTTGTGAATCCCTTTCACCGTGCCAACGGCACAGTCTCACTGCACAACATTGCTGATTCTTATTTTAAAACCTATGGCTTTTTGGCTCACAGGATCTCACTGTACTATCTAGTAACATTTACATTTATATCAATTTGGGAATATGGGAATACAATAATTCACCTTTTCATATGAAATTCAATATTTCATTTCTGATTTGTTACGAGTTAGCAATTGCGTGCTAAAGCGCAATTGAACTATTCTTCATAACATCAACTGTTCAATTTGACCGCCTAAGAATAAGCTTCTGGCAAGCTTAGCAAATTATTTGAGAAGATTGTTACCCTATATCGAATGACAAAATCAACGGGTGATATCAGCTGCGGACATAGCTTCAGAAATTTATACTTGCAAATCGAATGAGCTCAAAGGTAATTTGGACACGATATTTCACTAGCGTCTTATCAATGACTCAAGTCTCTAAGAATCGCAAAGGAGAGGCGTAATTGCAAAATACACTGAAATTTAGAATCAGACACGCGAAGATACGTATTTCCATGAAAAACACTACAAGTGTCACTTTGGATCTGGAAGGGTATTGAAAAGAATCGTGGATGATATTCCCATATCCTGTTCGATAACTGCAATATCGAACGCTGTAATTATTAATTCTTATCAATCTGACTACCGTGATATTTAAGGCTCAAGTATCGGAAGTAGATAGTTCTTCGATAATGAGTAATACTTGGCACGCTTCCTTCAATGCGAGTCACTTGAATGTCACACGGTTGAGAAAACACTTTAGCGTCACTTTAATCAAAGAACCCTACGAACAACGCAAATATGACGACACAGATTTTCTTACGGTGTATCCGGTGTACGCAAACGTTGACCCTGTGCGTCTCATTGCGAGCAGCCTCTATAGACAACACCTACCGTTAGACAGGATAACAGGATATGCCACAAGACTGTCAATGATATGGATCAGCGAGCACTTTTTCCGCTAAAGCTGCAGCCCACTCATGGATTCAACGAGACGCATCAAGCGGGGGTACCTTTATTAAGATCGGCTTAATTAACCCGCACCCTTCGTTTCAATGGGGGCTGACCTTCGTGTTCTATGGCTTGAAAAATTTTATTGAGCGATTCATATTACTTCAGCTATACTGCTTCTTTTTTTTTGCACAATTTTCCCATCGATTCGGCGTGCTTTTGAGCTCTCAACAGCAACCAGGATGCATTCATACAGTTTCCAAAACACTCGTTTTTCAAGTGCAATGACAATGTCTTTATCGTTACGTAATGCCACGTAACTCCGTATCATCACCATCAGATACGTGGCGCATAATAACTAACTCACGTACCAATATCAATTGTTAATACATGGTACGTGTACATCGCTAGACCCATTGATCGATGAAATACTTAATAGGAAGTATCGGGATTGAATGTTTAAACAATCAGCCCGATAGTCATCAAGGTACCGGATGTCCTTGGCCTAGACATGCATGCAGTTCCGCGTCTGGTTCATCACCAAACATTTACATTTAAGGAATTGTACTGGTAGTTGGTTTGCCAAGGTCGCTACTTATGTGCAAGCTTCACGTGACCGCGCACTTGCGTTGTTCGTTAACTTGAGCCTTCCCACTTGGCTACTTGCATTGCACTTTAGAACGGCGTAATTCCATTGAACGTCACCGAGGAGAACCCAAAGACAATTACGCTTCACTTTCCGTTTCAGATCCCCCCGTGGATGGCGTGTACATGATATGCGGGGTGCTGATCGCTATGGTGCTCGTAGGCGTTATCATCGTCCTGCTGGCTGTAACGATCAGGTAAGGGTCTCGAACGAAGCAAAGAGTTGGTAGACGAGAGAGACGAATCACACTCTCTTTGTGCTACTCGCCACGCCTCGTTAATTGTGTATTACACTTATATTTGCACGCGTGTATGCAGATAAGGTAGATCTCACTAATTGGAGGAATAACATCTTGATTTTGGAATTAAGTAATTCGTAATGGAGATAATACAAAGAGCTGAAAACTGTAAATGTTTTCACTGCTGGACGGATCGATTGTATCTTGCAATGAACCCGCGAAGATGTTCTCTGCATATGCGCGTGTGTGCCGTGATTGCAACCGCGGCTGGCGAAAGAAGGAGAGAATGGAATAGTAGGTCAACATGTATGTATTTTTATTGAATCATTTATGCTCAGAATCTGACCTTCTGTTCTTCACTCTATTAACTTGGCCATCCTCGTGTCCTGTTATCGCGCCACGATCGTACAGGATACGATCCTAGAGACAATAATTATGTAGCAGCTTCGTGAACAGAGTTCTATGTACCATCAGGAAGAAGGAATACGACAAAAAGGAGAACGAGAACATCCAAACTATCTGCGTACTACTTTTTCGAGGTAGCCATCAGTAAAGAAACTAATTAAACGAAACTATCGAAGATGCGGTACGAATCAGAAAGGATAAAAGGAGTAGAAAGCACGCAATTGAATACAATTTGCTAATCTAGGCTGGGATCCAATTGCTATCGGACTCATTAATCATTCGTGAATAAATCGGATGTATTTGTTCACTAAAAGTTCGCTCCAATTAAGATCAATCATTGAGTGATCTCTGTCAGCCGATCGTTTTAATTAGCGATGCTAGCGTTCACCTGTGTATCTGCTGCGAAAATCATAGCGCAATCTCCTTATGACGCACACAATACTTAAGTACTATACAGAACTTAAGCTTCTCAAGATGGATCTGCCATTTATTCGAGATTGCAAGTAGCGGCTATAAATAACGGGAAAAGCTGGGCTATGCCTAACGTGCGACCATTGGAAATGGAGTGCTGACGACCAACAACGATTTTGCGTTGCCAGAGAGCGTTTAATTACGCTTTAATTGGACGTGCTTCGACAAATCGCGATATATCCGCCGAGTAGAAGTTCCATCCAATTAGGGTCAACCACTGACTAATCCACTGCAATACCGTCAATTAACGTCAGTTACATTGTCCCTCAAAATTACAAGTGCGAATTACAAAGTGATTTGCGCATAAACTGCCACCTGATTTAATGACTCTCTTCGCGCAGGTAGCCCTCTGTCTTCCGTAACTGCAATCATTTCGGCAAGTCCTTTTTGGTTTACACCAATTTTCGCAACTCTATTTCATACACTTATACATACTTATCGTCCGAAACACTGCCAGTGCGCACGTCTCGATGACGACAACTCTAAATGCACAAAGCCTAATGTCGAATTATAAAGGCATGCATTAACATAATACCCGAGGAATACAACGACACCGTCGGGACACCGCCATGATCCGACTGTTTATGAAATTATGAGTAAAAGAAAATTATATATTGCTGCACCTGATGTGGCGTTCGCAGCTGTGCCATTAAAGAAATATTACTCTTTTCGTAGTGCTCATCATGAAAATAGTAGATACTCGATCGAATGTCGGGACATGTGCGTAGTTGAGATGCTTTCGAGAATCGCGATTGCAAACGTTCAATGTTGCCATTGAGAATTCTTATTCGCTACGTAAACTTTGAAAAAAATTACTAGAAACATGATATATCTACCTTCGCGTGCTTCGCGTTCTTAAGAATGTTGACACAAGCCTCGATAGACAAGAAGTTCATGTAGAAAATGAAATTACGTAGTGTGGAAATTCGATAATGAATAGGAGAATTTCACGCCAATGCCGAATGAACGGATATTATCTTGGGTTTATCCAACTGCAGGTTTTCCTCGGTACTGAAAATACGCATGCAATCAGATGCTCTGCCGACAGACTTCCTTTCGTAGTAGTACGCAAAATGGTAAGGAGAACGCTGCTTTTATTGTATTTTCTTTTCTCTCACTTGAGTAAACCATTCGCCAATATTATTGTCGTGTTTCGCATCGTTGCGTTCGTACCACGAAATCCAGGCACAAGTTTCACGGGTCTTCCCAGATTAATAGTCAAACTTTTATAGCGTTGGGTTTTCCTTAAACCCCTTGACCTTTCCTGTGAGATTAATCCTTGACGCTTAAGCTATTCGGGAAACTTCACTCGTTGACATCATTTTCATTTCGATCATTCGAAGAAGACATTTTCTAAACAAATATAAGTAAGAGCCAGAAAAGCAGATCAGATAAAAGTTTCGGCAAAATAAAACGCGTTTATATATTATAGTAATTAAGCTAATAATAGTGCAAGAGCTATTATTTTCAAAATGTTCAAGGTAATCGGTATGATACGGTTGTTGGTAACAATTACGCGTATCAACTTTGACATTATTCACCCCAAAAGTCAACGAAAAAAAGAAAATGATCGTGTGTCGTAACAGTTTGTCGAAAAGATGCAGTGCCGTTTGTTTACAGATTTTGAACCACGAGCGCATTTCGCGACTGTCCAGTCCAATAGCACCGCGTTTCTCCGAATCCTGCCCCGACTTTATTAGCGCCGTTACTTCAATTTTAGAGTCTTTGTAAATTTTGCTGCAAACCGGTAAAGCATCTGGCGCAATGGAATTATAGATCGTAGGAAATGACCGAAAATAAAATAGCCTTGTCTGCGTCTGGACTGGTCACATATAAATCTATAATGCGTATGGCCCACGCATAGTTCTCGAGAAAACCAGGTTCCCGACACCTTCCGTGCATTATGCATTGGCTTCGCTCGCGTATTGACGTACGTAATCTCACAGGAAATTTGCAGAAAGTCACGCAACTAGTATTATTATAAAAAATTCCCTATTTTTAGCAGGGCAAAGTTTACTTATTGCAATGCAACACTTTCTATTATGTCACACTAAGCGTACAGAGGTTTCTTGGTGAACCCTCAAGCTAGGCTCGATGAAGAAGAGCATTTTATGCATTCGTAAAGTAGATGTATTGGTTCTGTAGAGGGAAAACGTAATCTTGAAAATCGTCAATGAATCGAGGTAGATCGAAGAAGTTCACTTAAAAAAGAAAAGCGGAAGAGAAATGAACCAGCCAGTCACCGAGTCACGCATCGTTTTTTCGGTCTATTTCCGTCCTAAAGACGGGGACACATGTGTACACCATTTTCGCCACATCTCCGTAGCACTTCGCAATTTAGGCAACCTTCACTTTCAATTTGACTGTTTTGTGTTTTCTTCTTAAATCTTCAGCAAAAACTACTTTGGTAGTACAAAAAGTGTAGTTGAGATTTTTACGGTCATCGGACGATTAAAACATATTCAGTTGCGCGAACTACGGAAAACAACTGAGAATTCCGCAAAAAACTACCCAGTTGCATCGGAGATGTAAATTGGTATAATGAATTGACGAATCCAGATTAGCGGGATCTTTACGATTTTACGCTGTCAAGTCATTATGTCATTGACAAGTTCAGCTTTTTATCGATTTCGTCTAGAACCTCTTTTTAACTTATCTCCTAATATCGCGTATATTAATTCTTGAGGCATATTTCTCAAAAAGATAACGAGGATAACCTGTAGATTAGGATTCCTGTTAATAACTAATCGGTGAACTGATCATAATAATCATTAGGAATAGGATATAGTACATGTATTCTCTACCGTAAACACCGCTGACGACACACATCGCGCTTTGCGTTTAGTAACATACTTATTGCACCTACTTAGTCGACACTATTAAAAAGACGCAGAAAATGAGTCAGGTGAAAAAGTAAGAAGAAATAATCTTTATCAGTTTGAGCATTATACCGTAGATCGCGTTCACGATGAGTCAAGCTTTATCGCAACGCCTGAGAAAACCTAGACAACATCAGTGGGCACCTGATAATCTCTCCTTATACCTGTTAATCACTTGACAGGTTGACAACAGTACAACAGGTACCGATACCAATAAGACTGATGACAAACCAATTTATCTACCGTTCATTAAATTTGCTAATTGAGACTGTTGCAGAGGTTTTTCACAAACACAATTATATTGCCAGCAAAACGGAAATACTTGAAAATATCTCAAAAATCAATTCAATACTTACATCGGTTTCGTTTTACGTTGACCACTACATAAAATATTACTACAGTAAGATATAGAAATGGTCGGACATAAATTATAACTGGTACACTTTCCACCTTTTTACTACAAGTCATAAGCAAGAACTTTTAACATTGTCGATTATTTAATTTGTTAAATGAGACACTTAGCTATTAGATAAACTTGGGGGCATATTTATGTGTACCGTTTAGTGGGGTACTTTTATAACGCGACGCTAGCAGAAGCACGACTAGGGTAAGGATAGCATGCAATTAAATACAATGCGTTAATGCTACCTGACCTGGATCTACCTCTTCCATTTCTCAGGTAAAGTTGTCGAGACGGTGGTGGCTTGGCGGGGTTATCACCTGCGAAAATACGGTAGTTTCAGTAGGACTGGAACCTCCGCATTTAATGAGCCGGAACACCCAAACAAAGAATTCGTAGTTGTTTCTGAGAAGCCGTGTTCAGTGTACCAATGTACAATATTTCATTGCAGTTCATTAACTAATACAATACTTTTTCTTCACTGGGGTTCTTAATAAAATTGTTGAAATCTGTTTTGTGAGTTGCACGGAGCGTTCAATAAAAACAATATTAATTATTGAGAAAACGCTGTTAAGAGTAGGTTCAACTGAGACACATCGTTGTTTATTTACCGCAATGTCACATCGGAGTAAGTCTCGTCTGTTGTTTCATTCGAATATCCAAAACATTCGAGTATGTAGATCCATCCGGTTTCCTTCCGACCTCAAACGATTTGCATGCATACCGTGTGATCGTCATGATATACAAGAGTTATTGAGGGTGGTCTTATGCCGAGCGGCTTTAACATTCTCCGTACATGCCTATACGAAATTCTATATAGCCAGACATAGCCCCCAATGTAGAAAGAAAGCCTACAAGCTACGTACGTTGAAAGAAAGGTAAAGCGTTAACCCAAGACCAGGACCGTTTCGATTACGCTATTCTGAGAGAATCGTTCCGAGTTTCGAAGGGGCATAAGTCGCTGGCAACGGGCCTTCCACGGCACCATCATCGAGCGTCAAGGATGACGACAACGGTGCGACCACTCGAGCCGCTCGAGCGAGCGACGCGACGCCAGTGTGCGTGTACCGTTCGAATCTCGTTTGATGTGTGCGCCGATTGGTCACCGCCGGCGGCACCCTCCAATCGTCGTGGCGCGTGCTCGTGACGTCACGTTACAGTATATATGCATGGTGCGCGCCATCCTCGGGCTCAGACCTCAGGCTGGCTTTGAAATGAGCGAGACGAGGTAGTTCACTCGGTCGAGTTCCTGCAGCTCGCGTGCCCTTCGGCAGTGAGAGAAGTCGCGCAGTGGTACTTCCTCAGTTCGAAGGCAGAGAAAATAATTATTCCATCATCCTCGCGAGCGGAAAATCGCTTCGTGAACCAATACACCAAGGATTTATGAAACTAGTCAACGTGCGCGTCGCCGCAAGTGTGTGAAAGCGTGTACACTGTACATACGGGAAGTCACGCAACGAGCCACAAGTTCGTACAAAAGTGTAGATAGATAGTAAGAGTATCGTGCAAAGGTGAATTGACGACAAGGTTGTCTCGAGCAGCAAATAAAAGCGCAAACAGCGTTCCTGCCGTCTGATTCGTACCGAAAAGGTTCACACGCCTTGCCCGTTAACGATAGCTCTGCGAGACTGCGATGAATTAAAACAGAGCTGAAACACGGAGAGAAAGAGAGAGAGAGAGAGAAACTAAAGACTGACCGGAACCGCACTGTTTTATGAAACGACAACAGTATACAGAACAGTTAGAAGCATCATTTCCAGCCAAGTGCTCTCCTCGTTGTACTTCTTCCTTCGTCGTATTCCTTCTTCCTGAAATTTGCGCTCGAATTCTCGATCCAATCGAGAATTCAGCAAAAAACGGCCCGAAAATTTCACCACAAGTAGGAAAGAAGTTCACGAAACTGTACTTAAAGTACAAGAAAATGGTCGGAAGCACCGGGACCATGATTGCGATTCGCCTTGTCCGCAGCAAACTGCGGAAGCGGGAAGATCACTCCAACGTGGTACATCCAGAACCGGCAGTCGTTCAGACAGCGACTTCACCGGTTTCTACGATAGTATCGCCATCCTATCCCGCGGAAGGTGGTTGCTGCACACAGGTGTCCATGAATACATCCACAGAATTCAGGAACACCACCAACGACCAGGAAAATGCATACGCCTCGAGCAATCCGGCTGATCAGTTTGTTTGGCAATTTCCACCTCCTTATCCACCGCCACACACACCGCCGCCACAGTATACGTTGTACAATGACCAGGTATGTACATTTTTCTTGTTTGCAACATTTCATATTACAGTGTTAGGGTCAAAAGAGGTGACTGGGAAGAAGGCAATAGTATTTTCGAAAAAATTTAGTTGCAATCTTATATCTGCTCCAATAATTGTGGAGCAGCATTTCGATAATATAACGCAAGCAAGTTTTTCTTCGATCGTTCAATAACGTGACAAAGAACCAACAGCGATACATATTTCCAAGCGTGCCTCTTTCCGAGTTGCTATTTTGGCGCATAACTTGATTTGCTTCTTCCTGCTGTGTAAAGTTATATGTACGAAGAGGTTCGGTTAAGGGGTCTTTACTCCTTCGATCGGTGTTCCTTTTTACCAACCGCTCGAAACCAGCGAAGCCAGTATTACCAGATTCGACTGGTTTACCCCTGCTAACTAAGATATCTCGAGGATACAACGCTTTGTGACATTTAGACTCACAGCCAGTAAAATCTTCTCCGACAAATCTTTATCGAGAGTAGAAAGTAATCGTACCGTAGTGAGAGCGTTTTTCTTTTTTATGCTACCGAATTGGCAACGGCTTCTGACCTAAAACCGCTCGGCGTCCGGTAGAGTCTTCTACCAAGTTCGACAGATAAGTAACTGTTTCCCAATTAAAAATGCAAACGATTATTGGAAGGCCATTCGGCAGATTTTTAAGGAGGGGAATCTCAACGATAGTAACGAAACATCACTGGGACAGTGACCTACGGTTTAGTCGCGGCGGTTGCTTTATTGCGCTCCAGTATTATTTCCGGGTCGATCGATTCCATATGCGACTGACAATGAGTTTATCAACTTATGATGCCGTTCTAATTTCATACAAAACTCATACATAACACAGTGAGTCTGTGCAACTGTGGATTCGCTCCAATGACTTTTTCGAAAGTGACAGAAACCTTTAGTAATCAGGTGATCACGAGATCTTGAGATTTCAGCTGTCCTTAACACTTTTTGCTACACCTTTTCTGCGGTAGATACACGCGCTTTCCTTGTTAGGTTATTCAACTTCTGAGTTTGGATGGAAGATTCCGTGTTACGTGTCATATGTCAACCATCTTGGAACATTGGTTGGATCATCGGAAAGTGGTTCGTCCATTGATCGCACCCGTTACGTTCGCCGCAACCTTATCAGAAAGCTCGCAGTAGAATAAATATTCGCACAAGGCTGCCGAATTGCTTTGTTGTTATCACAAGAAATGTAAAGCATGAGAGACTGGTACCGATCATTCAATACGAACATACATGCATTTGAGACGATAGCGGGCGAAGATCCAGATTAGATTTAAACATATTGGCGGTGCATTAGGTGCTCGTGCTTAAATCAGTAATTTGCAGCAATATTATTGTATTTATAAAATTGGCTTTTAGCGCGATATTCTTTTAGCATTTACATGCTTATCAATAATAGTTTACTAGAAAATCATCTTTAAATTAAACAGAATAGAAGTGGCGCTTCGATATAACTTACAAGTACGCTTTCCACTTCAACAAGTTTTGCAGGAAACGATATGTCCAAACTGTGTGATTGATCTCTTGAAAATGAGATAAAAAAATTCACGAGAACTCCTATACTCTTTATATTCTTGAGTCATAATTTAGCAGCTGGTACTCCAAAATCTTAACAATCTTAAGAGCATACAACTATTATGTTACTATACCAAGTTTGTAGGAGCGGCAGCACTTTCGATATTTGCATACTTGTTAAGCAGCCAATTAGGAAATTTGAACGACCACATTAATGCACCAGCTACGGTAACTAACTTTTTGGAAAGTCAGAGAAAAATATGGAATTATCATACAAACATATTGTTAGGAGTAATTAAGAATGATGCATGTACTGTAAGTTATTGTCCATTGGGCTACAAGATCTTTTGAAATAACGCTCACTAACAAGTTGGTGGCGCTATCGATTCTCCAAGGACGTGGCATGCGGGCACATGGTCTGGCAAAACGAGTTGTAAGGTCGAGGCTCGGCTCGAGGCTCGCCGCCAGAAAAATCCTAAACAATCGGCAACGTTGCCACTTCTACTCAGCTTTGTTGCCGTTATGACACTGTATGTTTCAATTTATACCTCACTTGCCAACAGGTCTCACTAACTGTGTCACATATCTTCGCAAGTTTCGGAAGAACTCTCATTTTCGTTTGAATTATTCTTCACTTGCCATATCTAACGACGACCAAGATATCTCGTAACGGTAGAAACACGCTCATTTAGGTCGTAATTGATGTGACACGAGAGAGAAAAATTCAGTAGCTCGAATATTTCATACGCTGATCATCATTTTTCACCGTTCAAATCTAATCTTGTTACCCATATTTAAAAGGGAATTATTTAGAAATTTAATCAGCAAGAAGACGTATGTATTATCAGGAGTAAATTAAGAAATAAGGAAAAGATTATGCGATTATGACGTGAAGTATGTGACGTGTAGTATGATTGACTTCAAACATATGAACAAAAGTTACCATTCTCGGAAGTGAGATAAGATTGAGCTTCGAAAGTTTAATCTTGAAGGTAGCGTAAAATCCCCAGAAGAGTCATCGTAATTGTGGTAAATACTTAATAACACTCCTGTTATTATCATATGTATATCAAATATATATTCTTGTCATCATCCGTCATTTATTGTAGAAGAGAGAGTAACAAATGAGTCTTTTGACCTAAATATTTAGCCGTTTCAATTACACGATTACTAACGTGCACGTGTCAAAAAGCGAGTGCGATCGGCACGCACAACGGCATTAGAATATTTGAAACGGCCAGCCGTTACAATCCAGATGATCGTTAATCTTCTCAGCTGCCTGTCTCGTTCACCGGTTCAGAGAATAAGCTGCAGCGTTGACGGATAAGGTCGTGTCGCGTCGGTGTGCTCTATAGGTCTCATAGAAATTCCCATAGCGATGGTTCATCTTCCCATATACGCATGCATACAAGTTTCCCTGTCGCGTTAGCGCTTCCCTACCATGAGAAAGCCTCTCGACTTTTCGTGAGAATTTCTGGGAGATCCCTCGCCCATTTTGCGCAATTAACTATTCTTCTTGATGTATTAAGTTTTTCATATTTCCCTGGATATTGTATCCATTGAATAGTCCCACCTGTCGAAAAAGCCTCTCACAATAGTTGGACAAGACTATTTTCAACTGAAGCGAACGGTCTGCTTCGATTTCCTTCCGTCTCGTGAGAGTTTGTTTACACGGTTGCCAGTTGATCACGCGGTCCGCGAGACTGAATTCAAAATTGGACGGCTCGCCGTTACGATCCTCCAAAACGGATCGACGTCTGCGGGTTTTTCGTCTGGCGATTCGCGGAACTATGTTTGGAGCCGGTAGAGTTGTCTCCGTGGGTATAGGCGCACCTACAGGTCCACTTTTATCCCTGGCTTGCCTCTAAATTTAGCGTGGGTGGGCGGCCACGACCGAACGGCCGTTTGCCAGCCGTTCTCGGACCCTAAGTCCAATGCAGCTGTTTCGCAGGCGACAAGATAATGCTTCTCCTTGACGCTATTGGCAGAATTTCTGCTATTTCGTTACCGCGTTTCGGCCAAATGACACTGCTTACTCCCCGATTTCCTCTCTTCTTCTTTCCCTCTCAAGTTTGCAATTGGTACGTATTTCAAGCGCTCCTGTGTCTCTTTCTGTCTTTTAATAAGACTCCACCTTCTTGTGACTCTCTTCCTGCTTTTACGTATATCCCTCCGTCCCTGTTTCACATTTTGGAAGTCTCTCTGGCTCTCTTCCTCTCTCTCTCTCGTTGGTTTCGTAATCTGCCGCATGGACACGAGATATCCTGCTCTTTCCAACACTTTTCGAGACTCAGGACTGGCTTTATGCTTCCTGTAATGAACTTCCTTCCGGCACGAACGTTAGAATTCATAAGTAGCATCGCAATTGTAATGCCTCATTGTCCCTATAATTATCATAACAGTTTTAAATTCGTTTCTGTTTTGTTTGGTTTACTCAAAATTGTCACACGAAAACATTCACTTTTCTGTTCTTTCGCAATAATACAATTTCAATCGAATTAGGAATCTAGTCGTTGATACGATACATCCGTTTATAGCTCCATGTCCGGGTGGCCTTTCTCTAGTATTCACGTATTAACCAGTTGAATTGATTATTCATTGAGTCCTGTCTTTGCTCGCAATATATGTATAAAGTGAACTGGTTTTGGCACCGCGATCAAGGTTATCTTCATCGATTATGAATCGATCGAATGAATAACTGATACTTATTGAAGCGTAGAAATTAGTTAGTTTAGTGGGATGGGTATGGTGACGCAATCGTGCATTGTCAGTGAAATGTACGCATAGATAGAACGCTCTACTTTTGCGGCGCCCAACGATATCGCAACTGCGTGTACGTAATCTGGTTGTTTAGTCAGCAAAGAAGAGAGTGAGCGTTATTGCAGAGTCTATCATTATTCGAACGGAAAGTACAAGTTTTTCAAACCGATTTTATCGTGTCGGATGGAAGAAATCATGCGATCTATGCCCTCTAATTCGTTTCTCAAATTTTTAGATTCTCCAATCCAATTCTTATTTTTCGGCACCCCGTAATCAGAAATAATTCTTTAATCAGATTAGCACTTTCGACTACGGAATATTCTGAAAAAGATTTGCAGGCAACTAGGAAAAATGTCACTTTGCAATTCCGAATCATCTTCGTACAAAACTATTATTCCTTAGATATTGGTGCAAGATTAGTGAACTGAAAATTTAATGAAAAATTTGTTATTGTTTTACAGGATACTCTTGTACACACCCTACCGGCGGACAGGCCTGGATTTGCAAAGGGCATCCGTAAGAACATTGGGGGACGCTGGCGTCGCCTAGTGAAGAGGAAGCCGGAGTCAGAAACTTGTGCCATTCCTCCAGAACTTAAAGATCAGCTAAAAACAATTTACGTCTACTGACGGACAACGGACAACGGACGACGTTAGCGCGAAGTCCATTGGCTTGCGAAATTTCCAATCAGCAACGTATGCTTTCCTGTATCGTAAGATAGTTATTGTATCGACGAGCAACGAGTAGTAAAGGGGAAGAGAATCTAAAGGCGTGGTGAATACAGTAGGGAAAACCACCGATGGGCGTGGGTCGTTTTTCGAAAAACGACTGGCCCGCATCGCGTATGTCGAGGTGAAATTGGGTAGAATTCAATAGGAAGATCCAAGTGCAACCTCGATAATGAAAGGTTCAGAGGCCATGATATCAGTATCGACACATATCACACAGCGACTGACAGAACGCGATAGGCGTTATACAAAATAAATTCGTAAAAAAAAGGAAAAAAATTAATATCTAAAAATGTGTCTTAAATTATACTGTGGAGAGTTCGGTTCCTGATATTATTGCATAGAATTTTGATCTTTATTTTGTAAAGTGCGTAAATTCTATTTGTAGATAGCGAAAAAAATCGATTGAATAATTTCAAATTGTACATGAACGAATCGAAATACTACACTTTATCATGAAGAACCTACAGAAGAAGGGTATGTTAGTGCGAGTGATAGAGAAGCGGGAAGAAGGAAACAAGTATAGGTCAGATACGTCAGATAGAAAAAAGGAAAAAACGTTAAAGAAAAAAAAATAAAATAAATAATGTCCTGTATTTGTTACTGTTCGTGAAAGCCGAGAAATAGGAGTTACTGGATTTCGACACGCAGTAAGATGGCGTTGAAAATCATATGAGACTGAAAACGTAAAGAGTACGACAACACGAGTTATGTACGTTTTTACACAATTATTAGGAGAAATCACTTGAAAATATTAGTATTAATGTATACCTGAGATATAAGAATGTCCGAGCTGCCCTCCTACACTTTGCCTCGTCCGGCAGCTCTGTTGTCAGTGTAAATAGGTGTACAAAGCAACGAAGGCGTGCGATTATTCTTATGGATGGCCAAATGTTAAGTTGACACGTCCAGAGCCCACAGAATTTTCCTCACATCTACGCTTTTCGAAAGCTTAGTACAGGGTAGAGGAAACACGCGCGGGGCTAGGAAGCTGCGTTTGACTTGAGTCTTTGTTCGTCCCTAAAGATGGAAATGATGTAGCATTTCGTAGTGACTCGTAACTTAGGCCAATTTAAGATTATTAACGCTATACGACGGCTCATATTGAGCCCATACTACACGCTAACAAGCTATTTTAGTTGTATTGTTATATTGAGAACTACCAGATAGCAAAAGATGGCTGGATAATGATTCGAAAAAAAATTTCGCAACAAAATAAGAAAAATGAGCTGAATCTTATGATAAAAGCTATGCACAGCATTAGCCAGGCCATATATGTTTCTGTGTTGAGAGTGTACCCTTTCGCATGTACGTGGTACGGCACAAAGCATCGAGATGATTAATTTATGTAGTACGAAAGTCGAAAGGGAAACCGAAAAAGAAACGACACTCGGTCGAATACGTAAAGATTTGTACTGTATGTTGTACATGAACATTATACCAACGTTCCTTTGCAGTGCAACTTTCTAACTCCCTACTATAGTATTGTAGTTTGTAAACATATTAACAGGTGGTTATCACTCGTGTGATAGCATAATGTTTTACCGCGATACGAAACATTTTAAGGATCAACGACGTGCCTACATATCTATAAAATAAAACATTTTTATAAAGAAGTCAGGATGAGGCTGTGCACCCATCACCTAGTCACTATAAAAACTGTTCAAAACTGTAATATTGTCGATTTTTCTGGCGCAGTTTAGGTTTCTCTTCGTGAGTATCTGTCTAAATACAGCAATATCAAATAAAGTATTTAAAATACATAATACCTTTTGTTTATGGCTTATATATCCTATTCCTGAACAATGACCCTTCACGCTCGTAATCCCTTTCGTATCTCATAAAAGGATTATTTATTGAGTATTCAATAAAAATTGATCGATCGTATCTAGCTTATTGCTGATACAATAATCGTATGAACGTTCAGTAATAATCCGCACGTAAAACTGTGAAAAGACTCGGAAAGATATCTAAATTGTACATATTTCAAGAAAATGGATCGAGATATTTTTTTACCACATATTAACGGTAATGTGATATCGCATTTTGACAAATTGAAACAAAACCTATACTTTCAAAATTGTACAATTTCCGATGATAGTTGAAAAACCTACTTTTTATCTATCAATTAAAAGTTAACAGGTAAGTAACTATAGTTTTCAATTTTTATATTTTATTGTCAGTTTCATATGGCACGCGAAGCTCACCTTCTCTATAATACGCATTTACACAAAGCAAATGCTTATCGCTAAACAATTCCGGAATAAATATTACACGTTGGCCAAATGCATTATGTACTATATTCTGACAATTAACTGATTAATACTGCACTAAGGCATGATTAAGTGTCGGGTAATATGTAGTCAGTGGTACATAACATATGTACATGCAATTTAATCAATTGTGATCCGGGTTCTGGCGCAATTAATAGATGACAAGTTTATAATGTTTCGTATTTGTGAGAAAATATACATGATTATGTAGTTGCTGACGTACACACATGCCTCAAAGATTAATTGCAATTGTGGTTGTGTGCAACACTGTTTGAAGCATAAGCACACGACACACAATAGTCGGTGAGTACATATAGCTACATATGTACCATGTATACATGCATGTACTCCTTATGTTGCATCTTGCATTGGCAACAGACCAACCAGCTGAACCAGCAGCAGCAGCCACAGTACATCGGCACTGATCGGCACCAATTGACAGACCGCAATACATACCAAAACGTATAGATTTTTGGAATAATCTCTTATAATGCATAAATAAAATGTGTCCATACATGAATAGAGCATTTTTAGTAGTGAGAAAATGTGAGTCCATTTTTACACGGCAATTTGTCCACCAGTTAATAACAGTAACAATAATATAGTTAGGTTAGGAGTTATTAAGATCTTCAGTCTCTGTTGTTGAAAATGTCATATCGATTTATTCTTAGTTATAAAATACACCAAAACGTGTACTTTTAATTCCATTCAAAATCTTAGCATATATGAATATATATTACAACACGACAAACAGTTAAAATTTTCATAGCGTATGGCTCATACTTAGACCGATTAGAAAATGTTTCATTTATCATTTTTTTAATGTTCGTATCAAATTATGGACGACTAGACCTGACGTCAAAAACAGTGTTTAAATGAGAGAACTTGTATAATCCTTTGACCCTTCGTAGAATCATGGTTATTAAAATATTGACTATAATTCTTTCTAGTTTATAGAAGATCATACCTACTCGCAGCAAAGATGAGTAATGACACAAAAAGTAATCCAATAGAATCTTCCATTAGGACAAAATTAATGGAAACATTCAAACCAACCCACGTCGACGTAATAAACGAATCCTATATGCACAATGTACCCAAGGGGTCAGAAACACATTTTAAAGTAGTAGTTATCTCCAAAGTGTTCAATGATAAACCTCTTATAAAGGTAAGATTTTTCTTCTAAGTTTGAATATACAATTCGAACGTGAAATGTATTTTGATTTGTATATCAGATATTTATCCTTGTTTACTTAGAGGAACTAGGGTGTTATATATTATCATAGTTCTCAATTTATGATAAATGATTAGGGTTTCTTTTTTTAATTATATAGCGACACCAAATGATAAATGAATTGCTGGAATCAGAATTGAACAGTGGTGTGCACGCATTGTCCATCGTAGTAAGTTTTTCCGATAATAGTATACCAATTTTTGGCTCTGATACGTAAAAATAATCTTATTACTTTTTTCTCAAGGCAAAAACACCAGAACAATGGGAGCAAAGTAGTAAAACAGTAAGTCAAAGTCCTGCTTGTAAAGGTGGATTTGGAAAATGAACAGATGATGGTATCCCTAGTCAAAACATTTCCAAACTTGTTGTGTACGTGCGATTCCCCTTGAAAACGCATATTAGTTTGCTAAGTTTTTCCATTTTCGAATATATTGAAAATCATAAAAAATAGTTGTATTAAGTGCTCAACTGACTCGGAAGTAAACAGACTGAAGTGTAGTTGAGAATGAACTTTAAAGATACAATTAATGAAGATCTAAGGAAGTTCATAGAAAAATAAAAAGATTCGTTAATGTCATAACGAGAATGTGTCCAATCTTAGTTTCCCATCGTTCTCAGTGAAGTAAAGCATATCGGACATGGATTGTTCTGCGATTGCTTCTTCTGCCCTGTCGTGCATCTGTAATAAAAGATTATGTTTTAGAAATACAATTCTCATATGATGCTTTTATATCGTAACAATTTACAAGTTCGACTTACCCCTCTAAAAATCATATTTGAAGGTGGGCATTTAAAATTAGGCCCAAAGTTTACGGACACCGTAGCACTTTTGTGCACTGAAACCGTAGGATAATAAGCTCCTTTGTACACATCGAAGAACGCTTCACCCTGGCTGACACCATTTTTATAAAATATTATTTTACTTCCTTCCAATGGTTTCAAAGCTTTAAGCGCTTCAGGTACTTGATCCTTCTCTTCGTAGTACAAATGACTTTTGAATTTCACCAGAGGCTAATAATTCAATAATTACAACAGTAAATAAATAACTTAACCAGATAACTTAATTCGATATAAACTTGCATACATACTCGATCTTTATACGTATTTGGTAGATGTAAAGTGTCCCGAATATCTGGTAGAACTATGAGAAATCCCAATGTATCACCCTCGCCATAGCCATTGCTATAGTGTTTACCTCTACTTTCGTGGAATCGCGTGCCTTTTCTATCGATAGTTCGGAAAAATCAAATTCATTTTTATGCATAACGTATATTAAGACAATTGCAGAGTATGATAGTCTCCGATACCTGGATCTCCAAGAATATCCAAATTTGTCGTAACCAAGTGGAGCTTGGAGATTCGCATATTCTTGTCCCCAACCTAGTCTAGTAGCCGAGCCTTCCGGCATTTCTTCTATCGTCGCTTCCCAATACCAAGCACCCCTGCTCACGTCTGAAATATTGTATATATTATAAGTTTCTGCTAATTACACTGTGAAACTTAAAAAATTATATTGAAACTTTGCTGGATCCAAAATGCTAATATCGTTTTATATTTATATATCTATATGTATATACTTCAAGCAGACAACTATAATCCTGACATACTGTGCGTGGCTCTGACCATGCAATATCCTTTTTCTCCAGTAACTGCTAATCTATCTTCGGAAACCCTTAGTTGCGGCGCTCGGTCGTGCAGTGCAAGTAAAACTGCGCTAGGACTCAAAGCCCTATACAGCCAACCTGGGATTGGTTTACCAGCCCAATCACTGCTTTCATCAAATTCCTATAATAAAGACAACGTTCGTAATAAAATATATGTCATTTAATCATTGCGTACGCTATTGTATACACGTACATAAACCCCTAGATCTAAACGTAATGAAATATGACGTTATTACATAATGACTTGCCTGTCGGAATGGTGCATGTGGATCTGGTTCTGCAAGGATATATCTATAGCCATCTTTGTTAAACGGATGTTCAAGCGGATACCCATGGGCAGGTAATTTTGGTGCTGCCATATCGGAGCCTCTGCCTTTCTTCCCAGGTCCTGTTCCTGCTCCTTCTCCCGGAAACTTGCGCTTGGCATTTCGGCCACGAATTCCTCCACTAAGCGGAACTATATAATTCATTATCCTTAGATTTTTTCAATGTTATGTCATCGTATTACTATAAATATTTATTAAGTTCTATTATTCCGCAATAATGAGACTAAACGATACACTAAGATTTATTATTTGCCTGAAACTAAAGCAACAGTAACTGTATAATTTGATTTATGAACACTATATATGATTTTAGACTGCTCGAATGTGAATGAGTGATAATAGAGACTTTAGTGAGCAGTTCGATCTATCTGATTTTTAGAAAGTCCAATTAACCAAGTTGGTAGATAGTACTACGTTCGTTATTTCCCTGATAAGATAAGAGCCAAGTACAATCCTCTAATTAATCAGTTATCATTTACGCACTATAAAAAGCAGAGTATATTCAATTATTATTTATTATAATTTTTGCAAATGAATGAAATAGAAATAATTGTCAAGTAATAATAAAAAAATTCATCATGGAAACACACGATGAATGTATATATTACTTACCTACATGTTGCACTCCCATTTCCGTTACCTTCAAATGTCCTCCCTTAATCATAGCTTCGTAATTTGGTTTAATTAGCATTAGGTCAGAAGATAGAAGCCCAAACAATTGGCCATCGGTGGAACTTTCGTCCACGGTAAACAAAGTTCCGACATCTTTTAATAAAGCACGGTGGATCTGGAATCAGAAGAAACTTGAAATCACACAGTTTTGGAAAATGGCTCTAAAAAAATGTTACTCACTGTTGCGTGCCATGACTGAGTGACGCGTCTTGGCATGGTTGTCATGCTTTCCCAATGACATTCGATAAATGGTATTATATCCTTGTCTTTGTGAAATAAGGACCTTTGGTCACTCTCTTTTTGACACATTTGCAGAAGATTAGCAATGGCAGTGACACACATTTGGGGAAATGCTAGAAAGCGAACAACGTGAATGTTGGTTCCTCTTGTACTCGCAAGATCGCTAAACTATATACTTACGCGCTTGATTCTTTTTGAAACTTTCTAAGCCAGTAGGAGAGCAATTTTTACACATAAATATATAATTTGTCATGAACGGAACTAATTTACCAAGTTGATAGCCAATACACGATTCGTGAAACCATCTACTGCAACTGGCACACAACAATTCAGCAATGTTGAGATTTCTATCTTTTCCACTGTAAAGAAATTGTGCATTTGAAATAAAAGTTAATTTACTGTCTTTTCTACTTAACATTTTCTTCCTGGAGAATCGTTTATATTACCAATAACAATTTGCAGACTCATTATTTGTTCTTCCGTTAAGTTTGTCATTATTCTCTTCGGATTTAGTTTTAGGTTTGTTTTTATCTTCGGACTTTGATTTCATCTTATCATCCATTGATTCAATTTGAGTTCCGTCTATCTTCTCCATAGAACTGCAATGAACGTACTTTTGTGTGATGTTTGTAAACTTAAACTTGATAACATAACCTCCAAACATTCAGTAATACATCGCGGAAAAAAATATGTAGCTAGATCCACTTGAAAAATACTGTTTCTATTGGATGTTTTGATATAAAAAGCTTACTGTACCTGTCCATTTTTTCTTCAGACATGCTTATAATGTATGTAGAATATTTCGATCTTGTTCTATGTTGATTTTACAGATTACATTTACACTTTTTATACTGTCCTTTTGCTAACAATAATCGTGTCTTATTTATTCGGTGTATACAAATCCTTCGAACTACATCGTTCCGGTATTAAGTTAATGGCATGGTAAGACCATAATTTCGAGTGAAAAAAGGACAGCCCGATGTTATGCACTACTTGCATGCAATCGTTGACTGACCAGCGGAGGACCTAACGTGCTAGCCGCCTCGAGACGCGCAGTCATGAAATCGAAAATTACCTGTGATTACCTATTTCTGCTACTTATACTTTTATAATAGAAGCATATATTTGTAAAGAACATTTCCAGAATTTCAGTTCTACATCAAATGTATATGGTATCCGTTTAGTTCAGGAAATGTGTTCGAAGTGGATAAACAGGATTCGAATCAGTAAACATGTTGAAGTATCCTTGAGTGTTTATTAAAGTAACAAGACAGAGAGCAAAGATACGATATATTAGTTAACTCCTAATTACAGGGAGATTTGTTAATTATATTATTTTAAAAAAATGTTGCATTTTTGGGGCTAACCAGGACCGATCGTACATAGTGTCACCGATATATCCTTGAGACGAGAAAAAGTGGGTTAATATTTTGTCAAAATTTACATATATTTCTAAAGGTGACATAGTTTTTCGGAGCAAGCCCGTACTTGCTTATTGCAAATTCTAATGTTAGTTCTGCTAGAATTTAACCCGAAAGACTTTGCTCTACTTTTGTACGATTAGAAACATTATAACTAAACGTTGAAGACTAGCTGGTAACATGAAACAACGTTTGACTAAACATTGATTTTCTATTAGAAGATAATAGCCTAATTTTGGGAAAGGAAAATCCCGGTAGATTTCGCGACGGCACGTAACCAGAAGCGAATTGGCTGTGCGTCAGTGACAGAAGTCCCAGTGAGAACGAGGTTGGTCGCAACGCGGTACCCTCGGCGGCACCAACGGTTTTGGTCCGTTTTGGCGCAACAGCGACACTACTAGCGACGCTCTTCGGAGAGCTTAAGCACGAAAGTGGCCGCGTGGAGTGGTGGGGAGTGGACTGTAGCGAGAGAGCGTGCGTCTACGTCAGGGAAAGCTCCGAGCTTATTGGTCCCGGTCCATTGTTGCGTATTGATTGCTGCGGAGCAGTGGTATGGTCGTTGGGACACTCGGTCGTCCTCGTCGTCGTCGTCGTCGTCGTCGTCGCCGTCGCCGTCGTCGGTGGTACAGCCGAGTAGGTTAAGAAAGCGGGACACGCGTACAGATCGAGCAAAGGAGTCCTTCGCATCGTTCATGTTTCGAAGCGCGTTTGATCGCGTTTGATCGCGTACGGTTCGCGATTCGTGTTTAAGAACTTATAAAAGGATACGTCCGTACAAACGCATTCGCATAAAAGTACACGCATCTACATATATATGTATATATATGTATTTATATACACGTATATATGTATATAACGTACAAAGCCATTGACAGATATATACGGGGTAGAAAACAGAAGATATATATGTCTAAAAGTACACGCGCGCGAATGTAAAGACAGTAGTAGTGCCAGTGAGTTGTTTTCCTGTTGTTTGCTGTTTCTCCCTTTGGTAAGACTGGAACTACCTGCAGCATCAGCGACGGCGGCGGCATAAGCTGCCGCCGAGCGGGGTGAGATTAACCCGCGGTGATCCTTAACCGTGGCAGCCGTGGGTTATAGAGAGAGCCGTTGGGAGCGAAGAAACGCGCCCTTCCAGGACGAGGATACGGAGAAGAGCAACGACGAAAGAAGCAGAAAGAAGTGTGGTGTTTGGCGGAGAGACAGAGATTTCGAGAGAGTGTCGGCCCGTGAGTCAGTGGAACAGTCGAGCAGTCGAGGTAACGAGCAGCGAGTACCGAGCGTGAGCGTGAGCGTGGCGAGGGTGAGACGGCGACCAGCGAGAGAAGAAAAAGGGAACTTGTGAGCAAGGAGGAGTTAAAGCGATTCGCGCGAACTCGGTGAATGTGCGAGCTCCAGCGGGCACGGTGTTAGGGTTGCTTGCCAGACCTAAGATTAGAAGGGACAGAGAGATCGAAAGAGCGAGCGAGAGAGCGAGAGAAAGGGTGAGAGAGCGAGCGAAAGAGAGAGAATGGGAACCATTGGGGGTTGAAGCTAAGGCGAGCGAGGGAGCGCGAAAAGAGTCCGAGCATTCCCGAAAAGAGAAAGTAGGGTGCCAGGAGTTGAGATTGAACGAGGGAGCGAGAGCGAGAGTGACAGGGTGGCGGGCGGACGAAAGAGGGCGATTGGACGAAAGATTGCGAGAGCGAGAAACTGGGAGCGCTAAGTGACGAGTAAGAACGAGCTAAAAGCAAAGAACGATCTGGCTAGGGACGAACGGGAGCCTAGGCAGTAACGGAAGGGTTGTTTTAAGTGCGCGGAAGGAAAGGAGCGTGATTCGGAACCGGGGAGAGGACGGACAGTACAGAGTTGATCGCAGTTGACTTTAGTGGAGGTGAGAAAAGCAGGAGAGAAGCAGATCGCTAGTGGAGAAGGAAATACAGAAGCAGCCGAAAGAGGGAGTAGGGGGCGGAGGAGGAGAAGGAGGAGGAGGAGCAGGAGGGGAAGGAAGAGGAGAAAAAAGAGGAGAAAGAAGAAGAGACAGAAGAGCAGAGGAGGGTGGTGAAGATTCGTGGAGGTTGGTGGTTTGAGTCAGCACGACGAAAGCTCGTGGTTGGGCTGCAACGACGCGAGGCGTGCACAGTTGCAGCGCGGCGTGCGCCCCGTGGCAGCACGAAATTATGAAGCGCATAAAGTGCTCCCTACTGGCTACCGCAGCTGCCGTTGGTGATAGCCGCCGGTGAATGTGTGATCCGGGGGCAGCAGAGATCCGCCGGGATGACGACCGAAGGGACGACCGAGCAGCCCCCGGTAGACGACTGCCTCAAGGAGCGGAAATGGTGGTGCTTCCTGTTATCGAGCATCTTCACTTTCCTCGCCGGGCTGCTGATCGTGCTCCTCTGGCGTGCGTTCGCTTTCCTCTGCTGTCGCAAGGAGCCCGAGTTCGCCCCAAATGACCCGAAGCAGAAGGAGCAGAAGTCGAGCCGCCAGGGCAAGGAGTTCGAGGGGACTTTTATGACCGAGGCCAAAGATTGGGCCGGCGAACTAATTTCCGGGCAGACCACCACTGGACGTATCCTTGTAAGTTACTCTTTATTTATACCCAATTTACTTACAATTAGTTCTATTACCGTCCTCTTCACTGCGTTTTTAATCGTCTTTAGTAGAATAACGGATTATTCTTTCTAATGAGTTAACGCGATAACGTTGATCCTTTCACTGATCAATTATTCTCATGGGAGGCACAATGCTCAGGTGTCCAAACGGAGTGTCCTTAAAAATCCGTATTTTCGTTCTTCCCGTTCTCCTCAGGGGTCTCTGATAACGGTGTAATAACGTTAGTGGGTCAGGTGCGACACGAGTATCCTTGGCTTCGGTCAGGACAAGGAGATTAAAGGGATGCCAATTTGTACTTTTCGTATTCTCTGCGTTCTCTTCTCTTACCCTGTTGCTGTTCAAACTCCACTTCGTATTCAGCCAACGTCAATTTTCTGCTTTCTCTTCGTACGATGCACCGATGGACGCATGCCGAGGCAATGGGGTGTTAGTGGGTCACTAACGAACGGCGCGGGGCGGCGTGTCCTTGCAAACGGCGAATGCCCGATCCATTAAAGAGCTGGGCTGCGTTTACCTCCTTTCGTGCTTCTTCTTCCGTGCTTCTTATGTTTATTTTTTAAGTCAATTCAGTTGACCTCCTGCATCTACATATATTCAACTACTCAGCGGTTTTCTACTGTACATATGACGCTGGAGAGGGTCACTGAGTTCATAGGTTACTAGCAGACGTCATGAATCTTCGTTAAGCTCTTACAAACATTTTATTACACTTTATCTTGATCTTCGTCAGCTTATTCTTCTATTTTATTATTTAATTTATAATTTATATCTGATCAATATCCCGAATGGACATTGTCTTACAGAATACAACTAGTATTCGTGTACTCAAGTATTCAAACGGTATGCAACTATTTTAGTCTGACTGATTCATTAATAAAACTTGACAGTAGTAGATGTGCTGTTTAAATTAATTCTATTTATCTTTCTGATGTCATTCTGTTCGGTTATAACAGGATGAGTGTCTCCGCTATTTAGTTTTCAAATGCAGCCAGTGGTACATCGAATTAAAATTTAAATGATTGACGATTTGAAAACTACTACATATTTGCTGGGTATGAAGTAACAATTTCACGTTATTCGTTGTAGAGGAAGGGCAATGTACTTAAATATAGTCAGATTCTTATTAAAGCTGTTACCAAAGCTGAGGATATTTACAACTTACTTAATGAATTCGCAAACTTTTTCCATTCATGTCTAATGATGCGCGTGTCATAACGTTGCAATGACCCTGTGCTGGTTAAAGATACTTTTTAGTCTTAAGTTTTTCCTTCTTAGATTACGAGGAAACTTATTAGTCATCAAATCTTTTTCGTGCAGATATTTGCAGATGGACATGGAAGGTGTAGAAATATATTTTAATAGGATATTTCTCTTAGCGTTATACAAGAAATTTCTATCCGAATGTTCCTTACATAAGTGATATTTTAGATGCATAAATGTTATTATAAAAGCCAACACAAAATATTCTAGGTCGTCCTAATATTCCTTGCTGACAAGACGACTCCACATCGTACTACTACTACAACCACGGAAGATGCAGAAGCTTGTTTTTGCTACGCATTTGTATAATTCTAAACAATACTTTGTTCACATTCCAAATTTCACTTCGAGTAAACGAATTATCGTTGAAATTTCGTGAGAATTTGGAGGAAAAATTTCATTAGTGCTTCTGAGTACGGTTTCATAGTTGTACTGGCGTCAAATTGGTAGTGTATACGGTAACAACGTGTCAACGGGGTGACACTGTCGCGTGCGCATGGTACTCGCATATGTCGTGTACATGCACCGTGCATTCGTTGACTAGTGAGCACGCAGAAATCCGTACTTAAAACGGGAGTCCGTCCTCGTCGCAAGCTAGCACAAGTATCGTACGCGGCTGGTGACCCAGTTCTCGTTCGTGGAACCAGACACGGTGTCGATTGAAGCAGAGGGGTAGCTTCTACGCAGTGTGTGTGTTCTACCCTACGAAACGCGTTTCCGACATTGCTCTTCTCCACCGAGGCTGCTGCCGAATTCGATCCTGCGACCCTCCCTATATTCCATATATTCCCTATATTCCCTATATTCCTTCAGCATGCCTTTCTCCTTTTTCTCTAGTGTTCTTCGGCCTTCTTATTCCCCAGCTTACGACTCCTTTCGGAGACCACCCTTCGCTCTTCCCGCTCCCTATTCTCGAAGATTCTGCCGAAAGCCGAGCGCTGCAAACGCTATTTTCAGGTTTTCAGAACTCGGATCGGGGTGAGAAGACTCTGAACCATTTCCGAGGGTTTTATTCAAATTTTATGTTCCCCCTTCGCTGATGAGCAGACCTAGATTTATACGGGTCCACGTCAAACGTGAGCAAGTGTCCATTTCTTTTTGCTATCTCCCGAACCTATCCCGATTTCTGCGCCGCAGGAACAATTTCATTCTTTTCTTTTTGCTAAATGCAGCATTGGGACCACTCCTATTTGGGCCAATCTAGTTCAGATCAGATCGGCCTCAAACGTGATTGTTGCGTTTGTTCGTATGCCGAGTGCAGTTCTATCTAAGTTGCGTTACTTCTATGAGTTCAGTTAATTTTTCTAGCTTGTCCCAATTCAATAGAATATGTAATGCATTCCGTCCTTGGGTGACAATTCAAGTCAATTCAGCGTAAGGCAGTGTCTTCGTGGAGTCTTGACGTTGATTGTTTCACTCATAGAATATAGCAAGCTTTTTTTCAAACGTTACTCTTTGTTGCTAAAAATTTCTTTTTGGAGGTATGGAAATTCGTATCCTATCTACGTCCAGGTGAAATTACAGCAATGTATTTTGAGGGATCGCGGACACTGTCTGCTTCGGGAGTTCTTGCTGAGCCCATTACTAACGCTACACAGGCAGCCGTTTAATTACTCCCTTAATTAAAATTTACTGTCGATTGAAGCACAGTTGCAGGCAGGTAGTCCCGGGCTAATAGAATTTGTGCGACCTATCCGAAATGTAGGCGAATGCTAGCTCTTGCAGATCGCGGTTCAAGTAGGCAGCATTTATGTAATGCACTAGGTACTTTATGACGACAACCGGGTAGGTTTCTCTCTAATCTAATCCAAGGGAGACTTAGTCACCACTGATGCTCGTTCGAACATCTGTATTGACTCCTAAGCAGATGATGCGCCTCTTTTTCCTCATGCTAAAACTCATCGACTTACGAAAAAACTCTGCAGCGTCGTCTTAACCCTAGATAACCTTAGCCATTCGTGAAAATGATGAAGCAAATTATGGAATAATGTAACGTTTTAAATCTTTTAATTAGCAGACTACAGATGTTTAAAGATAAATGTTTTGGATGTTACAAAAATGATCCGCAACACACAATTTAGTACCAGGAATAAAATTCGTGGTTGCAAGATTTCTCAGAGGACAGCTAAATTGTCTAGAGATAAATTGTATTCTCGAGCTTGTTTAATTCACAATCAGTACAACAAAGATACGTAAGGCCACAAAGTTCGACAGTACCATGACCATGAATGTTGCACGATTCCCGAATTATTAATCGTGCCGAGTGATGGTAAAATCGATGCAGAACCAGGCCCCTTACCCCTCTACCGATCCCGGACCCCTTATAGTCAGCCGAGCAATGGCGCAACTGGGCTGGGTTTTATTAAAATTTCAAGCGAACACTTTGGACGATTCGGCTCTGTTTCTTCTCGCATCGACGGGAAGATATTGTAAATGGGGCTGTGCGCCTATAAAAAGGCTTGCCACTGGTGGTGGTAGTAGGCGCGAGCAGGAGGAAAAAGGAACGGATGTACGAAAGCCTTTTCTCTACGGCGAACAAGGGGTAGCTCAGCCTAATTCCGAAAGGCGGTCGGCTTCAAACACATCGACGGTGCGTCGTCAATGATAAAAGTTTCTTCGCTAGGGACAAGAGGTAACACTGTTCGAACTATTCTCAGAGGGTTAGACGACTTATCGGCTCCGTTGCGTAAGTGACACGCGATTAATTTCTTCCGTTGGAAGTTTACCCTCAAGTGTACTGTTTTGATTTTTCTGTTTTAAAGTATTTCTGTTCTGGCTAGGAAAAAATCTATATTACACGTGCTGGTTTATTTAGTGCATTATTCGATCGTTCTCTTTGAGACCATCAAATTATATGGGATTTAACGGGGTACATGTATTTTCTTTTTAATCGAGCGCAAGCATAAAGAGATAGTTTCTTACTGCGATATTCCAAGTTTTGTTGACCACGGCGAGAAACATCGCGCAAGAGAGAAGAACAATGCCTGAAAGAAATCGAGCGGGCTTCTTTTATGTAATCGACTTACATTTAGATCAACGCTTCTTTCGGTAGAATGCTATTACAATGATGCGTCGGCTTTTTGTGGATCTGCGGGGGCATTCGGTTTCAATAATGGAGTAAATCGTTAGGAATTATGACACTCTTTGTCCGAAATATCCCCGGCCACGGACCATCGACTTACCTTCTTCTTCTTCTTCTTCTTCTTGAAATAGGTACATAGCAATATCGAGCAATCGATTACTTAGAGTTGAAGGATCTCGTTAGGTGTGCTATGAATGTAGTGGCTCCTAGTACCATCAATCTAATGTCACATCGGCTTGAGTATGCACTATCACGGAGGTATATTTTTATGGTATTGCATCAGAAGAGAATTTGATCGATTCTCTGGTACTCGTCTCTGAGATACAGTCTTACAATTAAAATTATGAAATAAGCCTCCGTGTTGCTTTGTTCCCTGGTCAACGGGTTGAATATCTGACTCGACTCGATGAGCAAGCGCTAATCGATACACAAATACCTTGTATGCCTTCGGTGAATAAATCTGTTTAATCCGATTAACGAATCGTCAAATAGACGTAGGTAATTTAGCCAAATTTGAAGCCATACGTTGGATCCAGGTGTTCGAGAATTAGGAAATTATGGGATTAATTGAGAACGTGTAAAATTGATTTGAAAGTCGGTATTTATCATTATGATTCAATTAGTATTAAATTTGACTACATATAAGGATATCGCGCATGTTGCGCAAGGTGGCTGAAAACAATGAAATCAGGGATGAACTTGTTGTTGAACTTGTTGCGGAAGAAAAAGCGAGTTGGATAAAGAGGCAGTCCTCTCGAAAAGGTCGGGCAAATAGTGTAAAGGGGAAAGTATGAGGTAGGAAGGAATGCAGTATAACAGAGGAAAAGAAAGATAGAGCAGGCATGACACATCCCTCATTCATGTCGCGATACGCGCTGCGTTGGGAAGGCATGGCCGCGCATCGAAACTGGGTTACAGGTGTTGTACGCGATATCCGATGATTCGTGAAATTGGGTTTTGACTGGCCTGTTTCGTTATCCGAAATATGTACCATCTTTTTGAGCGTCGCGCGAATACCAGTAGAAATTGATTTTCTTCCTGCGAGTATATTCTCACTCGCGGCGTGTTACGGCGTTCTTCCACACGAGAGGAGCACTAAGTTGCCAGGTGAAAGGGGCTTCTCCCGATAATCCACCTAACAAAGCGTACGTTCCTTTAACCGAATTCGAGTGAAAATGGGACAAAGGGAAAACTCAACCTCTTGAACTAAGGTGAAGTAGACGATGTTTGAAAAAAAATTGTCGGACTAGTTGGCGGCCTTTCTTGCCGGAGGTTCGAAACGTTTCTAAACGTCTTGATCGACATACCCAGTATGGACCTAGTTTTCAAAAGAATACAAAACAAGCAAAATCGAAGAGAGGTGATCGTCGGATTTAATCCATTCGATTTATGGCCCACCTACTCGCCCATTTTTCCTCCTCTCGTAACCGCCGAAGAGGACGAATATCAAATATGGACTTGGGAGGTGCTTTTTACACCGTCCATGCATTGTATCCGGTGACGTATTCCGACAACCTACTTTTTCTATTTTTTTTTCACGAACAAGAATCAGCCGCGTGGGAGCGGGACAATATGCCCCGTCGTTTTTCACTCTTCGCCCGACTATTTTTTCTCATTCGTCGTTACGGATTAGCCCGCGAGCAACTCGTAATAAAGAAGTAATTAGTACTGACGTGACTGCGCGTTTAGCCAGTCTGACACTTTTTGGATGAACAGAAATCCCCGGGGATTTTTCGCCAGCCGATATGCCACTGCCTTCTTTTCTAGCAATTCAGGCCGCCCTAATGATCGATATCGCGTATTCGCGTGAAAAATATTCGCGTTGAGAACCGCGCTACGGTGGCGCTGCGCTGGTGGTGTGCAAAAAATTCCCAGTTTCGAGGCGGTTAAATAATTTTAGAGAAAGAGGAAAGCTGTGCCAAGTGGTCAGTAAGTCAGATGGGCATGGGGCATGGACAAGCGTCACTAATAGCCCACCCTTTCGGGCTAATGACTCTCGTCACACGCCTATCTAAGATGCTGGCGTGGCGACCACTACAATGGCAATGTTAAATAATTTAAAAATTATTTCTACTGGTGGATAAACTGTTACGACAATCACGGCGTCTACGGTAACGTGCAATTAAAAAGGCTTGCGAGTGCTTTACCACTCGTTGTCAACTTTTCTCAGTGGAATTGAGCTTTTGTGTTGAGGGTTCTAATGTGAACTAACGATGCAAATTCCAGTTGATTATTCCTGGGATCGTACATTCAAACGGTGCTGTAGCCGTCTGGATAATAGCTCGACTGGGACTAATAACGTGACTTAAGTAATCAGTGATCCTAGGACCGAGCTAATATAACTTTAGGATGGTTGTAGCCGTGGGCGATAATCCTGCTTATTAGCTCGTAATCTTGTCCGAGATTTCATGGAATAAAACACATTCCTCGCAGCAAAATTGACCCCTCTTCATTGTAGGGACACGAAGAACGCTCATCATAAAAGTGATTGTACTCTCGGTCAATTATTACCTGGTAACGAATACTATTCTGATATGATATTATTGGCTGATGATACATCACTTTAGGTACATTAGGTACAACAGTCCTCATATAATAGAGAAACGAAGGATTTGAGGGAAACGTAGCGATAACGGTGATATGCGCATATTAGCAATTTCAATTAACGCTCCCGTAATTATTAGGCCACAGAGTGGAATGGGTGGACTATGCGTGAAACGTAGGAACCAGGATAATGTGATTATCAGCATAGATAGGTGTAATTATTCTTAATGTCTCAACCGCTCGAGAACATAATAATGCTAATATAATTTTTCTGTAAACTAGCATTATCGTTTCTGTTGTACTTTGCAGGTCTTCCACAATATTTTCACTTCTTTTACCCAATTGCACGTTTAATATGAATTCAACTTCCTTTCTACTTGTTGCATTAATGCACAGTTCGAGTAAATCCTTTTTTTTCTTCCATTTTAGCAACTATGATGAGCGTCTAATTGTTCGAGATCCATCAATGAATGACGATTTAACGTTCACGCCCTACTTCATTTCTGTTCGGCAGCTTGTCGAGGATAAATGCTGAACCGAAACGGATAAATCTTAATCGAGCGTGGATTAACAGTTATTCCAGCGTTAGAAATCAAATCAGTGACAACAACAACGGTTTCGTTCGTTTCGGGAAACTCGCTCACGCATACAACGGAACTCAGAGTTTGATTAAGCTTCGTAATTAAGCTTCGTAAGTTTATTCGAATCAGACACAAACTATGTTTTCGGTAGAACTATTAGTAGTTAGATGAATTCCATATGCAAGGATTTACAGTATTTCGGAACGCAAACAAAACAACGGACTATACAGTTATACAAGAGACATTAGCTGAAATAGGAACATTACAATATTGTTCCTTTCAGTCGTAGTTGTTTGTTACATTCGTCAAACATTCTGTTTAACTTCGCTTTGTACAGAATCATACTTGGCACGAATAGGTCGGCCTGTTTGAAAATATGGTGTCTTCTTATTGACCAATAATGCGATATTGTCTTATTTAGTATCCAAGCCCGATGTACCACAAACCCATTTAGACGCGTACTTGATGAGAGTAGCAGATAAACATAGACGACGCGTGCTTTGCCCAGGGGCTCGAATTATTCGAGAACCGACCAATCGGTAAGCAAACTACATTTGATATAACATGGCGTATAGATCGGTCAGTTTTGCTGTACATTTATGTACATTTCTATGTTATTTGTCGCTAACCATTGCCTGATGAACATAAACCGATCAATAATCGAGTATTTGCGTGCTCGTTATAAGCGCCACGCAACTACGTCTTCGCGTATCAATTGGAACAGTTCCGAACTAAGGGTGTATGTAAAGATATCTGGAGTGGGTCATGGTGAGAAGAGAACGTTCTCTTTTACTAGCATTTCAAATAAAGATGAGTTCGGAAATTCTGCTGTGGCACCGTTCTTTTATGATTATTTCGATATTTCGATATTTCACATTCTATCGGAGACTAGTGACTGCTTCCAAGAGAATCAGTTCACGCTTGCCAGACCAGTGCTCTGGAGCACTGTCAAACTCAGGTAGAATTTTGTAAACATAATTAAATTCGTAACAACAGACAAAGGTGGAAAAGGTTGTTTACAAGACGACAGTAGCGAACGCTAACGATCAAAGAGACTTTAATGTGGTTGGTACTAATGAAAAAGTTGTTTGTAAACTAACTCGTTGATTGCTATTCCTAAATCCGTTAACGCGTATCGAGGCTTATATCGACGTCGACATTGAGCATAATTGAGAGAACCACTCGATTATCCGACTTTTCATGAGACTCGCAAAGTAGCACTGTTGTAAAAAGTAAGTCCATCATTTTTCCCTCTTTGCCAAGAAGAACAACCGGAGATTTTGCATTTGAGAGCGACATTACGTTTAACTGAGTGTGCAGTAAGGCGACTTCTTGGGGATGAGTTTTTTCAAAAGTGGGTCCGTTGTCGAGAGTGCGCCCGTTTCGAGCGCTCTCTTTCTTAGAAACGCCATAATGGTATCGCGAAGACAAAACCTGTGTGCAGATAATGTGCCTCCACCTATCACGAGCACCGATTATGTACGTGTTTCACTTGATGCGAGAGAAGCGAGTGAATAGGCTAGAATCGCGTGTGAGCATAGTTGCCCCATAGTTACAGTTGATTCGTATTCAACCGGGTGGTTGCCTAGCGAGAAGTAGAAGGTCACTGATATCGATGCCTATGGCTCATGGAAGCCAACGACTTGGAAACGGAAGGCAAAACTTTGAAAACTTCTGTAATCGCTTTCCTTCGAATCCTCTTCCATTTGGATCTTGCAATTAATTTTCCGGATTGGCAATTCCGCCCTTCTGTTCTTGGCTTTTCTATGTTTCCAATCTTCTCTAGTAAGCCCACTTTTCTTTCTTTATACTGAAATAAATGGTGTAAGTAGAAAATCAATTTCTTTATAAATCATGTATTTTGTGTTCAAAGAGTCTCCGTCTTTACTAGAAATTAAAACTGAAAATGAAAATTCATTCTTGTGTTGATGACACAAAGATTTATCTGTCAGAGTAAGACTGGCATTTTCTACTTGTTAAAGTAACGTATGCTGTGCGGTGCGTGTATCAACACATTTTCAAATAAGCAACGTTTATTGTTCGAAAGGTGATAGCGTTGAGAAACGTCGAGTAGACCGAGTCGCTCTAACTGTACTGTGAATTTCAAATGAAGAGGGTAAAATCCCGTGTGTACATAGATACCTAGAGCGGAACACTGTCTTCCGAAATAGTATGCGATGGTGGTGGTGGTAAGAGCATCGGTAAAGGTGTCTTAATGCATATTTCGTGTTCAGCGTGTTTTCCGTTACAAGAAGTACGGGATAAATGTCGTCAGCCGCGATTAAAATGAATTATTTAGTGCCAGTGGAATCGAGCGCGTCTGCACAGCGGATTCGTATAATTCCTCAAGTCAGTTGCCACTCCAATTGCTAAGAGTGAATTCTATTCCCGCTGCATATAATTTCGCTTAAGATCTAATTTAGAATCACAGCTGGGATAGGCTGAGGCAAATTAACAATTATACTTGCTAATTGAAATTCCACTAATTATAAGTTATCTTTCGGGTCGCAATAAAAGTTGCAAGTTTAGAATCGAACAGGAACAATGAGAAATCATGAGAGTATCGATAAATATAACCTCTGGTATAAAAGACGTCGTAATTAGCAGGCAGCTACGATCGGTATCTGACCTTTGAACAACCTGCCAAACGCATTGAGCGTTTCTACGTATGCGTGTCTACACGTTGAACCTTGAAAATTCACGAAAGTTAAGTAGATTTCGTGTACTCGAAGCGCCAATGATTACCCATCGTTGCGAAATTCATTCTCGGAAGACAGCGTTGTTTTTAGTCATATATGCGGTAATCTTTTAATAAGCCCGGGTTGTTTTATCGCAATGCCAAGAATTTTCTTATAGTTCAAAATTCGTGCAGCTCTATACATTCTACGCTCTACGCGCAAGCGCACAAAGAAACACTTTGGACGAACCAAGTAAGCAAGACCAGTGATTTGCAGCATTCCGCCAATAATCGTGTTATAAATTGAACAATCCGCCCCAACAATATTCTCTAAATATTAGTTTTTTTGACTACGAGAAATCAGCATCGATGAAAGAAAACTCAGGAAACCGCTTAAATCAGAGCTTGAGTATAGTTGATAAATTATCTTCTTTTTTGATGGGCGTATACTTCTATCTACAGTTTGCGGAATACTCGTCTTCTTGGAGTAAACAAGTTATTCCATTGAGAATATGGGCGTGTATTTAATCGCGTGTATAATTAGAACATGCCGAAATCAGGTAGTTCCTGTAGCCACTATCTGTTGTCGTGGCCTCATGTTGGTTACAGAGTTTGACCACTTCCGCTTCACCCGTTTCAATTAGTGCTCCCGTCTGTTCCAAAGTTTTTGGTCAAACCGTATGAACGCTGAAACAACTGTCACTTACAAACTGTTTTTGTTAGACGTTCTTGTATAGCGCTTGCATCCTCAAAATGTGCAATTTATATCGCAAGGTATATATCGAATATTTTGAGTATTACGAGTATCTATCGTACCTATTGCAATACGATACAATACATAGAGTCATTTTGGCACAATTTCTGTAGGAAGATCGCAAAACCATTTGAGGAATTCTGAGATCAGCATTCGCATAGTACGTATCTATTGTAAGTCGTGTCGGAGTGTAAGAAGATCATTCGAGAGGACTGGTGGATATCTCGAATGATAGGGCAGGCTGAGCTCAAAGAGCATGCAGATCACGCGCCTAGGCTCTCAAGGTAGCTTTCGCCCGGGGTCACCGATCAAAGTGTAACTTTTCGATATCCGAACTTGGCCGGTTTTCCGTCTCCAACAACGAATAAGCCACATTCTCGTTGAGCTTTCGTTCCACTTTCCAAGGGAACCAGCGCGCGACTAGTGCGCCATAATTCATTGTCAGTTGTTCTCGATCGACACTAGCGTGTATATACGTGTATGTATGTTTACGAGCATGGCAGGGCCCAAGTTTTCGAAGAATGGAGCGTAGCTCTCGAGTGGTCGAGCGGTGAAAAGGGCGCGAGATCCGCATGCAAATCGGGGTCGGGTACCGGCGAGGCTAGGATTTCGGGCCGCCTGGATTATGGACATGGATTATACTTGGAAGAAAAGTCGTTAACTGTAGCCTGGCATCCGGCCAGGATCAATTTCCAAGGATGTAACAGATTTGTCATGATATCGGAGACAGAGAAGATAATCGTGTGTATGCTGACCCGATCGAAGTGAAATGTTAAACGGACCCGACTCCAGACCTCGCCCTTTTGCCGTTCGACTGACACGATTTCGTCGTGCCAAGGCCTGTTATAGATAATCTAGTTTTCCAGATAGGAGTGCGATATCTGCTCGCGAACTCCTTCTGGTTATTCCGGAACTTCCCCAATCGCTCCTCTAGATACGCCGCTCATCTCGCTGGGGAGCGATGATTGTCAAGTTGCGTAACGATTCTACCTTACTCTTCTCCGGTCGTAAAATAACGTTTGGTTAAGTAGATTCGGATACTGGGTCGTATCTAACCGAAATTAGATTTACCACTAGCTGTTGTTCTTCAAAAAAAAATCGCTATGTGCTGTGGGAGGCTAGCAATGAGCAATAGGGTCAAGCCGAAATTTCGAGTGTGCGCTGGATTTCGTGTCGGCTTACCAGCTTAATATTCTTTATTATAGCACTGGTGCCATCGTTGTGTATTTGTTTGTAAACACAACACAATGTGTCCTTTTGGTGCAGTTTCTCTTATGTTTGTACCATATCATAAATAGTTTAGTTATAATTAGCGTGTTTAATCGTGCTTATTGATCTAGCCATCATCCGCAGTGTTCGCGATGGCTGGAACAGAGCATTCACCTCAGCCATCATGGGTTGCTCATAACACCGGCATAGGCGCGCTTGGCATTTACCATCATCACTGCTTACACTAGCTCGGCTTCAGTCAATAATGGTCAGTCACACGTGACATCGACATCGGTCATTGTTAAAATTGTTTGCCCTGGCATTACTAAATTTCAGCTGACCAAGCTCAAGCACCTTCATCCAGAAATTGTTTGTACCGAAACGCCGGAATAGGAAGATCGAACCATTTCTCAAGTTTTCTCTTCCAACCAGTCTGTCATTTGGAATTGTAGACGCCAAACGATGTCTTTCACCCTTCTGAATTGGTACTCGATTGTCCGAGATGTTAAAGAATTTCCTTTGATTCTCATCTCATCTTTTCTATGAAAAAATTGAACGACTTATTAAGAGGGACCGAGGATTTCGGATATCGGTTACCGACCGTCTATTTCGTGACACAATAGGGAGTGATAATGTTATATGCGGTTCCACGGATAAATCCGATGCTGCAGATTAAAGCACGGGTCCTTTTTTATGAGAGAGATTGTGAGAAAACAAATACCTTGTTTACAAAATATATGCTCTTGTTTACACTAGTATTTTAGTCACAAGATAAGTCAGAGGTTACTTATGCTGGATGATGTATGCTTGGATATAGAGTAAATCAGTTTTCTTAAAATTGAAACATACGACGATGTTCGAGTTAGAACATTCAGAGGCAGAGAATGCGATGTGCTGACGTGTGTGATTAGTAGTGTCCGATAGCAAGTGCGTTGGTTCAAACGAGCCGAAAACATTGAATTCTTGAGCAGAATTTGGCCATGTAGACAATGCCGTTTGTGAAATATTGCGCAACAGTTGCGTCAAGTTGCAAAGTTTGCATTGGCCATTGGAAGTTAGGTTGTTAATGAAAATATAAATTCATTGGT